>CM066335.1:13760011-14360011 GCA_033807585.1 Hydrophis major | reverse complement strand
ATGTCACAAAAGCAACAAAGTCACAAAAGTAGGTAAAGTCCCATTAATACCTCCAACTTGGCCCCCAATGTCCAGTTATCTTCCGGCTGGAGAAAAAACTCTCCCAAGAACAGTTTTTCAAGGGAAGATATTCAGTCCAAACCCAAAGATAATGAAATCCACACAATCGGGAGGATGCCAGAATCTAGATAAGACTTGACAAACAAAGATAATTCATGCTTTGCTACCAGCAAGGTTCTGTGTGCAAACACCCTCTTTATCCTGTTTCCCCAGGTGCAGCTAATGAAGGGAATCAGGGCCTTTTTCTCCCCCATAACCCATATTGCTCCCTTATCCGTTCCTCCCTGTATGCCCTGGGATGAAGAAGGGGTGGGCCTGGGTCTTCCTCTGAATGCCTAGCTGGACTGTGCCCTTCCCCAGTTTCTTCCACAGCCACTGGAGCCACACTCCCACTCCCTGTCAGCTGCTCAACTTCCCCTCTCGGAATCAGATTCCAACAGGGGCATGACACTGGGTAGTAGCAATAAATAAGTATATCAATACAAATAAAGGGGGAAAAATCAAGTTGGAAACCATTTTAGGTGGTTCTCAACTCTTGCGATCGTTTGATGATCCTGTGTAGCTCCCTGAGAACTGCCACTTCCAAGCATCGCCACCAAGCATGTGAAAATCCTTAAATATTACCCAGTTTGGCAGACAAAATTTTATTTCTTCGCAAGCTTGGCTCAGCCCTCCATCCTTCTGAGGATGGTAAACTGAGGACCCAGATTTTTGGGGGCAAGAGGCTGACTCTATAAACCGCTTAGAGAAGACTGTAAAAGCACTGTGAAGCGGTATATAAATCGGAGTGCTATTGCTATTTCGATCATTGGCCAATAAAAGTACAGTCAATAAAGCGAACCGCACAAAACTATCCACTAATCAGAATGATCAGCAACCATTCGTAAGTGCACATTAGAAATAATAGAAATAAATTTATCTACAATATTTTCAAATAGTACAAATCAAAGCAATGAGAATGTTCCCTGAAGTGCAATTGGGTTATTTTTTTTTTTTTAAATCTTCTTTTTAAAAAAAGTGTTGCCGTTCTGAGGGAATGGATCAGCAATAATGGGAGGGTTAATTTTCTATAGGAAATTTCTCCTTTGTAATAGTGACCCAATGGAAAGATAACAAATGAGATGCTTCTGGAAGAAGACCAAATGCAAGTTGGTTTCAACTGGATAGAAGATTCACTTGGATAAGAGAGAATATTTGCAGCTCAGGGTTGAGATGTGAACAAGGGATGGACTTCAAAAATTTTAGCAATCGGTTCTCTGCCCGGTTGCTGGGTGGCCATGGCCATGGTGGGCGTGGCCTAGTCTGCTTCCAGCACCACAATGGCAGTGCCAGAATAAAGGATGTTTGCAGAGTGGAGGAGGAGGAGGACGAGGAGAACTGTGGGGGGGTCCTTGGTGCTCTCATAGGTTGGTGGTTTTTTGCTGATGTTTCATTTCCAAACTAGGGTAACATCATCAGTGCTAGCATTACGCGAACGTCAAGCATTGATGATGTGACTTGGTTTGGTAATGCAACGTCTGTAAGAAAACCACCAAGCTCAGAGAGCACCAAGGAGTTCACAAGGATCTTTCTTGGATACATTCAGTTGCTGTTGCTGGCTAGTAGGGGAACAGTGGTACCAAAGAATCGGGAAATTATAATTAAGATGACAGAAGAAGCTATGTTAGTTCTTCTCTCCGTAACTTGAAAACCAGTGGAAAGGCTGCTGTTTGGGCTAGAACATATGAAGAAGAATTCTGATCCATCTGGGACAAATAGCTGCTGAGACAGACATTTCTTGTCTTGACAGAAATTGTTTGCTGCTCAGGGTGGATCAATGAACATGTATTCATTTATTCATGTGAAAAATTATATCTTGATATTTTTTTTTTGAGCCCAGTGCATTGCTTGGAGCTGTTTATAGAACTTCTGAGATCAATGCACAGTTTAAAGCATTTAAAAGGTGGAGGGGATGGAGGTACATGGCTAAAATCACTTATAAGAAACAATTACACACACAAACACACAATTCCTAATAAAAACGTTGAAGCCGGAAGATGCTGCAGTTAGAATTCAAGCTGCAAGTTGTGTTGCTAATAGAAACTATGCTTTCTCTCTCTCTCTAAAAACAAAGCCTTTGATGAAGAACATTAGCTGATAGAATTATAGTGTAAGAATGAAATCTAGAGTAGTAGGGCTGGAAGGGACCTTGGAGGTCTTCTAGACGAACCCCTGCCCAGGGCAGGTATGACCCATCAGTCCAAACTCCTGCACAGTGCAGAATTCGTTAGACTCTCTCTCCATAAGGAAGAATGTCCCAGTTTGCTCTACAGAAAAGAAATATACAGAACTCGGTATTTATTTCTAAGAAAATAGCAGTGCCCAGGATAAGGTACAGAGCCACAGGGAACTTTTAGCAAATTTAAGTTTAACTTCACATTAATAAAATTGCGAACCTGGAGTTGCAGATTTCTGGCGTGGCCAGGGAGGTGTCCCTAACTTTGTTCCAATCAAACATGCTTCTTTCACCATTGGGACAATGAGACTAGATCCTCTCCATCAATAAAAGGGGTAGCTAGCCTGGATCTTAGGCAGAGGTCTCCAGCCTTAGCAACTTTAAGCCTAGTGGACTTCAACTCCCAGAATGGCTGGGGAATTCTTGGAGTTAAAGCCCATCAAGTTTAAAGTTGCCAAGGCTGGAGACCCCGGATCTAAGGCATTTAGAACTTTGAAGATTTTTTTTTTTTTAAAGATTTCCCTGCAAAAAGTAACCATAACATAATGCAGTCTGTCTGGATATAAAAGGTTTCACCATAACAGTTTTGCTTTCACAATGATTATTGCATTAAGAAGATAATTTCAGACCTGAAAGAAGGATAAAGAAGTGAGTTATTCTTTGAAGTTTGTTTCCTTCCTTCCTCCACTCTCCTTCCTTCCTTCACCTCCCTCTTCCCTTTCCCTCCCTCCCACTCCCTCCTTCCTTCCCTTCTTCCCAAATAATTCTTTCTCTCCTTGTCATATATCTGATGAAATTGGAACGTATTTCAAAGTAAAAGCATGATTTGAGAATGAATTACAGGGTTAGGTTTGCAAGAACAATTACCCATTATTATAATTTTATTCCTTATTGATCAAGAGATAAGAGCACTGTAAATGTTTGTGTTTATTATTTTTTTTCCAGTTCTGCTTCAGCTAATATCTTTCCATTTACAGACAGAGAGGTCAATCAATGTGAATGTAGCATATGGTTATGATCATATGGATCATATGGAAAATTGTTTTAAGGGTCCTTTGCCGTTTTAATTATTTCACCTTGTGCAACCTATTGCTAGCATTGTTAGAAATGTATTACTAGGGCATTTCGTTTTGAAGATCTGTTTGCTCTCCTGGCCAAATAATTGTGGCTTGCAATATTTGAGATACAGTATTTTAGATAACTTGTATTTTTTATTTTTTTTTAGTTTATCCAAAGTTGGTCGAGACATCTTTGGGTGGCGGGAATTTGATCTAAACAGGCAGAAAAATGGATATTGGGCACTCATATGGATGGGTGAGAAGATGAGCGAGCATTATAGAAGATATTAGAGCATTATTTAGTAAGTCAGTCCAGAGTCCAACTCAGCCATTATTCCTTAAGTAGAATATTCCCATTTCATACTGTATCAATGCTTTTAACAATGTTTTTCTTTACAGACATAAGGACTTTGTTTTTCCCTGATGAAAGCCACGTAAAGTTTGCAGAGCTCAAGACTCTTCAAATACAAGGTGTTTACTCCTCCTATTTGTGTCTTTTGTGACTTAACACATTTTCCCCCCCTCTGGAGCAAAGGCTATTAGCATGAGGTTTTTGGTATTAGCTGTTCTTTCATCCACAAACTTCTCTCTCTCTTCTATCTCTTTAGTGTGATTTTCTGAGGAATTGATTTGTCAGAGCCGTGGTGGTGCAGTGGTTGGTATGTAGTATTGCAGGCTAACTGTGCCAACTGCCAGCAGTTCGATTCTGACCGGCTCTAGATTGACGCAGCCTTCCATCCTTCCGAGGATTGTCAAATGAGGACCCAGATTGTTGGGGGCAAGAACTGACTCTGTAAACAGCTCTGTAAACAGGGCTGTAAAGTACTGTGAAGTGGTATATACTGTAAGTCTAAGGACTATTGCTATATAAGAGCCATAGTGGTATAGTGGTTAAATTGCAGTTACCTGCTGCACTGCTCTTTCAAACCCCCCTCCCTTTTCTGTTGGCAACTCTAAAAAGACTATAGAAATGTTTCATGAGTTGACACACAAAGTCCATTTCATTCACCCTGCTTCTTATTGTCACCAGGGTTGGGCTGCTACCGTTTCTCCCCAGTTCGGGTGAACCCTTAGTTAATTGGTAGCTAATTTTATGGCCGGTTCACTGAACCAGCAAATCCTACCCCTGGCTGGCCTCACCCTGCTCCCTCTCGGGAGTTTCCATGAGGCCCGTTTTGGATTCCAGATAAGTGCAAGGCCCGTGTAGAGGCTCGGGGAGGGTGTAAAATGGGAGACTCCGGAAGCCCGGAAACGGTCCCGTTTCCAGCCTCCAGAGGGCTTCCGGAGCCTGGGGAGGCTGTTTTTGCCCTCCTGGAAGCCTGAGGAAAGTCTTCGGAGCCTGAGGAAGGTAAAAAAACAGGCCCCCAGAAGTTCTGGAAAGCCATAAAAGTTCTGGAAGGCCAGGGAGGGTGAATATGCCCCCCCAATTGTGCAGGAGGCCGACTAGACCAAGCACACCATGGCTACACCCACCTAGCAACCAGGTAGAGAACTGGTTGCTAAAATTTTTTGAAGCCCACCCTTGCATGAACAGGGAACATGCAACCCGTTAACTGTGGCAACAAATCTGGTGACTTTGTAAGTCTCCAAGAAGTTTTGACCTGCTAGAGAGCATTGACAATCAAGCTTCCTTCCTAAATAATGTTCTCGTGATTTGAAGAAAAAAAACGAGACAACAATTTCTTTCCGGGCTTGGCTTGATATAAATCTCAAGAGAACAGCAGATAATGGGATGAAGTACTTTCAGTCACTCCCCAAAATGAATTACACCCTAGACATTTCAAGAACCCCCTCTTCTAGAGCTATTTAGAAGATGCCACCTCCAAACCAGCAACATCTTCTGAAAATGAAGGCAAAAAAATAATAATAGGAATTTCTTTTACAGAAGGACGTTTAAAAAAAAATGGCGGGTTTTGATGATTGCTTAAATTAAAAACAAACAGATATTTGATTTACAGATTCCTAGGTTTGGTAGGAGACCTGAGTGAAAAGGTGTGATCTCTCCTATCTTCATCCTTAAAAGCTTTATCAAGGTAGCTTTTCTATTTGCAAACCATTTTAAACGGGGGATTACCTGTTTGTTTTCTCCGAAATCCGTTAATATAATCTCCGGTTTAATATATTGATATCCATGGGCTAATTAAAATCTGTGTGTGTGTGCAGGCATTTATTTGTTCAAACAAAATGACTGCATAAACATTATTATAAACTGTTTACTCTCCCCACCAAAAGGAAAGGGAAAGGGTGGTCGGGACAATTTATGTTCACTAATACAATTTCTCATTAAAGCTGCTGCCAGGTAGATTTTTAAAAAAAAACCTCTTGAAATAGTAAGTAAGTGGGAAATTAATTCAACAGTTTAATCTGGAGCTAATAACAGTTGCAAGCTCTGAAAGAGATTGCTTCAGCAGGGAGTTAATTAACAGCTTATTCCCTATTTGATAAAAGTAATCCACACTAATTCTAGTGTAATTTACCTCAATGTAATATAAAACCACAAGCTGCTTCTAATGCTGGTGGTAATTAGGCTTACATTATGGTCATGCTGACAATGGAAGAGGCATTATTATTAGTAGTAGTAGTAGCAGCAGCAGTGTTATTATTTGTGTTATTTGTATTAGTAGGGATATTATTTACTCTTGCAATGTACTGTGTTTTCCCAAAAATAAGACCCTGTCTTATAATTTTTTTTGCCACCAAAAAAGGCACCTGGTCTTATTTTCAGGGGATGTCAACCACTGACTAACCTCACTTGTGTGTGTTGCCCTCGGCCTCCTTTTCGCTATCAGAGGCCTTTAGGAACTACTTATTCTCTATCTGGCAAGACTTTCCGGAAGGCCTCTGCAGCTGATAATAGAGCTCCGGATCAATATGGGGTTCTATTATCAGCTACAGAGGCCTTCAATAAAGCCTTGCCAGTCTTGCTGGTGACAGAAGAAATGGGCTGGTGAGGCAGGTGTCAAGGTGTGCGAGACCTGTCCAAAGGTAAGTAGAAGGGCAGGTCCACCCCATCCCAATCTCCACCCTAGCTTAATTTTTGCCTGTCCACTCTGGAGTAGGTAGGATCTTAATTAGGATTTATTAGGGTAGGCCTTATATTCGGTTTACATGTAAAAATCAAGCTAGGACTTATTTTCAGGGTAGGTTGTGTTTTTTGGGAAATAGAATAGGAACTTTGAAAATATTATTTGATATTTGCTGAATAGATGTTCCACCAGGACTGGTTTTCATTTAACCGAAGAGGAGATTGAAAATTCTTAAAAGAAGGTGTTAGCGATGAGGTTTGTTTGTTTATTTGTTTGTTTATTGATTAGACTTAAACTTGCTGCCTATCTAGCCTGAAAGAGACACTGGGTGGCTTACAACATTAAAACCCTATACAAGATTAAACCAATTTAAAAAAGCTCCTTTTTACGACCCTGTAATCCCTTAATTTGGGGTAGAGTTGAGGTGACTGGATCGACTGGCTGCCCTTCCTGAGCCTATGTGGAGTTCACAGCAGATATTTTTCCTTTATGCCCTGGGAGAGAATGAAAACAAAACAGAAACAATAACAGAAATCAGACTAGCACTTATGTTACCTAGCTGAAACATCTGCAAGAAAACCACCAAAGATCTTTCATTTCAATCCTGCACTATAAATATTCTCCTTTATTGATACAGTAATTATTGGCATTGACAAATTCACCTTCAGTCAATTGCAAAAGGCAGCTTTACTGGGAACAGCTTACATCTTACAAAGATATTTCTAACACCATCAAGCATCCACATCTGCCTGTTATATTTAAGTATTTCCTCCCCTATTAAAAAAAGGGGGGAGAGAAAGCTTTTTATGATCCAGATTCTAGATATTTCATCTTCATATCACTGAAAGGACATTTGATAAGCATCCTAGCACAAGAACTAAATGTGTTAATTACCTGATACTGTTTATCATGTGGGTTTATTGTAACCCAAGAAGAATTCAGCTTTACAGTGTTTTCAGCAACACAGAAAATGTGAGCAGACAAACCATGACAGATGAAATTGTCCATACATAACTAGTCCTCAACTTGTAACTGCAAGAGAGGCCAACATTTCTGCTACTGCATTTGATAAGATAGAAACCCGGAGGTTAAGCAAATCTGGCTTCTTCATTGACTTTGCTTGTGAGAAGGTCGCAAAAAGTGATCCCATGACCTTGGAACACAGCAATGGTCATAAGTATGAATCTGTTGCCAAGCATTTGAATTTTGATCACATGATCATGGGAATGCTACAAAGGTTGTAACTGAAAAATAGTTGTAAGTCACTTTTTAAAAACACGTAACTTGGTCACTAAAGGAACTGTTATAAGTCAAGGACAACCTGTATTCTCCCAACTCCTCCTCCTCCTCCTCCTCCTCCTCCTCCTCCTCCTCCTCCTCCTCCTCCTCCTACTTCAGAACAACTTGATTAGTAACAGTCAAGGTTTTTCACTTCAAATAATCTTGTCTCCCATGTGAACACCTTTAAAAGTTTCTGACATCAGGACTGCAAAGCAATCACCACCAAAATAAATAAATTTAAAAATATGCCCTAGAACCTGGGAACAATTTTGGTTCCCTCTCACATAGATTTTCAAATGAAATAATTGGCTCTCTTAACTTTTCTTTTTAAAAAATTTGCATAGATTAAAAGAAACTGCTAATTGTTTTCAAATGCACTGGCTGAGAAGATGCCTTATAAATTAAACAATGGCTTTGATTGAAATAGGGTTTGGCAAGTCGTTTTGGTTTGATGTCGAATGGCTTTTAAGCATTATGGAAAATAAAGGAAGTGAAATTGCCAAAGAGGTGAAATCTCATCGCCTGTTTTCAATAAAGATTCCACATGATGAATGTCCTTTGTCATATTTGAAAAGTGGGGTGCAACACAGCCAAACCCAAAATAAACCTCTTCATTCCTACTGCTAGTTGTCAACTTGTAACCATTTGCAGTAACTGGAAAAAAATGACTTGCACTTAGGTCCTTGTATTTACGACCATTGCACCGTCCCACAGCCCTGGGATTGGATACTTGGCAATTCCTATCTATTTATGACAATTCACTGTCCCAGAATCATGCAATCATCATTTGGGAGCCTCCTAGCCAGTTCCCATCCAATAAAAGTCAATGGTGGAACCCAGATTCCCTTAAATACCACATGGTTCATTTGACATTTTACAATTTGCCTTAACAACTCTGGCAAAAGTCATAAAATCATGTGTTGCTCACTTAACCACTGTACTTAGCAATGGGAATGATGACCATAAGTCAAGAACTACCTGTATTTGTTTCATTGGATAGAGAACTTTATCTCTTGGACAATATGCCCCTACAGAGGGATAGACTTCATGTGAAGTGTGTTAGTAGCACTTTATAAGGCCTTGGTAAGGCCACACTTGGAATACTTCATCCAGTTTAGGTTCCCATGATGTAAAAAAGATGCTGAGACTCTAGGTAGAGTGCAGAGAAGAGCAACCAAGAGGATTAGGGGACTGGAGGCTGAAACATATAAGGAATGGTTGCTGGAACTGGATATGTCTAGTCTGATGAAAAGAAAGACTGGTGTGACATGACAGCAGTGTTCCAATATCTCAGGGGCTGCCCCAAAGGAGAGGGAGTCAAGCTATTCTCCAAAGCACCTGAGGGCAGGACAAGAAGCAAAGGAGGGAAACGAACCAAGGAGAGAAGTAACCTAGAACTAAGAAGAAATTTCCTGACAGAACAATTAATCAATTAACAACTTGCCTCCAGAAGTTGTAAATGCTCCAACACTGGAAGCTATTAAGAAGAGACTGGACAATCCTTTGTCTGAAATGCTATAGGTTTTCTTGCCTAAGCAGGGGGTTGGACTAGAAGACCTCCAAGGTCCCTACTCTGTTCTATTCTGTTTTATCCAGTGATGGGATTCAAATAATTTAACATAATGATATTATGCCATAATGATTTCTTCCAACAACCAGTTCACTAAATTGCTCGGAAAGTTAACAACCAGTTCTCCTGAACTGGCTGAATCCCATCACTGATCCTATCCTATCCTATCCTATCCTATCCTATCCCAATGGTGTCCTATACTGTATCTAACAAAGGTAGGTGGAATTACATGTATTAGAAAAAGGGTTTTTGCAGACTGTGCAGTATACCTTATGCTTTTGTTACTAATAGGAGTAGATCTGGGGCTGAGATCACATTTCATTCCTGAAAGCTCTGATTGCAATGTGATTTGGCCTAAAAGTTCTTCAAAGGTTGTTAACATTTTGTAGCATTTAACTTGGTCGCGGGGAGAGAAATAATTAAATACATGACTGAGGGCAAACCATGCAAACTATATTTAATTTTAATTAAACATAAATCAAATTTAATGTTTTGCCTTGGTCTCTCCCATTCCTTTGAGAGTGTAGCCCTCAGTGCACCATTTAAAGAGAGTGAACCCAATCTGGGCTAATGGATATTAAATAAGAGATGGCCGTTTGCAAAAGAATACAATTAAAATTTAAAAACAGCCCCATATGGGTTTTGTTCAAATATCAGCCGGTCGTATGTAGAGGCAGAACATATTTCAACCTTATATACTAAGAGCCATCAACAGAGATTGATTAGCAAACACTCTCAAGGTAACAAAAAAGGAAAGTCAAGCTTTACTTCCTCCTTATTATCCCGTTTAACTTGGTGATCAATATTTGCAGAGATTGTTCAGTAGACTAAATACAGCATACCTGTCCAAGGAGTATTTGAATTAATTCCATTTGAAGTCTGCCCCCTTCCCTCACTGAGGTCTCAGAATTGCTTATATGACCTTTGCAAATAATCTCACATCTGCATGTATTCCTAATCAATGGTGAAGTTGACTTCTCTGTCATCTGTCTGCCGGGTGATTATTTATATATACTCTGTGTGGTGTGTTTGTGTGTGTGTGTGTGGATGGATGGATAGATAGATAGATAGATAGATAGATAGATAGATAGATACGTAGATACATAGACAGATAGATACTGTAGATACATATAGATAATAGATATAAATAGATATATAGTTTTAGAAAGATTATAGAGATAGATGATGGAGATAGAGATAGCTCACTCAGCAGATGTGTGTGTGTAAATATACAAATATACACATACATATATACACACACATATAAATACAGAGAGTGTGTGTTAAGGGTTCTGTAGTATCAAGATGGTGCATTCCTTAAAATTTGCACAACCAGGTGCAAGGCAGATGTGCAAAGGGAATCCGGATGCTGTGTTTATACTGCAAACGATTGCATTTTATTCTCTCCAGGGTTCCTTTTATGCATGATGAGCATAAGAATAATCCATGTTTTCAAATAATGAGCTATGTTTTCAAATAATGAAGTAATGAATCAACGTATCCTCCTTTCAGACTTCCTCTAAGATTTCATTTACGTTCTCTCTTACTAAATGGGCACATGTTTTTCTTTTTCTTTTTTCCATGTCCCTTATACAGCTTGGGTTTCCTTTTTCAAAGGGAAACTTTGACGTACAGGATTGTACTTGCTATGATTTTCAACCCAATTCTGGATTTTAAGCAAGCATGCAAAATTCTGAAAACCTTGAAAAATGTGATTTGCAACTGGTCCTTGCTCTTTAAAAGTATTGGCGTATCACTAAATCACACAATCAAAATTCAGGAGCTTGGCCACCCCCTGTACTTACGACATCTTCCGGGATCATGCAATCCCTATTTTATGACTTTCCTAGGGGGCTTCCAATAAATATAGTCATTTGGGGAAACTGGATCATTTAATGACTGTGGCAAACAAAAATGGGTACGACTGAATCACTTAGCAAGAGAAGACAGAAGTTCCAATCTCAGTTGTGGTCATAAGTCAAGAATTTCCTGTAAAGTGACAGGGTCTCTTAAAATTGCTTTGAACCTGTTAGGCAGACAGGCAGTGTAATAAAGTCAAACATATCTATAATCTTTTCAACTTCTTTTGGAAGAAACGGTTTTTTTTTCTTTTTAAAGTCATCCAGTTTATTCCCAAGTAAGTTGCAAGATTCTAGCTTTGTTTGATTTTATTTTGATTTTTTGTTTTGTAAATAAAATTCAAACTCTTATCGAACCAATAAAAAGATAATTGCATTATACTGATTCAGGGCTTTTATACTTCTATACTTAGATGAACTTGCTTAGAACAGCAGCCCCAAATGTCAAAAGAGATTTCACTTATAGAAAGAGGCCTCTTTTGCCTTCTCCCAAGCCGGTGTCTGAAAATAAATACATAAAATATGAGCAGAAAAGCAAAAGAAGACCCGTAAGGAGAGAAAGTAATTGCTTTAAAAAAAGATTAAAATGCTTTATGTGTGTGTGTGTGTGTGTGTGTGTGTGTGTGTGTGTGTGTATGTATATATATATATATATTTATATATATATATGTGTATGTATATGTATATATATATACACGTGGAGCAAGAAGATCTGCTTGTAAGTTTTGACGTGCCCCAAATTTACACAATTGGGACACAAAATCACCAACTTGATCCACAAAAACACACTGAAACATAATAGAGACCCAGAAGATGAACATACCCATGGAACAGCTGTCCTACCCTACATAAGAAGCACTACAGACAAAATTAGTAAGATTCTATACAGACACCACATCAAGACTGCCTTCAAAACAGACAGAAAAATAGCAGCCATCCTCAGAAACCCCAAAGATAAAATTGACCTGGAAAACCAAGGCATATACGAAGTCCCCTGTGCATCATGCCCGGCCACATACATTGGACAGACCAATGGAAGAATAAGCACCCGCCTGGATGAACACAAAAATGCAGTCAAAAAGCTGGAACACACTTCCTCACTAGTCCAACACATGGAAGCCACATCAACTTCAATGGCACCAGAACCCTAGCCACTATAGAAAATCCCAGCCACAGAATCATCAGAGAAGCCATAGAGATTGAAAAAAGACCAGAAAGCATGAACAGAAGAGATGATTCCACCAGGCTGTCAATCATTTGGAAGCCTGCACTCACAAACACCTGGGCACAAACAGATCCCCCCTGATACCTCCATCTCAAACACACCCCAACCAGGCACCCAGATGAAACCCAGCTTCCTAACTAATGATAGCCGTCCATTTACCCGAAGCCAAGCTGCACTAAAGGCCTCCAATAAAGTAACACAATGTTGCCAGCCAATCAAGATATAAAAAGAGCCAAAAAAACAGACAGAAGATATTAGAAGCAGAACACAGCAAACTCCAAGACCAATAAACACAGACCAAGACTCTCAACCAATCAGGATGAAGAAAAAACCATTCTGTCACAGCAATAGGCTGCCCCAAATTTAAATCTGAAACCACTGTAAAAGTCTAACTGATAGACGAACACTATACAGAAGCCTGATGATGGCAGATGAGATTCTGCTGAAACGTTGCTATAACTTTAAAAGCACCACTACTATGACGTGGGAAAATACCCGAAGAAAGCTGAATGCCATATATATATATATATATATATATATATAACATTCAGCTTTGTTCAGGTACTTTCCCATGTCATTATAGTTGTGCTTTTAAAGTTGTAGCAACGTTTCGGCAGAATCTCATCTGCCATCATCAGGCTTCTGTATTGTGTTCGTCTGTGAGGCGAACACAATACAGAACACAAGATGAACACAATACAGAAGCCTGATGATGGCAGATGAGATGCTGCCGAAACGTTGCTACAACTTTAAAAGCACAACTACAATGACGTGGGAAAATACCCAAACAAAGCTGAATACCATGCATATGGAGAGAGGTAGGTAGGTAGGTAGGTAGGTAGGTAGGTAGGTAGGTAGATAGATAGATAGATAGATAGATAGATAGATAGATAGATAGATAGATAAAAAACCTCTGTCTCTTTCTGGAGGAAACACCAAGAGGAGGATACTGATGGAACAAAATGTTGACAGTGCACGAAAAATATTATTTCTGGGG
This sequence comes from Hydrophis major, assembly GCA_033807585.1. Classification (NCBI taxonomy): domain Eukaryota; kingdom Metazoa; phylum Chordata; class Lepidosauria; order Squamata; family Elapidae; genus Hydrophis; species Hydrophis major. The sequence continues at coordinate 14,346,720 of CM066335.1, read as the reverse complement.
CATTTGCCCAGGGGTGGGATGCAAATATTTTTACGACTGGTTCTGTGGGCATGGCTAAGTGGGAGTGGCCATATGACTGTGGGCGTGGCTTTTTTGTAAACCCCTCCCCCCCAATGCTCCATTTTTTTGCCTCCTGGGCCTCAGCGAAGCCTCCTGGGAGGCCGTTTTTGCTCTCAGGAGGCTTCCTAGGTTGTGGTACTACTGCCATCCTTCTCCAGGTTAATAGAGGCCCTGTCGCATGTAGATTGCAACTTCCAGCTTTGCAGGCATGGTTGGATGACCCACCACTTCCTTCAGCTTCTGAACGAACCCTTCAATTCCTCAAGAACAACAGCCAGGAACACCACCTTTCCTGACAACATTTGGTGAAGACTTCCCTGTCAGTTGTCTCTCGACTCTAAGGCACAGTGCTCATCTCCGTTCTTTGGCTGAGAGAGCCAGCGTTTTTCCAAAGACAAATTTCTGTGCTTTGGCAAATGCCAAAGGTGTATTTTTATTTATTTAGGGAATTTATATTGCCTCCTATTCACATATGGTGATTCAAGGCAGCTTACGTAATATAATATAAAACCGCATATAAAAACAATAAAACTAATAAAAGAAGTCATATAATAATAAATTAATAGACTAAAATCACCACACACTTCCCGCCCTGGTAGCAGCACCTCACACAAGCCATTTAATGGACACCAATCCCGCTCTGGGATCCCCAGGCCCGCTGGCAGAACCAGGTCTTCAGTGCCTTCTGGAAGAGTGCTAGAATGGGCGCCATTCTAATCTCTATGGGGATGATGTTCCAGAGAGAGGGAGCCACCAAGGAGAAGGCCCTTCTGGGTCTACCAGATGTATCTCCAGAGGTGGTATTCAGCAGGTTCTGACCGGTTCTGGAGAACCAGTAGTGGAAATTTCAAGTTGTTCAGAGAACCGGCAAATACCACCCCTGACTGCAGATTTTACAGTATCCTTCCCCTGCCAAGGCCACAGAACTGGTAGTAAAAAAAAAAATTGAATCTCACTGCTGTGTATCTCCCTAGGAGATAAGACCTGCAACATTCCCTGTCTCCCTGCTCTGATGGGTTGGGTAGGTGTAACCAGCAAGGGACGGTCCCTCAGTACGAAACACTGTTTCTTTCCCACCGATGTGGTACCTATTAATTTACTCGCACTTATATGCTTTTGAACTGCTAGGGGGCTAGTTAAGTGGTTGCCTATTTAAGATAGGCTAGCATTTAACTTGTCTATCTGAAGCGAGTGCTTTGCTTTGTCAGCTTTCAAAAACTTTAGCAAGCAACTACATTTAACAAAGCCCACCTTAGTGTGATGTGCCATGGTATCTGGTTGCTGTGTTTATTCAGTCCAAGGTGCACATGTTGATGCCTTCGTGCCAGATGGTGCTATCCCATGATACCCCATATAAAATATAATATATAAGCATTTGTATCAATAATTCAGCCTCCACAGCATAAATCAGTCACATGGCCCATTCCAGCAGATGGGGAATGCCCTTTGATTTTCATACTAATAACCTAATTCATAAAACATTGTTTTGCATATTTTCCATATCGCGTTATCCTGTACATTAGGAGGTTAAAAAAAAAAAAAATGCTAAGTTTGCAACTTTCCTTGCTGCCTTTCATGGCTGCATTAGGCCAGGCTGTTGAAGAAGCGAAATAATGTAAGGTTTCTATGATGAGAGGGTTCTCACAGCCTATAGAGAGCTCCTTGCCCTGTCTTGGTTCTGTGTGGCTTGGTTAGGGCTCCTTGATACTTCCCACTGAAGAAGAGAAGAGAAGAAACAGAATAACAGAGTTGGAAGGGACCTTGTAGGTCATCTAGTCCAAGCCCTCTGAGCATGAGGAGACTCCCTACCCCTTTTCGGACAGTCCAGTCTTTTCTTGAAAGCTTCCAGGGATGAAGCTCCCACAACTTCCGAAGGCAACTTCTGTTCCACTGGTTGATCGTTCTTACTGTCAGCAAGTTTCTCCTTATTTTCAGATTGAATCTCTCCTTGTTCAGTTTCCATCCATTGTTTTTTTGTCTGGCCTTCAAATACCTTGGAAAATAGGTTGCCCACCCCCACCCACCCCGATGATATAAAGAGTCAGTTTAGTCTAGTGGTGAAAGCACCCAAGTTAGAAAGCAGGAGGCTGTGAGTTTAGTTCCACTTTAGGTATGAAAGCCAGCTGGGTGACTTTGGACTATTCACTCCCTCTCAGCCCAACCCTCCTCACAAGGGTTGCAATGAGGAATAAAGAGGAGTTATGTGTTAAATATGTTCACTGCCTTGCGTTATTTGTAAAAACAAGGAAGGCAGGATGGAAGCAAGGAAGTGAATCATGGAGACCATCGTTGAACAAGCTTGGCGATTGAAAGTTGAAGGTTAAAGCTTGGAACTGAAGCTCTTGGAAATCTAAATGTCCCTAGGAGAACCCAGAGATGATGAAAGTTTGACACAGGCCATTGTATTCTGTGTCACCAAAAACATTGTAAAACTTAATTCTTCTTGGGTTAGAATTTTTTTTAAATTGAACTGGGATAAACAGTGTGATGACGCAGGGTGGGATACAAAATAAATACAGTCACAAAAAGCAGGTAAAACCCCTTTTATTCCTTCACTTTGCTTCCAAGCTCCAAATATCGTTGACTGGAGACAAAAAACTTCCACACGAACAATTACTAGAAGGAGGAAATGCTGTTTAAGTTATAATGAGTAGACAACAACACCCAGGCAAGATAAGGGCTTGAAGCCATCCACGGATATCAGAACACACACTGGGAAGGACACCAAACACGGAGAGAAACAACAAATGAGAGATATTTCCATGCTTTGTTTCCAGCACTCACCCGTTCCTCTTATACGGTTGGCACAGCTGCAGCCCATGAAGAGGATCAAGGCCCTCTCCTCCCCCGTAGACCATGTCTCTCCTTTATCCTCTCCTCCCTGCGTGCCCTAGGATGGAGAGGGGATGGGCCTGAGTCCCTCCTCTGACTGTCCAGCCGGCCTCTGCCCTTCCCCAGCCTCCTCCACAACCTCCGGAGCCACATTCCCACTCCCTGTCGGCTGTTCCTCCTCTCCCTCAGAGTCAGTCTCCACCAGGGGCATGACAAACAGTATCACATAATTAAATGATGTATGTTTACTTCTTGGGTTAGGATGCTGATTATCAAAGTGGCATTCATTGAAAGTGAAATATTTAGAATCTGGACTATAATGCCAGGTATACTGAATGCAGAAAATTATTCTCCAAAGCACCAGAAGGCAAGACAAAGAAACAGTGGAAGGATACTAATCAAAGATAGAAGCAACCTAGAACAAATAGAGATTTCCTGACACTTAGAACAACTAATCAGTGGAACAACTTGCCTCCAGAAGTTGTGAATGCTCCAACATTGGAGACTTTTAGAAAGAGATTAGATAACCATTTGTCTGAAGTGGTATAGGATTCCTGTCTAAGCAGGGGATTGGACTAGAAGAACTCCAAGGTCCCTTTTAGCTCTTGTTAGACTGTTACGTACAATATATTGGAATAGATCACGGGTACCAAACTCAAGGCCCGGGAGCTGAATCTGGCTTGCTGGGTGCTTAGATCTGGCCCACGTAAACAGTGAGGGACCAGGCCACAGTGCCTCTGTCAATGAAAGCGGAGGTTGAGATTCAAATATTTTTACTTCTGGTTCTGTGTGCATGGTTTGGTGGCTTGGTGGGCATGGCAGGGGAAGGTTACTGCAAAATCCCCATTTCCTCCCCACCCCACTAACCTGCTTTCCAGCTCTGTTCTCCTGTGGAGGGCAATCAGCCAATCAGCTGGGATTTGGGAGGCAGAGAATAGATGGGGGCAGGGTCAGTCAGAGATGGGATTGGCTGGTTCTCAGAACTGCTCAAAATTTCCGCTACCGGTTCTCCAGAACTGGTCAGAACTGGCTGAATACCACCTCTGACATGCGCAGCCCTCCCAAGCTCTGTTTTCGCTGGCAGAGAGCTTGGGCCAGCACCGACGCCCCCAACATAAGTGATGTCATGTTGGCCATGCCCTCCCGACCTGATGCAGCCCCCAGTGAAATTGGGTTTAACACCCCGGTTGGCTTGTTACGGTTGGTATCTGTTGGACACTGAGAAGCTCCAGAGTTTAGAGGCTGTTCTAGACAATAACAATTTCCTGATGTTTCACCAGTGACTTTCTGCCCCTGACGTTTTGAGAGACAAGGTTTTAGGAAAGAGGCTACCAATTCTTCGCAGGTTTTCGGAACATACTTGTAGCAGGGAATCAAGCCTCCTTCAAGGCTCTCTCTCTCTGTGTAAAATGTGTGTGTGTGTATAGAATGAGTAGACATGTCCTTCAGTAGCACCATTTCAACAGTTGATAGGAGACAGTATGGAACAATTTCTTTAAGGTGTGCAAAGCTGTTGGTTAAACGTAGCAAGATGCTTTGCAGAAGGAAGCAGATTCTCTTTTCATAGGGAAACATTTTGCTGTGAAAAACCTTGATTCACAAGCTCCTGCTCACTCTCAGAAGAAATGTAGTACACAATAGTGTTACACCAAGCTCCGCAATATTTGTTAAAGTGTAGAATGTATGACTTAATTTAGTCATACAGTGGTACACTTACTTTGTCTTCTTTTGCCTATTATGCTGTTTCCAAATTGCTTTAAGCTATGTATATGCATAGATGTGGTAGATGTTAAAGTTTTACACACACACATGCACACATTGAAGCCACATTTGGATTTGACATTTAATGTAGTAATGTAACTCTTTAAAAAAAAAATCTTCTGCCTTTGCAACGGCATGATGTTCTTTCAGTGATAAATCAACTCGGCAAAAGGAAGGCGGCAAGCATTTAAAATGGAATTATTTCTGCAGGAAACTGAGAGAATAGTAGCGTTAACACATATTTTTCTCTGGTTCTTCCCAACAATTGTACAATGCACTGAAGTGCAATGTTTTGATGGTGGGAAGCGTCAAATGCGTTTTGATTTCACTTTTAGTTTTCTTTTATATCAAAAAAGCAAAATCTTCTCTCTGCTTTTTCGCAGAATGATTGAATGCCCGTTGGACATCTACTCCAATGGAGTTTTTTTTTTCTCCCCCAAACCATAAGTGTAGAAATATTAATCCAAAGGTTTCTGATAGGAAAACGATGCTCCTCATCCCTCCAACCTTAGATGCAACCAGGATGTGGTTGATATCTTGCAAAGAAGAATTGCTTGACCATATAATCCATTTTTAGATCTCTTGGATAGCGGCTCTTAGAACGCTTATTTTGTTTCCTTGTTTTATTTCCTAAACTATTTTTCCCCTGCAGTAGATGTTAAAGTTTTACAAAAGCTATTAATTTGAAACGAAAACAAAATGAAACACCCCAAACCATCAAATGGAAGGCAGTTCATTCTGGCTACGATAACACTCACAAATTGAAGCATTATAGGAAACCTAAACAATGCCAAATGGATTTTGCCGAGATCAAAAGCCAAATATATTTGGCTGCTTTCATCTTCACTGTTCCATTTCCTAGGAGTCTGACCTTAGTCAAACATCTATTAAAGTTAGCTTTTTGATCTCTCTCCTTCTCCTTTCCCTCTCCCCTTGCTTTTCCCTCCTCCTTTTTGAAAGAAAGAAAGGGGGAAATGGTCAGTCTGAAAAAATCTTCTTCCAAAGACAATCGTACTACTATGTTACACATTCCAGCGGCATCTAAGTAAGTAGGATTCTCGAACGTATGCGATAGAACTCTGGTTAAACAGGACAATCATTTTTTTGTGATTAAGACAAGATTAAAAAGGAAGCATTCTTCAGAGGCTGTTAAATGGAACAAGAATTTTTCCCCTCGGGTAATTAGAAACCGGTTAGCTGGTCAAACCTTCCCCCCAGTTTGGTCCTTTGATTATGGAAAAAAATAACCCTCTGCTTTGAAATTTGATATAGGTAACTGCTCAATTATGATACCTTTCCTCCTTTTCATGGCTCAAAGTTTGCCGATTTTTAATTAGGAAAAAGGATGGCTAGAGCTACTAAGCGATGAGATCTGTGATCAGGTTTCACAGTGCTTCTAAACAAGATTTCTCCAGCTTAGAGGTGATCAAATAGTTGGGCTAAGATCCTTTCAATCCTAAATTTCGCAGAGACTGACACGAAGAGAATAGAATGGAGTTAGCAGAAGACAATGAAAAAAAATCAACAGAGGTGTGCAAAGAACAGAAATTATATTTCTTTTGAATTATTTCAAACTCGTGTTAATTGATGGGGTAAAACTCAGAAAACTTTAGGGATTTTCTCGAGATCTGCTTATGAAATCTAGTCTTCTAGCCATAGAATAACAGAGTTGGAAGGGACCTTGCAGGTCTTCCAGTTCAACCCCCTGCTTAGGCAGGAACCCTACACCACTTCAGACAAACGGCTGTCCAATCTCTTCTTAAAAACTTCCAGAGTTGGAGCCTTTACAACTTCTGGAGGCAAGGAGTTCCACTGATTAATTGTTCTCACTGTCCGGAAAAGTCTCCTTAGTTCTAAGTTGCTTCTTTTCTTGATTAGTTTCCACCCATTTGCTTCTGGTCCTGCCCTCAGGTGGTTTGGAGAATTGATTTGATTCCTTCTTGTGAATATTGAATACTGAATTGAAACATTGTGAATACTGAGATATTGGACCACTGCTATCATGTCTCCCCTGGTCCTTCTTTTCATCAGACTAGACATACCCAATTCCTGCAACTCTTCTTCGTATGTTTTAGCCTCCAGTCCCCTAATCATCTTGGTTGATCTTCTCTGCACTCTTTCTAGAGTCTCAACATCTTTTTTTATATCATGGTGACTAAAACTGGATGCAGGATTCCAAGTATGGTCTTACCACAAAGCATTCTAAAATGGAAAAATAAGAACTCAAAACAAATTTTGAGTTCTTGGTCTCCTTTTCTATATTAAAAACAAAAACAAAAACAAAACCTCTCTGGGCAACAAGTAATAATGGTAATCTGTCAATTGCTGTCAATCTCCCAACCTATAGAAAAACTAGCCAAGGGGAAATTTTTTATACTTTCTAACATGAAAATAGTGAAAAGGGTGGAAGAACAATTTTAGCACTATTTTTTTAAACTTGGCTAACAGATAATAAGCTTAGGGAAAGTTCCTTGCCTGTGTAAAGTACACAATGTGCACATATAGAGGTACACACCCATTTGAATTGGCCTCTAGGTTGCCTTCCACACAGGACAATTCATTGCCAAGCTCAATACACACCTGAAACACAACCCAAGGTCCCTCATTTTCTCTAATTGTAAATTTGCAAAGGGCAAGGTTGGTGTAGTGCAGGGGTGGGCAGCTATGGCCCTTTTATGAATTATGGACTTCAACTCCCAGAATTCCTGAGCAAGCCATGGTGTAACCACTGGTGTAGTGGTTAAGGCACCAAGCTAGAAACTGCAAGGCTGTGAGTTCTAGTCCCACGACAGACACAGAGAACAAACAAGGTCACACTGGTTCTCAAACCACTGCTACAAATCTTGCCAGGATAAAGAGGAAAGGTGTAGAGTCATCACCAAACATAACCTTTAATAGAATGAGAATTTTGAAAATGTAGGAAGGAAAAAACTGGAAGAGTGAACCTGCTTGTTTTCCATTTATAAATTAATAGCTGCCCCCACTTTTTATATCAGTGGTGGGATTCAAATTTTTTTTTTTTTACTATTGGTTCTGTGAGCGTGGCTTGTCAGGCATGGCAGGGGAAGGATACTGCAAAATCCCATTTCCCTCCCCACTCCAGGGGAAGGATACTGCAAAATCCCCATTCATTCCCCAACCCACTAACCTGCTTGCCAGCTCCATTCTCCTGTGCAGGGCAACCAAAGAAGGCCCAGCCAATCAGCTGGGACTCGGGAGGCAGAGAATATATGGGGGCGGGGCCAGTCAGAGGTGGGATTTGCCGGTTCTCCAACTGCTCAAAATTTCCGCTACCGGTTCTCCAAAACTGGTCAGAATCTGCTAAATACCATCTCTATTTTACATGCTCCTTAACAATTTAATCACAACTTCCCCAAAGCTTTCACAGGCTTTGTGTAGTTTAGGCTCAAAGCCTAAACCTGTGTTCTAAAGAAGCCCCCTGCCCAATAAAATCATTAATTTGAAGTATGGAATTAGCTAATCGATCCCCTGCCAAAATACTTCCGTATATGGAGGTGGTCAGTAGTAGGGAAGCTCTGGTTATTCAAACTTTGCTCTTCTTTGCTTTGGCTTTTATTTTGTTCTGTCCGGAGTTGATTCTTAGTTATTTTGAGCATTTCCTAGAAGGAGGAAGATGACATACAATCTGCCTTCTGCTTCACTGAACTGAGAATATAACAACATGCCAGATTTCTTTGTTCTTTTGGAGCAATCTTTCTCTGTCTCTTTGTAGATTAGAGGCAGGAGATGATTTACTAGACAAGAGTGAGGTGTGAATTTGGGGTGGGGCAGGTGAAAAAGTCTAGCCCATAATTTAAGGAGAACAGCTGCTGATTCTTTGGTGTGGGGCTCTGACCTTGAGGGGCAACTTTAAACACAATTCTAGCTCCTCTGATTCATGTGGACCTTCTAAACCAAGGGTGTCCAACCTTGGCAACTTGTGGGCTTCAACTACCAGAATTCATTCATTCTTCCTTCCTTCCTTCCTTCCTTCCTTCCTTCCTTCCTTCCTTCCTTCCTTCCTTCCTTCCTTCCTTCCTTCCTTCCTTCCTTCCCTCCCTCCATCCCCTTCCTTTTTTCCTTCCTTCCCTCTTTTCCTCCCTCCCCTCCTCATTCCTCCCTCCCTCCACCCCTTCTTTCTTTCCTTCCTTCCCACCCTCCCTCCCTCCCTCCCTTCCTCATTCCTCCCTCCCTCCCTCCATCCCCTTCTTTCTTTCCTTCCTTCCTTTCTCCCTCCCTCCCTCCATCCTCTTTCTTCTTTCCTTCTTCATTCCTGTCCCCCTCTTTTCCTTCCTTCCTTCCTCCTTCCTTTCTTCCTTCCTTCCTTTCTTCCACCCTCCCGCCCTCCCTCCTTCCCTCCCTCCTTCCTTCCAGGATTCATTGAGATTTCATTCAAATGCTTGGGATTTTCTTGACATGCAAAACATTACAGCCATGACTTCAGTGTCGTACAATTATATAAAATATTATAGATCATGAAATGATTTCAAAGATTTTCTGCTCAGTTGGTTTCCATCCAATCTCTCTCTTCCTCCTTTATTTTCCCCTTCATTTCTTCTTCCCTTCCAAAGTTTTACATTGTTCCTAGTGATCCTCAAAGTCCAATGGGCCAGGGGGTCAACTCTGCAGAATAAGAGAACAATTGCTGGAATGGAGAGCTCATGAAAAGTATTAAGTTTACAATCATGACAAATCATTTCCATAGCTGAGCCTCTGTAAGAAATGAAAGTTGTCATGAAATCAATCAACCATTAGAAACAGGCTTCTGAAAGGAAAGAAGGAATATGTGTGTGTATATGTGTGGGAGTAGTTGTGTGTAGTTCTGTGAATACAATCCGAGCATGCTCTCTTTTTGGTTCTTGGGGCTCCTTTTAGCAAAATATGTTTTATTTTTCAATATGACGTTGGTCTTCAGGCCTCTCACACGTTAGTCTTCTCTACCTCGTTAATATAATTCTACTAATTTAATTCTTGATCCGGCAGCAAGGGATTAGCTGCCAAAATATGCAGTTAGGAACACAGTTTTTGTACATTGAAAGGTTTTTGTCCATCTGTCTGTCTGAAGATTGTAGATTATAGCACTTGAGACAGTGCTATAACCCTTGACACCTCAATACACAATTCTTCTCCGTTGGATATCTTTCAGTGTTTTCTCTGTGCTGTCCAAGGTCCTGAATTTGAGCTGCCATCTTAGGCCTACGGTATGAATTGGTGGAAGGTTGAGATGGCAATGAGTGAAAAGCATTCTATTTTTAAAAGCATCATTGCTTTTGAAAAGTCCCATTTTTTTTCTGGAAATGAGACATACCTCATACATCAGGCTGGACCTGCAGCAAAATGCATGTGTGTATCTAAAGCAGAGGTAGGCAATTAATTTTCCCAAGAGACCACATGAGAAATTGGCACTGTTATGGAAGTCCAAACCAATAGGGCTGAAGGTGTGTAGGAATGCCTGCACATTTGTACACTGAGAAAAAAAATATCTGCCACCTTCAAAATAAAAGCAAGGCAGTTGAATTGCATACAGGGTGTAAATTTGATGTCTAATTTCTGATTGACCTCATTCTGACTAGATAGGGACAGCCAAAGGGCCGTATGTGGTCCAGGGGCCATAGAATACACAGGTCTGATTTAAAAGAAACCTTAAATAATAGGTGGACTTGCTTGCAAACTGAATTGATATAGAAAACTCACTGCCTCATTCTCTCGCTCTCTATTTGTAGTATTTTATTACAATTTATTATAAGATGAAACAGAAACAAAAAAAGGAAAAAAGGAATAAAAAAGTGCAGAAGGAATGAAAAAGTAGCTTCACCCTATAAGAAGCAATGGATGAAAACTAATCCAGGAGAAAATCAATCTAGAACTAAGAAGTAATTCCCTGATAGTGTGAACTGCTGGCCTCCAACACAACATAACGAGTATGTTTTTAGGAAGAGATTGCACAATAATTTCTCTGGAATAGTATAATGGTGGGCAACGGGCATTTAAATTTACAGCTTCACTGAAATTCCCTTGCAAACCCTCACCAGAGCTTGTGATCCACGCTGTCAAAATTGGGGGTGTTTTAGAACTATCTTTCCCCACTCCTGCTTTCAATATGGTGTCACACATTAGCGTTTTATGTTGCTGGATGTTTCATTGTCCTTCCATTTGAAACAGCAAATGGATTAAACATTTGATTAAACATCAAATGGATTTGAGCCTGCCTCCAGCAAGTTCAGATGCCATCAGTGAGCACAGCTGAACCTCACACAGCAGCAGACACAACTTAAAGTGAAAACAATAACAGAGCCAAATGGGTTGTACTGTTGTCAGTTCTCCCATTCCTTTTTGGCTTCAAGAGCTGCTCACTGCAAATGGTTGTCTGTTAATTTAATATAATGTTTTGTTTTAATATGAGGAACCGTATGACAATGCTGTGTCTTGGCGTTTGATTTTAATTAAATGCATACTTCCAGATTTGATTACTCATAGCTCCTCTTTCACTAATTTTCTCATTTGCAGTTTGGACCGAAATCCTTCCGATTTAATGCATAGCGATGGGGACTGTGTCTAACCAATTATGGACTGGGGGAAAGAAATAACTTTATTGTAAGAGTGTTGTTTGGTACTGATGTTCTTCTGGAGTGCAGGAGGTGTGCTGATCATGTCAAAGCCTCCTCTAGAATAGCTTTCTGACAGTCATTGTTTTTCGCTGCCATCTTTGCAGATTAGCCAATAGCCCTTAGACTTATATACTGCTTCACAGTACTTTTACAATCCTCTTTAAGCAGTTTATGGAGTCAGCATGCTGACCCCAACAGTCTGGGTCCTCATTTTACCCACCTCAAAAGGATGGAAGGCTGAGTCAACCTTAAGCCAGTCAGGATCAAACTGCTGGCAGTCAGCAGAATTAGCCTATGATAATAAAAGGAAGGAAGGAAGGAAGGAAGGAAGGAAGGAAGGAAGGAAGGAAGGAAGGAAGGAAGGAAGGAAGGAAGGAAGGAAGGAAGGAAGGAAGGAAAAACACTTAGACTTATACACTGCTTCACAGTGCTTTACAGCCCTCTCTAAGTGGTTTACACAGTCAACATGAGACAACTCAGAAAACAACAACTGAATGAAAAACTGTTGGTGACCTTCTATGCTGCACCATAGAGAGTATCTTAACTTACTGCATCTGTGTAGGGTTTGCCAATTGCACAATGGCAGATAGGAAAGCACTCCAGAGGGTTAACATCATTGCCCAGAAGATCATTGGTTGCCCTCTCCCTTCTTTGGAAGAGCTTTATAGCTACCACTGTCTTAAGAAAGTTCAAAACATTCTCAAAGATCCATCTCATCCTGGGAACCCTTTTTTAAAAAACTATTACCATCTGGCAGATGGTACAGGACAATAAAAACAAGGACAAAGAGGCTGAAAAACAGCTTCTATCCCAGGGCAGTAACTCTATTGAATTCTATGTTTAGTGCAGTGTTGTTGTGGTGTCAGGGGTTTTCAATTCAATGTGTGGAGTGTGAAGGATGTGTGTTTGTGTTTATTTTCTTGGTCATGATGTGCACTGGAGATGGTGTTTGATTTCGTTGTATGAGGTGCAATGACAATAAAGTAAATTAAACAAAACTAAAACATATTGCTCCCAACAATCTGGGTCCTCATTTTACTTGACCTCAGAAGGATGGAAGGCTGAGTCTGATGAGACTCGAACTACCAAACTGCTGGCAGCCAGCAGTCAGCAAAAGTAGCTTGTAGTGGCCAAGTTATCCCTGTTGGTGTTGTGTAGCTGTGTTGAACACTTGTGACCAATTGATAGTGAACAGTTTTGCCTTTGTCAGGCAATACTTATGAGCAGGTCTCATATCAGGCTGTATCCTTGAGCTATTATCAGGCCATCAAATTATACATTGTTTTAAAAATGGATAGCATCCAACTTTTTTTTTTTTACTGTGTTTTGCAATGGATGAGAGGTTATTTTTTGAATGCATCTGCTCTGCGGGCAGAAGTTTTTAATCCTTTGCTCCTCATATGTGCTTCACAAATAAGCACATTAGATTCTTTGTACAGTTACATAGATTGGGGAAGGGGAGTCATTGGCACCAAATCCTCCCCTACTCTTAGAGAGTGAGAGAAAGCAAGGGAAGAGAAAGAGAAAAAGAGAGATGTGTCCAAAACAGTTCTACTATATTTTTCCCCTATCGGTTCTCGCTCAAGTTTTAATGATACTTTTCATTCATTACAATTCAAAGCAGAGCTTTTCACAAATGGGAGAATGGCATTTGTTGAGTCATTTAGCTTAGTGGCCAAGAGATCAATGTGAATGTCCTATTTTTGTTTGCCCTCTCGTCTCTCCAGTGCTCTGCAGCCATTCTAGCTTCCAACACTTCCCTTAATTCCCTAAGGAAGGGACAGTTTCCATGGGTTGGCTGTGAAGAATTCAGAATGAAGTAGAAAGAGGCCATAGAAGACAGTAGCAACCATCATCTCCAAAATCTCACTGAGAAAAATTAAAAGGAATTGTCCGTTTTGCCTGAAACTGGTAAACAAAAATGCCTGAAGTTTCTTCCATAGGTTAAAAAAAGATTCCAGGTCAGGGATCCCTAACCTAGGCAACTGTAAGACTTGTGGACTTTGGCTCCCAGAATTCTGTGAATTGAAATCCACAAGTCGTGAATTGGCCAAGGTTGGAGACCCCTGCTCTAACGAAATAACAAAGTAGATTTCATTATAGAACGGTAGTCAAATCTTTAAATCAACTGGTCCTGTTGTGCAGCCGGAACAATCTGGAACTTGTTATCTTATTATTGTATTTTATGATTGATCACTTTGCTGTTTGTATGTACACTGAGAGCTTATGCACCAGAGACAAATTCGTTATATGTCCAGTTACACTTGGTCAATAAAGAACATTCTAAAGCTCACATCCTCTACGGTGATCCATGGGCACCAACCAAATCACAAAAATAGTCTTTAGCTCTTACCTGGCTCCCTAACACTTTTTAAAGGGGGAGTTGGCACACCATGGTGCCAGTCTCCAGAGCCATTTTCATTTGTCGGAATGGTTTGTTGGTAAATAAAGGGCACTAGTAGGAACAGGTACCAATAGAAGAGGATATCTTGGCTCAGTTGAGCTGCGGAGTCCTTGGAGCTCTCTGAGTTTGGTTGTTTTCCTTGCAGACGTTTCATGACCCAACTAGGTAACATAATCAGTGCTAGAGTAGTAGGTCTATGCAGGTCATTTGAGAGTCAGTTTGTGTAGCGGTAGCAGGCTAGAAACTGGGAGACCAGGAGTTTTAGTCCTGCCTTAGGTTTGAAGCTGGATGGATGACTTTAGGCCTGTCCCAGGGGTGGGTTTCAAAAATTTTAGCAATGAATTCTCTGCCCGGTTGTTGGATGGGTGTATCCATGGTGGGCGTGCCTAGTTGGCCTCTTGCACTATGGTGGTGTGTGTGTGTGTATTTGCCCTCCCCGGGCTCCGGAAGCTTTTCTGCAGCCTCCAGGAGGGCGAAAACAGCCTCTGCAGGCCCAGGAAACGGAAGCTGGAAATGGGCCTGTTTCCAGCTTTCTCGAACTTCCGGGAGGCCCATTTTTCACCTTCCCCAAGCTTCTGGATGCGCCCTCACTTACCTGCATGCCAAATGGGCCATGTGGGGACTCCTGGGAAGGGTGGGAGGGGCCAGCAAGGAGTGGGATTTGGGGGTTCTCCGAACTGTGTAGAATCTCAGCTCTAGGATCTCTTGAACCCCTGTGAACCCCCAGCAGCCCAGCCCTGCCCCTGTCCCTCTCTCTTCGCCCTAAGAATGTGGACTGCAGGGGGAAACCATTGCATGGATTTATCCAGTCATTCTCTCGAAGGTGCACAGTAGATCATTCATCCCTCTCTTCCATCTGCCCAGTGTTCTAAAGCAGTGGCCCCCAACCTTTTTTGTACCACGGCCCAGTACCGGCATCACAAAATGATCCATGGACCAGTACCGGCATCAGCACGCACGACCAAGGCAAGGCGAGCTAAGCAACCGGCCAGCCAGCTAGCGATCCCCCGCTTCTCCCTGCCACCTTCAACTCCTCCTTTGTACCTTCTTGTGGTCGATGGGCTTTTTGGGCTCTTTCTTAATCTCCTCCTGAGTAACGCGAGACTCCACCGCCATCGGGACGGCTCTTCGTTCGAAGCCACCACCCCCTTCGACGAAACTAAGGCGCGAGGAGGATTCCTTCAGCATCCAAACGCCGCTTTCCAACAACCGATGACCGACAAGCTCACCCGGAAGCACTTTCTCAAGCGCCGTCGAAACAAGATGGCAGCACCCAAGCAAAATAGGTGGTCCGGTACAAAATGATCCACGGACCGGGACCGGTCTGGGGCCTGGTGGTTGGGGACCACTGGTCTAAAAACAAGAATTAAACAATAAATGATAGAGTTTCCAAAAAGGCTAGAGGAAATGTTTCAAAGCAACGGAGGAGAGGTTAGGAAGGAGGCTCAGGGCCAAAGCCATGCTTTCTCAATGCTTTGTCTTTTTTTTTTTTTTTTGAAGCCTGTCTCTGTGTGATTAGAGAGAACAAATATGTCATCTAGGATCATCTCTGTAGGGTAGATACACAGTTGAAAATCACCCTGGCCAAAGTTAATAATAAAACCATTTTTGTACAACTGCCCCCCAAACCTGCACAGTTGTGTCCTAGTCAGTAGTCGTCAACCAATGGGCTGGGGACCACTGGTGGTCCATGAGAAAATTTTGGTGGTCCACAAAGAAATGTCACCCCCCAAAGCAATTAATCCAGGCTGCGCCACCCACATGGCCTGCGGGAACACAAGGCTTGCGTCACTTGCATTGCGAACAACACAAGGTAGTGAGAGGAGGGGGGAACTTGCCCCATGCGCCTGTCCTGGCCATCGGGCTGCTTCTTTTCACTTCTTTCTTCTTCTGCTTTTGGCTACACACAAGGAAAGCAGCAAAAGTCTTTCTTTCTCTCCCCCAAACTCTGCCAGAAATGAGCCTTTGGGGTGGCCTCCTGTTCCAAGAGGCTGCGCCAGCATGACAAGTCTCACAAAGACTCATTTCTGGTGGAGTTTAGGGGTGAGAAAGAAAGACTTCTGCTGCTTCTGCTGCTTTCCTTGCATGAAGCCAAAAGTCTCTCTCTCCCCCCCCCCGCCACTGCCCTGAGAACAGAGCTGGAGACGGTATCCTGCAATCCCAAATAAAGAACGATCAATTGGTAGGAAAACGGGGTGGGGGATTTTTCTGCAGACTTTTTGGGGGGATTTTCCCAGGGTCTTTGGTTCGCAGGATTTAAAATTATGAGTCCCTGAGGTCCAAAAGGTTGTCCTTCTTCCAGTCTACTGGTGCTGGAACAGCCTTGGCATCTAATGGAGATACAAACTTTAAGCCAAGGTCTTCATAGTGGGGATTTAAAAATAGCTGTCTATGGGAAAGCATCAATTTGGCTTATTTTCCAGTGGGAGAAATATATAATTTACTGGTTTTTCAAAGACTATTTTAAACAAATTCCATCAGTTCTAGGCAGCATCTGCCATGCCTTTAACATCCATCTGTTCAATCATTAATATCATTAATAATCCATCCATTAATCTATTTGTTCCATACATTTGTTTGGAATAATCTTATTAATGCATCTAACTGATATTAGTTTTAGTTTCCCCTGATTGTTCTGATTAATTAATAATGGATAGCCTCTATTAATCCGCAGATTCCTTTTTCTTTACTGTTTTTTGAAGACTCCGGGGAATAGTTTTAATGAAAATGCAAATTTTCACTGTGTATATGTACGCAATATATAAGCTTAAAAGTTGTAACTTGCTCTTATAAAAAGTAGAAAGGAAGCAGTATTTTCTGTTATGTGGCTTATTTTTGCGGGACAGTCTCCCCGTTAGGAATAGAGGAAAAATGACTCATATTTTATTCACATTTTAAGGTAGAAGAACCAAAGTTGTAGTCCCAAAAAGTATAATAAAGCAGGGTTCACCATCATGCTAACATTTACCATTTTTGGGATCTCCCGAAATGTGTATTAAAAGTACACATAAAGTACACACACACATGTTCCACTTAAATTAGGTAAAATTAGGTAAAATTGTTTGGCAAAAAACAAAACAAAAACCCAGGAAACATATACACGTGTATCTGTGAAGGGATCCTTTCCAGTTTTCTATGAAGGGAGAGTTTTCATCCCAGCTGATATCTGGTGGCCAAAGTCAGACAGCATGAATTGAATCACTTAACAAAATCTGATCCCAATTGTGGTCATAAATTGAGGATTATTATTGTTTTATGGATGTTGAAATCTGGTCAAAACTGGAAGATTAGTAATGTTTGAAATTTACTCTGATTTGTTAATGTAAGCTTAATTCTCGTCCTCTCTCTCATTCTCCTCTCTCTTTCCCTTTCTCTTTCTTTTTCTCTCTTTCTCATTCCCTTTCTCTCTTTTTTGTTTCTCTCTCGTTCTTTCTCTTTCACTCTATCTTTCTCTTTCACTTTCTCTCTCTATCTCTCTTTCCCTCTTTTTCTTTCCTTTTCTGCCTCTACAAACAGGCCTCACAGCCATGGCTGAAGCAATGAAGTTGCAGAAGATTAAGCTTATGGCCATGAACAGCCTCCATGGAAGCGGAAGTCAGAATGGGACCGAGTCGGAGAACGAAGAACTGAATTCGAATGCAGGTAAAGCAAGTTTCAACTGTGGATTGTTTGCACATCTGAGGAGATTCTCGGTCATCCAGGTCATGGTTATTCCAAAAGTGCTTTTTCCAGAAGGGGAAGGGTTGCATTAGATACATAAAGAGGTTTTATTTTCACCTTGTTGCTATTTTGAATAAGATGCACTCTTTAGTCTTTTTATTGGGAAACGAGAGAGAACGTCACACCTATAGCAGCTTCAGGAATATAGAGTGGAAGATGACTTTCCATTATTGTCTTAATGCAACATGAATTGTGCTATTCCGCCCCCCTTTAATAAACCATCTGGAATTGGCAAGAAAAGTCCTACATGCCCAGGAGCCCCACTGGATTTTCCCTTCCATCTTCTTTTTTGGCAATAGTTTTGTTTTCCCTTTTTGCTTTCTTTTTTTTAAATGTTAATCTTGCCTTTTGATTCTGGAAAAGGGCAATGCGAAGGCTCTGTCAGAAGGGAACATTGCGTAGGTAACCGGCATTCACCTTATGCAAAATAATCTTCATTTGCATGCCTGGAGGACAATTCAGAGGTGTGAAAGCACTAATCATCCCCAGAAGACTAGCAGTAGCCCTTAGACTGATATACTGCTTCACGGTGCTTTTACAGCCCTCTCTAAGCGGTTTTACAGAGTTCGCATTTTATCCCCAATAACCTGGGTCCTCATTTGACCCACATCGGAAAGATTGAAGGCTGAGTCAACTTTGAGCCTGGTGAGGTTTGAACTGCCAAATTGCAGGCAGGCAGCAGAAGTAGCCTGCAGTACTGCATTTTAACCAGTAGTGGGATTCAAATTTTTTTACTACCGGTTCTGTGGGTGTGGCTTGGTGGGCATGGCAGGGGAAGGTCACTGCAAAATCCCCATTCCCTCCCCACCCCACTAACCTGCTTTCCAGCTCCGTTCTCCTGTGCAGGGCAACCAAAGAAGGCTAAGATTGGACTTAAGCATAGTACATAAAATCATTTGTTACCAGTTAATGAATATTTCAGCTTTAGCCATAACAATACAAGAGCACACAACAGATATAAACTAAATGTAAACCACTCCAAACCTGATTGCAGGAAGTACGATTTCAGCAACAGAGTGGTCAATGTCTGGAGCTCACTACCTGATTCTGTTGTCACCTGCTCAAAACCCCATTCATTTACCCTCAAACTAACCTCCATTGAGTTCACCCCATTCCTAAGAGGTCTGTAAGGGGCGTGCATAAGCGCACAAGCATGCCTACCATCCCTGTCCTGTTGTCCCCAATTATTAGTTCCTATTTCTTATATTTAAACTTATGTTTATTCTTATTTCTATTATATTGTAAGCATTTCAGAAAATAAATAAAGTAAAAATAAATAAAGACCCAGCTGATCAGACAGGACTCAATGGGAGGCAGAGAATAGATGGGGTCGGGGCCAGTCAGAGGTGGATATTTGCCAGTTCTCCGAACTACTCAAAATTTCTGCTACTGGTTCTCCAGAACTGGTCAGAACCTGCTGTATACCACCTCTGATTTTAACCTCTGTGCCACCACGGCTCTTCAAATACTTAAGAAATATTCTGTAATAGAGCCAGTTTGATGTAGGGGTTAAGGCTAGAAACCAGGAGAGTGTGAGTTTTAGTCTTACCTGAGGAGCAAGGCCAGCTGTATGACCTTGGGCCAGTCCCTCTCTCTCAACCCTAGGAAGCAGACAATGGCAAGCTACTTCTGATACAGGTAGATAAGTCACACAGGACCTTTTATCACATGTGCAACTATTGCAGCATTCCCATGGTCATATGATCAAAATTCAGGTGCTTGGCAAATGGCTCACCCTTATGACCGTTGCTGTGTTGCCAAGGTCACGTGATCACCTTTTGTGACCTTTTGACAAGCAAAATCATTAGGGAAGCCAGGCTCACTTAAAGAACCGCGTTGCTAACTTTATCAACCGCAGTGATTCACTGCGGCCAGGAAGGTTGTAAAATGGGGTTGTAAAACTCACTCCACAGCTGCCTTGCTCAACAGAACAAATGCTGGGCTCAAACGGTAGTCGTAAGTCAAGGACCGCCTGTATCTGTATAGTAAACCTGAGATGTTGCGCAACATTATCAACCAAGATTTGGTGAGGTGGAGTGATAACACATAAGGTATTCGACCCATTAGTCTACCACTGGGCTAAAAACGAATAAAATGGTGAGG
Organism: Hydrophis major; assembly: GCA_033807585.1. NCBI lineage: Eukaryota > Metazoa > Chordata > Lepidosauria > Squamata > Elapidae > Hydrophis > Hydrophis major. The sequence goes on along the minus strand of CM066335.1, from coordinate 14,327,232 downwards.
CAAAACCCAAAATAAAAGAAGGTTGTGTTTTGAAAGTCACTTCTTCTGAAATGAGAAGACGCAGTGTGCACACACACACACGCACAAACACACACACAAACACACAAAAGCAGTAAGCCACGTTCACCGAGGCAAACATTTTATTTTAAGGAGACAGACCTACAGTTTCTTTGATTCGAGGTTGCATTTAATAGCTTCTCTAATGGTTGCAACATGACCACGCATCTTGATTTCAGCATGAATAACAACCTGTTCGTGTTTCATTTAGTTCCAAATGAGAAATTCTGTCTTTTTATTGTTTTAGGAAATTAGTCTGTGTACTATTGCTCCTGAAACTTTATAATTAATCACGAAAGGTTACGGCTTTTGAGAGTTTTTTGGGGGTGGGGGAAGGCGCTTGAATGATTATAACTGTAGCTGTCAAATCAGAAATATGGCCCTTCCCGTTTGTTTTGAACTGTGCATCTTCCATTCTTTTGAAGATATGCTGCTACACACAAACACACACAATGTACACACACACAATCTTCTTCTTCTTCTTCTTCTTCTTCTTCTTCTTCTTCTTCTTCTTCTTCTTCTTCTTCTTCTTCTTCTTCTTCTTCTTCTTCTTCTTCTTCTTCTTCTTCTTCTTCTTCTTCTTCTTCTTCAATGCAGAATTACAAAGAGTTTGAAGTTGCAGGTTGACTTTTGAAAAACGGGAGAGAATGCTTACTCCTCTTCCTGAGTTTGCCATAGTGCCTTTTTCACTGGAGAGATAGAAAATATATACAGGTATCTCCTCGACCAGGGACTGTTTGAAGTTATAAAGGCACTGAAAAAAATGGCAGCTTGGCCATTTTTAGAATAGAAGAGAATAATGAAATGAGGAAAGAATAGAAGAGAATAATGAAATGAAAGAATAGAATAATGAAATGAAGAAAGAATAGAGTAATAAAATGAAGAAAGAGTAGAAGAGAATAATGAAATGAGGAAAGCATAGAATAATGAAATGAAGAAAGAGTAGAAGAGAATAATGAAATGAAAAAAGAATAGAATATTCTCCTCCTCCTGATTTTTTTTTTTTTCTTCTTCTTCTTCTTCTTCTTCTTCTTCTTCTTCTTCTTCTTCTTCTTCTTCTTCTTCTTCTTCTTCTTCTTCTTCTTCTTCTTCTTCTTCTTCTTCTTCTTCTTCCTCCTCCTCCTCCTCCTCCTCTTCCTCCTCCTCCTCCTCCTCCTCCTCCTCCTCCTCCTCCTTTTCTTTGATCCTGCAAATCCAGTACCTCTAAAAGATATTCCACCCTTTCTTTGAATCATAGACCAAGTCATGCTTGTTAAACATTACAGCAAAATTCCTTTAGGTCATTCTTGACTTCCAAAACAAACTGAGATTAAGCATAACACTTATGCTCTGCGTGAAGAGACCTCTTCTCTCTTGCTTTGCTTCTATCTATTGTAAATGCAAACATCCTTCACAATCTGGGTGTTGTTTTTTTTTCCGTAACCCCCATCCGCAAATACATCACTCAAAGGAATATTTAAAGGAGCATCAGGAGGGGAGGAACTCATTGGTTTAATGGAATGCTGTCAAGGAAAATCAGCATCACAAATGACACAAGGGCAAAATTGATACTTCTGCAATGACACACTAAAAGAAAACCCGATGCATTATTTAGAAAATTCTCGAAAATCTGTCAGCGGATTGCCGATTAGCAGAAATGGGGTTGGAGCAGAAGGAGGTTCGGAGTGAAAGAGATGTGTGGGCTGCTCCTCGCTGTAACTTTTCATGTTCACCGTCCACGCAGACCTCGTGACTACCTGGTCAGCAGTTATCTTCCAAGCTCTTTTAGTGTCTTCACTCAAAAGAAGTCGGGGTGGTTTTTTTCTAAAACAGGGATGTCAGACTTGATTTCCTTGAGGGCCACATCAGGGTTGTGTTTGACCTCAGGGGTTGTGTGGTCAGCATGGCGTCACTCATGTCAGGGGGGCACCTGTGGTGGCCTGAGCTCTCTGTCAAAGAAAATGGGCTTCCTGACCTCCATTTTCGGCTGCGACGGCCTCCTGTTACCCTTCGCCAATGAAAATGGAGCACGGGGAGGCACACGTGGCCCTCATGAACTCCACTTTCGGCTGTGACGGCCTCCTACAATCCCTTTCTCAGCGAAAACGAAGCTCGGGGAGGCATGTGTAGCCCTCACGAGCTCCATTTTCGCTGGCAGAGGCACTGTGGTCCTTTGAGAATTTTTTCCCCTTATTTTCCTCCCAAAAAACTAAGCAGGACCACATAGTTTTGTAGTGAAGCACAGGTATTGAGCTAGTCTGAAATATTCTGCTATCTGTACAATTTAACCTAACATCATCTGGGTGAGTAGAAGCTGTTGGCTAATGCAGATCTATTTGCATGTTGATCTATAAACCACAGTTCAGATCAAATCATTTGGAAATCCTGATTTCTTCCAACACTTACATGAGGAGCTTCATTAGGGCGGAAAAAAAACCCCTCCTTACTCTTGAAGCTTTCTATTTTTTTCCTCCCCTGTTTCTTTAGGGCAAAACTAGACAACTTTTGATGAGAGTTGATGATGTTTAACCTAATGAAAACCTAGCTTATTTATCCATTCAGATTTTTTGCTTTATTTTTCATTCTGAATTGCCCTTAAGAATGAAAGCATGGCAAAGGGGCTAATGATGAGGTATTCGATATGTAGTTTTCTTCTTTTTATTTTCTTCATGGTAAAAGGGCTGATGAAGAAGTGTTCAGAACAAAGTTTTGTTCTCCTGTTTTTCTTTAATCCAGTTTTGGGCTGGGAAACTGCTTTTCCCCCCTCTTTTCTTTCACAAATTTATAGTATCCGAGTGCAGAAGTCTAACCTCTTCAAAGCTTTTGAGAGGTGGGAGAGAAAATACATTCAACATACACCAATCTTCATTTTCCCCCCCTCCCCTATCTTCTTACAGCAGCACTAATGGAAATGTATTTTGTTTAATGACTCTGAAATCCTGTTTGTAATTAGATGTGGGAATTGGTCTTACTTTGTAACAGATGATACTGGAATAATAATATGAGAGAAGCTACACTGAGACGGTGCCCCTCCGAAATCTATATCATTTTTCATACTATTGACAGGAAGCGTGCTCCTGGAAAAAAAAAAATCCAGAGAAAACATAGAGATTGATTTTATTTTAAATAAAGAAGCAGGATTGTGTCTGGTCCAGTCTTATTCACCATAACGTTATTTATGGCTTCGCCTTGCAGGCCTATTTGTTTTCTTTTCCATGTCAAATTGGATGGCTATGGTGGTGCTGGAAATTTGGTAAGGGGGCATTTTTTAGAAAGTGTGAGGCTTATTCTGACTCCGTCTTGCAACTCATCCCATGGCCGTTTCTTTGCATGTTTTTAAAGTCCCTTCTTTTTGAAATAAAACAATTTTCTAAGATCCATGACATATTTATGAACATACTGTTATGGAAATCTAATGAGACCCAGTAATTAAAATAAAATAATTTCATTTGTTTCACTAGCCTTTTCCTTCCTTCCTTCCATCCCTTTCCTACCTCTTTCTTTCCTTTTCATTCTTCCTCTCTTTCCTTCCTTTCTTCCTATCTCACCTTCCTTCCATCCAGTCATCCTTCTCCTTCCTTTCTTCCTTTCTCTCCTTCCTTCCTTTTCTTCCTTCCTATCTCTCCTTCCATCTTGGCAGAATCTCATCTGCCATCATTAGGCTTCTCCTGATGATGGCAGATGAGTTTCTGCCGAAATGTCGCTACAACTTTAAAAGCACAACTATAATGACGTGGGAAAATACCCGAACAAAGCTGAGTACCATACATACATACATACATATAGAGGGGGGAGGGGAAGAGAGAGAAAGAGAGAGAGAGCAACTTTTACCCAAAATCAGGCAAAGCAGATTGAGTTGCTTGTAGAATCACAGATTCACTCAGAGATCTACCATTCTGCAATCTGCTGCCTGAGTCTGCACTGAAAAATAGAAGCTTCAGTCCTAAGGAAGGTTCAGCTCTGCTCTCAGGCCACTTCTCCCCACCCACAACCCCCTGAATACCACCCCTGACTCCTGGGTGAAGGCAAAGCAGTACAACAGCTGTTTAGATTAGCTAGAAAGCAGAAATCCGACAGGAGGGGGGGAGGGGCTAGTCATTGGTGCGATTTGCCGGTTCTCTAAACTGCACAGAATCGTAACAACCGGTTCTATAGAACTGGTCCGAACTGGTCGAATCCCACCCCTGCCTCCTTGCACTCTTCCTGTTGCTTCGACGCGCGGCAATCAGCTATGCTTCAAAAGCAGGGAATAAAGGCCAGTATGGGAGCACAGGAGGCAGGTGGGCCCAACAGCAGCTCCTCGGAGAGAAGCAGTTCAAGTCTTGGCCGATCTTTGGCACTACCAGTGCACAAGAACCGGGCCGAACCGGTAGAATAGCACCACTGCCATGATCCGCCAGGACACTGCAGACATCATAGGTACGTATTAGTTGCCAAGCATCTGAAATTTTCCCTTCTCTTCCTATCCCAAATTGTTATGACATGACCATGGAGATGCTCCAATGGTCATAAGTGTGAAAAACGGGCATAAGTCATTTTTTTTCAATGCCTTTGTAACTTTGGTCACTAAACGAACTGTTGTAAGTCAAGTAGTACCTACTATTTTCAGAACCAGAGAAAGAAACAGCTACCAGGTAAGGCAACAGGGCACCAAGCTGGTGAGAGTTTGGAAAAAAAAAACACTCCTCAGAATCAAATGTTTTCAAGTGTTTATTTTCTGATCAACCCCACGTAAAACCAAGACCAGGAGAAACATTATTTTTCCCTTTGGTTTTGCACCTCCCATGCTGAGCAAAAAGACATTTTCTTCCAGCTATACAGCTGACAACAGCAGGAGCCCCATAAATGCCAATTTTAATCAGAGTTGATTTTATCAAACCCATGTGCAGCCATGTAAAAAAAAAAAAACACCCTGATTTATGTGGAAGGCAAGATGTTTCCTGACAATCTGAGCATTTAATTGTTTCATTGATTGCTTCTTTATGTATATGTAGATGGACTCAGCTGGTGCTGTGCTTTTGAAAAGCTCTGGGTACGAATCCATCCAGGGATCCCAGCAAAACTGGAAAGCTGGAGTCTCCAACTCAATATTTTTAGAGTATGCTTTCCATTGGCATCAAACTAATACAGAGAGAGAGGGAGAGAGAGAGAGAGATCTCACCTTTTTATTTAAGCATTCAATTGTCTCTTTTCTTTGGAAGTTTAACTGCAACCCAATGAGCTAGAAAATATTCTGCATTATCAGGGAGAAAGCAACCAAGAGATAGTTTCTTTTTTGACTTGGTGGTATGAAGCACACTTACTATTATATCAGAACATAATATAGGATAACAGAATTGGAAAGGGGCCGTGGGGATCTTATAGTCCAGCACCTGCTCAAGCAGAAGATCCTATACTGTTCTGGACAAATGGCTGCCCAATCTTATTTTAATGTCTTCTCAACATTCCCTTCCTTATCATTTCCTAATTTCCTTCCTCTCATTTTTCTCCCTTCCCCTCCCTCCTCCCTTCTCTTGTCTCCCCTCCCCTCTTCCCTTCCCTTCCTATCCCTAATTCCTTCCCATCCCATCCCATGTCTCAAAGGTTTGTCAAATTCTGTTCTGCCATAAGCTTCAAATACTTCCTGGTTGCACACCTGTTGGACTTCCTGCCTCCTGAGCAGCTCAGAGCACCTGGATGACAATGATAGAGCATCCATTGTGTTTCAAAATAGTCTAGTTGGATGCAATTGGATGCAATTACCTTAAAACGCCACCAGCTTTTCTAAGCTTAATTGTATGTGTGTGAGACTTTTCTAATTCAATTAAGACTAACTATTCCACATTAAGCTTTCTGTTAAAATCCATGCAGTGTACTATAAAAAACTCATTAATTTGCTAATATCAATTTAACTAGTTTTAGCTCATTAACCTTGACACGGATGGTGTAAGGGAGAAGAACCTTTTTAGTTTCAGTTGTTCTCGACACAATAACCTGGGACTCCAAAGACCCCTTGAAAAGCCAAGTTCATTATTTTAAGCCATCAGTTACAGAATTATATCTGTGCATTGGAATTACAAATAGGGGAATACATACTATCCAGTCTCCTTCAGAGATAGGTAGTTCTCCTGTTTCCCTGAAAATACGACCTACCCTGAAAGTAAGTCCTAGCTGGATTTTTACACAGGTGCCCAATATAAGCCCTACCCCCCAAAATAAGCCCTAATTAAGATTCCACCCACTTCAGAATGCACAGGTAAAAATTAAGCTAGGGTGGGGATGGGGTGTTGTAGTGCTGTGCTACTACTTACCTTTGGACAGTTGTAGCCAGGCCTCACACACCCTGGCACCTGCCTTGCTGGCCCATTTCTTCCGCAGCTGGCAAGGCTGGCAAGTTTTCCTAAAGGCCTCTGTAGCTGAAAACAAAGCTCTGGATGGATCCAGAGCTCTATTATCAGCTGCAGAGGCCTTCAGGAAAGCTCTGCCATCCACAGAAGTAGTTTCTGAAGGCCTCTGACAATGAAAAGGAAGCCAGGGGTGACGCGCGCAAATGAGGTTAGTCAGCGGATGACATCCCCCGAAAATAAAACCTGGTGCCTTTTTTGGTGGTGAAAAAAATATAAGACAGGGTCCTATTTTCAGGGAATACACAGTATTTTCCTGGAATTTGTTTTCGAATTCAGTGTCTGCAAAGATCTAACTTTACATTTTGATGCATATAGTGCTCCTAGTCTGTTATTAGATATTCTGTGTTTTTCTGTTTTTTAAATCAATACACTATTTCGTCCTCAACGTACAAGCACAATTGAGCCCCAGATTTCTGTTGCTAAATGAGACATTTGTTAACTTGAGTTTTGCCCCAAACTTGACACAGTTGTTAAGTGAGCCACTATAATTGTTAAGTGAGTAACACCGCTGATAAGTGAATCTGGTTTCCCTGTTGACTTTGCTTGTCAGAAGATCACAAACGAGGATCACATGACCATAAGTCATAAGTCCATGCCAGTTGCCAAATATCTGAATTCGTCACATGACCAAAGGGGATGCTGCAATGGTCATAAATGTGAAAAAACGGTCATCAGTCACTCTTCTGTGCTATTTTAACTTCAATCAGTCACTAAATGAATGCTTGTAAGACAAAGGAGTACCTGTGTGATGGTATTGTCTTTGTTTCTGTTTTGTATTTTTTTAATTGTAGCAAACATTTAAAATTAATATTTATCCTTCGGGTTAGAACTTCCACTTTTGAATAAATACCTAGGACACCTTGCTATCAAAACAATCAATCCACTGTAAAACATATTGAAATAAGCTGCTGTGTAAAAGCAATTTCTAGCTAAAACCAATCAACTAGTCAGGAACAGAGTATTTGTATCCTATGACTATTATTAAGCATTGTACCTGATGATTTTCGACTCTTGATGAATGTATCTTTTCTTTTATGTATACTGAGAGTATTTACACCAAGACAAATTCCTTGTGTGTCCAGTCACACTTGGTCAATAAAGAATTCTATTCTATACTATTCTATTCTATTCGAAAACCTGTGTGTTGCCATCAAGAAGACTTCTTCTTATCAACCAATCACTGGAGTTGAATGATGGAAGATCTACAAGATGACTGAGAAACACATTTGGGGAGAGATTATGAATCCTATAGGTCAAGGCTCTTCAAACTTGGCAAGTTTAGGATTTGTGGACTTCAACTCCCAGAATTCCTGAGCTAACATGACTGGAAGAGGAATTCTGGGAATTGGAAGTCCACAAGACTTAAAAGCTGTCAAGTTTGAAGACCTCTGCTGTAGTTTCTCAGGCCCCAGACTGTGGAGAAGTTTAAATATTAAGACATTTAGAATAGAATAGAATTCTTTATTGACCAAGTATGATTGGGCACACAAAGAATTTGTCTTGGTGCAAATGCTCTCAGTGTACATAAAAGCAAAGATACCTTCGTCAAGAGTCAAGAATCATAAGGTACAACACTTAATGATAGTCATAGGGTACAATAAGCAATCCAATCATATTAGGAAACAGTCAGTATAAATTGTAAGGATACAAGCGACAAAGTTACAGTCATACAGTCACAAGTGGACTCATTTTGAGCTGGCTCTGGAAATAACCTGAGAGCCGGTGTCATTGACAAAAAACCAGCATAAAATGCTGAGGAAACCTCCTAAGAATCATCCTTAATAAGTTTTTCAGAAGAGAGTTAAGCGAATTTTAAAGCAAGTTCCCCATAATCCTGGTTTGTCTTGTTGAGTTCACAAAATATGATTTAGAATGGACACAAGGATGTGTGTGGGAAAAATGTGATGATTCAGAGGTTGCTGTGAATTCATAGCTAAGAATAAATGAAATAAAGGTCACATTAACCCTCATGATACTCGTTAGTGTAATCACTCACAGAAGTAGACATTTTTGAAATGTGGTGATGGGACAGTGGGAAATGTGCAAGAATAAGAAGGCAATGACTCACCAAAGCTCAGATTTTACTACCCATCAAATTTATATAAGGACAAAAATCCTGCATTAGATTTTCTGGATATAGCAATAGCAATAGCACCTAGATTTATATATTGTTCCATAGTGCTTTACAGCATTCTCTAAGCAGTTTACAGAATCGGCATCTTGCCCCCAACAATTTGGGTCCTCATTTTACTGATCTCAGAAGAATGGAAGGTTGGGTCAACCTTGAGCAAATCATGATTGAACTGCTGACGGTGGGCAGAGTTAGCCTGCAATGTTGCATTCCAACCACTGTGCTACCAGGGCTCCTAAGACCAATAGCGCCTAGACTTATATACCACTTCATATCATGTATAGTGTTTACAGCCCTCTCTAAGCAATTTACAGAGCTAGCATTTTGGCCCCCAAAATTGGGTCCTCATTTTATCCATCCCTAAAGGATGGAAGATGAGTCAACCTTGAGCCGGTCAGGATCGAACTGTTGGCAGTGGGGGCAGAGTTAACTATAGCAATAGCATGTAGACTTATATACCACTTCACAGTGCTTTACAGTCCTCTGTAAGTGGTTTACAGAGTCAGTCAATTGCCCTCAACAATCTGGATTCTCATTTTACCCACCTCGGAAGGATGGAAGGCTGAGTCAACCTTGAGCCGGTCAGGATGGAACTGCTGGCAGAGGGCAAAGTTAGCCTGCAATACTGCATTCTAACCACTAGGCTACCAGTGCTCTTACAACAATAGCACTTAGACTTATATACCACTTCACAATACTTTGCAGCCCTCTCTAAGTGATTTGTAGAGGCACCATTTTGCCCCCAACAATCTGGTTCCTCATTTTAACCACCTCGGAAGGATGAAAGGCTGAGTCAACCTTGAGCTGATCAGGATCAAACTGCTGGCAGTGGGCAGGGTCACCCTGCAATACTGCACATTAACCAAGGTTCTGCAACAAGATGCCTCCGAACATATTACAGTCATGCACTCTTCTCAAGAAACTGATATCCTGGAGCTGATATCCAAGGATCGATTAATTCTGATATGGGTAATCCTTGACTTAGACTGCAATTGGAACCAGAATTTCCTTTGTTAAGCAAGGCAGTTGTTAAATGAGTCAGTTTTACCATATTTTTTGTTAAGTGAATCATGCTGCCTCCCCTATTAGACTTTGCTTGCTAGAAGCCAGCCTGGGAAAATAACAGAAAAGCCGTTATATGACCCTGGGATGCTGCAACCATTATAAACACATGAGGGTTGCCATGCGTCCAAATGTTGGTCACATGACCATGGGGATGCTGCAACAGTATGAGAAGATAGGACCGGTTGTAAGTCACATTTTACAGTGCCGTTGTAATTTTGAATGGCCACTAAATGAACGGTTGTAAATTGAGGACTACCTGGGCTAGGCAGAACAAACATGCATCCAAAGTAGTCACCATTGAGATCCAACCTAATATTTGCGATATGCTACTAAAGGTAAAGGTTCCTCTCGCATATAAGTGCTACTCGTTCCTGACTCTAGGGGGCAGTGCTCATCTCCGTTACAAAGCCAAAGAAGAGCCAGCACTGTCCGAAGACGTCTCCATGGTCATGTGGCCAGCAGGACTAAATGCTGAAGGCGCACGGAATGCTGTTCCCTTCCCACCAAAGGTGGTCCCTATTTTTCTACTTGCATTTTTTTACGTGCTTTTGAACTGCTAGATTGGCAGAAGTTGGGACGAGTAACGGGAGCTGACTCCATTATGCAACTCTAGGGGATTCGAACCGCCAAACTGCCAATCCTTCTGACCGACAAGCTCAGCGTCTTACCCACTGAGCCTCCACATCCCTGGATATGCTACTACACGAGGAGAAAAAGAATTGTTCACCAGACAAACAAAACAATTTTTAAAAAAAGATTTTGTTTAGAAAGCCTACGCACAGAGAGAGGGCTGAGGTCCATCCGCCATCCAAATTAAGAAGTAAAACCCAACAAAGTTACAGAAGAACAATAAAGTCTGTAAGCACCACGATATATATAACAGCGATAGTAAAAAATAAAAGCATTAGAGAACTTAAGCCAAAAAAATCCAAGGCTTTTACTATCTAACTTTGCCGTGCATTTAGAAAACAACTTTGCCATCTGATTTTACCATTGCTCAAAGCCCTTCAAGCAATCGGTCTGCTGGATTAAATAAATAAGATTTCAAAAATATTTTGGCAAATCCAAACATGATTTACAGCTGAAATAAGGGGAGAACAGAATTCGTTCGTCGAAATTCAGATCAAGATTATAATCCTGATCTTTGACAATTATTATAATAGGGCAGGCCTCCTAATGAATACATGTTCTCTTTCTTGTCAGATTCCCTTTTTGATCCAAAAATACTTAGTTGTCTGCAGAAGACCAACTTATCGTGTAGGTTCCCCATGCTGGCTAGGAGGCAAAGCTTGGTTTGCACAAATCTTGGGTATTACCGTGTTTCCCCGAAAATAAGATCCTGTCTTATATTTTTTGCCATCAGAAAAGGCACTAAGTCTTGTTTTGGGGGGGATGCCATCCACTAACTAACCTCACTTGCGCGCGTCTCCCCCGGCCTCCTTTTCTCTGTCAGAGGCCTTCAGGAACCTCTTCTGCAGCCAGCAAGGCTTTCCTGAAGGCCTCTGAATCAATCCGGAGCTTTGTTCCCAGCTCCAGAGGCCTCCAGGAAAGCCTTGCCAGCCTTGCTGGCTGCAGATCAAATGGGCCGGCAAGGCAGGTGTCGGGGTGTGCGAGGCCTGGCTACACCTGTCCAAAGATAAGTAGTAGGGCAGCTCCACCAACCCACATCCCCACCCTAGCTTAATTTTTACCTGTGCACTCTGGAGTGGGCGGGGTCTTAATTAGGGCTTATTTTGGGGGTGGTAGGGCTTATATTGTGAGCACATGTAAAAATCAAGCTACGACTTACTTTCAGGATAGGTGATATTTTCGGGGAAACAGGGTACCACTCTGCCCAGGCCAGGAAAGGCGATAAAAAAATGAGAAAACCATGGAATAAATATGAAAACATGCAATCTGAAATTGTGACTCCCACTGTTCTGAGGTTGGGTTTGGAAGCCAACTGTGATAAGACGTTAAGGATGAAGTCAATGATATAATGTACCCTCCCGCACAGGGGCTTGTGATGTATTGCTCTTTAAGAAAAGTAGTAATTTTATTACCGGGAGTTGTCAAGAACAAACATCAACTTTCTTCCCAAACTGAAGAGCTCAGGGAAGTGAGCGTTTGTCATTATGTTTAATTTGCGCGTACCTCACCATTGGAAAGGCCAAGGGAGCTAGGCCGAGAACACAGCTGTACGGGCGCCTCGACTAATTGCGTCTCCATCCTCAACCTCATTTATCTTCATTTCTTCCCAATTATGCCACATTATCAATAGTCTCTGTTGCATCCGAGTCTTAATCCCCTTTATTCAGGCAGCATTACGAGAGTGGCAGATGACTTCTTGGAGGTAGACAGAGTAAACAGCTAGGAAATGCCACCCCTGGCAGATGGCGATGCTTCGTGAGAGATGGGCACAATGTTTTGGAAACACGTTGCTGGGCAGTGGTAGAAGGAGGCAAGCTGTCAATATTTTTATAAATGATCATCAAAAGTGCAGCTTGCTTAATATCAACAGAGCAACCAGCCAAAATTGGTAAAGTTTGAAAACTGTTTCCAAGGCTGTATTGCTGTAGGTTGGGAAGCATTGGGTTGAAGGACTCTCTTAACTTGAAGTATGTCCTTCACCCATATCAGAGATATTGATTGCTATCATCTTTTGTAAGTTGGGAAGCCTTTATCAGAAGAGCATTGGGTTGAAGGACTATCTTGACTTGAAGCATGTCCTTCACCCATATTAGAAACACTGACTGCTTTATGTCTTCCATAAGTTGGGAGGCCTTTATCAGAAGAGCATTTGGGTTGAAGGACACCTCTGTTGTCTTAAAGCATGTCCTTCACCCATATCAGAGACGTTGATTGCTTTCCACCTTCTGCCTCCATTTTTGCTTCTGGGAAAGACTCATTTGGAAGCCACTTGGAGTTAATGAGGGTTGAGTAACTTTCTGTTGAAAGCTACATCTATGTGCAAGCAAGATCCTGGCCTGGGTTCAGTGGTGGGTTGAACTGGTCAAAAAATGGGCATTTGGTTTCTTCTTGACATCCTTCTTTCCTCACCTTTCTCATTCTGAATTCTTCTTCACTTTCCTTTCTTCCTTATACCTCTCCTTCCTTCCCCCTTTTCCCCTTGCAGCAGACAAGAACAGATTGAGCCTTCAACGAGATGGGTGGTTATATAAATTTGATAAATAAATAAAATTAGGCTGAAGGTTGTGTATGTATTATTTAACCCGCCTCTTCTCTGTGCAGGAGTGAATAGTCTCTCTAGTACATGAATGCAATAAATGCTGGCCCAATTACATTCAGCTACCACCGGACATTCTTCACAGGAACTAAATTCACACTGAGTAGTAAGTTAGGTTTTTGGTGAGTCCTAACTTGCTGTGAATTGGCAGAGTGCTAATGCAGCTAGCCTGTTTTCTCCTAGTTTGCTTTTCACACTAGAATTTAAAACTACATAAAAACAGAGTTGGCTTTCTTACTGTACAGTGAAGCCCCCACATCTTGGACCTCCTCTTTCTTTTTATAAAGAAGATAAAGTCTTGGACTGTAATCTTGGCTTGTAAAGAGAGCAATTTGCAAAGAGCAATGCATTTGTGGTAATCAGTGCAATATGAAAATTTTCAAGTTTGTTTTGCCACATGTGCTAAGGAGAGTGAGTTGCTTCCTGTGTAATCATGTTTCATCGTTCATGAGTGGCTTACAAATGCTTAAGAAGTTTATTATCCATAACTGCAACAACAAAAAATGGATTTCTTTACAGATTGGTTAGGTTTGTATCTCATTGTCCTCCTGGAGTTCAAAGTAGTGTTCATAAAATCATTTTCTTCATTTTCCTCATAACTGCTATCTTGTGATCTAGATTGGATTGTGACGTCCAAATTGCTACTGATGTGATGTGATAACAGAATGGAGAAAAGAGCTTGTTTGTTACATGCGTGTTTTGCACACTTTGGGACTGGAGGCATTTTGGGTATGTTGCATGAAGCTGAACATATCACTTTTGTCCATTTCTGTCAAAAGAGGGCAGAGATGACTGTATAATTTGGTTCTTCGATGCAAATTTTGGCAATGCAGCCTTTTAAGTCTGCAAAAATTAAAAAAACCAGGGATGGGTCTTGATAGCCACATATATACCCCACAGCTTACAGATTGCTGCTTCTGATATTAAGCAATTAAGCTAAATCATTAGTAAAAGTCTAAATTAAACATTTCATTTTTAGCACTGTAGTTCACTTAACTTAATTGACCAACCCAGCCTTAATGTTTCTCACTTAAAGTTAGAGTTAGTTTTCACAAAGTTGGAGAAAATCTGGGGTGCTTCTCCCCCCCACCCCGTTATCTATTTATTATACAATTATCAACAGATTACCACACCTAAGTTGTGATAGACATATTTTTTAAGTATGACTGACTGATGGACAGACTGGGAATTGCTGAATTAATGGGCATACTTCAAAGGCTTGGCACAACTGAGCAGTAATTACATCTGCTGAACCACTTGATAACTTTTTGGAAATAAACCAACAGAAGGCCATCACTGGAGTTCTTCATGTTTTAATATGTTATTTTTGTGGCTTACTCTGAACGTACAATATTGCATCCTGTTAATGTGAATATAAAAAGCAAATCACCCAAATGTGAGGGGTCCTTTGATAGCTCGTTCCTTTTTTCATTTTAAATGACGACTAGATTCTTGGATAAATTTCTTTGTGGGCTTTTAGTCAACTGTGTCCCCTCTTTTTTTGAACTGGATGCATTATCTTGTCCTATCAAATGATCAAATATGTTTTAGGAAATCATCATAAGTTGCTGATAGTTTTGAGTTATTTGTCATTTATTGAAAAGTCAGAATACAAAATAACAGAGTTGGAAAGGACCTTGAAGGCAGTGGTGGGATTCAAATTTTTTTACTACCAGTTCTGTGAGCGTGGCTTGATGGGCGTGGCTTGGTGGGCGTGGCAAGGGAAGGATACTGCAAAATCCCCATTCCCTCCCCACTCCTGGGGGAATGTTATTGCAAAATCCCTATCCCATCCCATCCCCACACCACTAACCTGCTTTACAGCTCCGTTCTCCTGTGCAGGGCAACCAAAGAAGACCCAGCCAATCAGCTGGGACTCGATGGGAGGCGGAGAATAGATGGGGTTGGCGGGGCCAGTCAGAGGTGGGATTGGCCGGTTCTCCAAACTCCTCAAAATTTCTGCTACCGATTCTCCAGAACCGGTCAGAACCTGCTGAATGGCCACCTCTGATTGGAGGTCTTATAATCCAATCCCCTTTTCAAGCAGGAAACTCTATGTCTTTTCAGACAAATGATTGTTCAATCTCTTCTTAAAAACCTGCAGTGTTTGTAGCACCCACAACTTTTAGAGGCAAGGAGTTCCACTGTTCTCACCATCAGGAAATTTCTACTTAGTTCTAGATTGCTTCTCTCCTTGATTAATTTCGACCCATTGCTTCTTGTCCTGCCTCAGGTGCTTTGGAGAATAGCTTGACTCCCTCTTCTTTGGGGCAGCCCTTGAGATATTGGAAGACTGCTCTCATGTCTCCCCGAGTCCTTCTTTTCATCAAACTAGACATCCCCAGTTCCAGCAACCGTTCTTCATATGTTTTAGCCTCCAGCCCCCTCATTGTCTTTGTTGCTCTTCTCTGCCCTCCAAAGTCTCAACATCTTTTTTATATCATGGCGACCAAAATTGGATGCAGTATTCTAAGTGTGGCCTTACCAAGTGGTACAAAGTCGGTTTACATTCTTTGTAGTAAACATTTAAAAGAGAGAAACCTTCTCATCTTCTGCATTAAAGAAAAAAACAGAAGACACCGCGATATCGACCTGCATCTACCATTTATATTTTTACTCTGATTTATGTTAATATTCCAACTACTGAACTTTCAGTCTGTGAAAAGAACTGTTTCCTATTTCTACATTTCCACTAATTTATATATATATATATATATGTTGTCTGTGTGTGTGTGTGTGTGTATTTTGAAAACTTTCCCAATCTTTTATTTTCTAGACATTTGTTGAAAAGTTTGATCATTGTCGTTCTTTTGCCCGTAGTTTCCTTTATTGAATTAGATTTTGTTTTATGGGTAATCATGAATAGAATAGAATAGAATAGGGAAGAGAAGGAATAGAATAGAATAGAATAGAATAGAATACTTTATTGGCCAAGTGTGATTGGACACACAAGGAATTTGTCTTGGTGTAAATACACTGAGTAAAAATGTATCTTTCACTGCTACAAGACTTAAAATAGCCACCAACCTGGACATCTTTCAAAGAAGATTAGACAACTTGATGAAGGACGAGGCTATTAATAGTTATGGATGAATAGGAGAGGAGAGGATAGGAAGGAGATGCTGTTTTTCTCAGTGTCCAAATTCAGGGATTCCTGTAGAGAAAAGTACAGGTAGTCCTTGACTTAACAGCAGTTTGTTTAGTGACTGTTCGAAGTTACAACTGCACTCAAAAAAGTGACTTATGACCATTTTTCATGCTTACAACCTGTCAACTCATAAAATATTTCTATGGTCTTTTTAGAGTTGCCGACAGAAAGGGAGGGAGCAATCAGTGCAGCCGCTTCCAACCAAAACTGCATTCCATAAATGTTTTCAAAGATAGTTTCTGGGTGACTGAAGCTTCTGCCGCAAAATTCTAACTGGTGAACATGATTGGTGACTCTTGGCTATGGATGTGTCCCATTGGAGAATATGAATTACGACACACTGAGAGGAGTGGGGGGAAACCAGGGTCAAGGGTGACAGTGAATGATGTGTCTCAGAGTCGGCTACTCCCAGGCAGTGCCGGACAGTTTAACTCCCAATAAATCCTTTTTAAGTTTTGGAAGTCTGGCTCGAGACTCGTGATTTAAATGGAGGCAACTGCCAGAATCCTAACACAACTATTGCAGTTTCCCCATGGTCACATGATCAAAATTCAAACAGTGGCCATTGACTCCAATTTATGATGGTTGCAGTGTCCCGGGATGCCGTGATCCCCTTTTGCGACCTTCTGACAAGTAAAGTCAACAGGGAAGCCAGATTCATCTAACTATCATGCCTCTAACTTAACAACTACAGTGATTCACTTAACCAATTTGGCAAGAAAGGTCATAGAGTGGAGCAAAACTCACTTAACAAATGTGTCTCGCTGAGTAACAGAAATGTTGGGCTCGATTGTGATCATAAGCCGGGGACTATCTGTACTCTGGATGAAGATTGCTTTTGATATGATCCAGCCATACTGAGTAAGACTGAACCAGTGTTTCCTGAGGAGTACTCTGTAGTAAGCCCACCCACAACGAGTAGTGAGGATGGATGAAGCAAATGGATACTAGATTTGTCTACAGGTAGTCCTCGAGTTATGACCACAATTGAGCCCAACATTCCTGTTGCTAAGCAAGAGCTGTTAAGTGAATTTTGTCCTGTTTTATGACATTTCTTACCACAGTTGTTAAGTGGATCACTGCAGATGTTAGTAATGTGGTTGTTCAGTGATCCTGGCTTCCCCATTGACTTTGCTGGTCAAAAGGTCGCAAAAGAGGATCCCATGACCCCAGGACACTCCAGCTGTCAGTTGTCAAGTGTCTGAATTTTTATCACGTGACTTGGAGATGTTGTTATGTCTGTGTGAAAAAACTGTGCTGTCATTTTTTTTACAACAGCTCTTTTTTGTAACTTCAAACAGTCATTAAACAAACTGTTGTCAGTCAAGATCTATTGTACATGGGCTTCTGAAAATCTGCATACCAGACCTTTCTGCTTCCCAATTTGGAGGGATGTACGGTAATACCTTGCTACTCAACTGCTTTGAAACTCATTGAATTTGGTACTCAATTCAGCTTGATCTGAAAATTTTGTCCTGCTACTCATCATTTGTTTAATACTTGATGCATCAGCTAGAATTGGTTGATGCCTTGTGACTCATTACATTATTCCTTTTGGGAAAAATATGTTTGGTACTCATCATACCACCTGGAACAAATTAACTATGAGTATCTGCAGAGTTAGCTCACACTGACCAACTCCATTGGAAATTTAGAACTGGAAAGACCATATGAAGCAGAGTTCATAATTGCCAGGGATTGATGTTCCTAAATAAGATGAAGCCATCTTGGTACCCTACATATATCACGGAATTAATTCCGTTATCCCAAGCCAACATAGCCATTGACTTGGGATTGTGACAGTTGTAGGCCAAACAACTGAAGGGTATCAATTATGTCCCTCTGTTCTCTCCTCGCTATGCGTGAAGGTTCCTGCCATAATGTTCTTCCCTGATGTATCTGCAGGAAATTTGTGAAAGATGAATCTGGTCTTCCAGATGAGGTATTTGGAGCATCAGAAATATACTGGAGTTGTTTGCCTTTGAACAACCTCAAGGCCACTAATAAGTTAAAACAAATGTAATAAAATGAGAATTACAACCTCTCCAAAAGCAAAGCAGCTGTTAAAACAGTTGGGCATCTTCCAGCAATAAAAACATCATGTCAGTGCAGCAACTTAAAAACAAATCAGTCTCAGTATTTTAAAAGCATTCTTGGTCTCAGAGCTATCAGGCAGAGGGCTGTTAAGAAGGAGACCCCCAGGATTACGGCCAGACCTCCTAGATGGCAGAAGTCACAATACTTCTGAAATATAGCCCTCTATTTTTGCATTCAGAGTTCAGAAATGAGAGTTTTCCTTTGCTTAGTAGTATATTTAATCTCGTGGGATGCGGTGGCTCAATGGCTAAGACGCTGTCGATCAGAAAGGTCAGCAGTTCGGCAGTTTGAATCCCTAGTGCCACGTAATGGAGTGAGTTCCCGTTACTTGTCCCAGCTTCTGCCAACCTCGTAATTCAAAAGCATGTAAAAAAAAAAAAATGCAAGTAGAAAAACAGGGACCACTTTGGTGGGAAGGGAACAGCGTTCCGTGCGCCTTCGGCGTTTAAGTCCTGCCGGCCACATGACCAAGGAGACGTCTTCGGACAGCGCTGGCTCTTCGGTTTTGTAACGGAGATGAGCACCGTCCCCTAGAGCCAAAAACGACCAGCATGTATGGGCAAGGGGAAACTTTACCCCCATCTATATTTAATCTCAGCCTTGAAGCAACATTATGTTCACATAATGTTTAAAAGAAGGAGGGAAGGGAAGGGAAGAAGGGAAAGGGAAGGATGGGAGGAAGGGAGGAAAGAAGGAAGGAAGGCAAGCAAGCATTGTCTATTTCATATAATACATATTATGCATGCATACACCAGCTTTCGAGAATTTTCCATGGATGGACACCAAAGTTATTATTACGTTCAGCAAGAGAATTCTATTCTTTTCTCCCCCAGAAACATATAGCCACAAATCAAATGTCAGATGCAGATAGATGGAGTGGACAATGTGAATTTCATTTAGAGACATCTCTCCTTTAAAAAAAAAAAAAAGATAAAATGAATCTGAAGCCAAAGGAGAAAACAATGTCAACTGATTGAACTTATTTTTAGTTTTTGAAATTTTTCATACCCACCAAACACTAAAGCAAATCTGGGTATCCCAGACTCTTCCCTAGAGTCAGTTTTAAAATATAGAGTTCTGCAGCTAAAATCTAGATGGTGAACTGCTAATACTTTAGCAAGAAATCCTTTTCTGAGAGTTACAACCCTACACACAGTGTAGTCAAGATTACTGTCCTACCAGCTATCTCCCACTCTAGCTGCCAGATGAAAATTTGGTGCGTTTGTTTCTCAACCTAAGTAAGCAATTGGCATCCCTTGAGAACATCATCAAAAATGACCAGAGTTCTTGCACGAAGGCAATCATAAATCGGCACTGTATCTCTTTGCCATCTGAAGATGGTAAAATGTATAAGAACGGGGTCGTCTTATCCTCATTCTATTCTACCCCACCACTTGTTGTAGAGGTGGCAGTTCACTCTCTTAGACATTCGATGGATTAACCAAAAATGAACTATAGATGGGCTGCCCTTTGGTTTCCTGGAATATTGAGGGATGGAGGACCAAAAAGAATGACAACTCCTTTTGCGGGGTTTATTCTGTATGTTTGGCTTAAATCTGCTGCAGGAAACAAGGTCCAAGGACTCGCAGTGGTTGAATTCAAATTTTTTTTACTACCGGTTCTGTGGGCGTGGCTTGGTGGGTGTGGCAGGGGAAAGGATACTGTAAAATCCCCATTCCCTCCCCAATGCACTAACCTGCTTTACAGCTCCGTTCTCCTGTGCAGGGCAACCCAGCCGATCAGGTGGGACTCGACGAGAGGCAGAGAATAGATAGAGGTGGGATTTACAGGTTCTCCAAATTACTCAAAATTTCCGCTACCAGTTCTCCAGGACTGGTCAGAACCTGCTGAATACCACCTCTGGTCCGTCCCCCCCTCAAAATTATCCACTTGACAAAGTCCAATGAAATGAAGATCTTTCCAATACAATATTCTGTAAATAAGTTTACCGTAGGAATAGTAATTTGGACAGTTTTAAGTCTTCAGTGATTTCCCAATCCTTTGGCATTTCAGCCTGGAATCTTCATATCCATCCATATTTATCCATCTATTTTGAATCTGGCTGGCTTTTCACTAAAAGAAGAAACCTTGGTTCAATTCTACTAGTTCATCCAATAGGTTGGTCACTACATTTGTAAGAAGTTATGATGGTATCGGAATTTATGTCATTGTTCATATCTGTTGACCCGCTGTTGCATAAATGACACAATTCTCTGAAGTACTTGCATCATGATCTCGAAGACAGGTACATAAGTCACATCATCATTCTGTGCAAAGCAACATGGCACATTTATTGTCATTTGCCCTCTCTGTGGACGCCCGTGATTGTAAGAATAATTGAGCCTCTGACAACCTTGTATATTAGATGTTCTTTTCTTCCACATATAAAACCACTTTGCATCCCTGTTAACTCTGAGAATTCACTAAACACAATGGAAACACTATGTCATAAATTGTTATAAAGGGAATTCTTTCCTCATATTAATTAAGAAGCTAATGTCCAGGGGCTGGCTGGTTTAAACTGGGGCTTGGCTTCATAGAGGATTCAGGATTTGTCGATTAAGTTATGTTTAAAAATGTCAGAGACTGGCATCAAGGAACAAAAAAAAAAGTGAATAAAATCATTTACTGACTTATATACACGCAGTGATTTCTTTTATAGATTTGACTTTCAGTTTGCAGGTGCACCTGGATGACTTCAGTATCACGTAGTCTCTCACAGAAACACATACATACGTATATGTGTTGTGTGTGAATGATCAAAGCATGCCTTTCATGTAATAGAACTAAAAATAGCAAAACCAATTCTCCTCCCTGATTGATGAATATTCTTGTGCTGTCCTGGATAGAACGTGAGTATATTCAAAGTGCTCCATACATTGGCTGTATATATACAACACATCTAATTGAATTCACCAACCATACCTCTAACTATAAAAGATGACTCTTCCAAACGTTTTGGTAAACTGTATATTTCACCATAGGAGTAAACCTAACACCATAAAAAATTAAGCTGATTGGCATACCAATATCATTCATGGCCAACATTTATATAAAAGGTGGTTTATATCCTCAAATGGATAGAATCTCATGGTATGTCCCCTGCAAAGTTTATTGTCCTTGGTGCCTTCAAGGCTGGTTGTTTGCTTGCAGACATCCCAACTAGGTAACATCATCAGTACAAGGGGGTGTAGGGTTTACTGTCTATGTACAGTAGTTAATGAAGATGGGGTTTTATTCTCGGAAGTTCCTTGATTAGGATATTAAATGCATTTAATGTTTTATATTTAACTGGATGTATTCAAACAGAAGAATCGGAGAGGCTTAGATTTGGATTTCAGCACAGAATGGAGTGGTATGGATGGTCTCAACGGACCCTTTCAGCTCTAGGATTCTGTGAAATAGAACAGGCACTGTCTCTGCTCTCTCAAATGCAGTGCCTTGCTTTCCTCCTCAGCATCTATCATGCAGACATTCCCTGGAATGAGTCCAGATATGGGTCATCATCTTAATTTACACATTGCATCCATTGCGTAGTAAATGATGCAGACCTGTAGTGGTGTTAATTATGATTAAAAACATGTTTGTTCTTCTCTCTCTCTCTCTCTCCTCCCAGCCATGGAAACTGATTCATCTTGACAGGCAAAATGTTTCAGCATCATGTCTGCCATGAATCCATTTAAAACATTTGTGCGTCTCCTCAACCTTCTGTAGACATTAAGATGGAGCAGGATATGGCAAACTTGTCCTGCATGTTGGGCCATTATTCTGCTCAGTCTCTTGCCTTTCCGTATTTAGTTATCAGATATAAAGGAAGGTTCCCCCAAATGCTACCTGTGTCAAATCTTGCTGTTCAAAATCACAACTCTAGGATCAGGCCATTTTCCATTGCCTCTTGTCAGGAGCAAATAACCAGGAGCATTCGTAGAGTTCAAAGGACAGAAAAGATTACTGTTGTTACCTATACACCAGAATCTGATCAACTAACAGTCAAAGCTAAATTGGCACTAGATAAGAGTCAATGGAATTCGGGGAGGGGGGGGGTTGTACTTGGATCTCTTATGGCAATGCAATGATTCCAAACTGATGACATGCTTAACCCCGCCTTCTAGCTCAGACATGTACCTCTTAAAGGACATTTCAGCTACCTTTAATCCAATCATTTGTTATCTTTTTTTTTTCTGTTTCCCTCAACTTTGCCAATCCAGATCACATTTCATAGTACATCAACCTAAAATATGTGAGTTGATCATCACTTGTGTGGAACAATCAGCTTTTCTTTGATCTAAGACTGGTTAGTTATCCTTGCAGGCCATGATATTCTTGGTTAGCATTTCCAAAAATTGAAATGTGAAGACATCTATTTTTTCCCCACTCATTCTCAATGTCTGGCTTTCAACAGTCGTACATTATCGGTGTAAAGACCCTTGTCTTGACTTGCTGTTCTTGTCTGATTGGAATACCCCTAGCCTTTGTGTCTTAATTATGGTTTACCAATATTCTCTTTGTACTTGGGCCTAGAAAGGGAAAAACACAATTTAACACTGGTTAAAACGGTAACCCTATAACCAACCGTATCTTTAAGGGATGCGGTGGCTCAGCGGCTAAGACATTGAGCTTGTTGATCAGAAAGGTCGGCAGTTTGCCGGTTCGAATCCCTCGCACCGCATAACGGAATTATGGGTCCCAGCTTCTGCCAAACTAGCAGTTTGAAAGCATGTAAAAATGCAAGTAGAAAAATAGGGGCCACTTTGTGGGAAGGGAACAGCGTTCCGTACGCCTTCAACATTTGGTCATGCCGGCCGCATGACCATGGAGACGTCTTCGGACAGCGTTGGCTCTGTGGCTTTGAACAGAGATGAGCACCAACCCCTAGAACCAGAAATGATTAGAACGTATGTGCGAGGGGAACCTTTACTTGAAATTATCTTTGTCTTCTTAATATTTAGCGCTCATATTTAATACGAGTTTACTTTCTATTTTTAATTTCATTCCAAGCTCTTCTAAGACTTCTTTATTTTCAGCTTGCAAAGGGATATCATCTACATATCTGAAATAGTTAATGTTTCAGCCTCCTTTTTTGATTCTAACTGTCAGCCTGCCATTTGTATAAAATATTTGCTGCATAAGATGAAAAAGAGGCAAGGAAAACATCTAAGTGTAAATAATTTGTTTGGACATTACGCTTGAATATAAGCTTTTCTCTTCCATTATACTGCTGAAGGATCTCTTGCCCAAAGGCCTTGTGATATGTGAGCAGGGAGGAATATTTATGCTGTTTGCCCACCCAAGAAAAGCTTTAATAACCGAGAAAAAAAAGTAATATTAATAAAATGCAATGTGGGTGAATCTCTTGAGCTCTCCCAGTTGCTTCTGACAGGGCCAACTTCAGGGGAAGAGATTGAAAGAAAAATTTGTCACAGGGCAGAAATGCTTTTTTCCATTTGTCTACTTACGTAGATACTTACGTGGATAAATGGGGTTGACTGTGTGTGCAGTATCTAGCTAACATTTTTTAGATAGGGGAGAGAAACGTTCAGGAAGCAGGATATAATTACAAAACAAAATGTTGGTATCACCAATTTTTTTTCGGGGGGGGGACACCAGAATTCATGACTAGGTAGAAAGTATTTTAATTGCTGAAGCTCTTTGCCATCTCTCCGGTGAAGCCAGTAAATATGTAACATCAAGGGATTTATTGCATTCTCACTCTACAAACAGAGGCTCGGTGGCTTCATAACCCTGGAGATGGTCTTTGCCCCAGCAGTTCGAGTCCCAGCACAGGTGGCAGGGTGAGCTCCCATCACTTGCCTCAGCTTCTGCTCCCCTAGCAGTTTGAAAAAAGCACGTGATATGCAAGTAGATAAATAGGTACGACTTCCATGGGGAGACGAGCTGGCACTTTGTGCGGATGGTTAGAATCGTGCTGGTGCTGAACCTTCCTGGTTGCAACAGCCATTTACAAGGTGGCTTCAGTGGAGGGAGAGGTGATGTGGCAGGAAAGCCACTCATCTTTCTTTCTGGTGGTGAGCTAGCTCGTCCCCCCGTCCCCCCACCCCGGGCGCATCTTGGAAAGCATGCGAGCATGAACCAAACAGGGCTAGCAATCTTAGGCAGCCAAACTACTACTCGGCATTAGCATTGTAGTCTTTTGGCTAAGGTAATGTCGCCATAGGCTAAATAAATAAATACATTTTACAAGCAATGCTAAAGCAGCCCAAGATTTAGATCCATTAAAGCAGAAAAAACTTTCCATAGAACCAATCCCAGAGATGCCAACACTCCCGATTTCATCGGGAGGCTCCCGAAAATTCACCCCAACTCCCGCCTTACGATAATTTTCCCTATCCTCCCGAAATTACGAGCAGCAAAATTAGCCCGGCGGCTCCGGCTGTATGCGCATGCGGTGTGTGAGCTAGCTGACGTAGTGTTTCAACGTGAACACAGTCACATGAGATTGCTACGGGCGCTGCTAAGGAGCGTCTCCCCGCTGAACACAATCCCTCAGCAGGTGGATTTCTACTGCCACTTCTCCCCGTCCCCGCTTTCCATGAAGCAGTTTCTGGATTTCGGTGAGTGGCGGCCGGGTCGCTTCCCTCCCCCGGCCCGGGTATCTCCTCCTCCTCCTCCTCCTCTGCGACTCTTCCTCCCCCTTCGGCCGACCATTTTCTTTCCCCAGAGGGAGAACCGCTACCCCGGCGTTTTTTTTCTCAGCTCAGGCATACCGTATATACTCGAGTATAAGCCGAGTTTTTCAGCCCATTTTTTGTGCTGAAAAAACCGCCCTCGGCTTATACTCGAGTCAGCCGCTATGGCACCATGCCTGGCCTGCGCTGGCGTGGCTGCAACTGATCGCGCCTCCATGGCAGCATCGCCGCCGCGGCTGTCTACCCACTGAGGTACACACAGGCGACCCCAAGCGGCCTCTTCTTCCCCATTAACGGGCACCCGGGGCCCCCGCGAGCTCCTGTGTTACGCGCTTCCAGCTTCGCAAAGAAACTGCCAGGCTCAGGCAGCCTCCCCCACCCCCTAGCCTAGCAGCGAAGAGCTGCTCCGGGGGCAGCGAGACAAAGTGGCTGGCTGCGCCGTGGCGGGAACCCCCGAAGCAGCTCTTCGCTGCTAGGGGAGGGGGTGGGGGAGGCTGCCTGAGCCTGGCGACCCCAAGCGGCCTCTCCTTCCCCATTAACGGGCGCCCGGGGGCTCTGCGAGCTCCTGTGTTGCGCGCTTCCAGCTTCGCAAAGAAACTGCCAGGCTCAGGCAGCCTCCCCCACCCCCTAGCCCAGCAGCGAAGAGCTGCTCCGGGGGCAGCGAGACAAAGTGCCTGGCTGCGCCGTGGCGGGAGCCCCCGAAGCAGCTCTTCGCTGCTAGGGGAGGGGGTGGGGGAGGCTGCCTGAGCCTGGCGACCCCAAGCGGCCTCTCCTTCCCCATTAACGGGCGCCTGGGGCCCCCGCGAGCTCCTGTGTTGCGCGCTTCCAGCTTCGCAAAGAAACTGCCAGGCTCAGGCAGCCTCCCCCACCCCCTAGCCCAGCAGCGAAGAGCTGCTCCGGGGGCAGCGAGACAAAGTGCCTGGCTGCGCCGTGGCGGGAGCCCTCGGAGCAGCTCTTCGCTGCTAGGGGAGGGGGTGGGGGAGGCTGCCTGAGCCTGGCGACCCCAAGCGGCCTCTCCTTCCCCATTAACGGGCGCCCGGGGCCCCCGCAAGCTCCTGCGTTGCGTACTTCCAGCTTCACCAACAAACGGAGCTGCAAATCTGGTAATCGCTTGCGGAGCCTCGGCACAAACCCCCTTTCCCCGCACTCCCCCCCCCCGCACTCCTCTGGCGGCAGCAGGCGGAGAAAGCCCCACTTCCCCCTGGCTTTGATGGCACGCGTGAGTTGGCTTCCCACTCTTTTTTTTTTTTTAACTCTCCTCTTCCTCCTCCTCCTCTCCTCTCCCCTTGTTGTCTGGTCTTCCCTAAGGAAACTCGAGGGCTCACACTTCCAGGTGTTTCTCCCTGTCTTTCTCCCTGTCAATGATCTTTTCTTCCCTTCCCTTCTCTCAGCCCCAATTTAAAGAAAGAAAGAAAGAAGAGAGAGAGAGAAAATGGGGCCCTATACAAATAGTTTGCCCCAGACAGCACTTAACATAAAAGTAAAACAAACATTTTTTAAAAAAATTCTGATTCAGATTAAAAAATATATCCTGGCTTTTATTTGTAATCATCATGGATGTTTGGAGCCTACATTTCTGCATGATTGTTTGGCTATTTTGAATTTGATAGAATGGACTCATTGAATATCTTTATTTTTTAATCTATTTTATTTTTTGCCTGTTTCAGAAGTTTTATACATGGACAATTGAATTTGCAGATTTGAATTCACAAACACTTTTTGAACTGTTATACATGACTGTATAGAATTGGATTTCACTGCAAAGTTGAGAGTTGCCTGGTGTTTTTTTCAACCTGTTACCAGCAAATGCCAGTTGCCAGGCAGCAGATTATTTAGAAGTGTTTTTTACAGTGGTTGTCCCAGATGCAAAGATTCAAGCCTCAGGTTAGGTATGGAAAAAGTAAAGTGTTTATTCTCAAAAACAGCAGTTGAAATTGATGGAAATAGTCTCCAAAATAAGCCTAAGTTGCACCAGAGAGCATCTAGAACCCCAGAGCTTCCAGGGCCCTAGGCGGGCCCTGGACCCCGGCCTAAGGGACTTCGCGCTTTGCGCTCGTGATGTGCGCTTTGCGCACATGCACTTCGCGCACCTTATTCACTTCAGATTTTTTCAGACTTTTTTTTAAACCAGCTCTCACACACCCCTGAAACATATGGAAACATTTGTCTATGTTAAGATCACAAGGGGTGCTTTTCAAGGGCAAATCTTCTGTTTAAAAGACCATTCCATTTTTCCAAGCGGTTGTTATTTACAAGTTATTACATTAGCACTTCATAGTTTTGAAGTTCTGTCTTAGAGGCTCAGACTGCACCAAAGAGCATCTAGAACCCCAGAGCTGGACCCCGCTGTAAGGGTCGAGCGCTCTGTGCTCGAGATGTGCGCTATGCGCACATAATTTGGTGTTATTTGAAAATCCTCCCTAATTCTCATTTCCAAAAGTTGGCATCTCTGCAATCCCTGTTACTCAAAAGGTTGGGGGCCACTGATGTAGAGTATGTATGTATGTATGTTTTTTTTTTTCTTGTATCCCGCCTTGGTTATTTTTACAAATAACTCAATGTAGCGAACATATATAACATATTTTCATGCCCCTGTCGGAGTCTGAATCTGAGGAAGAAGATGAACAGCTGACAGGGAATGGGAATGTGGCTCCGTTGGCTGTGGAGGAAACTGGGGAAGGTCAAAGTCTGGCTGGGCAGAGCAGGGGGAGAGGTAGAACAAGGGAGAGGGAGTTCAGAGGAAGACCCAGGCCTACCCCCCTCTTTATCCTAGGGAGGAACAGAGAAGAGAGCAACGTGGGTTGCATGGCTTACGGGGGAGAAAAGAGCCCTGATTCCCTTCATTAGCTACAGCTGGGAACACAGTTTATAAAAAAGACAAGCTGTGTGCTGCAGGCTGTTGGGAGCAAAAGTGACTTTATCTTGTATTGTCAGGGCTTATCTGTGTTCTTGGCGTCTTCCCAACTGTGTGAGTTTTGCCATGCTTTCAAGTCTGAAATTCTTGCTCCTGCCCTGCCAAACTAATTACCTCAGTTTGGCTTGTTTGGACTTTAAGTTACAGTTTATGTTGAACATGTTTTGGACTTGATTCTCTGCAGCCAAAGGCTGTTCCTGGGAGAGTTTTTCTCCAGCCAGAAGGTAACCAGGACATTGGGGGCAAAGTTGGAGATAATAAAGGGACTCTTATTGATTATTTGACTGTGTTGCCTTCGTGCCACGCCCCTGGGTCATGACACACATCTTTCTCCTGTTATCCCCAGAACAACAACCCTGTGAGGTGGGTTGGGCTGAGAGACAGTGCCTGGCCAGATTTCATGGCTAAAGCAAGACTAAAACCCAAAGCTTCCCATTTGCTAGCCTGGTGCCTGAAACCACTAGACCAGGGGTCTCCAACCTTGGCTCCTGGAAGCCTGGCGGACTTCAACTCCCAGAATTCCACAGCCAGCTTTGCTGGCTGTGGAACTCTGGGAGTTGAAGTCCGCCAGGCTTCCAGGAGCCAAGGTTGGAGACCCCTGCACTAGACCAAACTGGCTTTCCATATGAGAGTGTACAGTATTCAAGCAGAAATCCAAAGCATTTTCTCTTGAAAGTGCATCTTTAAAAGTCTCAAGACATGCATCTAGAACTCCCAACCTTAGCAATTACTAGGAGTGTGGACCTCAAATCCCAGAATTCCACAGGCAACCTGGCCAATTCTGGGAACTGAAGTCCATACTTTTAAATGTTACCTATCAGGGTTCCAAGTTAATAATCTCATAGCAAGCAAAACTCCGAGGCAGGTGAATTCCTCAAAGAGTAGCTTTATTGGAAGTATCATATTGGCACAGAGCTGGTGAAAACCGACTCTGAAAATTCCCATGGTTTTCACCTAATTAAAAAAGAAAGTTTTCCCACAAACCCAAACAATCAGTCACATGATCCAATCAAGAAGCTGTCTGGTCATCTGGTGACCTCACTCCTTCCATGGTCCAGGTGTGAGAATATCCTTCAGTCAGGGCTCCAGTAGTTACCCCAATTTAAATCATGAGTCTCTAGCCAGATTTTCGTACAGAAGATTTATTTGGAATAAACATGCCGGCGCTACCTGGTCACCTAGAAACTATATTTGAAACATTTATGGAATGCAAGCTGCCCACTGCTTCTCCCTCCCTTTCTGTTGGCAACTCTAAAAGACCACAGAAATATTTTATGAGTTGACCCCTTGGTTCTCAAGAGAAAATATTTTGTTTTGGCTATACAAACTCTAATCCCCCCCCTCCCTTTTCCCTCAGCTCCAGTGTGTCTGTGAGGATCCAGGGTGGGATGCAAAATAAACATAGTCACACAAAAAATAATGAAGCCCCTTTTATTCCTTCACTTTGCTTCAGTCAGGTAAAGCTTCAGGGGTGAAATTGCCACGATTGGCAAGCACTGATTTAGATACTGCACTCCATGAAGCAATAATCTCCTACAATGTCTTTCTTATTTGGGGAGTATTTTTTTAATTGAAATGAGAGAAGGTTAGCCCTTCTCATACCCAAATGTGGAAACATAGGTGGGAATTAAACTGTTAAAGAACACCAGTTTCCAAGCTAATTAATTTTGACTTTTTCAGAGCTGATTGGTACATCGTGACCTGTTACAGCTCTACGTTCTGGAATGCTGTCATTTCTAGAAGATATAGCTAGAGACAAGGTCTGAATTGCACCCCCTTTCAGTCAATATGGATTTGAGATCATCCTTGTAAAGTGTGGGAATTTATGATGCTCCACCTGACACAAATACAGCCATACCATTGAACTTCACTGCAATTACGCCACATTATATTAGAACATACGATATAATTTAACTTGGCATAAACGCATCTTTCTTTGCCTATGCAAAGCTCATCGTTTTTGCAAATTACACATTTGCACTAGTAAAGATAATTCATAGCTTGGCTGTGAGCATAAAAATGATGGAGCATTTCCCTTTTTTGGGCTCCATCATTGATCTTTCGGATTTTACTGTTTGATAACATGAATCATATTTATTAGCCAAGGGTTCATCATAAAGAATGTAGAATGCTTCTCTGCCATTATCTTCAATTAAGATACATTTTTCCCCCTGCCACTGTCTCTTCCATGTCAATGAAACATTATGGTTTCTAATTGGAAATCAAGTTAATGAATTCCTGGCATTGTCAATAATCCAGACTCTCTCAACCATACCTTCTTTTTACCACTTCACAAAAAAATGGAAGGGGCAGGAAGAGAGAAAGACATTCCTTAGAGTAGAAATGTCATGCCCCTGATGGAGACTGACTCAGAGAGAGAGGAGGAACAGCTGACAGGGAGTGAAAGTGTGGCTCCAGAGGTTGTGGGGAAGGGCTGTAGCTGTGACAACTGAATGAGAGGACAGACCTGCTTATGAGCGAATGCTGGATACAAAGCGTGGAAATATCTCTAGTTTATGGTTCCTCTTTGAGTTTGGCATCCTCTCCAGTGTGTGTTCTGTTATCTGTGGATGTCCTCAAGACCTTATCTTGCCTGGTTTGTATTGGTTTTTGCCTCCTCTTGTAACTGTTTGTGTGGGAGTTTTTTGTCTTCCATCAATTCGGAGCTAGGAAGCAAAGTGAAGGAATAAAAGGGGCCTCACCTGTTTTCTGTGACTATGTTTGTTTTGTATCCCACCCTGGGTCATCACAAGAGATCTCCTAAGAGTGATTTGGTTTATGTGCAAAAAGTAAAAATAAAAATAAAAATGGGATAGGGTTTAAACAAGTACATCTCAATTTGAAGATGCATGGACTTCAGTTCCCAGAATTCTCTAGCCAGCTATGCTATGCCAACCATACTTTCCTTTTACCAATTCCTAAAATAATGGAATCGTATTATTGAAGAGAAGGACCAGCAGCAGAAATCTCCTAAAAGTAATTTGATTTATATGTATAGAAAAAAAATGGCATAGGGTTTAAACCAGTATTTCTCAATCTTGATAATTTGAAAACGCAGTGGACTTCAGCTCCCAGAATTCCCTAACCAGCTATGCTATGCCAGACTAAAGTTGTCCAGGTTGAGATGTGATTTACAATGTAGTTGAAGATGAAGTTGTGTTTGGTTCTTGTCTATTTTTACATCAAGAGAAGAGTCTCTTGCGAAGAGTTGGCCAGGTTCAAGGAAGAGAGTGAACTTTCTTCCTGGATAGTCTCTAAATCAGATCAATCTTTATCAAGGTCATAGGCCAACATCAGAATGTCAATAAGGGTTATATATATTTTGCCTGTATGTAGATAATGGTGGAGTTCACAGGTTGCACCAAACGTTCATAAGATTTGTTTTTCTTTGACTTAATGTACATTGCAAAACCATTCATTGGTGATGTATAAACCATGATTCAGGGTTAGTCTTTTGTAGGAGCCCAGCCCGGGGTAGCTTAGTTCAAAAAATACAGTTCAACCATGATAGATTACAACTTGTGTGATGCAACAGAGGCCTCACAATGGAAAATGCATCCAACCAACTGCATCAGATGATAGAAGATTATTGAGTCTCTGCATTTTATCTGAGCTCTCTCACACACACACACTTCAAAAAAAAAAATCTAGACACTCTGCCTTGGATTGTTGGAAATTTTCTAAGAAAGTCTGAATTGTCGAATGAATAGAAAATGCTTTTATGTCAACAGCGCTCATGCACTTACTGATTTTCATGGTTTTCAGTTGAGAAATAAATGTGCCCCGGTTAGTGGGTATCCTTCCCTGCTCCAAGATTTGCAGATTTTGTTAAATCCCCACACTGCAAGCAACACCGTGGGCTCTTTTCACTCAATTAGGAGGTTTGCAAATTGATTACAAAAGGAATTGCAAACCAGGGCTGCTGATTAGACACCCATAGTACTGGGGCTAGCGGTTTAGATCCAGATTGTTCCTTTGGCTGGACCCATGGACAATTGCACACAACCACTTTTCATCCTTTTGTGTGTGTATGTGTACATATCTTAAGATATCTTATTAAAAGGAAGGTGGCTAGAATTTATGGATTATTGCTTACTTTTAGATGTTCTTGTTTACTTCCTAATCAGGTTGCCAATGTATATGCCTGTCCAAAATTCAAAAATTTTAGCAACGGGTTCTCTTCCCAGTTGCTGGGTGGGCGTGGCCATGGTGGGTGTGGCCTAGTCGGCCTCCTGCACCACGGCGGGGGGGGGGCATTTTTGCTCTCCCCAGGCTCCGGAGGCTCTCTGGAAGCCAGAAATGGGCCCATTTCTGGCCTTCTCAATCTTCTGGGAGGCCCGTTTTTTGCCTTCCCTGAGCCTCTGTGCACGCCCTGCACTTACCTGCAAAAAACAGGCCTCCTGGAAGTTTGGGAAGGCTGGAAAGGGCCCTTTTCAAACTTCCAGAGAGCCTCTGTAGCCTTGGGAGGCCGTTTTCACCCTCCCGGAGGCTCAAGGAAAACCTCCAGAGCCGGGAAGGGTGAAAATGCCCCTCCCCCCTGCTGTCGTGCAGGAGGCCAACTAGGCCACGCCCACCATGGCCACGCCTGCTCAGCAACCGGGCAGAGTTGCTAAAATTTTTGGTTGCTAAAATTTTGGAAGCCCACCCCTGATTGTTTCTATTTAATGATGTAAGTTGAGGCAGGTTTGACAAACTATCTTTAAAAGCGGGGAACGATCAATGTTCTGTGTGCTGTTTTTGTTTTAGGTGGAAGTGAATCCTCGTGGGATAAAGAGAAGCTTCAATCGCCGATTCCAACGGGATCCCATCACGGGATCAGCCATGCGGCGCTGTCAGGGCAGGCCAATTTGGCGAGCGCTCATCCCCTAAGTCCTCTGCAGCAGAACCATCTGCTCACAAACAGTATGTATGGAAACACAAACCTCCCAGCATCTTGGCGTGTTCAGAAATGTCCCGGCACCGGCCTTGCCGTTAAGCGGAGGGAGACACCCTCCTTAGCTGCCGTTTCTTATTTCACCGCCAAGAAAAGGAAGAGGGACTTAGGGAATCATCTGCCAGGTGCCCATATTAACCCAAGTACTATATATTTCTTCACCTGTTGGGGGAGGCAGAACTATGGCTTGCCCCACCTTAAACAGGATATGTGAAGAAAGCTGTAAATGGAACAGTATAGTCTAGAATAGGGATGTCAAACTTGATTTCATTGAGGGCCGCATCAGGATTGTGTTTGACCTTGGGGGTGTGTGGCTAGCTCAATGTCAGCTGTGTCGGGGGCACCTGTGGTGGCCAAGTGCTAAGGCAGGACTTCCCTCAGACCCTCCTTCTGTCTCATTATAATCTTCCTTCCTTCCTTCCTTCCATATTTCCTTCCTTCCTCTCTGTCTCTTTTCCTTCCTTCCTTCCTTCCTTCCTTCCTTCCTTCCTTCCTTCCTTCCTTCCTGTCTTCTATCTGTCTCTTTCTCATTTCCTTCCTTCCTTCTGTCTTCTATCTGTCTCTTTCTCATTTATTTCCTTCCTTCCTTCCTTCCTTCCTTCCTTCCTTCCTTCCTTCCTTCCTTCCTTCCTTCCTTCCTTCCTTCCTGTCTTCTATCTGTCTCTTTCTCATTTCCTTCCTTCCTTCCTGTCTTCTATCTGTCTCTTTCTCATTTCCTTCCTTCCTTCCTTCCTTCCTTCCTTCCTTCCTTCCTTCCTTCCTTTCATATTTCCTTCCTTCCTCTCTGTCTCTTTTCCTTCCTTCCTTCCTTCCTTCCTTCCTTCCTTCCTTCCTTCCTTCCTTCCTTCCTTCCTTCCTTCCTTCCTTCCTTCCTTCCTGTCTTCTATCTGTCTCTTTCTCATTTCCTTCCTTCCTTCCTTCCTTTCATATTTCCTTCCTTCCTCTCTGTCTCTTTTCCTTCCTTCCTTCCTTCCTTCCTTCCTTCCTTCCTTCCTTCCTTCCTTCCTTCCTTCCTTCCTTCCTGTCTTCTATCTGTCTCTTTCTCATTTCTTTCCTTCCTTCCTGTCTTCTATCTGTCTCTTTCTCATTTCCTTCCTTCCTTCCTTCCTTCCTTCCTTCCTTCCTTCCTTCCTTCCTTCCTTCCTTCCTTTCATATTTCCTTCCTTCCTTCCTGTCTTCTATCTGTCTCTTTCTCATTTCTTTCCTTCCTTCCTGTCTTCTATCTGTCTCTTTCTCATTTCCTTCCTTCCTTCCTGTCTTCTATCTGTCTCTTTCTCATTTCCTTCCTTCCTTCCGTCCTTCCTTCCTTCCTTCCTTCCTGTCTTCTATCTGACTCTTTTTCATTTCCTTCCTTCCTTCCTTCCTTCCTTCCTTCCTTCCTTCCTTCCTTCCTTCCTTCCTTCCTTCCTTCCTTCCTTCCTTCCTTCCTATCTTCTTTCTATCTCTCATTTCCTTCCTTCCTTCCTTCCTTCCTTCCTTCCTTCCTTCCTTCCTTCCTTCCTTCCTTCCTTCCTTCCTTCCTTTCATATTTCCCCTCCTTCCTTCCTTTTTCTTCCTTCCTTTCTTCTTCCTTCCCCTCTTTCCTTCTTTTTCCTTCCTTGCTCACTTCCCATCTTTCATTCTTTTTCTTTCTTCTTTCCCTTTCTCCTTTCCTGTCCTTTCTTGCATGCTCAAATGCAAAAGGGGAAACATTTCTGCTTTTGTTTTGTTTTTAGTTTGTTTTGCTAGCCCTCTGCCAGCAAAAACAGAGCTCGGGGGAGGGGGGGTGTTTCCAGCCCCATGGGCCAGATGCGACCTAGGGGCCTTGAGTTTAACACCCCTGATTTAGTGATTAAGGCGCAAGGCTAGAAACCAGGAGACAGTGAGTTCTAGTCCTGCCTTAGGGATGAAAGCTGGTTGGACAACTTCGGGCCAGTCACCAGGAGATGAGGAGTTCTAGTCAAGCCAAGGTAGGAAATCCATGTGAGTGACTTTGGGCCAACCACTAGAAAGAAGACTCTGATTTCTAGTCCTACTTTAGGCATGTAAGCCAACTAGGTGACTTTGGGCCAGGCAATCTCTCTCATCCTAGCCCACTTCAGAGGGTTGCTGGTGTGGGCATAATAAGAAAAGGAAGTAGGAGATATATTAGCCACCTTGAGCTGTTTGTAAGTGTAAGAAAGGTAGATTAAAATTAAATAAAACTATTCATGAGTAGCATATATTTTCTTCCCACGCTTTTCTTGTGGAAGTGTGGATTGGTAAATTGATGGCTTCTAGAATTGAAGGGGCCTGGTGAATTTTAATAGAGATGGTATATTTGGAAATAGGAGGTAGCCAAGCACCTACTTTTTAAACATAACCCCCCTTTTTTTTTCAAATATTCTTTTCCCGAAAAATTTCAGGCAGGGCAAGGAAGGGACTCTAAGTCCTAATTTTGTTCAGCTCTTGGTTTGGGGAGTATGACACATGTCGTTTACCTCAGGATTTACTAAGATTGCCTGAAGCATCTTTTGAGTATCTTCTTAGTAGCTGTCTTTATGCTGGTTATCACTGATTCATGTTAAACTTTGGGGAAGGGTGTTGCTTACCACGCTTTGTTAATGCAACCCATTTGGTTATTTCAGAACTATTTGGTAGTTAATGTATTGTGCTAACCCAACAAATTGGTTAATTCATGAACCAGTTAAGCATGTTGCATTAATGGCACCGTTGGGATGTTGCCATTCAACAACCGGGAGGTCTCCAGTGATGTCATAATCTCTGTGAGACAATGAGCTCATTAAAAGCCAGAACATTTCAATCCCATTTTTCAATCTTCTTTTTCAATCCTCTTCCCCCTGCATAGAATTTAGGTATTTTTTGGTGCAATATGCTAATGGTAACTTATCAAAGACAGATCTAACCTAGAATAAAAGAGTAATTTTCTGTCCATGAAAACAATTAATCAGTAGAATGGCTTGCCTTCAGAAGTTGTAGGTGCTCCATCAATGGAGGCTTTTAACTGTCATAAATACGAGCCAGTAATTAAGTACCAAAATTTTGATTACATGACCAAGAGAACGTTGCAACGGTCATAAGTGTGAAAACGGTCATAAACCCAGAGGTGGGATTCAATATTTTTAACAAACAGTTCTGTGGGCGTGGCTTGGTGGTCATGTGACTGGGTGGACATGGCTTGGTGGTCATGTTATTGGCTGGGCGTGGCCAACTCAACATCACCCACATCAAGCATGCATCTCCTCGCCTGACCTCTCATGACCGTGGGGATGCTGCAACAGTCGTAAGTGTAAAAAATGGTCATAAGTCACTTTTTTCAGTTCCATTGTAACTTTGAATGGTCACTCCACACAAAGTACCAGCAAAGGAGGGGAAAAAAACTCCAGAGACGTTCCTAGTCCTGCCAAGAATGTAGTAAGAGTTGATGGAGAGATAGTTTCTGTAAGCAACACCAGAATGTTTCCTTCCTGCCTTCCTTACAGGATTAGGCCAGTAATTTCTTCTAACAACCCGTTCTACGAACTGCTTAGAATGTTGACAACCAGTTCTAGAGAATAGGTACGAACTGGTAGAATCCCACCCCTGCATAAGCCTCTATTTTTCAATGCCATTGTAACTTTTACCCACATTGCACTATAAAAGCTAACTTTAATTCTTATTACAGCTGTTAATTGGTTTTTTAAAAATTGTTTTAATGTTTTACGTGGCATTTTTACAAGCTGCCTAGTGTCGCCATAGGTGAGATGGGTAGCATATGAGTTTAATAAAGAAATAGATAGCAATAGCCCTTAAACTTATATCCCACTTGATTGTGCTTTACAGCACTCTCTGAGGGGTTTACAGAGCCAGCCTATTGTCCCCAACAATCTGAGTCCTCATTTGACCCACCTCGGAAGGATGAAAGGCTGAATCAATCTTGAGCCAGTCAGGATCGAACTGCTAGCAATGGGCAGAATTAGCCTGCAGGTGGGCAGACAGGCAGGCAGGCAAGAAAGAAGGAAGGAAGGAAGGAAGGAAGGAAGGAAGGAAGGAAGGAAGGAAGGAAGGAAGAACAATACCAACAGCACTTAGACCTAGATACCGCTTCACAGTGCTTTTACAGCCCTCTCGTAAGCGGTTTACAGAACCAGCCTCTTGACCCCAACAATCTGGGTCCTCATTTTACCCACCTTGGAAGGATGGAAGGCTGTGTCAACCTGGAGCCTGGTGAGATTCGAACTTCTGGCAGTGGGCAGAGTTAGCCTGAAATACTGCATTCTAACCACTGTGCCACCATGGCTCATGTGCCTGAAGCCTTGTTGAAATAGCAATAGCACTTAGACTTTTATACCGCTTCACAGTGCTTTACAGGCCTCTTTAAGTGGTTTACAGAGTCATTATACTCCTACCAACAATTTTACTGACCTCGGAAGGATGGAAAGCTGAGTCAACCTTGAACTGGGCAGGATCAAACTCCTGGCAGCCTGCAATGCTGCCTTCTAACCGCTGCGTCACGCATGCATACATGCTGTACATAAATACTTGCTTGTTCACTGGACTCTTCAATACAGTCTCGCACAGCAGAAACCAGTTGGTGTCCCTGCCAAGTCCATAAAAAATATTTTATTTCACTGCCCAACCTGCTCTGTGTCATTTTGCTGCTGTTGTTGCCGAAGACGCTTTCTCAATTGTCTTCAGTCGTCTTTGGAGTGTTCATTGAATAAGAAATAATTGTGCCTGATCTGCAGAAGGCAGACACATTTTCTTCTCTTTCCGCCTCCTCCCAACCCCACAACCCTCCCCTTTGTAAAACCTTTGAGATATTGTCCCTTAAAACAACGAAGGGTTGTTGCATTCTGTTTGTCATTTGCATGTTGTTTGCATGTCAATCGGATTGTAAGGAGATGAGCAACCCTGTTCAGACAGATGGTGTCTGGAAGCACTAAAACTCTATGGTGAAAGAAGGGAAAGATTACGAGACTGCAGGGGAAGAGCTAATGAGTGGACAAAGACTGCCATTAGCAGTTGATGCGGGCTGGATGGAGTGAGTGAAGCAAGAGATATCACAACACACCTTCTTTCCAAACCAATCACATGTAGTAGCTCTTGGTGTATTTTATAAATATACATGTAGATGTAGCTATAAGGATTTTCCCAGCATGTGTTCTGGCGTCATATCATCTTCCAGAAATAAGTAGCCCTTATGAGCACGATTGAGAACTGAATTTTCCACCATTAAGCAAGTCTTTTTTGCCCTTGTTGTTAAGCAAATCACTGAAGTTTTTAAGTAAATTGGGTGATCTTTAAAGCGAATCAGGCATTTCCCAATTGGCTTTCCTTGTCAGAAGTCAAGTCATCCAGCCATCAATCTTAAAATGGAATCTTTACAATATTATATTCAAGTCAAATCACAAGGGTCTTTTTAAAGATGCCGATTACAATATTTCTATTATACATTTTAAACTTCAGAATACTTTGGCAAAAAAAAAAAAAAAAAAACCCCAAACAGGGTTAATTTTGTTGTTGTTGTGGATTGCTATAGATAGAAGAAGTGTCTTTATTGATTCTCCTTGATTATATATCTAATTTCAATAGGGGGGTTATAACCACCTAAGGTTTATTTCTATTTTAAAACAAAAAAAAAACAAAAAATCTGCCCATTTTTTCTTCTACATATTAATACAAATCTATTTGTTCTTCTTAGTTTTGAAGCTAAATTTTAACTGCAAAATGTAGAAAATGTTTCAAGCTAATTATAGTCCTAATTGACTTGTTCCATTAAACTTTCACCCTCTTTTATGGGCGAAAACCCTGGGAAATCACTGCTTTTAAATTATTTACGGGCTGTTGTTCTTGTATTTCAGGGATAGATCTGCCATTTATGATGATGCCCCATCCTCTTCTTCCAGTTGGCCTGCCTCCTGCTTCTGTAGCGATGGCCATGAATCAAATGAACCATCTCAATACTATCGCCAACATGGCCGCTGCAGCACAGATACATAGTCCACTTTCAAGAGCTGGAGCATCGGTAATAAAGGTAAGACTCTGAACTTAGCTCTCTCTCAGTGTTGGGTTACAGGTAAAGATAAAGGTTCCCCTTGCACATACGTGCTAGTCGTTTCCGGCTCCAGGGGGCGGTAGTCATCTCCATTACAAAGCCGAAGAGCCAGCGCTGTCCGAAGACGTCTCCATGGTCATGTGGCCGGCATGACTTAAACGCTGAAGGTGCACAGAACGCTGTTAGCTTCCCACCAAAGGGGTCCCTATTTTTGCATTTTTTTTTTTACATGCTTTCGAACTGCTAGATTGGCAGAAGCTGGGACAAGTAACGGGAACTCAGTCCGTCATGAGGCGCTAGGGATTCGAACTGCCAAACTGCCGACCTTTCTGATCATCAAACTTAGCGTCTTAGCCACTGAGCCACCGCGTCCCATAGTGTTACGTTAGGTCATTTCAGCAGGAAGTAACATTTCATTACGCATGTTTCTTCCTGTATTCAGAAAACCAGCTGGGGAGATGTTTGTATACTGTAAGAAAAGGAGAGGCAGAGCTGAAGGGTGGAGTCAAGAGAGGAAGCAGTTCGGAGTCATTATGTTCCTTCAAGCAGTCCAAATGCAGCCCCTACTGAATTCTGTTAACTCCTATCTAACATCAATTTAATGAGATTAATGCCAGGCATGAAGAAACACAACCACACATGTTCCACAACTGGAACATTAAGGTCCAGTAAAGAAGATTTATTGCTCAAGTGTTTTAATTATTGTTTTAATTGGGTTTTAAATATTTATTTTAATTGGATTTTCGTTCTAAGCATCACATTCTGCAGTTGTGCTAAGACTACAAGACCCAGGTACCTGGTCCCCAAAATGTTTGCCCCAGAAGCTGAACGTTCAGATCAAACAACAATTTTGATGGAAAATTCAGATCAAAGATGAAGTTGTGCTAAGACTACAAGACCCAGGTGGCTGGGTCCCAGTTGTGCTAAGACTACAAGACCCAGGTGGCTGGGCCCCAGTTGTGCTAAGAATACAAGACCCAAGTGGCTGGGCCCCAGTTGTGCTAAGACTATAAGACCCAAGTGGCTGGGCCCCAGTTGCACTAAGAATACAGGACCCAGGTGTCTGGGTCCCAGTTATGCTAAGACTACAAGACCCAGGTGTCTGGGTCCCAGTTGTGCTAAGAATACAAGACCCAAGTGGCTGGGCCCCAGTTGTACTAAGACTACAAGACCCAGGTGTCTGGGCCCCAGTTATGCTAAGACTACAAGACCTAAGTGGCTGGGCCCCAGTTGTACTAAGACTACAAGACCCAGGTGTCTGGGCCCCAGTTGTGCTAAGAATACAAGACCCAAGTGGCTGGGCCCCAGTTGTGCTAAGACTATAAGACCCAAGTGTCTGGGCCCCAGTTGCACTAAGAATACAGGACCCAGGTGTCTGGGTCCCAGTTATGCTAAGACTACAAGACCCAGGTGTCTGGGTCCCAGTTGTGCTAAGACTACAAGGCCCAGGTGTCTGGGCCCCAGTTGTACTAAGACTACAAGACCCAGGTGTCTGGGCCCCAGTTGTGCTAAGAATACAAGACCCAAGTGGCTGGGCCCCAGTTGTGCTAAGAGTATAAGACCCAAGTGGCTGGGCCCCAGTTGCACTAAGACTACAGGACCCAGGTGTCTGGGTCCCAGTTATGCTAAGACTACAAGACCCAGGTGTCTGGGCCCCAGTTGTACTAAGACTACAAGACCCAGGTGTCTGGGCCCCAGTTATGCTAAGACCACAAGACCCAAGTGGCTGGACCCCAGTTACGCTAAGACTTACAAGTATGTACACAAGAAACTAGTCAACTAGCAGTTAGCACTAAATTGGCACTAGATAACAATTCAAGAGGAAACCATTACTCTAAACAACAGAGAACCCAACTCAACAAAGTAGGGAGTTACTTAATATCACACAACACTGCTTTTGAGAAGACTCAGGCGTTTTAACCTCTCTGGAAGGACAACCCATTTGGGGTTGTTTGGACTCTCAGGGAGAGAGTTGTTCTGCAGGGCCAGCTGCCTTCTGGACTTCATGGGACCCTGTTGAACCTCATGACCTATTGGTTCTATCATGCCCTGACTCTTCCTTCCTAGCTCTCCTGGCCTGGATGTCTCCAGGATCGCGATCTTCAATTCCCCTCGACCATTCCTCATTGCTGAGAATTCCAGGCGCTCACATTGGGGAAGGCTGATCCAACCACTTTGGGACGTGAAAATGACAGTCCCTGAGACCAGCAGTAAAGGAATCCAAACCCAGCATTTTCCCAGCCTCTACCAGAGCATCAGAGCTTTGTCTGATGGCACTCGGGCAGAACATTTCCATGAATATCTTCATTCAGCCATGTATCTTTCAGAGGGACACCCCCCCCTTTTTTTTTTTTGTAAAGCTTTCGCCAAGCTGCTTCTCTGCCACCACCAGAAGATCTTGGCTCCCCGAAACTCTTTGAATGAAACAATGTTGTCCTCTACCCCATCCATCATATTCACCATCCAGAACAAAGCTGTCCATCTCCATCCCCTCTCCGCAGTATCCCAACTACCACCTGTCTCTCAAAGGTGCCTGCTCAGCAGAGTTAACATTTAGCACTGTGGATAGAAATGTCACAACTATGAAATTTGATTTTCGCCTGGACAAGAAGACTATAAATTAAGGAAAGCCACGGCTAGCCAGGTTTCAAAAGTCTTCCTTGCCATCCATAATCTTAACTTAATGTGATTAGCAGCTCCTCCTGCCACTTCCATAGTTAAGGATGCTGTCAAAAATTCTGTTATAAATCTCTGCCTTTGGGGATTTACTGCCCCACTGAGAAAACTTTCTCACTGTTTGAAAACTCAGTTCACCGGGATTCATCTACAGGATCAGAATTTTAAACAAAATGTCAGGTGAGTTTGTTTTTCAAATCTAAATCTAAAGTGGATGGAGCAGTAAAAAAAATGTCCCACTTTGGGGAAAAGCTGAATATATTTTTTTAAACAGATGAAGTGAATGGTCTCAGTCAAGGGTGAAAATTTCCCTCTTCCAGACTCCTAGAAATGACAGGGTTTTTTTTTGTCTAATCAGTAGACAATAAAATAAACTGCTAGTCCTTTTTAGTATTTTATGAGACTAGTTTAGTTTATTGGTATTGCACCTCGTATAACGAAATCAAACACCATCTTCAGTGCACATCATGACCATGAAAATAAATACAAACACACATCCTTCACCCTCCACACATTGAACCAGAAACCCCCAACACCACACCAACACTGCACTATGCAGTAGAATTCAGCGGAGCTACTGCCCTGGGATAGAAGCTGTTTTTCAGTCTATTTGTCCTTGTTTTTATTCTCCTGTACCATCTGCCAGATGGTAATAGTTAAAAAAAAGGGGGGGTGCCCAGGATGAGATGGATCTTTGAGAATGTTTTAGACTTTCTTAAGACAGCGGGAGCTATAAAGCTCTTCCAAAGAGGAGAGTGGGCAACCAATGATCTTCTGAGCAATGACATTAATCCTCTAGAGTACTTTCCTATCTGTCACTGATTTGGGGAGAGGGTTCAGTTATCTTTGCAAGATTTAAGATGACAGGTTTAAAAAAAAACAACTCAGGAGTTCTTTCTGGGACATACAATACCGGTGTTTTCACAAGTAATACTTTAGATTTTTTTTCTTCCATTTGTTTGCCAATGCTCATTCATTTTCTGCGAAAATCAGCCTGATCAATTGTCTGTTAGCCTTTTGCTATTGGTTCAGTCTTTAGCACTTGTACTTAATCACACATATATTTCTAACAGAGACTTGAAATAGCATACATGCCTTTGAGCCCCAGGAATGTCATTGAATCAGTCAGATATGGCATCAAAAAAAAAAGGACTGTTTTTATTGTGGAAAGGAAATTGTTGTGAGCCGAAGGGAGAGAGAGGGAGGCTGTGTGGGTTGAAAAGAAACAAATATAGGGTGTTTCTGTCCTGTTCTAGAAGAGTTACCCAACTCGATGATCCGGTATTGCAGGTAATGTTTCCAGAACTCTGTTCTACTCCTGCAATCTTCCCTTTGAAATGGAGTTGTGGAATTCTCTCTCTTCAACAATGCAGGAAGTTTGCTTCTGCTAATTCTGACCCCTGTCCGGTGTTGCAAACACTGTCTAGCCTCTGCAGGATTTTTTTTCCCCCCTGTCCTTGTGAGGAGATGGAAGAGATTGATTGTAATTTATTAAAAGATACAGCCGTAGATCAAAAACAAAAGTTGAAAGAGAAAAAAGAACCTAGATTGTTCTTCATTTCAATCAGCTGCTTTTCTGGAGGGTTTGAACCCAAGTCCTTTTTTCTTCTGGACAAAAGGAGGAGGGGGTTTTCCCAATAGATTTCCAGACAGGAATTACACAATAAGCTAAGCCATGATTCACTCAAGTTAACTAAATACACTTTAATTTGCTGAGTCTTGAAGTCTGATTTATGAAATGCTCTGGGTGAGCTCACACCACATGCAAAGCCCAAAGTAAACACATTTCTTTAAGGCTTAGTACATTGTATGAGCCAGGTGCAAAAGAATTTGGAGTTTCCTGCCCTTTTGATACTAGCTGCAGATTTCAAAGCACTTCACCCTGTCTTGGGTTGGAGGCAGAG
The DNA here is from genome assembly GCA_033807585.1 of Hydrophis major. NCBI lineage: Eukaryota > Metazoa > Chordata > Lepidosauria > Squamata > Elapidae > Hydrophis > Hydrophis major. Next base: position 14,284,053 of record CM066335.1, on the reverse strand, counting down.
GTGGTATATTCAGCAGATTCTGACCAGTTCTGAAGAACCAGTTGCGGAAATTTTGAGTAGTTTGGAGAACCGGTAAATATACCTCTGACTGGCCCCGCCCCCATCTATTCTCTGCCTCCCATTGAGTCCCAGGTAATTGGCCGGGTATTTTTGGTTGCCCTGCACAGGAGAAGGGAGCTGGAAAGCAGGTTAATGGGGTGGGGAGGGAATGGGGATTTTGCAGTATATCCTTCCCCTGCCATGCCCTCCAAGCCACACCTACCGAGTCATGCCCACAGAACCAGTAGTACAAACATTTGAATCCTACCACTGGTTGGAGGTCTTTGTTTTTGAAATATTTTATGGCCACTTCTAAAAGTTCCTTGAGGAAATAGATTTTGCATTTCAATGCTTGTATGTGTTGTGTTTATGTTTTAATTAAAATGAATGCAGAACAGAATAAAAAGTTTGCAGATAGATTGACTTCCTTTCTGACTTCCTTTTCTGAGACAGAACCTGGAAGTGATGAAGAAATAAGGTTTCTTATTCAGCCATGCAGTGTCTTTTCTCAATAAATATTGACTGCCAACTCAGAGCTAGGCAGATATTATTGGACCATAGTTCCCATCATTCTTCAGCCTGGCCAATGGTCAGGGTTGATGGGATTTGCATACCAGCAGTATATAAGGAACCATATGTATCAGGGGTATCCAGTCTTGGCAACTTTAAGACTTGTGGACTTCAACGCCCAGAATTCCCCAGCCAGCATGACTGGCTAGGAATTCTGGGAGTTGAAATCCACAAATCTTAATGTTGCCAAGGTTGGAGACCCCTGATATATAGCTTATTCCAGCCCTACTGCATTTTTCTCTGTATTCATGGACTGACTGAGGTGTTCCATTTCCCTAGTAACACAATAAGAGTCTGAACATTGTAAAGTAATGATCAGGAAACACCTTTCCAAATTACCTGTATTTTATTTGTGATTGACTGTGTACCAGGAAAGTTCTGTTAACTTGTTTTGTTGTCATTTGTTGTTTATCCGAGCAGGTGGCAATTAACAACTTGGTGAGAAATGGTCACAATGCAGGGAAATTAGTAAGCGAACAGCTGGCATTAAAGACTAATTGATGCTGAAAGTAGGGTAATTTCTCAAGATGGGTAGATATATGTGTCGATTTTTATAAAAGACTCTTTGGATGGGCATATTGTACATGTAAATGATTCTATGCTTAGTCTTCTCCACAGTTCAAAACGTAACAAATAATGGGAAACATTTTTGCTGACCGGATTCAATAATTCTTGGAAAAATGTACCAATAATTCATCCCTCTGCCTACACAGCTGATTGTCAATTAAAAATAGAAGAAGATCCCTGCAGTCATTATCTTTGTACATCCCATTAAATATAAGTCATAGGCTAAGCCTGTGAAGGCTGAGCCAACATACAGTTTTTAATTTATTGATTTGATTTCTCTAGCCACCCATCTCAGCAAATGATTTTGGGTGGCTTCATGAAGAAGTTTGCTGAAAAGAGCTATCATGTCTTCTCAATTTCCTCTGGGAAGTCCATCATGAGATGGCCAAAAGAACTGAGGAGATACTGTAGTCATGATGCCATCTCATTCATGAGATAAATAAAAAACGTGCTCATTCTTTTCCCCCATAAAATCAGAAGTTTGTTGTCTCCTTTTTGACCCTCAGACCAAATCCTGAGCTGGAACATTTCCTCTGTAGTTTTCTGCTTCCTTTTTTCATCAGGAACTGATTGCCCTGCCTCGCTGCCTGCCTGCCTGTCTGATTGTAAAAAAAGAAGCATGGGAAACAAACTGTGTGAATAAAATTTCCAATATTGTGAAAGAACTGAAAAACATTCCTGTTGGCAGAGAAATGCCATTAAGTCCTTTAGGAACTCATTAATAGATTAACATTTGGGCAAGTAATTATAGCCGCAGTGCAAATAAAAATAAACAAGGGAAGCCAGTAGGTCACAATTGCTCTGAATGCTTGGAGATCGATACTGTGAAAAATCATATCTGAAGGACAAAGGTCAAGTAGATTGTGCCAACACTAGTAAAGCTGTGAGTAGACATACACACAGAGAGAGAGGAAAAAACCTGCTATGAGGTTGGCTGGGTTGATTACTGTGAATGAGAGGTGGACAAATACTGAATAAAAACAGGATGTTTTGGATATTTTGGATCCAATGGGTAGCAGAAGCAATTGAGAACTGAAATCCATAACACCTGGAGCACATTGAGTCTCTTTATTGAATTTTGTACAGGTAAAGGTTTCCCTGCCCAGTCGTGTCCACCTCTAGGGAATGGTGCTCATCCCTGTTTCTTGGCCAAGGGAGCTAGTGTTGTCTGAAGATATTTTTTGTGGTCATATAACTAAAATGGCTATAGGCTAAGATGCAGGGAATCTTGTTACCTTCCCACTGAAGTGGTACCTATTTATCTACTTGCATTTGCACGCTTTTGAACTGCTAGTGGGAAGGAGCTGGAGCAAGGAATGGGAGCTCAACCCCTTGCATGGCGCTCAGGTCTTGAACCCAGGGTGTCAGCTTTCCAGCTGACAAGCTCAGCATGATTAACCACTAAGTCATTCTGCCCTTTATTGAATTTATGCTCTGCCAAAAGACTCAGTGGCTTAGAGCAGAGGGCCCCAACCCCCGGGTCATGGACCGGCAGCGGGCTGCAGCATGCCAGAAACAGATCCATGCAAATAAGCAAAGCCCCATTCATGGGATGCAGACAGCAGGCAAAAACCATGCCCTCTCCAGTCTGCAGAAAAATATATTTCCACGAACCAGTCCCTGGTGCTGAAAAGATTGGGAGCTGCTGGCTTAGAGTGAATACAACAAAATGACAATTGAAACAGTGGGGTAGAATATCAATATAAACACCTAGCCTTCCATTCAGTATAGATAATAGTCAGGGATTTAAAAATGTGTAGTCCAAAAACACCTAAAGAGCCATGCATTATTAAGCAACTTTATAGAAAGCAGTTTTAATGCACATCCCCCCCAAAAAGTAGCACCTCGGACAGCTCCCCAGAATCTTCAAATCAGTAAGACTGAACTCCAGCAGTCGAAGGATTTCCACTCAGCTGTAGAGATTCAACTACATCTTGATGTAGGAGAACCTGTTTATATTTATGGGGTGCATTCTATTCTATAATCACTTCTTCTGAGAGAGCAGAGGTGTCATTTGCTCTACTATGTCTTCGGAACTAGTATCCTCATAGTCAACTGATGGCAAGCTCTCCTGGTCATACCAAAGGAATACCAACACCGTGAGCTTTCCCCCCCCTGAAGAATGGAGTCTTTTGTGGACATTCCATCCAGTTTGATTTATATACTATTAAAACGCTTGTCCCAAAGGTAATTTTTCAAGAGGCAACTGGACTTTCTGGTTTTTTTTCCTAGAAGACATTTCGCTTTCCATCCAAGAAGCTTCTTCAACTCTGACTGGAAGGTGAGGAATGGAAGGATTTATACTTCTTGCAGACAGCTAGTCGTTTGCATCCTTTTAGTGGAGGTTTATCTGTGTCATCACAGTCACCTCAATGGTGCAAATATTAAAACTCATATCTTTGTAGCCTTCAGTTGGACAAAATGGTGAATCATAAGGCAACATTTTTTTTGAATCAATATACCTCAAAGAGACTAACTTACAAAATGAATCCAAGATGATGTAGATATCTGTGTTAGTGGTCAGCTCTATATCCACAGACAGTTAAATCTCTGGATGTCCAGACTATACTGGACCAATAATTGGCATTTTAAGTGATCTTCAGTCCTTTGAGAGCAATGAAAATCTATATTGTGGCTTTTGTTCTGATCACATAAATATTTTGCCCTTCCCCAGTAACAATACAACCTTTGCAAAGCTGGCTTAATCTGAGTTGGAAACCCTACTTTTAACACACACACACACACACACACACACACACAGAGTGATAGGGAGCTGCAAAATCCACAAACAGCAAAAAATAAAGTCATCAGTGGGTAAAGATGCTTTGCCTATCAGGACTGCCATTTTCCAATTGCAATGTCCTCATTGATTTGTTACAAATACTGTTAACCCTGTGTTTGGAAAATGCCAGGAACATGATTGCATGTGTTCTCATTTGTAATAAAATAGATTAACTCACTGTGAAATTTTAACTAGACAGAGACACAACAGTAGCTACCTAATGAACCACAACTCATTGCTGTTAAGTAGCTTAATAGAAGCAGACTGATTACATCGTTGAAAAATGGATCTGTTTATGTGCAAAGAAGAGGCCACTAGCATATATTATAGCAAAAAATAGCCACGACTGTCTTTCATGCTGAAAGAGTTTATTTAGGATTACCTTGCAATAGCCATTAACATCTGAATGACAGTACCCATATGAGGCTAAGCCATGATTACAACTTTTGTTGAATAAGCCAAAGTTGGCAGGCATTGTATATTGGACTAAGCCATAAATACTACTTACAGACCACAATGCTGGGTTCATACCCCATCCTATCAGAAAAGCAGTTTGTATAATGAGCGGTGATGGCGCTGTGGTTAGAATGCAGTATTGCAGACTACTTCTGCTGACTGCCGGCTGCCAGCAGTTCAGCAGTTTGAATCTCATTATCTCAAGGTTGACTCAGCCTTCCATCCTTCCAAAGTGGGTAAAATGAGGACCCAGATTTGGGGGGGCAAGAGGTTGACTCTAAACCACTTAGAGAGGGCTGTAAAACACTGTGAAGCGTACATAAGTTTAAATGCTAAGTGCTATAATGGGTTAGCATGATAACATTCACTCAGTAAAAAAAACTTGTTATACAGGTATCTTACCTACATGACTTCACTATCAAGTCCTTGAGCTTATGTTTAATTCAAAGGGCACATTAGAGCACGTAATAATGATTGACATGTAATACTTGTACAGATTTATCTTGTATCTGAAAAAAAAAGGGTGCGGCATAAGGGAATTATGTCTTTCAGAAGAATGAAGAGTTAGCAGATTCTTGTTAGAAAACTATTTCTAATAAGACTAACTTCCCTTTTACCATTTACCATCCCTTAATTCAGAGTAGAGTCAGGGTGAATGGATGGAGCTGAGTATTTACTGACCAGAAACCCTTCCTAACGCCTACTCAGAATTCACAGCAGATTTCTTTTTTTCTTTGCGTCCTAAGAGAGAAAAATCTGCTACTACCTAGGAATGAACTCTCAACTTTCTGAATGGAAAGTGAGCATCTTTACCAATAGGCCACTACACTGCTCTTTTCCTAACTAGGCTGATGTGTGTTATATATGTTGACTGGATCCCTTTCGAGGAAACTTATTGCTGTTTTATGTGTGCGAATTCCTATGTATGGTTAGCTCTTTTTCCGTAAATGAAAAAGACTGAATAACTTGACTGTGGACCTTAGACCTAAGAGAGAACCATGGGATAGTCCTGGGCTAGCAAATGTTACACTATATCCCTGTTAGATGGAAAGGTGCAATAACATTCCTTCTAACCATGTTTAGATCTGGAGATACGTAAGGAGCCATGGAGATGAACTTGGAGAAGGCATCTCAAAGGTGTTAGGCCAGCCAACAGTAAGAAGCATGCATTAAGCCCAGAGAAGCAGGAAAGTACTAGAAAAAGACTTTCACTGACTTCCTGGGATGTAAGAAGGAAGGATACAGCCGGATTTGCAAAATTCTATTACTATAGCCTTATGTTATATGCGGAGTCAGTTTTCTGGTCTGATCTATCTCATCAGGTTGACAGGATATAACTCTCATTTTTGTGCCTTTACATGCAGTTTTTAAAGTCTTTTCTTTCACCAAAATGTGATCCTACCGATACACATAATAAAACTGCAAGCTGTGTTCATTGTTACCAATAGTTTGCACCATCCCCAGTTTTTTGCTAGTGATACTCTGCACAAAATAGATCTCTTGATCGTTTTCAAATGATAGAGAGAAAGAAGCAGCTTTCCTTCATTATTCCCTTCAGGTCTACTAATCGAAGGATCTTTTTTTTTTTTTTTTAACAATAATAGCTTTTATTTTTCTTTCCTTCTCCCCTTCCCTCCCTTCCTCTCCCTCTCCCTCTCTCTTCTTACTTTCCCTAACACAATTCTCAGGTCTCCAGTAACACCCTTCCCATGTCCTGAAAAATGACAGAGGTTTGTTTCCAACTGTTTTAAATCAAAAACTCCCTCAAGATGTACCAAACCTGAAAGGCCAAGAATAGATTACTATCTGCTTAAGCTTAACAAATATTTTTAATTAGTAGGCTAACAGTAGAGCAATTAAAGACTTCCTTTTTAAGTTTTATTAGTTATTGTATGTTCATTAACGAAGAGATAATTAGTTAAGAAAGCAGCTCCATTGAGGATTATCCACAGCATAATAGATACACATCTGTGATTTTGAGGTTCACTTGCTATTGAATGTCCAATAACCATCCTATTAAAAACACATTTGAGGCAGTGTCTTCTGCACAATTCATTTAGAACAGACCACACAACATACTCTTGATAAAGGCCCCTGGTCATGAAACTCTCTGCACAACCTTCAAAAGGTTTTGGTTGAAATATGAGGCCTAGAAAAACCTTGCTCTGAAGTGCAGAACTCCAAGGTAGGTCTAAAAGCAGAACCCAGGGATGGCTCTGAATGGCATTAGAAGTCAAAGCCAAGTTTTCTTTGATGCACTAAAAGGTCAACCATAGCAGATTTGGAACAAATCTTCGGCAGGGTTGTAGAAAGATAACTTCAAATCACTTTCTCTGCTGGCCTGACTGAGGCCATTTTCATTTTCTCTTGCTGCTTCAGTGCTGACACAGATTAGAGCTGAGAGGAAGGGGGTGGTGGAAGAAGAGATAGTTGCGTTGCTGTAGCCAAAATAAAATTCTTTCCCCTGGGAACCAAGGACATCCATGCAGGGGCGAGGAAGGAGTAGACTTTTAGGTGAAAATTGGCAGGAACTTCAGAGCCAATTTTCACCAGGTTTGTGCCAATAGCCCAATAAATTGTTCTTTGAGGAAAATGCCTGCCTCGGAGTTCTCCTTGTTGTGGATGTGTTACTTAGAACCCTAACATAAACTTTTACTTAGGTATTATCCAGGTGAGTTTCTGACTCTTAGCAATGAGGGACATTTCCTGGGAAAAATAACTTTGCATGAAGGGGAGTCGAAGTTAGAAACAGCCACAAGTAATCCTTGCACCTCATCTTCTTCCTCTTGTGTCTTCCCTCATTTCTTTTTGGGATTTTCTGCCAAGGCCACTCTGATGGATTTATTATTCTGGGATCAGAAGATATCATAGCATGTTTTGAGAGTGGCCTGACCATTCAAGTTGATCAACAGTGATGGCTTTTGGGTGTTGGAGGTGTGCAGTTCCTCTCAGTTCTTATTGAAAATATTGATCCAATTTCATTTTTTTCCAAATTGCGTTAATTCCATTCAAACTTCTGAATCGGTTTGGGGAGGAACACATGGAAGGGTCCAAGTTGCTCAAGCTAATCCATGTCTTGAACCTAGTTCTCTAGGAGAGGAGCAATCTAGAAAGGAGAAGTTTCCTGACAGGGAGAACAGTGATTCAATGGGTTCACTTTGCCACCAGTTGTGGGTGTCCCATCACTGGAGGTCTGTGGAGATTCTCAGTCATCCAGGTCCTAGTTGCCCAAAGGTGCTTTTTTTTTTTTTTTCCCAAGGGGCAACTGAACTTTCTTTGCTTTTCTTTGAAGATGTTTTGCTTCTCATCCAAGAAGCTTCTTCAGCTCTGACTGGATGGTGGGGAATGGAAGGATTCATACTTTTTGCCGACAGCTAGATGGTTTTTCAATCACTGGAAGTTTTCAAATAGAGACTGGACAGCCATTTGTCTGAAATGGTATAGGGCAGGGGTCTCCAACCTTGGCTCCTGGAAGCCTGGCGGACTTCAACTCCCAGAATTCCACAGCCAGCTTTGCTGGCTGTGGAACTCTGGGAGTTGAAGTCCGCCAGGCTTCCAGGAGCCAAGGTTGGAGACCCCTGGTATAGGGTCTCCTGCTTGAGTAGGTGGTTGGACTAGAAGACCTCCAAGTTCCCTTCCAACTGTATTAGTCTATTATTATTATTATTATTATTATTATTATTATTATTATTATTATTATTATTATTATTATTATTATTATTATTGTTATTATTATAGTTGTTATATAAACTGATATGAAGGCATCTGATTCTATTCCACTTTTCAGTTTCCTTTGGAAAGTCAATATAGAGGTTCATTTGGATTATCTTCAAGTGGAATCCCTAAAGAAGTGCAATTAATTGCTGGATTAATTGAACCAATCTTCTTCTTTCTTTAAAGGAGAGGATCCAAGACAGCCCTTCGCCTGCTCCATCTGTAGAAGAGAGCCAGCGACCTGGGAGCCATGCCTCTTCCCACCAGAGCAGCAGTGTTTCAAGCTCTCCATCCCAAATTGACAACACACCAGATAGAATTGGTTTGTACTGTCTCACTCTTTGACTGTTTTGAATTGAGGAACAGCCCTGTGGAAAACGGGAGACAGGGATTGCTGTGGGCAGTGAACCTATGTCTGAAAATAGTTAGACAGGGAAGGGGAAAGGAAGAGAAATCAAACAAACCTATGTATGCTGGAGACCATGTTGTGCAATAAATTGCCAGTCAAGATGAAACCATCCATTATGACATTAGGAGGGGATGAAAATGTGTATTTTCCAGGCATTTTTAATGCTGATGTTTTAGTTCAGTTCTTAGGTTTTGGATCTGTTAAGTTTTAGATTTTAATAGACTTTTTCCCTCTGTGCTTTGTAAGATATTTATGTCCATATTTTACTTTGAAGAATAAAACGTCCCATTGAAGTTTTGAATTCAAAACGGCCTCTTTCAAAAGATTTGCAAGCATCTTAAGCTTGAAACAGATCTGTTCTGCTTCTAAAATATTCAGGTCAACCTGTGTCACCCTCAAGATCACAGTTCTATCCTAAATAAAGGAGGTTTCATAAAATGCCATACCTGAAATGTTAATGAAATTATTTACTTTCTCTTCCCAAATTATAGAATTATGAAAATGGTGGAGAAGGATGGAATGGAGACTATGTGGCCATATTTGACATAGATATTTTGAAATATTTAAATGCCAGCAAGTCAATAACCATAATAGATTGTTGGATTTATAGTCAAAATTGGATTTAAATAACTTAGAATGCATTAAGGATAAACAATGCAACATTCTGATCAATAAAGACATAAATATTTCCCAAAGTCATGATGATATTACATTTGTACTATTTTCTAGGTATTGGGTTGTTGTTTTCAAAATGTTCTTTCAACAGGACAGATGATGGTTTTCAAGCTAACATCCATCAGCTCTGATTGTTAACTATCTTGCTGACTGTATTAGGCAAGAAGCATTGCAGGAAATAAACTCTCTACTCTGTTAAAGGCATTTTTCATCCTAAATCATTTGGATGAATCAGTCTGGTTAATTAGTTTATTTTAACCTTTGGGGTGGTGGGGACCACAAAACTGGGTTTTGTTCATATAGTTCTCTCAAACCTGGTTACACCTCAGAGAACTCTTTCCAAGAACTTAGTTGTAACTTTGAATGGCTGTTAAGGGAACAGTTGTGCATTGAGATTGAAAGCCATATAAATTGTTAATAACTAAATAAATACATGTCCTAATTTATCTTGCAATGGCATGGTTAGCACAGACATCCTGGCAATGGAGAGGGAAAACTGAGGTCAGCTGACATGTAAATTCCTTTTCAGGACTTCTGTGTTCTCATCAAAGTCAATTCTGAAGAAGGTCTTGAGCTCCATGGCCTTAAACCTTTTGTCACAAGGGATGACACACACACACACACACACACACACAAAATTAATTAATTGCAGTTCCTCTGAAGGAAATGTGGACAGATACATTTTCAATCCCTGAGCCATTGTCTTGAACTTAAAACACTGTAATCATCTTTGTGATGTATATTTTTAATTATACGTTTTTTACACCTACAATTTCCTTTTAGGTCTGTTATCAAATATTAGAGAAGGAGAGCCAATAGATCAAGAATCTGGAACCAACCCCAAAAAACTCCCAAAGGAGAAAGGTAACACCATTTTTTAAAAAAAATTTCTCATGTCAAGATGATTTTTAGACTTCGTTGCTGCTTTATATCTGTGGGTTGAAATCAAAAGGTCTGATGTAATTTCGAAAATGGTTTGGATTGGGTGATATTTGCATTCACCTCAGGTATTTTGCCATATAACTTGGGGAGGGGAGCAGGAAGACCTGCCCCACCCGCTACACTCCTCAAAGTCCTCACTATATGGTCCCATATCTGGTAGAATTTTATTGGATGGACAAAGTCCTGCTTATTACTCATTTTGTACTCGGCAACTGGGTTCTTTTGCTCAGTTTTCTTCAGCATGCATTTATTTATTTATAAGTCTCAGAGCCCCCTGAACCCCAACTAACTGTGGGCAGTAACTTATTGGTTGGTAGGAGCCCAGTATCAGAATTTAATCCTGGTTTTGCTGAAGCTCCTTGACTTCTATAGATTCCAGGAGGAAGAATCCACTGAACCTGACTTTTTTTAAAAAAAGATGGTAAATTGTTTTGCAGTCCATAATATGAATGGGTAAAAGAAAACCCCACACCTATGGATGGTTTAAGAACTCACACATACTTGATTATAACTTCAGTAGTTGGCAGAGAGTTGCATTCTTCAATGTATCTCAGTGACATCCAGTTTTGCTGATTCAGATTAAGCCTACTAAATAACGCTAATTGTTCTGGCAAAAAAACACGCCATCTTATCCAGTCATCTGTCAGTTCAGAAATACTTAAGAGTGATCACGTCAGGGTTGCAGCTTCGGTGAGTTCTCCAACTTCTTTGTGTTTGCATTAATTGTATTTTACATTTGCAGTGAATTGTGTTTCACGTGAATGTAATGAACTAACTGTACTAATGAATTTGCATCAATGATAGCGTGTGTTTTGCATTTTTGAATTTCAGTTCAGTTGCTTGCATTTTATTGATTTATCACCTGCATTTTAGCCCCTCTGTTGCTTTGTTTCAAAGGCGGCTCGAAGTCATAAAACCATTAAGGAAAAAACAGGCTCTATCACTTTTATCTTTATCAAGGCCAATATTGATGATGATCATCATCATCATCAAGAATTTAGGAATTCATTATTGAGAAGATATGTAGTTAACACAAAAGTATCGACATTTATTAAGTATGGCAAGCCAGCAATTTACACAGGCATGGTAAACATATGTTTTCACATCTGGTTTCAGTAATATCATCATGATTTTGAAAATGATGTATAGCTCTCTGAGCCATAAACTGCCAGCTTTGCTGTGACTTAGGAGTTTTTGTGAGATTGAGCTAATTATTGAAAGCATGTTCCAGTGGCAGGCTCAGGGGTGGAGAGGGGATGAAAGATTACCTCTCCAAATAATCCGTGGAAAGTATCCTGCAGGAGCTAAGCATGGTAGATTTTTCTGCAAGACGTAATATATGTGGAGGATGTGATTTTGGCCGTAGGCATGTAAAAGAACTACCTTCCCCTGGAATTCCACAGCACTCTCTTCAGGAGTGAGAATTTTGCTATTTTGCATGAACTATGATTGCTTTGGGCTGTGCAAATCCTTTGAAAAGTTGTTTTCCCTACATAGCAGTATGTCCAAAGCTTCTTGACATCTGGTATGTGGGGATGATCTTTGCAAGACAGTGGAAGAGATGCTGCTCAGGGAATGATCAGACAACGGGTGGAGGAGTTTGCAAATACATAATGAACAGAGAAAGAAACTCAGAAAGGAACAGCGGGAGAAGAGGCAGAAGCTGAGGGTGGAGTCAAGAGAGGACTCAGCTTACGGTTGTTACATGATCACAAAGTCCAACCCCTCTTGAATTTTTTGCGAGACAGGGGAAGAGATGCTGCTGAGGGAATGATCAGATAAGGGGTGGAGGAGCCCGCGATAACGAACAGAGAAAGAAGTCACAGTGGTAGAAGAGGCAGAAACTAGGGGTGGAGTCAAGAGAGGATTCATCCTAGAGTTGTTATGTGATCACAAATGGTCTAAATCCAACCCCTTTTGAATTCCATTAACTCTTATCTAGAGCCAAGTTAACACTCAACCTTAGTTGACTAGATTCTTGTGAACAGGCATGAGCAATAAATCTTCTGAATTTGAATTTACACACCTGACATTAACCTCCTACAACAGCTTATGGCCTACTGTTGACCTGGAAAGCTGGAGAAGTTACAGATCATGGGATTTTACCCACAGGTGTATTTCTCTACCATTCTTTCTTGGGATATTCTTTGTTTACAGTGAGAATTGGTGGGAAAACAATGCTGGTGGATTTTTGTTTCTGTCTAGTTCAAGCTTAGTTAAACAAGTTTAGAATAGAATAAAATATTCTTTATTGGCCAAGTGTGATTGGACACACGAGGAATTTGTGTCTGGTGCATAAGCAACAAAGTGATAAATCATAAGTCATAATTGCCTAAATAATTGGAAATCCTCTTTCTCTGCAACCAGAGTGCACAAAGTGAAAAGGGGAGGTGTGGAATGAAGAAACAAAGTATTTTGGATGAAAACTTGAACTACTAGAGAGTGTTTGTGGGGGGAAATGTTAATTGTGTGAAACAAATATGGGGTTGACTGGTTTTTAGAGAGGAGGACTGTGACTGATTTCCCCCCTAGTTAGTACCAAAGGTGCTTTTTGAAAAGGCAACCAGAATTTGTTTTTTTCTTAAAGAGGTTTCACTTCTCATCCAAGAAGCTTCTTCAGTTCAGTCAGAAATGAAGAAGCTTCTTGGATGAGAAGTGAAACCTCTTCAAGGAAAAACAAACTCCAGTTGCCTTTTGAAAAAGCAACTTTGGGACTAGCATGACCAAGATCAGAGGTCTCCAACCTTGGCAACTTTGTGGACTTCAACTCCCAGAATTCCTCAGCCAGCATAGCTTCTGGGAGTTGTAGTCCACAAGTCTTAAAATTGCCAAAGGTTGGAGACCCCTGACCTAGATGACTGAGAATCTCCATAGATAACCCCCCTAGTTAGCTTCTTTTATGATCAAAGAGGTAAGAATATGTTAGTGGAAACACAAAATATTTTTTTAATTAAAGCCCAGATTGAATTTGGACATAATTTATCTTATTAGATTAAAGGGGGAGGGAGGAACCCCATACAATATGCTAATTTTGGGAAATCTGTCTTCATTCCATTCAAAATATTTGGCTTGCACCAACTTCCTTCGCACCGGGTATGTTTTTCTTTGAAAGGTTTTATTTTGTGCAATATTGCCATGTTTAATTTTACTTTCAACCGTCCATAGCATCTGTTATTACCACTTTCCAAAAAAACAAAACCTTTGGAAATCATTTTTTGGGAAGGTGGGAAATTAACAACACTCTTTCAGACCAATCGGTTCTATTTTTTTATTTTTGAGTGGGAAATGAAAATTAATGAGTCAAGATAAGAAGAGACTAGTGTTTTGGTTTGGGAATATAATTGCTTTTTCTTTTTTCTTTTTTAAACTTTCCTATTGATGCTGGACGCCATGTGCTGTTTCGTGCGCTTGCCCACACCAGATTGTCCAAGATGAACCAACCATCATGGACAAATATATTAGCATATGTCTTTTGTTTATCATAAGCCAAGCGAAGAGCAGCAACAGAGTACCTATGCAACAGACTAAAACCCTAGGGAATAACAGATGGAAAAGGGGAACCGATATTCCAAGGTTTTGTTCCAACCAGAATGTGGTGTTGATAAAAATCCAGCTAGCCTTTAAGATTGTTACAAAGCTTTGTAATAACTGTTGTTTTGTTTTTTCCTTATTTTGTAGTTGTTATTAAAATATTTATCCCTCATCGTACAACTGCAGAATGAGCATAAGGCTACCCATAAGGATGAATCATATCAGTAATAAAAGAGCTTTGCTTAAAATAAAAAGGATTTAAAGCAAAGCTGTCAAACTCACGGGCCATGGGCTGGAAGCGTCATGCACTGACCACGCCTGGTTTAGTGAAGGGGGGAAAAGTTTGACACGACCCCTGATCTAAAGGATCAACATAGAGATGAAGCTGCTATCCCTAAGAATTTAATATTGAGTAACCAGTTTTCTCCATTTACTTTCTCAGTAACAACAGCTTCAATTCTACCCATGTATTCTCTTTTATTGTCTTTTGAGTTGTCAAAAAAAATGTTGTTATTTTTTGACTTTTTTGTAGAGTTTTTCTGAAAGGCCTATTATCCTGCTGGTTGTATCTCTTAGCTGTAGAAAGCGTTTAGAAATAAACACTCTTTTCTGGTAGATATTTCATTACCAAACTAGATGACATCATCAGTGCTGATGAATAGCATTGATAATGTTCCCTAGTTGGGTTATGAAATGTCTGCAAGAAAACCACCAAGCTCAGAAAGCACAAACGACCACACAGTCCTCCTCTTCTTCTTCTTCCTCTTCCTCCTCCTCTCTGCACATCCCATTCTCTTCTAGCATTGATGATGTTCCCTAATTTGGCCATGAAACGTCTGCCAGAAAATCACCAAGTTCAGTGGGCACCAGGGGCCACACAGTCCTCCTCCTCCTCTCTGCACATTCCATTCCCTTCTAGCATTGATAATGTTCCCTAGTTGGGTCATGAAACAATCAGTCAACCAGTGGAACAGCTTGCTTTCAGAAATTGTGGGCGTTCCATCCCTGGGGAGGCTTTTAAAAAGAGACTGGGCTACATTTGTCTGAAATGGTAAACTGTGTCCTGCTTGAGCAGGGGACTGGACGAGAAGACCTCCCAAGATCCCTTCCAGTTCATTCATTCTATAACCTAAAAGACCAGCCAATATACTTGCTGCAGATCAAGAAATAAAGGACAAACTTCCCAAAAACGTCCGAAGGAAGCATTTGTATCAAACCCAGAATTCAATAACACCCCCCCCCCAAGCTGATCATGGAAAATCTGAGAACATCCCAATTTGCAAATCCATCATTTTGGGCAGGGTTTGTTTTTTTTTCCGAGCCTCTTAATGTTTCTTTTAAGAGCCAAGGGCTGGTAAAGATCTAAAAATTTCTTAGGTGTCCTTGAAGGAAAAACCTGCCTCTCTGCCGTCCTTCCGTAGAGAAATGACTGATAAGCAGTCGGCAATACGATTCTTTTTTTATTTGTACTACGATATTAGTTGGACATACATTCCCAGAAAGAAGATATCAATGCGTTCAGCCCCGTGAATATCGGCTGGGTAGAAATGTTATATTACCCACTTGGACGTAAAAGTGTAGGTGACATAGAGCAGAGAGGCAGCGTTGCTTACAAATCAGCTGGGTGATGAGGTTGCAAAAGTTTATATTTTCCCTGCTTTCATTGGTAGAATTTATTAGCTTCTTGGAATTGATTCTGGATGCCTTTCATTTGCCATTGGGCTAAAGTCACGAACAAAATGATGATAGACCGCGTTTTTGCTCACTCATCTTTTTATTGCCTAACTATTGTTATTGAGTAAAAGGCATTCAATGTATTTCATGAAAGAGGCACAGAGCAAGGGGGGAGGGGGGAGGCAAGAAGGGGAAATGACTTGTTATCTCTTCCTCCCCTCCTCATTTTAATTGACATTGCTTTCTTTCGCTGCTAGGCTGGCTGGCCATAGGGGCAAGGAGGGCATCTGGGGGTACCATAAGATCCCTTGATTCCAGGAGAAGAGAAGATTGGGAGTTCAGAGTTGAACTGTGAGGTCCTTGGTGCTCTCTGAGCTGAGCTGTTTTCTTGCAGACGTTTCATTACCCAACTAGGTAACATCATCAGTGCTAGAAGGACATAGGTTGTGTGGAGTGGAGGAGAAATGGAAAGGGAGGAGGAAGAAGGAGAGGGGGAAGATAACAACATCTGTGGGGTCCTTAGTGCTCTCTGAACTTGGTTGTTTTCTTGCAGACATTTCATTACCCAACTAGGTAACATCATCAGGGTTAGAAGGACATAGGGTGTGTGGAATGGAGGAGAAATGGAAGGGAGGGGGAGGAGGAGGAGGATAACAACTGTGGGGTCTTTAGTGCTCTCTGAACTTGGTTGTTTTCTTACAGACATTTCATTACCCAACTAGGTAACATCATCAGTGCTAGAAGGCAGGGGGGCTTATTCTCTCTTTATATACAGTAGCTCACTTTGTTACTGTTGGTGGGAATGTTTTCTTCTGGGTGGTTTCTTGATTAATCAATTTTTTGTTGTTAGATTGTTTATCTGAGCTGGCAGTTCCTTGCTTGGGGTAACGTTTGCTCCTTGATTGTTGGTCTGTATTAATCCTTGATGCTAGATGACAGGACCTAGAAAGACTGTTAAACAACACGGGGTTGGGTTATTTGCCTGAGAAGAATCAACTCTAGCAAAGTTTATATGACTATAGCACGGTTAGGAAAGTCTCAGGGTCGTTATCTCTGGGAAGATAATGTTAACTCAGCAATATCATTGCTTTGATCTTTGGTTACACTCTGAACAAAACTAGATTGTCATTTGACTGACAGCCTTGTCAGAGAATGAATGAAGAGTGACAGTCCAATATTGAAAATGCAGCATTTACAGAACTTTTCAGAGTCCTAAGTTTTCTCATGACACTGCTTCTTTTGTGCAAGACTGAATTTTATATTTTGGTGGGGTTGTTTTTTTTAAAAAAATAAAAATAAAAATGTGTTTATTGCTAGCTGCGGTGAAACCTTATGATTTCTTCTTGAGTCTCCTGGATGGCAGAAATGGCTGTCTCCCTTGACAAAGTTGTTGTTGATCATGTTCACGCTAGCAATACAACCGAACAATTTTAATTTGGCAATGCTGGGATTTATGGCTCAGAACAGACCCTGCTCTGGAGGTTTTCAGGAGTCAAACCAAATTATGAAGTCTGCTACTCAGCCGACTGTATTTTCCCTTGTTGTGAAACTCCTTTTATCATTTGTTATTGTTTTATTTCAGGTTTGGGGTTTTTTTTAATGTCTAACCTGCTGAATCTCCAGAGCTGAGAAAGAGATAAGCAACAATCAGAGTGGGGAGACCATTTAAATGCAGGTAGTCCTCGACTTACAATAGTTCATTTTAGTGACTGTTCAAAGCTACAACGGCACTGAAAAAAGTCACATGACTATTATTCACAGCTATAACCTTGCTAGCATCCCATGGACACGTGATCAACATTCAGACGCTTAGGGACTAGTTCATATTTAGTTTAGTTTACTTTATTGTCATTGTACCTGGTACAACAAAATCAAACACTATCTTCAGTGCACATCATGACCATGAAAATAAACACAAGCACACATCCTTCACAGTCCACACATTGAATTGAAAACCACCAACACTGCACTATACAGCAGGATTCAACAGAGCTACTGCCCTGGGATAGCAGCCGTTTTTTCAGCCTATTTGCCCTTGTTTTTATTGTCCTGTACTGTCTGCCAGATGGGAATGGAATGGAATGGAATGGAATGGAATGGAATAGAATAGAATAGAATAGAATAGAATAGAATAGAATAGAATAGAATAGAATAGAATAGAATAGAATAGAATAGAATTCTTCATTGGCCAAGTGTAGTTGGACACACAATGAATTTGTAAGGGTGTAAATACTCTCAGTGTACATAAAAGAAAAGATACATTCATCAAGAATCATCAGATACAACACAATGATAGTCACAGGGTACAATAAGCAATCAAATCATACTAGGAAACAGTCAATATAAATCGTAAGGATACAAGCGATAAAGTTACATTTATACAGTCACAAGTGGGAGAGGATAGGTGATAAGGAGTGATGAGAAGGTTAACAGTAATAGTAGTGCGGACTTTGTAAATAGTTGAACAGTGTTGAGGGGATTATTTGTTTAGCAGAGTGATGGCATTCGGGAAAAACCATCCTGTGTCTAGTTGTTCTGGTGTGCAGGGCTCTATAATGTTGTTTTGAGGGTAGGAGTTGAAACAGTTTATGGGATGTGAGGGGTCTGTAGATATTTTCACAACCCTCTTTTTGACCTGCAGTATACAGGTCCTCGATTGAAGGCAGGTTGGCAGTAATTGTTTTTTCTACAGTCCTAATTACTCTTTGAAGTCTGTGTCTGTCTTGTTGGGTTGCAGAGTCAAACCAGACAGTTATAGAGGTGCTGATGACAGACTCAATAATTCCTCTGTAGAACTGGTTCAGCAGCTCCTTGGGCAATTAATAGTTTTAAGAAAGGGTTCCCAGGATGAGAGGGATCTTTGAACTTTCTTAAGGCAGAGGGAGCTATAAAGCTCTTCCAAAGAGAGGAGAAGGCAAGCCATGATCCTCTGGGCAATGACATCCACCCTCTGGAGTGCTTTCCTATCTGCCCCTGTGCAATTGGCAAACCAGACAGAGGTGCAGCAACTTAAGATACTCTCTACGGTGCAGCAGTAGAAGGTCACCAGCAGTTTTTCATTTAGTTTATATTTATGGCCATTGCAATTTCCTGGGTTCATGCGGCTCCCCTTTTGCAGCCTTCGGACCAGCAAAATCAAGATTCACTTAACAACTGAGTTACTAACTTATCCACTTCAGTGATTCACTTAACAACGGTGGCAAGAAAGGTCATAAAAAGGGAGGCAAAATGCACCTAACAAATGTCTCACTTAACAACAGAAATGTTGGGCTCCGTTGGGGTTGTATGTCGAGGAGTACCTGTCATTGACTCATTTAAAAACCGTTGTCGAGTGAACTTGAACCCCATTTTTACGAACTTCCTTGCCACAGTTCTCCAGGGAATCACTTGCAGTTCGCAACATGGTTGTTATGCAAATCTGGACTTTCCCCGTGGACTTGCTCGACAGAAGGTCGCCAAAGGAGAATCACACAACACACACACACACACACACACACACGGGACACTGCAACAACTGACATAAATACACGCCAGTTGCCAAGCGTCTGAATTCTGATCACAAGACCATGAGGATGCTGAAGGTGGAGAAAGTGGTCATGTCATTATTTTTTTAAAAAAAGTTTGCACGAGGGATGCGGTGGCTCAGTGGCTAAGATGCTGAGCTTGTCCATCAGAAAAGGTCGGCAGTTCGAAACCCTAGCGCCGCATAACAAAGTGAGCTCCTGCAAAAACATCATGTCAGTGCAGCAACTTAAAAACAAATCAGTCTTAGTATTTTGAAAGTATTCTTGGTTTCAGGGCTATCAGGCAGAGGGCTTCTAAGAAGGAGACCCCCAGGATTACGGCCAGACCTCCTAGATGGCAGAAGTCACAATACTTCTGAAATACAGCTCTGTATTTTTGTACTCAGAGTTCAGAAATGAGAGTTGTCCTTTGCTTAGTAGTATATTTAATCTCATGGGATGCGGTGGCTCAGTGGCTAAGACGGTGAGCTTGTTGATCAGAAAGGTCGACAGTTCAGTGGTTCGAATCCCTAGCGCCGCATAACAGAGTGAGCTCCCGTTCCTTGTCCCAGCTTCTGCCAACCGAGCAGTTTGAAAGCACGTAAAAAATGCAAGTAGAAAAATAGGGACCACTTTGGTGGGAAGAGAACAGTGTGCCTTCAGCATTTAGTCCTGCCGGCTACATGACCACGGAGGCGTCTTTGGACAGTGTTGGCTCTTCCGCGCTGTAACGGAGAGGAGCACCACCCCCTAGAGCCAGAAACGACCAGCATATATGTGCGAGGGGAACCTTTACCATTTTTTTTGCAGTGCCGTTGTAACTCTGAAGAGTTACTACACCAACGGTTGTAAGTCCAGGACTACCTGGTGATCTCAAGCTGCTTTTCTCCTCGAATTGCTGACTCAGTTGTCTCTTCTATACACCTTCAAGAGCAAGAGCGAGAGAGATGTGCTGGAATCCGAAGTTGTCATAGCAAGATGATCTTTGGCTCCATTCCCTGAGTCAGCGTTGTCCTTTCTCATCGTTTTAGATAAATATGCTCAAAGGACATGAGGATATTTCTCTGCTGGGAAATGCAGTATATTTACTTGTAATTGCCGTTCTCCGTTGCTTTGGTTATTTTCTCTCTTTTTTTAAATCTCAACCATTTGGAGCATAGTTCAAACAGTTCTTATTTATCATGGAAACAAAACAGATTATTTGAAAGCCATTAGAGGATTATTATCCCAGCAAAACTTTTCGGAGATCAATCGGTAATTGACTATTCTAAATTCGTTTGTATGTAGGCAGCTGTGAGAAGCAGTTTTGGGTTATTGGTGAAGGTGCTGGACTAGGGAGAAGCAGGTTCGAGTCCTCCCTTGGGCACAGATGTCTCCTGCCATCCCTTCCTCTCATCTCAAGGACTAGAGTGGTGCAGTAATGAAGATACTGGGAAGACTTTAGTTCTATGGGGTGGCATTTGCAGAGAAGAGGAGGGAAAAGTGGACTGTGGGTTTCTTGGTGCTTTCTGAATGTTGTGGCCCACCAGCGACCAATAGAGTTGGCGGTGGAATGGGACAGTGAGGAGGTTGGGGAGGAACACAGGCCAGTCCTGGAGTCTGGGGAAGGCTCTGATAATGCTCTGTGTTGGACACAGAGATGGAGCCAGGGCCGTCTGACAGTTATCAGCTGCCTTCGGAGTCAGGGATAAGTGGGGCAGAAGAACATCTGGAGCCTGTTCCTGAGGTGCACAAGCACAGAGTTGTCAGGAGAAGGGAACAGTTAAGGAACAGGGGTCAACTCAAGAATGAAGGCACAAGGGGACTGTGGATGGCCCCTCCCATAGGGAATAAAGAGGAGCGAAAGAGGAGACAGTTGTTTGCAGGAGACAATTAGTTTGTTTAATTAGTGTGAAGATTTGTTCGTGACTCTCAGAGATCCCTTGCTAAGTATTTTCTTGTACAGCATTGCACTTAGAAGCCATCAGCCTGGCAACTCTTCAAGCCTGATGAGGTCTGTGGTTACAATTCACCCTTGAAAGACTGTTTGCCGGGACGTTGCTGAATGTGAATGCTAGGAATTCACATTTGCCAAATAAAAAGGGGTTTTATTGGGACGAGGAGTCTGTTTTGTGATTTTGTGAAGTCTAGGTTAGAACACTGAGCTTGGTTGTTTTCTTGCCGACGTTTCATTACCAAACTAGGTAACATCATCAGTGTGGAATGCAGAGACATCTGCAAGAAAACCACCAAGCTTATAGAACGATGAAAGGAGAAAATTTGTAGCTCAGGGGTTCAACGATGGGGTTCTCTAAGCTTGGTGGTTTTCTTGCCGACGTTCCTGCATTCTGCGCTGATGATGTTACCTAGTTTGGTAATGAAACGTTGGCAAGAAAACAATCCAAGCTTAGTTCTAGTCCTCCCTTCGTCAGGAAAGCCAGCTGGGTGACCTTCTCAGCCCTACTTACTGTCGGGCTCTGCAACAAGCCAGCTGAAAAATAAAACTTCTTATTGCAACAGGTATTGATAGCTTTGCTACAAAAACCACAGCGAACACAGTACAAAATTAGCGCAACTGAGTCGGACAAAGGCTATGAAATGTACACATACAGATGCATCCCTAAACATTCCTTAGGATACTGAGAACAAATCTAGTATCAACCAGAGACTCAGGTTGGCCTGTCCCTCCTCCAACTCACTGGGATTTAAGAGGGAATGGAGGAAGATAACGATTAATCTTGCAAAATTCTCTTGCAGCCCACCAATAAAGTATAGACTAGCCATGCTGTGGAGTTGATGTTGGGTTTGGTCTGCCTTTGGGGACTGATACCTTCCTCATTCTCAAAGCTCAGGTGGTGTAGACAAAATTGCCCTTAAATTACTTGTTCAATGTGTTTCTTCTCCTTCTTTCTCCTTCTCCTTCTTTCTCCTCCACCTTTTCCTCCTCCTCCTTTTCCTCCTCCTCCTTTTACTTCTCCTCCTCTTCTTCTTCTTCTTCTTCTCTGCCCCTCCTCCTCCTCTTCTCTTTCTTTTTCTTCTCCTTCTCCTTCTCCTTCTTCTTCTCCTTCTGTTTCTTTTCTGTCCCTCTTCCTCTTCTCTTCCTCCTCCTCCATATACTCCCCCTCCTTCTCTTCTTCTTCCTCCTTCTTCTCCTTTTTCTTCTCTGCCCCTCCTCCTCCTCTTCTCTTTCTTTTTCTTCTCCTCCTCCTCCTTCTTTTTCTTCTTTGCCCCTCCCCCTCCTTTTACTCCTCCTCATCTTCATCTTCTTCCTTCTCCTCCTCCTGCTTCTTTTTCTTTTCCTCCTTCTTCATTTTCTTCTTCGCCTCCCTCCTCCTCCTCCTCCTCCTCCTTCACCATCTCTGAGCTACTTGCATCCTCCTTCCCAAATTCCTGCCCCCCCCCCCAAAGAGACTCCTACATTGGTTTTTACCCCAAGAGTGTTTTCTTTTCATTGGTTTTTACATATTTACTTAAGTAAGAAGGCTCCGGCCTGCCTTTTCCAAGATTTCAGAGCAAAAGCACCTGATAAATATACTGACCCGAATTGTGATAGTAAATAATTGATTCCCTATACTAGCCGGGCTCCCATTTGCCACAAGGAAAACAGAAAGGAAAAACCACCATTGCTTTGAAGAGGATTAAAAAATAGACCCTGCCAAAAAAAAGATATCCCCCAAAAAACGTGAGCTGAAAACAGCAAGGCTGAAGAAATAAACGTGTTCTGTTCCAAGTGATGCTATTTGGAGGGCGAAGGGTGTTTTCCTGAACGTTGCAAAGGAACAAGCAGCCTGTCACTAACAAACTCTGACAATCATTGTGACACCTTGCAGAAAAGCAAAGTTTTAATTATGGGGAAGAAGCTCTGATGGCCATTTATTTTATTAAATGAAAAGAGGCTTTGCTCGGTTGGCAACTTTAAACAAAGAAGTAGGCGTGGGAGGAAGGTTAACCCTTTGCCCACGTATTATTTTTTTTCTGTTTCAAGCTGCCCAGCACAGCATCTGCGGAGAGAAATAATGATTTGGAATGTCAGGACTGCAGAAATGTAGCTGTTGCAAAGTTTAAGTATCTACTTTTGATTTCAAGGGGTTGATGGTTTTGTTTCCTTGGCAAGGCAGCCTAGTCAAACTGTGGTTCTGGGCGAGGACAGGTCCACTTCAGAATAAATCAATCCCATCAGAGCAACTATCTGGTGACCCCATTTTTCTACAGTCTTTTGACAGCAGGAGAAGTTTCCAATCGTGTTCAAGTGACAGCCAAGGTGGACGTATTTTTTAGGTCATTTATGAGAACTGGCTTCTCTGAATATTCCATGAGACATTGGCTTTGTCTCATCTTTGCAAATCTATTTAGTACTCAGCTGATAAATAGCTATAGCACTTATATGCTGCTTCACAGTGTTTTACAGCCAGGGTTGGGATTCAGCCAGTGTTACCACTGGTTTGGTGACTGTGCTACGCGTGTGTGTAAAACAACCTTAGGCTGCACTGCCCGGAGAGCTGAAAAGCACAGCGCGCAGGTACACAGCGTTTGAAAAGCCTCTTTTCCCCTGCTTTTTCAACCTCAGCTGTGCCATGCAAAGCAGCTGAGGTTGAAAAAGAAGGAAATAAAGGACAGGTAAGAGCCCAGGCGGGTGGGTGGGCCAAACAGCAGCTGACACAGAACTGGTTCGGTGCCTGCTGCTCTTCAGAACTACTGGCTCTATAGAACCGGGAAGAACTGACAGCATCCCGCCCCTGTTTAGGGCCCTCTCTAAGCAGTTTACAGAGTCAGCCTCTTGCCCCCCAACAATTTAGGTCCTCATTTTACCAGCCTCAGAAGGATGGAAGGATGAATCAACCTTGAGTCAGTGAGGATCGAACTGCTGCTGGCAGTCAGCAGAATTAGTCTGTAATACTGCATTCTAATACTGCACCACTGTATAATAATAATAATAATAATAATAACAACAACAACAACAACAACAACAACAACAACAACAACAACCAGCCCCAAAGGCTGTGAATCTCACTAAAGATTAACCAATAATTATTATTATTATTAATAATAATTAATTGTTATTATTATTAATAACAACAATAACACAACATTTATTGTCATTGTACATATATACAACAAAATTGATTTTGCTCCTGCTGATACTACCCATAGTAAAAATACAAAATAGCAATAGCACTTAAATTAATATACTACTTCGTAGTACTTCACAACAACAACAACAACAACCAGCCCCAAAGCAACAACAACAACAACCAGCCCCAAAGGCTGTGAATCTCACTAAAGATTAACCAATAATTATTATTAATAATAATAATTAATTGTTATTATTATTATTATTAATAACAACAATAACACAACATTTATTGTCATTGTACATATATACAACAAAATTGATTTTGCTCCTGCTGATACTACCCATAGTAAAAATACAAAATAGCAATAGCACTTAAATTAATATACTACTTTTTTAGTACTTCATAATCCTCCCTAAGCAGTTTACAAAGTCAGCCTCTTTCCCCAAACAATCTGGATCCTCATTTTATTGACCTTGGAAGGATGGAAAGCTGAGTCAACCTTGAGCAGGTCAGGATCGAACTCCTGGCAGTGGGCAAAGTTAGCCTAGAATACTGCATTCTAACCACTGCACCACCACGGCTCCATAAATGCTTTATACCAAGTTTCCCCAGTTTTTAACCATGAACCATTACCACATTGACTGAAAATTGCTTCTGATGATTTAAATTTTAAAAAACATACCCTAGTCTACTTAATAGAAGCTGGAAGTCAAGCTACAATTTTCATATACAGTAGAACCTCAGGTGACGACCGTAATAATCCGTTCTGAGAATTCAGTCGTCACCCGATTTGGTCAACACCAGAAGTACATCCGCCTAAAAAAAAATGAGGCAGCACAAAAGGAGAAATCAGCACGGCTGCGTTTGGTCACCACCCAAGCACCTGTTTGTGACCAGAGGTAAAAATATGTAGTCGTCAACCAGTGGTGGGATTCAAATATTTTTACTACTGGTTCGGTGGACATGGCTTGGTGGGCGTGCTTTGTATGCGTGCACACACTTGGTGTCAGTGCACATACCAAATGCACACTTTGCACAGGTGCAAAGGCATTCTAACTCACCTCCTGCAAGCCTGCATGATCCCGGTCACTTCAGCAGCTGCCGTGCAAAACTCTTCTGTGCCGTGCAAAACAGCTGCACTTCAAATTCACAGGATAAAGGATACCTGGGTATAGGAGCCCAGGTGGGTGGGTGGGGAGAGAACTGGTTCGGTCTCTGTTGCTCATCGCTGCTACCAGCTCAGTAGAACCAGGCTGAACCGGTAGAATATCACCACTGTCGTCAACCAATTTGGTCGTGAACAGAAGTGTTCGCGACCAGAGGTTCTACTGTATGAAGGCAATGTAACATTCCGTCACCGGTCTACAGCAGTTTGTAGGTAAAGTCAAGTGGAATTCTAGAGTTGGTCATTATAGATTTTTTTGTGTTTCCTCTCGAAAGTGGGTAGGAAAATTACTGAAAATCTGGTTCTCTTCCTTCAAGGGCACGCTTCGAGACCATTTTTAGTTTTTTTCGCCACAACATAACCTTGCAATTGGCTGCCTATAGTTCAATACTGAAGTTCAAGATTGCGGGAGGTTCTGTATCAAATCTTCCTATTCGGTGGCTTTTCTGACCACGGCAAATAAGTTCCCAATTTTCATTTGGTGCTACACACAAAACGATTTGTGAAATGGCAACCATTAGGCTACCTCTGTGATGACCCGGGGCATGGCGCAAAGGCAACACAGTCAGATGATCACTAGGAGTCCCTTTATTAGCTCCAACTTTGCCCCCAATGTCCTAATTACCTTGGAGAAAATCTCTCCCAGGAACAGCCTTTGGATGCAGAGATTCAAGTCCAAAATGTGGTCAACAAAAACTGTAACTATAAGTCCCATCAAGGTAAGATGAGGTAATTAGTCCGGCAGGGTAAGAGAAGGAATTCCAGATGTGAAGGCACGGCAATAACTCAACATGGTTGGGAAGACGCCAAGAACACATATAAGCAAAGTCAACACAAGATAAACTCACGTTTGCTCCCAGACTCAGCATGCATCTCTTTTAAACTCCCTTCCCAGCTGTGGCTAATGAAGGGAATCAGGGCCTTTTCCTCCCCCTTAAGCCACACAACCCACATTGCTCTCTTCTCCGTTCCTCCCTGCATGCCCTAGGATGAAGAGGAGGTGGGCCTGGGTTTTCCTCCGAATTCCCTCTCCCTTGTTCTACCTCTTCCCTGTTCTGCCCAGCCAGACTTTGCCCTTCCCCAGTTTCCTCCACAGCCAATGGAGCCACACTCCCACTCCCTGTCAGCTGTTCATTTTCCTCCTCGGATTCAGAGTCCGACAGGGGCATGACAATCTCCATCCAGAACAGAAAGAGGAGACCGAATTCCTAGAAATAAAACACTAATGGTCAAATGGCCTTTATTTCTCCCAGTAGCTTCTCCAGACCACATTATTATAGCGGTTCAGCCTTCATGGCGCTAGGGAAATTAATAGATCATCTCGGTGGCTCTCCGAGGAGTGAGAAGGGAGAGGCTTCCATCTCACCTTAAAATTATTTAAGCAGGTGCTGTGGGGAAAGCTATTGCTTTTATATGACTCTTCAAATGTTTACAACTAAACATTTTTTTCCCTATGATTGAATTTTTCACAGTGCTAAAATACCACCGAGAAATATGCTTCCTATCCGTTTTATTGCTCCCCGGATGGTTTCTTGACAAACTTTGTCTCTGCTCTGACACAAACTCTCAATTGCAAAAAGAAAATTTTCTGCTGTTTTTAACAAGATGCGGCCGCTTGGAAAGCCGATGCCCAGCATACCAGCGGGAATGTTAGCACCTTAAGAGTAATACCATTTTAAGGGTATGATCTTATTAAGGCAGACGTGAATCATTTGTTCCTGATGCTTCTGCGCCCCGCGTTTTATTGAGAGTATTTTTACATCTGTGGGAAAGGTTGTGTATTTTCTCTGCAGAAAAACTAAAGCTTTCATAGAGGACATAAGATATTATTTAAAAAACGAGGGGGGGAAATGATCTAACATGAAGACTCGCCTTGTAATGTAAGATAATATGGGGTTGGAGGGATTATTGTGATTATTTTCCACACTTACAACCATTGCAACATCCCCATGATCACATGATCAAAATTTGGGATTCTGGGTTCCCTTTTGCAACCTTCTGACAAGCAAAGTCCATGGGGAAGCCAGATTCACTTAACAACCATCTTACTTACTTAACAACTACAGTTGTTCTGACCCAGGCTTCCTAAATCGTAATACACACACACACTTATTTTAAAACAAGACTTATTTTATTGCAACACTGGGAATTGCTTTCATTCCCAGCTGGAATTAATCTCAAACAGTCCCCTGAGATAAGCACCCACCTTTCAGTTCTGTGAAGTGCTGCCAAAAACAGAAGTACCAAATTAACTAGAAAAGAAACCAACCAAAGTACATTATAACATTAAAAGAGGATATAGTTGAAGGATCTGACCTCCCTTATACTACTTGGAAGAGCCCAGATAGGTTGAGAATTGGAGTGGCTAAGAGTAGAACTGATATGCTCAAATGGAGGCTCTTAATGGATATAACAACACGCTGTGTGAATGTGGACAGAGGCAAAGCTCAGCCAGTGGTGTGATTCAATTTTTTTTTACTACCGTTTGGTGGGTGTGGTGTGGCTTGGTGGGTGTGGCTTGGTGGGTGTGGCAGGGGAAGGATACTGTAAAATCCCCATTCCCTCCCCAACCCGCTAACCTGCTTTCCAGCTCTGTTCTCCTGTGCAGGCCAACAAAAGAAGACCCAGCTGATCAGCGGGGACTCAATGGGAGGTTGAGAAGAGATGGAGTTGGCGGGGCCAGTCAGAGGTGGGATTTACTGGTTCTCTGAACTACTCAAATTTTCTGTTGCCGGTTCTCCAGAACTGGTCAGAACCTGCTGAATACCACCTCTGAGCCCAGCCCTTCTACTAGTATGTCGGCTATTACTAGAAGCATGAACAAATAATGGCTTATTTTTGGCCAACAACAAAGCCAAGAACCATTCTGGCAGTTTAAAGTTTGATCTAGATAAGTAAGGAAAAAAACAACATTATTTAACTGCTAAAAAAATTGAGGGAGGGGGGTAAACATGGCCTCTAACCACAAATACAATTGCCAGCCCTTTCTTAAGACCTTTTGATGACTCTCCCATCTTCTTAAGTCATTTTGTTCCACTATCCAATGGCTCTCACACTATCCAGAAATTATCTAGTCTGAATCTTGTTTCTGGGGTTCTTTTTACCATCTTTCTTTGATCTTTTGATTTGATCTTTTCCAGAGGAAACATATCAATATAAATAAAAGATGGACAGCTTATAAGAGCAAGCGCGTATGTTATGGCATCATTAATAATGGTCAAAAATGTAAACTTTAATTGGGATTATTTTATATGCTGGAATCCCTACTCAACCAAAGATGCGGCTAGAATGCGGAAAAGGGCTTGGAAGTATTTAGAAATAGGCAACAAGATCAGGTTTGTTTATTGAAGTTTTCCCAGGAATAAAAAAAATAAACATTTGGCTTACAATCTTCCAGAACTTCATAAATGTTGATCTGAAGAGTGAAATTTAGAAACAGTAATGACCAGATACATTAATCTTTATTCCCAAATGGATGCATACTTTTTTTTTCAGTATTTTTTTTTAGTATTTTTTTTTAATCCTCTTATTTCATGGGTGGTAAATATTAGACAACTGATAACTTATCTAATCAGCAGGATGAGGAAGACAAATTTCATTTTTTTTTCCATCTCAAGCACAAAATCCAGAAGCTTCTTCCAAGTAGAAACAAAATTGGAAGTATTAAGAGCAGTTAAATTAGCCATCTCTGCTAGTCCCCGTTAGTTTTTCCAGTCGTTCATCCATTGTGGGAAATTAGAGTATCTTTCTACTTTTGTGCATAAAACATTCTTGCTATTGTCAACATATAGAATAACAACGTTTCAGATTATTTTTCAAGTTCTTTGTCCATCGAGCCTAAAAGAAAAGCTTCTGGTTTAGTTTTTATATTCACTTTAAGAATTTTGCATATTAAAATATGAATCTTGGCCCGATATTTCTTTGCTTTATCACAAGTCCACCAAAGTTGGTCAAAAGTTTCCTCCTTGCAACTTACATTTCCAACATATATTTAAAACACCCTTGTACATCTTCGACAATTGATCGAGTGCTAAAATACCCACGGTACATCATTTGATAAAAGTTTTCTTTTAAATTATAGTGTAAGGTAAATTTGAAAATCTTCATCCACATGTTTTCCCATTGTTCAAGCATTATATAATACCCCAAATCCTTTGCCCATTGAATCATGCACTGTATCACATGTTCATGGCATGTCTTTCTAACAAAGTGCAGTTCAGAAAGGAGAATTAAAGGGGTGTTATGCTCTAGGCATATTGTAAGATGTGAGAAGGGCTGGTTGATTTTAAAGAAATGCACTGAAAACCACCTACAGTGTGACAACAAGTAGGATAATTACTGAAAATGAAGTCTTT
This sequence comes from Hydrophis major, assembly GCA_033807585.1. Taxonomy (NCBI): domain Eukaryota; kingdom Metazoa; phylum Chordata; class Lepidosauria; order Squamata; family Elapidae; genus Hydrophis; species Hydrophis major. The sequence continues at coordinate 14,254,617 of CM066335.1, read as the reverse complement.
TCTGCCATGCATTTTCTTGAACATCTGCTATTCCATATGGAGTCATAAATATTTGCTGCAAAATAGTTTTTTAAAAAAAACCCAAAGAAATCATCATGGCATAAATATGGAAAGCTGAATCTGCCAAGGAAACTCAAGATCTTTAAAATATTTTTCCCCCTCTAGGCAAGTTTCACATACCCTTATGAGATTTTTTAAAAAAAAACACAGCAAACAAATAAAAAACTTAGTGGGGGGGAAAAACCAAGTATCTTATTTGGTCTGAGAACAAAAATTGAGTTGATGAGAAAGTTTATGCCTTGAAACAAAGAAAAAAAAAAGTATGAATTGGACTGTGAAGTTTTAAAAGGTGAGCCTTCCCATAATCTGGAGTCCTTTATCTTGTTGGGCTGTGTTCCCCGTCATTCCTAAATCAATATCATTGCCTATGTAGGCCCATTTGATGATACTGGTGGCTCAGCACACCTTGGAAGATTATAAAAAGATTGGCATGTAGGTACATAATAAAGTATGAGCTGAGAATCAGGTTCATATTTTTCACTGAACCTGTAGAAGAAGGAGAACAGAGTTGGGAGCAGAGTCAAGAGAAGAATGAGCCTGGAAATCATTATGTTCCCTTAAAAAGTCTAAAATCTAACCCTTCTTGAATTCTGTTGACCCTTTTCTAGTGCCAATTTAGTTGCTGACTGTCAGTTGACTAGATTGTTGTATATAGTCAAGAGCAATACATCAGTTTAACTGGAACTTAACATGTGGGCCTGATTCTTCACACTTGACAAAACCTCCATGTTTGACTTTGGCTCAGCAAGTTGTGTAAACCCAGCCCTTGAAGATCAGTTCACACAACATATGACCTATGGTTACCTAAATGGTGGTTTATTCAACAAGCTAGGAGTTTGTTCATATCAAATCAGCCAGTTTCCACGAATGCATTACACCATCAGTAATTTTCCAAGGTGTAAAATAGAAAGATATTTTCCATCACATGCCCTCTGAGATGCAAAGGAATGCCAAACAGGTGGCCTACCGTTACATTTCAAATTGTTATTATTGTAAATACCTTAGATTAGAGGTTGGACATAACAATATTTTTTTAATTAAATATGTATCAATAATTATTGCAAACATTGATTTTAGCGCAGTTTATTCTGTGAATATCAGATGAGCTGCAGAAATTCAAACAACTTCTGGAAGTCAGCATAGAGATAAAGAAACTTCCAATCCATGACTCACACTTAATGATAACCTGCATTTGCAAGCCAAGATGTAAAGACATAACATGCATGTTACAAAAGGGGGCTTCATCCACCCAAGAATTCACAATAGAAGGTACAGTTATTCAGGTTTGACTAAAACACAGAAATATTTTTGTAAAGGTTGGAATCTAAAAAGAATAAAGGAACCTCTGACATTTTGAGCCATATTGGTTCACCTGTTAGTCATTTCTGTTCTGTTGTATTTGCACCACTAAGCTAAGTGTCAACTCATAAAATATTTCTGTGCTCTTTTTAGAGTTGCCAACAGAAAGGGAGGGGGGAAAGGGGTTGAAAGAGCAGTGCGGCAGCGTGGAAATCAAAAGTGCATTCCATAAATAGTTTTTCAAAGATAGTAACTAGGGGACTGAAGTTTCTGCCAGCGCTAAAATCTAACTAGAAAACTTTATTGATGACTCTTGGCTATGGATGTGTCTCATTGGAGAATATGAATTATGATACACCCAGGGGCTGGGAGGAAAACCAGGGTCAAGGGTGACAATGAATTATGTGTCTCAGAGTCAGTGCTGGATGTTTTAACTCCCAATAAATCCTTTTGAAGTTTTGGAAGTGTGGCTCGAGACTCATGATTTAATTGGGGTAACTGCCAGAATCCTGACACTAAGTTTCGTAACACCTTGTAGAGTCCAAACCGGCCCAATTAATGCATTCATGAAAATGTGTGGCTTCTTTGATTTTAGCTTACTGCAGTCTGGATGGACTAAGATGATATATGAACCCATCTAATTGTGATTTATTGAACAAACTACTTAAGCAAACCATGGGTTAGGACAACGCATGAGGTTCTTCCCAGGAGGGATTCCTCAGAAAGCGGACTTTCTAGAATTGCTTCCTTGAGTAATCTGGAAATTGGTTTCTGCCAGTGCACAGATGCTGCTGCATCTATTATTTATTTAAGTTTCACTTATGAAATTTGATCAGGAAGGGGTGAGTCATGTGGCAAGGATTCACAGCAGGGCAGTGATCTTCCTTTGCAGATGGTGGAATGACAACAGCCCTTTGTTAATTGCATTTTCAGTAGATTAAAAATGTCCAGTTGATTAGGAGTAGTTGACTCCAAAGCCCGTTCACTCAGGTGATGTTGAAGGATTTGCTATTTGAACCAAATTTTGATTTCCATACTTTAGAACAGGGGTCTCCAACCTTGGCAACTTTAAGCCTGCTGGACTTCAACTCCCAGAATTCCCCAGCCAGCTGGGGAATTCTGGGAGTTGAAGTCCACCAGGCTTAAAGTTGCCAAGGTTGGAGACGCCTGCTTTGGAACATTGTGAACCAAATGATTTTTTTTAAGTCCTTAACCACTAAAATAGAACTGCTGCTATAAATACTTCTTGTATTTATGTTTTTGTTACTATTTTGAATGAATGAATGCATTCTTTATTGGCCAAGTGTGATTAGACACACAAGGAATTTATCTTGCTGATCTTATTTGATACATATTAGTTGAATCAGCCGGGGATAAATACTTGGTCATCTTCATCTGAGATCAGATGGTAATACTCTGTATGGTTTGCCAATTGCACAGTGGCAGATAGGACAGCACTCCAGAGGGTTAAGTCATTGCCCTGAGGATCATTGTTTGTCCTCTCCTCTCTTTGGAAGAGCTTTATAACTCCCGCTGCCTTAAGAAAGTTCAAACCATTCTCAAAGATCCATCTCATCCTGGGAAGCCTTTTTTCAACTATTACCATCTGGCAGATGATACAGGATAATAAAAACAAGGACAAATAGGCTGAAAAACAGCTTCTATCCCAGGGCAGTAGCTCAGTTGAATTCTGCTGTATAGCGCAGTGTTGGTGTGGTGTTGGGGCCTTCCGGTTCAATGTGTGGAGGGTGAAGGATGTGTGTTTGTGTTTTATTTTCATGGTCATGATGTGCACTGAAGATGGTGTTAGATTTCGTTATTGAGGTGCAATGACAATAAAGTAAAGTAAAGTAAACTACGAAGGGTTGGTTGGCTCTGGCTAGTATTTGGATTCAACACCATCAAGGAATAAAATGGGTTGGATTGGCAATTTAAAAAACAGCCCTGAAGAAAATAGCAGCCAATGACTTCCAAACTAGGAGTTCTTGCTGCTTTCTGAGCTAGGTTGTTTTCTTGCAGAGATTTCACTGCTAGCACAGGTGATGTTCCCTAGTTGGGTCATGAAACGTCTGTAAGAAAACAACCAAGCTCAGAGAGCACCAAGGACCCCTCATTGCAACCCTGAGCTACAAATATTCTCCTTTATTGACTTCCATATTGTTGTCAAGAAGGTTGTATCCATGAAGTAATGAGGAGTCATTGGCTTCATGTCATCTACGTGTTTTAATTGTACAATAAAATAAGTTGCATTCCACAAGTATTTGTGAGACCATGGTGGGCGCGGTGGTTAGAATTCAGTATTGCAGGCTAATTCTGCTGACTGCTGGCTGACAGCAGTTTGGCAGTTCGATCCTGATGGGCTCAAGGTTGATTCAGCCATCTATCCTTCCAAGGTCAGTAAAATGAGGATCCAGTTTGTTGGGGACAATACGCTAAACTACTTAGAGAGGGCTGTAAAGCACTGTGAAGCAGTATATAAGTCTAAATGCTATTGCTATTTGGGCCAGACTGAATTTTTAATAAATTTTCCTTTAGAATTAAAGAACAACCTCAAGTTTCTTTATTGTTCTCCCATAAAATGAACTTCTCGATGGTAGAGAACAGGTTTTGCAGTCAGAAAATTCCATGTTCTATCTTCAACCTCTCCAGTGGGGTTGAAAATAATTCAGTTGCACTTGGAGAATTACTTGGATAATCCTGATATTCCTCAGCAGACAAGCTGCTTCCTATTTTTCCAAACCATATTTGACTAAATTGCTGAAGAAGTGAGAAAGATAATCCAATAGGAGAAGAATTCATCAAATGAAAATAATGACACCAATTGTGATAAGTAGAAAAGCTTGCTGATCTGAGAAAAGATAAGAAGTTACCAGATCACAACTTTGATTAATGTGCTTCTCTGTCCATACTGCTGTTAGTTACTCACCATCCCAAATCCCTTCTCTTTTCCCGAAATACCTCAACAATTTCTACTCCTTAGAATGTGGGTTCTATCTTCCATGTCATCTACGTGTTATAATGTCCAGTCACCCACACCAAATTATACTTAAAAGTAAAAGAAATCTGTTGATATTGTGCTATGACATCAGATTTTATTGTGCCCAGTTATAAATAGATATAATTTTCAGTGATATTAATCCACATGGAGGTAAATGTCATGGCTGTATAAATTATCTAGTCATCGTTAACAAGGGTTGGAGCAGATTCAGCGTGTAAATTGTCATTTTACATTCTACGTGAATAATTCTCCTTTGGCATAATTTTGTAGCACGGTCTTGCCATTTTCTAAAGATTTGTCTTTGTTCTTTAAAATTAAACCTCCTTTTGACATGAGTCGCTTTCAGTGTGGTATCATGTTTCCCAACCTCATACCTTGCAGATACATTGGACACCAACACCCAGAGTTCACATTCTTAGGCCATGGGGGTTAACTGTTATGGAAGTTTTAATCCCAACATCTACAGAAGAACCGGGTTTCAGCAAAGCTTGTCAAAGTAACTAGTGATGTAGGAGACAACCAGACTGAGGGAAGGGTCAAATGCATTATCAATTTGGAGTCCTTGGCACGTTCTGTGTATTAGTAATAAAGGATAATTGTAAAGCCCAAAATTGACATATGCGTAGCCAATTTTATTTAGCCTTGTTATATATTCCTTTTCTTTCTTTCTCTTTGCTGGTTATGGGGGAAGGGTTTTGGGCTTGCCACATTCCTAAGGTGGGAAGAGTGGTGATAGTGAGAATTGTTTAGGCTAGGTGGTTCTCCTTCCCGTGGGAATGAAAGCTGATCCTGCTGAGACCTGGAGGTGGAAATTGATGACACCAGGCCAAGTTTATTTACTTCTATTGGGGAATGTGACTTTTGGGGGTTGTTTCTAATTTTCAGTATTATGTGGTGTAATTCCGGGATGTGTCAGATCCAGAATTATAACAGACTTTGCCAATTTGATACTTTCCTAAATAAAAGAAATTGTTTTGGAAGATAGAGTTTGCTCTTTTTCTTTTTAATTAGATTTCATCACTTGGAAACCTGACAATAATACTATTTGTAGCTCAGGGTTGAAATGAAGGGTCCTTGGTGCTCTGAGCTTGGTGGATTTCTTGCAGACATTTCATTACCCCAACTAGGTAATATCATCAGTGACTGATGTTGTTACCTAGTTCAGGTAATGAAATGTCTGTAACAAAACAACCAAGCTCAGAGAGCACCAAGGACCTCTAATGTTCTATGTATGTCTGAACATAATCTGTCTGTCTGTCTGTCTCTCTTCTTGCACCTGTCCAGTATCTTTTATGCTGATATTTAAATGCACCCATCAACCCCATTGATCTCTATCTAGAAAGACAAAAACACTTGCATTGCAATCCTAAATCCCCTTTCCTGGGAGTAAGCATCATTGAACTTGAGGGGACTTAGGGGACTTAGCCAGGATTTCGAGCGCCTCGAACACATAACCAATGCCCACACTGCTGCAGAGAGAAGCCCCAGAGGGAGTCACCGTTGAGATGGTGAAGACCCATTTCGAGATTGAAATAGATTTCTGACGCTAGATCGTTTATCTTCTCGGGATGCGATTTCAATCAGAGGGGCAAAATGATGAATCGTTTGACAAGACTTTCTGCTTTTCGTTCCCCTGCCTTCCCACTTGCAGAGGCTAAAATGTAATACACTTCACACACACACACCAGTCCTTTGTGGCTATTATGGGCTTTCACATGCAGTGTGACCTTGGCCAGCCAAAGCGCGTTCGGTTAGCACAAAATCTTAATCATGAGAAGTCGTAAGTAGAAGCCTTCGTCTTTACTGCCCTCTTCCCACTCACCCCTTGGAAATTTATGGTTGGGGGGACAGGTAGGATATGAGCAGTAGGCCAAATGGAGTACAGGGTTATCTCATCTCTGTGAAAACGGCTCTCGGAAATCGATGTGACCTCTGCTAGGCTGTCACCATATCCCCACCCTTAGCGTCCTATTTGTCTTAGTTCAGGAACTGAGATCTGGAGGCTGTCTCCCTGTCTCTCTCTTGGGCCAGATTATCAAAATGAATCATGGCTGTTATATTTCTATTTATTTTCCTGTTGTTGACTGGCCTGGGTGAAATATGACTTCTGTTTGCATTTGATCCTCACTGCAGCCAGTGGCACCTAATTTAGCCGTGTCTATCTCTTTAAAGAAGACTAATGCTACTTTGGAACTTCAATCTGCCCTGCCTTCTTCAAGGCATTACGGCACATTTGACTCTCAGTGGCTGCTGCCAGCTGATATGAATTTTTGTACGGTACATTTTCACGGCGTTGCTTTCTCCCTGCTCAGCATTGCTAGGTTGTTTTAAGACAGCATTGCTGCTCCAAATCCATTTCTTACAACCTCCCTCTCTCTTCTTCCCTTTCTCTCTTTTCTTCAATTTACCTTATTTTGCTGTTTTAGGGCAAAGCAGTTACGACAATATCTGGGTTTTTAAAAAATTATTTGCATGAAATATCTAAGTAAACACACACACACACACACACAAAATTGTAACCGAATAAGGGAAGACTGTGTGTTAAGATTGATTTTCAAAAAGATGTGAAGGAAGATTGGTTTTTTTTTTAAAAAAGATAATCATTGGGAGGTCAGGCAAAACACAAATGGTTAAACCTTTATCTGAAATATTAACTGTAGTGATATTACAAGAAGTGGAATTTTAGCAATCCAAAATAATCTACTGTAACGTAGGCTGCATATCCTAAACCAGAGGTCCCCAAACTTGGCAACTTTAAAAGTTGTGGACTTAAACTCCCAGAATTCTCCAGTCAACTATGAAGTCTTGCAACTCTCTGCTCCCCCAAGTGGTGAGCAATTCCAAGGATTAAACCAGGAGTCCCCAAACTTGTCAACTTTAAGACTTGTGGACTCCAACTCCCAGAATTGCCCAGCCAGCATGACTAGCTGAGGAATTCTGGGAGTTGAAGTCCACAAGTCTTAAAGTTGCCAAGTTTGGGGACCTCTGTCCTAAACCTTGTCAAATTCAAGACCTTCAGGCTGGATCCAGCCCGCAGGGTGCTGAGATCTGGCCCATGGGGCCACCCTGGAAACAGCAACAGACTGGCCAGCAATGCCTCTGCCAGTGAAAATGGAGCTCACACGACTCTCCCAAGCTCTGTTTTCGCTGGCAGAGGGTTGCAGGAGGCCATTGCAGTCAATAATTGAGCTCGGGAACCCATTTTCACTGGCAGAGAATTCAGGTCGCCACAGGTGCTCCCTGACAGGAGTGACTTCAAGCTGGCCATTCCCCCCAGGGCCCCCAAAGGTCAAACACAACCCTGATGCATCCCTCAATGAAATCAAATTTGACACCCCTGCTAAAAATAGTGATGCTAAAAACAGTGATGCTCAGAACACGGACTCCTTAATAAATCTTAATAAGATCCTTAATAAGTCTTAATAAGAATAATATGGAGCCACAAGTCCCAGCAACTCCTGCTAGCATGGCCAGGAACGAGGAATGATGAGAACTGAATCCAACCACATCTGGGGAGCTGTGGGTTCTCCATCTCTTATCTGCAATGTGACTACAAATCCATGGAGGAATGTCTTTCGAGCTTTGACGTTCACACAAGAAGCATTATCACTTGCTCGATGTATATTTTATAGCCTAGTCCCATGATGGCGAGCCTATGGCACACCTGCCACATGTGGCATGCAGAGCCATTTGTGCCGGCACACAAGCCGCAGACAAACTTACCTCATGCATGCGCCTCACAGCTGATTTTTTTGGCTTGTTTGAGGCCTTTTTCGCCCTTCCAGAGGCTTGAATAAAGCCTCCGCAAGGCTTTTCAGAATGAATAGTCCCATTTTGTCATTTCCTATAATACCGGAAGTGACAAAACAGGTATATTATTCATCCTGAAAAGCCTTGTGGAGGCTTTTTCCAAGCCTCTGGGAGACCGAAAAAGGCCTCAAATCAGCCGTGAGGCACAGTGCAATTAAGGGGATAGCGGGGGGATTGCATGCACAGAGGATGTGGGGGGCGTTCATTGCATTCTGGGTGCTGGCACATGAGTGCGCCTGCGCTAATGCGCGTGCAATTTTTGGCACAGCAGCCCAAAAAGGTTAGCCACCACTGGCCTCGTTATTTAAAGGAAAAAAGCCAACTCACATAATTTCATGGTTTCCTCTTAAATCAGGTTAGGACAGACCACCGAAGGATGTATAGAGTGAAGTTTCAAGTGTTGAATTAAATGTTTTTGGAAGGTTTCCAAAAGGGGTATTAAAGCCTGAACTACTTGAACAATTGCTTTGGTCTCAATGATCTAGGAAAGGACCTTGCAAGCATTGATCTTGGATCCTTGTTTCATTGAATTTTAACTTGCTGTCCAAGACTCCAAAAGTTGCTGAAGGGTCATTCTAGCCTGTATTTTTATTTCCCACATTGTCAAAAAGTACCCTGCAGGTCATTTCCGTGGTGTCTTCTTAACTTAATTTCTTCACTATTAATAATCATTTAAAAATTGTTGAAATTTCTTGATAGAAATGTGTACCGCTCAGCTGTGTTGCTCAAAAGGCACTAGGAACTCTAGTCAATTTAGGATTTGACGTGGATGGTTATATAAATCAAATAATTAAATCAAGAAAATATATGGCTCCAGTGGAGATAGTGTATGAGGCATGGTGGCTCAGTGGCTTAAAAGACAGCAGAGAAGGTCTCTGCTCCTCTGGTTCAAGTCCTGTCACCATGTGATGGGGTGAGCTCCCATTTTTGCTTCAGTTCCTGTCCCACCTAGCAGTTTGAAAGCATGTAAATGCAAGTAGATAAATAGGTGCCAATTCAGTGGGAAGATAACAGCGTGTCCATGCTTTGCCATATGCTCTACACAGCGGTGTAACATCATGCTGGCCACATGATTGCAGAAATGTCTTCAGACAGTGCTGCCTCAGTGGTCTTGAAACAGAAATTACCACTGACCCCCTAAGATTGGCTAATAAGGTATCTCTGCATACAGATAGTCCTCGTTTAATGACCATACAGCAATTGTTCAGTGTTATGGTGGCACTGAAGACATGATATTTTTGACTGGTCTTTGAACTTCTGGCTGTCCCAGCATCCCTGTAGTCATATGATTGGGATCTGGGTGCTTGGCACTTGGCAAAAAGGCTCTTTGTAATAAAATGTTCTTGTTTATTCCTGGGACATTTGAGAATTTGTTTCTAATTCCTCTTGATGGCTGTTGTTTTTCTAGCTCAGTTTACTGTAGGAGTGGCAAAGACAATTATGACTACCATTGTTTTCTTTGTCACATTTTTCCATTACTCTGAACTTCTATGCAATCTACCCTTCTCAGCTGGAAAAACCTCTGTGGAGGAGTTGCTTTCTCAGGACTCGGGATTTAATTAAACAATTGAAGCTGGTAGAGCTACAAATCACCAGCGTGGTGACTATATAATGAAAAGATTGGCCATTTGCACAGATTCTTGACTTGCTTCATCACAGGATAAGTGCACGGACTCTGTGTTCCACCCCAAATTCTCACTTCCTTTGAATGAAATTTGTCGGTTAAATTATCTTCTGCCTAATTGAATGAGAACTGGTTGAAAAAAAAAAGTGCAGGAGAAACTTGACACACTGATAAACCGAACCTTTGGATTTCTGCAGCATCATTGCAGGGAACACAAACAGGAAAACAATTGTGACATTCTGGTTTCTATGTAGGCTGTCAGGGCTCCGGCAGCTAACCCCTTTCAAATTATGAGTCTCGAGCCAAACTTCCAAAACTTCAAAAGGATTTATTGGGAGTTAGCATGCTGGCACTGCCTGGGTGTAGCCGACTCTGACACACATAATTCACTGTCACTCTTGACCCTGGTTTCCCCTCCATCCCTGGGTGTGTCATAATTCATACGGGACACATCCATAGCCAAGAGTCATCAATCATGCTCTCCAGTTAGAATTTTGCACTGCAGAAACTTCAGTCACTTAGTTACTATCTTTGAAAACATTTATGGAATGCAGTTTCAGTTTTTGCAAGATGCTACACTGCTCCCCCTTCCGTTTCTGTTGGCAACTCTAAAAAAATCAGAGAAATATTTTATAAGTTGACATAGGTATTATTTAAGGGTCTGATGAGCCACTATGAAGACAGAATATTAGTATAGATGGGTTTGGGGCAAAAGTCTTATTTTTTCCCAGTCTTAATTGTTCACTTGAGTTCATCATTTGTTCTTTCAATTTCTATCCCTGACTTTCACTCAGATGTTCAAAGTGGGGTATATACCCCTCTCTTCTCCTATTCCTCCCTCCCCAAACACATAGCCCCCTAGGTAAGTTGAGCTGAAAGAGTGACTGGGGCTGAAGCAAGATAAGACACAATGTCTCTTTGATGTCAGTCCCATCATCTTATTCCCAATCTCCATCGTCGCTCGGTGCTCCTCAAGTGACCAGATTGTTTACATACAACCTCTTTTTGGTCTTGTGTCTTACAGAAGAAGTCCAGATCGCCATCCCAATACTCAAACCAACCCTAGAAAAGGTCCAACTGGCTGGGCAGACTTTGCCCCCTGGATTTCCAGCACCGTTCCTCTTTGCGGATGGGTTGTCTTCAGTGGAAACTCTGTTAACCAATATTCAGGTCAGGAAGTGCTGTGGTTATAATCTAAGGCTGTCTGCAAATGGATAAAAGAGAGAGAGAATTAGCTGTGTTTAGACCAGGGGTCTCCAACCTTGGCAACTTTAAACCTGGAGAACTTCCAGGCTTAAAGTTGCCACGGTTGGAGACCCCTGGTTTAGACCACGGGTGTCAAACTCGTCACATCACATTGCCGTCACATGACGTATTGCAATGTTTTTCCCTTTTGCGGAGCTGGGGTAGGCATGGCTCATGCGTGACGCATCTGGCCTGCCAGTTTGACACCCCTGGTTTACACTAATCTTCAGATCCTCCAAAAACATGAGATTTCAGAAATGGTCAGTGGTGGATTTCCCATAAATATGGCATGATACATTTGGCACGATATATTTGGAAGCTCAGTGCCCAGCGTAAGGGTTTATGGTTGTGTTCTGACCAAGGCTCCCTAGACCGTAATTACACACACATTTATTTTAAAAACAAGTCTTATTTTATTGCAACGCTAGGAATTATTTTCATTCCCAGCCAGTCATGAATCTCAAACAGTCCCTCGAGATAAGCACCCACCTTTCTTTCCTGTAAAGTGCTGCCAAAAACAGAAGTGTCAAATGAGCTAGGAAAAAAAAAACTAACTGAAGTACAAAGAGCTTCAAGAATGAACCTTAACCGAACAAACGACTTTGCTTCCTGCAAAGGTTTTGTCACCTTTGCCTGACCTTTATACATTATGGGAGGGGCAATCACCTCCCAGCCTTACTCCTGAGTCGCCTCTTTTCTTTCAGCTGCTATCGCATCCTAGCAGCTCTACACGCACACACACACACATTGGGAACAGGCTCCCCTGGTTCCTCTTCCTTGCTGCTGCCAGACTCCGAAGGCAGTACCCCGCTCCCAGATGGTCCTAGCCCATCTCTGCATCAGATGCAGGAGCCTCATCTGAGTCCTCCCCAGATTCCCGGACTGGTCCCCGTTCTTCCCCACTGTCCAATTCCGCTGCCATCTGCACAGGCTACGGCAAACCACAACAGGTTGGCACAGATACATTTGTAAACCTTTAAGAAAATATAGAGTTGACTTTAAATGGAAAAACCCTTCATGGAAAAACCATTAAAAGGGGTGAAACAGTACAGACAGGTGGTCCTTGACTTTTAGCCATTCGTTTAGTGACCATTTGAAATTATGTGGAACTGAAAAAAAGTGACTTGTGACCGTTTTTCACCCTTACAACCATTGTGGTATCGCCATGGTCACATGATCAAAATTCAGCTGCTTGGCAACTGGCATGTACTGATGATGGTTGCAGTGTTCCAGGGTCACATGATTCTCCTTTGGCAACCTTCTAGGTAAGCAAAGTCCACGGGGAAGCCAGTTTTCACTTAACAACCATCTTACTTACTGAACAACTGCCACGTTAAGAACTATGACAAGAAAGAGTCGTAAAATGGGGCTAAACTCACTTAACAAATCAATTACGTGAATCAAGTTAACAAGTTAATAACACATATACACATACATACATATATTTGCTAGGATATATATTTTTCCATCGCTATTCTCTGCCTCCTCTTCTTGCATTAATCAGATGTTTTCTTTGAGGGAGAAGAGTTCACCTTTGCCTTTTTTTGTTTTTTTTGTTTTAGGGGTTGCTGAAAGTCGCCGTAGATAACGCCCGGGTGCAGGAAAAGCAAATCCAGCAGGAGAAGAAGGAACTAAAGATGGAGCTTTGTAGGGAAAGAGAATTGAGAGAGAACCTGGAAAGGCAGCTCACAGCTGAGCTGCAAAGCAGAGGTAATCTGAGAGAGAAGGAAGCCATGTCTTACAGTCCCAAAGGTGCTTTTTTCAAGAGGCAGTTGGGCTTCCTTGTTTTTTCTCTGAAAACGTTTTGCTTCTCATCCAAGAAGCTTCTTCAGCTCTGACTGGACGGTGGGGAATGGAAGGATTTATATTCCTTGCAGACAGCGAGTTATTCGCATTCTTTTTAGAGAGTCATTGAGGCCACTTGGAGTTTTCCCTGTGTCCTCAGGGTTGCCTCAATGACTCTCTAAAAAGGATGCAAATGAGCACTCAACAAAGGTGGCAAGAAAGGTCGTAACAACTATCTCGCTTAGGAATAGAAATTTGGGTCTCCATTGTGGTCCTAAGACAAGGACTATTTGCATATTCTGACCAAGGCTTACTAAACCGTAATTACGCACACACTTATTTTAAAAACAAGTCTTATTTTATTGCAACGCTGGGAATTATTTTCATTCCCAGCCAATCATGAATCTCAAATAGTTCCTCGAGATAAGCACCCACCTTTCTTTTCTGTGAAGTGCTGCCAATAACAGAAGTGTCAAATGAACTAGAAAAAAAACCCAACTAAAGTACAAAGAGCTTCAAGAATGAATCTGAACTGAATGAACAACTTTGCTTCCTGCAAAGGTTTCCTCATCTTGGCCTGACCTTTATCTCTGATGGGGGGGCAATCACCTCCCAGCCTTACTCCCGAGTCACCCCTTTTGTCTCAGCTGCTCTCGCCTTCTAGCAACTCTGCCCACACGCGCACTGGGAACAGGCTCCCCTGAGTCTTCTACCTCGCTGCTGCTAGACTCTGGAGGCGCCGGAGGCAGCACACAACTCCCAGATGGTCCTGGCCCCATCTCGACATTGGACGCAGGACCCTCATCCGAGTCTTCCCCAGACTCCTGTACTAGTCTCCGTTCTTCCCCACTGTCCAATTCCTCTGCCGTCTGCACCAGCTGCCGGTGAACCACAACGCTGCATATAGCAGCACAATCACTGACAAAAGTCCTCTTGCGCATCAGATGCCAAACCAAATTGTCAGCGGGGGTGTCCTTCTGTTGTCAGATTTTGGGGAAATCCCTGTTCCTAATGTCTCTGTTGCTCTTTCAGCCACAATTCAAAAGCGCTTGAAAAAGGAGAAGAAAGCGAAGAGGAAATTGCAAGAAGCTCTGGAGTTTGAATCGAAGCGGAGGGAGCAAGTAGAACAAGCACTGAAGCAGGCTACATCAGGGGACGGTCTCAGGATGCTGAATGGTAAAAGGATCTTCTGGATCTCATTTAGTCAGCTGTTGCGGGGAGGGACAGACAGCTAAGTAAGAGTCAAAGCAAGAGTCCATGGTGCTTTGAGCTTCCTGTAAAAAAAAAAATGGGGACACAAGTTTATGAGCCTCAGTGGCGCAGTGGTTAGTTAGAGTGCAGTATTGCAGGCTACTTCTGCTGGCTGCCTGCAATTTGACAGTTTGAATCTCACCAGGCTCAAGGTTGATTCAATCTTCCATCATTCCAAGGTGGGTAAAATGAGGACCCAGATTGTTGGGGGCAATAGGCTGACTCTGTAAACTGCTTGGAGAGGGCCATGAAAGCACTGTGAAGTGGTGTCTAAGTCTGAGTGCTATTGCTATTAACAAATCTTTCCATTATGATTTCATTCTCTGCATTGCATGGTTGACAGTGATATGCATGTTATGCTTGGCAGATGCTGGGATTCCAGACATGGAAGTTGACCACAACGGGACTCAACATGAGAACGCGGCAATGCAAGGTATGTGGTCTTGCATATATACTGTATTGGAGGGATGCCCATGGCACATTGTGCCAGTATTGCTACAGCACGATAAGCCCCGGAGCACAATTAAAAATCAACGTGGGTTAGAACTTAATCACTATAATGCCAACTTCTTGGTGTGTCCAAACAAGAGTTCCCACCAATGGGCTATGAATGTGAACTTAGCACATTTCAACAAGGTATTTAAAGATCAGGAAGTCCATCAGTCCCATCTGCTCTATCCAAGAATGTTTTCTTGAGCAGGCATACCCCCCCTTCTATAAACCACTGAGATATTTATGTCATATAACTGTCTCTAAATTTTAAAGGATCTAACTCTAGGATGTTGTAACGGCCTCCTCACAGCAGCTGATCCAAAAATGTTCCATAGGAGTTCAGTTTGTCCCGGTGGACAAGAGGCCCTTAAGACCACAACTGATGTTCTGTTATATTGCACCCTCTCTAAGGAAGGACTCATGGACTCATAACTCCTTCAATCCGAATAAAGCTGGAAGGGAGGTCTTCGAGTCCAACTCCCTGCTTAAGAAGGACACCCCCCTAGACCAGTTCAGACAAGTGGCTGTCCAGTCTCTTCTTAAAATCCTCCAGTGATGGAGCGCCCACAACTTCTGAAGGCAACTTCTGTTCCACTGGTTAATTCCTCTCACTGTTTGGAAGTTTATCCTTGATTCTAGGTTCCTTCTTTCCTTGGTTAGTTTTCAATCATTGTTTCTTGTCCTGCCCTCTGACAAAAGATAACATCTTACCTGACAAAATATCAAGGAAATCTTGATCTCTTCTACATATCATCGTTCCTATCAAATCAGTAGGCTAACGTTTCTCTAAACGTAGCTCAATTCTGTTACATTGCCTGTAAAATTAGGTAGACCTTTCTCACTTATCAATGATTCCACCGTTAATTGCAATCTACCATTATGTCTTGTTTTGTTCTGTTTTATTTTAAAGTTTTAATATTTATTCTAGTCTGAGACCTGAGTAAAAGATTGAATTGAATTGAGTACAATCTTGCAGTGTTTCTGCACAGGAACTCCTTGACTTATAACTAGTTGTTTAACACCCATTCATAGTTACAACGGGCTACCAGAAAAAGCTACTTATGACCTTTCCTCCAAATTATGACAGCAATTTAGTCATCATTTGGATATCTAGTTTCCTGTCAGACTGCTAATCCGAATGAAAGATTTCGATTTAAACCTTCAGGATATTCCAGTGTCCATAATTCACTTATAGCCAAACATGGGAACAGCAGCATCAGTTTCTTTTCATCAACCACTCTCCGTTTCCCATAAAATAAATATACTGGGTGTCATTAAGAGCACCTTCAGATCAGTGATTTTTGCAAATGACATTCAAGGACCGTTTGAGGGCTGCCTTTTTGTTTTTTTGTTTTTTGTGCTGATAAAAGCAAATTAAATTAGCGTAACTATGAGTCGCGCTGATAAAAACGGGGAAGCCAAAACAGCAGCACCATTAGCGAACAAAGTAATATTTTCTCTTTACTGCTTTCTGCCATTTAGTTATTATCCTATTGGAAATCTAATTATAATCCTTTTACTCCCCAGTCAGACTTCACAGTTTTTGCAAGCTTAGCACTGACATGTGATTTCATTAGATTTGATCGCTTGCGCCCAGATTGACTTCACTTCAGTCGGAGACCTAAAA
Organism: Hydrophis major; assembly: GCA_033807585.1. Classification (NCBI taxonomy): domain Eukaryota; kingdom Metazoa; phylum Chordata; class Lepidosauria; order Squamata; family Elapidae; genus Hydrophis; species Hydrophis major. The sequence continues at coordinate 14,238,426 of CM066335.1, read as the reverse complement.
GGCCTCTCGGTTTCTCAGATTCCCTGTTTGCACATTAAGGCAACAGCTCCTTTAATTAATTAGCATGAACCCGCAGTAACGTGAACTACTGAACAGAAAATAACCGTCATTTTATGATCGCAGGGAGATTTCTTCTTCTGCATGTGGATACCTTAGTTAACGTTGGCGCAAAGGAAGGGAAAGAACACGCCTGCACATTTTTCATCTTTTCTTTTAGGTTATGCCCTTTTATAAGGCGAGTGCCTGAGAAATGTGAGAATGTGGGGGGAAGGGATCAGGGAGAAGCAAACTAGATCTTCAAGGAAAGAAGCAATCTAGAACAGGGGTCCCCAACTCCTGGTCCATGGCATGCGAGCAACCGGTCCGTGCAAAAAAGCAAAGCCACATCAGCATGCAAAACCATGCTCCTTCTGGTCCATGGAAAAATCTTTTTGCGTGGAACCGGCCCTTGTTGCCCCAAAGGTTGGGAGCCACTGACCTAGAACTAAGGAGAAATTTCCTGAGAAGAATCAATCAGTGGAACAACTTGCCTCCAGAAGTTGTAAATGCTCCAACACTGGAAGTTTTTAAGTGTTTAAGGAAGAGATTGGACAACCATTTGTCTGGAATAGTATAGGGTTTCCTGCCTAAGCAGGGGGTTGGACTAGAAGACCTCCAAGGTCCCTTCCAACTCTGTTACCCTGTGAACAATGCTTGTGAGAAGAAAGACGATGGAGATTTATAAAGCTATACACGATAGGGTCAGAGTGGATGTAGTAAAGCTTTCATTTCCCGTTTGTAATGCTGTTACTCAAGGACATCCCTTGAAACTGTGTGATAAGAGGTAAAGTAACACCTTGCCTGGCCCAGTGATAGGTTCCCCTCTTAAGTTCTCAGCGCGCAAGAACTTAATGGACTGTTGGAGCCTCAGTGGTGCAGTGGTTAGAGTGCAGTACTGCAAGCTACTCATACTGCAATTTGGCAGATCGAATCCCACCAGGCTCAAGGTTGACTCAGCCTTCCATGCTTCCGAGGTGGGTAAAAAGAGGACTCAGATTGTTGGGGGCAAGAGGCTGACTCTCTAAATCATTTTGAGAAGGCTGTAAAGCACTATAAAGCGGTATATAAGTCTAAGTGCTATTTCTATTGCTAATACTGTGTGATCCAGTTGCTGCACTCTTCATTTCAACAGTGGCAGTTTTTAAGAAGAGATTGGACAACCCATTTGTCTGAGCAGGGGGTTGGACTAGAAGACCTCCAAAGTCCCTTCCAACTCTTGTTATTCTGTAATCAGAACTTCAGAAGTGATTGTAACTCCATTGTTCCAGGTAACTTGGAACAACTGCTAAGAGCCGGATCATAAGTCAAGGGCTACCAATAGAGCACACAGCAAAGGCAGAATTGGGGATGCTTTCCTTATATTGATGGACCATTAATAAATCTAAATAAAAAATCATAGTGTTTAGAAAACATCATCGGAGACATAGATGGCAATGAGATGGTGAAACAGGGGCGGGGCTGCTGGGAGTTCGGGAGAACCGCTAGCGAAGATTCTGTGCAATTCAGAAAACCCCCAAATCCTATTCCTGGCCCGCCCCTCCCATGTGGCCTGTTTTGGATGTAGGTAAGTGCAGGAGGCACGTGGAGGGTTGGAGAGGGCGAAGAACGGGCCTCGTGGAAGTTCAGCAAGGCCAGAAATGGGCCCATTTCCGGCTTCCAGAGAGCCTCCGGAGCCCAGGAAAGGCTGTTTTTACCCTCCCGGAGGTTCCGGAGCCCATGGTACAGGAGACCAACTAGGCCATGCCCACTAGGGCCACGTCCATGCAGCTACTGGGTAGACAACCCTTTGCTAAAATTTTTGAAGTCGAACCCTGACGGTGAACCAATTGAACAGATGAATATCTTTGTATATTTAGGCATAACTTTTTCCAAGACTGAATCTTAGTCTTGCTCTCATCAACGGAGTACATTGAGGTGCTAAGAGAGAAAGAGAGAGACAGTCCTGAAAATTAAAAGTGCTCACTTCCCACTTTGGTTCTATTTTCCCTCTGTGACTCCAAATATTGAACAAAGGGAACAACATCTAAAATATTATTAACCCAGGAGGGTCGCCTCGAGCCCTGACCTTAACCCTAACTCTAGGCAAATCAGCCGGCGTACAAGGCTAATCCCTAACTCAATAAAAAAAATGAAATAAATAAATTTGGCTTAAAGGCAAACGGGCAAGATCTTCAAGTTGTGCAACATAGTTAACCTTTTCTAAATGCCTTGCTTATTAAGGCAGTCATGCATTTCATGGCAGGTTATAAAAGTCTACCATGCACCGGGGCCTCGTAAGCATATTTTAGTGTTAGGGAATATCATTTACACCTTTTTATACTGTCAATATGATCTCTAGAGAATTCCACTCCAACTACTGTAAACCCATTCTTTGGTTCAACCTTTGTCTAATTCCCTTTTCAAAGGAGTGAGTGAATGTTTGATTATGGCCTAAAGCTAAAAAGAGAGTACATTTATGGCCCAAAGATTTATTTAAAATCTTGTCAGTATTCAGGTAGTCCTTGACTTAAAGGCAGTTTATGTAATAATGGTCCAGATTTACAACGGTCTTCCCTGCATTCCTGACTCACTCCACGCTCCTTACCTGGGACTCTGTCCACTTAATGACATGTAAGCTCACTTAAAGGAGCCTCTGTGGTGCAGAGGTGCATGACTAAACGCCAAGGGTGCATGGAACCTTCCCATCAAAGGGGTGCTTATTTTTCTACTTGCATTTTTTAAGTGCTTTCAAATTGCTAGGTTGGCAGAAGCTGGGACAAATGGTAAGGGGAGCTCGCTCCGTTAGGCAGTGCTAGGGATTCGAATTACCGAACTGCCAACCTTTCTGATTGACAAGCTCAGCATCTTAGCCCCGAGCCACCATGTCCCTTTAAAGAATTCTAAACTGCTACATTTTCTATCGACATGATGTCCCCATGGCAGAAACAGATCTTTCTGAAACATTGAGACATGAATAGGAAATCAAAGGAGTGGATAGAGATGGGGTGTCAAACGCAATTTCACTGAGGGCTGCATCAGGGTTGGTCTTGACCTCGGGGAGCTAAGTGGTTGTGGCCAGGGTGGGCATGGCCGACTCGACATCATTAATGTCATTAGGTACCTTTGGTAGCCCAAGCAAAAACAGCAAAAACAGAGCTCGGGAGGGTCAAAAATGGAGATCAGGAGGGTCAAAAATGGAGATCAGGAGGGTCAAAAACAGCTCGGGAGGGTCAAAAACAGCACTCAGGAGGGTCAAAAACCAAAACAGAGCTTGGGAGGGGCGAAAATGGAGCTCAGGAGGGTCAAAAATGGAGATCAAGAGGGTCAAAAATGGAGATCAGGAGGGTCAAAAACAGCTCAGGAGGGTCAAAAACGGCGCTCAGGAGGGTCAAAAACCAAAACAGAGCTTGGGAAGGGCGAAAATGGAGCTCAGGAGGGTTGAAAATGAAGCTCGGGGGTGTCAAAAACAGAGCTCGGGAAGTTCGAATACGGAGCTCAGGAGGGTCAAAAATGGAGCGCAGGAGGGTCGAAAACGGAGTTTGGGAGGGTCAAAAGTAGAGCTCGAAAGGGTTAAAAACGGAGCTTAGAAGGGTCGAAAATGGAGCTCGGGAGGGTCGAAAACAGAGCTTGGGAGGGGTTGAAAACACTGCTCAGGAGAACTGCACGCAACCCTCCCGAGCTCTGTTTTCAGTGGCAGAGATAACATGGGCTGGTCCTTCATTGTTTCCAGGGTGGCCCCACAGGCCATATCTAAGCACTCTGTGGTCCAGATCCAGCCCATGGGCCTTGACTGACACCCCTAGAATAGAGAATATCTAAACTGTTTTTTTTTTCCATTTCTAAATGTCTCCAAAGCTCAGTTCTGTCCCCTTCTGCCATCCTTTGTTCCCAGGCTCCCGGACATTCCTGAGGCATTAATTTGTCCATGATATTTATTCGTGTTTATGTTCAGGCTCCATATTGGATTGTTGTTGTTCCATGAGGGCAGGCCTCCTTTAAAACATGAAACATTCAATTCCTAATTAGCCATTTCCTGTTTGTCATGGAGCGAAAATGCCGGATGTGTATTGAAATGCAGCTCCTGCCCTCCTCTGTTTATCGTTCCAGATGTCTTTGTTTTAGCTAGGAGTTGACTTTGACAGCTCCCGTTAAATGATAAATCACTCATATTATAGCTGAAATGCATTTCAAAATTGAAATGTAACAAAAGTTGGCAATCGCTCCAAGGATATGTGTCATTTAGCTAGTCAGTATAGTTTGTGTCCTAAGGTAGATTTAGTATTGGCACGTGCAAATCCAAAAGGCAAGATCAATCGATTCTTGGCACAGGCTAAATTGGGTTGATTTTTTTTAGTGTGGTTTCTAAAATCAGAAGTTAGTAGCTAGGGCTTTCAATCTGTTCTCGTGGAAAAACAAATGCAGATTCCTTTGGTTCTTTTAATGGTTTTATTTATTTTTTCCTTTGACCTTCAAAGCAACAGCAATAGCACTTAGACTTAAATACCGCTTTAAAGCCCTCTCTAAGTGGTTTACAGACTCAGCCTATTGCCTCTCAACAATTTGATCCATCTCGGAAGGATGGAAGGATGAGTCAACCTTGAGCCAGTCAGGATTGAACTGCTGGCAGTGGGAAAAATTGGCCTGCAACACTGCATTCTAACCACTGGGAGGGAGGGAAGGAAGGAAGGAAGGAAGGAAGGAAGGAAGGAAGGAAGGAAGGAAGGAAGGAAGGAAGGAAGGAAGGAAGGAAGGAAGGAATAGCAATAGCAATAGTACTTAGACTTATATACCGCTTTAAAGCCCTCCCTAAGTGGTTTACAGACTCAGCCTATTGCCTCTCAACAGTTTGATCCATTTCGGAAGGATGGAAGGCTGAGTCAACCTTGAGCCAGTCAGGATCGAACACCTGTCTGTGGTCAGAGTTTGCCAGCAATACTGCACTTTAACCACTATGCCACCACGGCTTATGAAAGATCATCTTTATTTTTAACAAAAGAAATAAATGTCTCTTGATTTGGCTTGGGTTGACAGGTGAGTAAGGAGGGCCTTGTTGTTCAGTATCCTTGACCATAGTCCACCGAGAACTTCTTGTCTTCTAATATGGGATTGCCAGTGTATATTTACCACATTGTCAGGCTACAAAGAGGCACAGCAGAATGTACAGGTGGTCCTCAACTTACAATAGTCCACTTAGTGACCATTCAAAGTTACAAAAGCACTGGAAAAAGTAACTTAGGACCATTTTTCACACTTACAAACATTGCAGCATTCCCATGGCCACATGATCAAAATTCAGATAGAATAGAATAGAATTCTTTATTGGCCAAGTGTGATTGGACACACAAGGAATTTGTCTTGGTGCAAATGCTCTCAGAGTATATAAAAAAAAGATACATTCGTCAAGAATCAAAAATCATCAGGTACAACATTTAATAATAGTCATAGGGTACAATAAGCAATCAAATCATACCAGGAAACAGTCCATATAAAGTGACAAAGTTACAGTCATACAGTCACAAATGGGAGGGGATGGGTGCTAAGGAGTGATGAGAAGATTATTTCTGTAGTAATAGTAGTGCAGACTTTGTAAATAGTTGGACAGTGTTGAGGGAATTATTTGTTTAGCAGAGTGATGGTGTTTGGGGGAAAAAATGTCCTTTTGTCTAGTTTTCTAGTGTGTAGTGCTCTATAGCGTCATTTTGAGGGAAGGAGTTGAAACAGTTTATGTGAGGGATCTGTAAATATTTTCATAGCCCTCTTTTTGACTTTTTGACAGTATACAGGTCCTTGATGGAAGGCAGGTTGGTAGTAATTGTTTTTTCTGTAATCCTAATTATCCTCTGAAGTCTGTGTCTGTCCTGTTGGGTTGCAGAACCAAACCAGACAGTTATAGAGGTGCATATGACAGACTCAGTCATTCCTCTGTAGAACTGGATCAGCAGCTCCTGGGTAGTTTGAGCTTTCTGAGTTGGCACAGAAAGAACCTTCTTTGTTGTGCTTTTTTGATGACATTTTTGATGTTAGGTGTCCATTTTAGGTCTTGTGATATGATAGAATCTAGAAAGTCTCTTCTGTTGATACTGTGTTGTTAGAGGTGGTAGTATGGGAGGGTTTCTTTTAAAGTCTACCACCATTTCTATGGTTTTGAGTGTGTTCAGTTCCAGATTGTTCCAGTCACACCACAAGGCAAGTTGTACAACCTCCTATCTGTATGTGGAAGCTTAGGGAAGGATAGATTGGAACTCACTGGCTCCTGGTGATTGGTCCAAAGTCACCCAGTTAACTTTCATGCCTAAGGCAGTACAAGAACTTGTCCTAAGGCAGGACTAGAACTCACAATTTCTGGCTTTCTAATCAGGTGCTCTCCAGTTTGTTATTAACTTTGCTTATGCTCTCAGGGGGAAATTGACCGAATGCCAAATGCCAGCTTGACCATTATAACACTATTTATGGACAGTCGTGTTGTGTTATAAGTAATATCAAATCTTCAAGCTTAGGTTAATTGATGGTTTGATGCCTTTCTCTGAAAGATTAACCTGATAGATAAGTATATTTAAGAGATTCTAATGTGCACATTGAAGTGGAGTTAGCAAGCAGTTCTTAGGTTTTCCCACTGATTAATTGTTCTAACTGCCAGGAAATTTCTCCTTAGTTCTAAGTTGTTTCTCTCCTTGATTAGTTTCCACCCATTCAGAGGTGGTACATTCAGCAGGTTCTGACCAGTTCTGGAGAACCGGTAGTGGAAATTTTGAGTAGTTTGGAGAACCGGCAAATTGCACCTCTGACTGGCCCTGCCAACCCCATCTATTCTCTGCCTCCCGAGTCCCAGCTGATCGGCTGGGTCTTCTTTGGTTGCCCTGTACAGGAGCTGGAAAGCAGGTTAGTGAGGTAGGGAGGGAATGGGCTATTGTAGTAACCTTCCCCTGCCACACCCACCAAGCCACGCCCACTGAACCATTAGTAAAAAAAAATTGAATCCTATCACTGCACCCATTGCAGGTGCTTTGGAGAATAGCTTGACTCCCTCTTCTTTGGGGCAGCCCCTGAGATATTGGAACACTGCTATCATGTCTCCCCTAGTCCTTCTTTTCATTAGACTAGACATACCCAGTTCCTGCAACCGTCTTCATATGTTTTAGCTTAGGAATTGTATTGTAAGATCTGCCCCAATTTGGGTACCCTGCAGATAAGATGTGTTACAATTCCCGTTGTTACAGATGAGGATTCGTCTATTGGTCAATCATGCAAACTGTACTCTAGCACATCTAGAAGTTTCACTTGGCAACGGAAATGTTGAGGTCAATTGTGGACACAAGTCCGGGGTTGCCTGGTATTAGCCTTGATACCACCTGTTGTGTATGTTGTCTTCCTAAAAACAGACTTCCATTCCAGTTTTTGAGAACTTCAGATAAAGACAATGGAATGGCAATATCCTCTCCTTTTTTCCCCTCCTTTTCTTTTCCAGAAAACAGAGCATACATCAAACCAACCATTATGTACTGAAGATGCCGAATTTGGCATGTTTGTGTGGGGTGGGGGAGGGGTGGGAGACATGTAACAGTCACTTCTGAAGATGATAAAACTCCTGCAAAGAAGTCTCTTTCCAATCCTGGATACCCTTCGGTGCGGTGCGAAGACCCAGAACTGGTAACGGTTGCGAGATGGTAACCTTTGAATCCAGGACTCTCGAATAATTCCCGCGTTGAAAAACCGCTGAACCGTCACTGAGAAATGTGGAGACTCGCAAGCTTGGCCATCCCAAACCTTTTGCAGCAGAACATTTTTAAGTCCTAGAAAAAAAAAACAGAATGGGGAAGAATCCATTTTAGCCTCTTTTTAAGCACATATGATTCCCTGGGAGACAAAAAAAAAAAAAAATTGCCCCTGTAAGAGGAGCAAGAGAAGGGCGGGCAGCTATGACAACCCCTGTTACGATGTCATGATGGAAATTGCCTGCGCCATCACGATGCCATTACATATTCACCCTGGTTTTGCAAATGAGAGGGTGACACGTGCGTTGTCCTTTTGATGTCATCGTAACAGCCCCAAGCGTAAACCGCAGCCTTCCCCAACTTGGTACCTTCCAGTTGTGTTGGAACCACAGATCCCAAAACTCAATGGGAGTGTACATGAAATTGAGCCAGGTTGAGGATGGCTGTACAACTGTTTAACAATGGCACAATTAAGTTAATAAGCTGCAGTGGTTCTTTCTGGCTGTATAATCTACATGTCCAGTTTTATCACTAAAACAGTTCACCACAGAGCTGTTTCAGTTGTGTTTATAAATTTAAGCTTTGTTTACTGAAGCTGAAAACTCAATATATATTGCGTTTTGAAGAGAAAAGTATGTACATTTTTTAATATGATAATGTAAAAATTGCCCTTCCTTGGATGACCAGCTAAAAAAGTGTGAACTAAATTCCAATATTCAATGTAACGAGGGGATTATAAAACTGATGCTTTTTTAAGAAAAAAAAATAACTCAGTTCTGCTTGGTTTTTAGTCTTTTCACACCAGGGGACAAAGGAAGGATGAACATATGGTAGGATGTTAGATAATGGAAACTTTAAAATATAGTTTCTCTGTTGTATCATATTAAGTTAAAAGTACACATTCTTTGTTAAAATGTTCTTGCTAAATAACTACAGTATTAAAACATTTTTTTTGACTTTGGAAATGGCTTCATTTTTTATCATTTTTTTTAATGCTGGATTATGAATCAGATATTCATTTTACATTTTCAAGCAAATCAACTGAATCTACTTTTCAACACACCTACTGAAACAGTAATATTTTGGAATTCACACTTGTCCAAATTTTGCAAATATTATTTGCAAAAGTTACATTTTTAAAAAAAAACTTTATTTTAGGATTCGATGCATAGAAAAAAGCAAGCCTTAAAAATACTTTCAAAAATTATGCAAGGCATTAAAACCTTCATTTAATAGACTATTCAGAGAGAGGATGTCTATTAAATCTGAAATTGTTTGATCCAAATCTACATCATCCATAATTTACACTAATCTGTTTGCATAATTACATCATATACATTTAGTTAATAGTATTAGAATTATATCCCACCTATTGGATCCCAAAAGCTTTGTATTTGTTCAGAGTATTGCGGTGTAGATTCAGCTCCAGCAAAGAAAACACAGATGGCTGAGGCTTCATTTAACTTCTTTACAAACACATGAAGTAAATTTTACAATGCCAGTTGTAAATTTCTCCAGCATGGAGCAAACTCAAACAGAGGCAGACATGTTACAAGTTCAGAGCAGAGCACCAACTCAAGAGCCCAGAAACTGACATCAGTTTCACTTTAGTTCAGCAGGCAATCAAGACACAACAGAAGAGAGAAACAGTTTCATTTTCAATAGACAGACTCAGAGCTTAACCTAGCTTCATAGTTGCAGAGCTTAATATAGAGCCACGCCAAGGCTACTTCTAGTTTCAGTTTCCAAATGGTCCTCATCGGCTGGCTTAGTTGCTATGCCTATTCATTGGCTGACCTTGTTACCATGTTCTATTCCAATTCATGAATATACTCTGACAGTATTTAATGCTTCTCACCACCTATAGGAGATGACCAGGCTAAGCCCGAGGGAGGGGTCAAATGTGTAATAAGTCACGAATCCCTGTGCACCCAAGAGATCTAAGTCCAGCCCACCTTGAATGCCTTTCTTATCTCCTGTTCATCTCCTTTGAATGTTAGTTGGCCAGATTCTTGTCGAGAGCTTAAGCTTGCCATAAATCTTTATACTCATTTGAATTTATATATACTCCCGATTCAACTGTTTATACTCCCAATTCAACTGTTGCTTGACATTGCCTTCCACTTGAACTGGAGCCAATACCCCGGTCAAAAATAGGATGTGACTTTTGTCTACTGAACATCATGAAGTCCAATGCACATTGTTTTAATTTTTGAAAAACTCCAAGAAGAGTTAACAAAACCATTTTTTTTTAAAGAGAAATTTTATTAGTTTTACAAAACAATACACAAACAAACAAGGCATAATAACATAAAAGATCTTTTCTGAAAAAAAACAATAGAATATACAAAATAATTCCAAATTATAATATATATATTTATGTTATCTGTTCAGCTTCATATCTTATCCCAACTTCTCCTTTTCATTCTATTATCCAAATTATATTTCTTGCTAATTAAAATTTTATTGCTTTTCAAAAACAATACACAAACAAACAAAACATAGAACATAAAAACATAAAACATCTTTTCTGAAAGTAGCTTGATCCCGGGTTAAAACTCTTCGCACAGACACAAATTCAAAAGTCATATTCACTTTATATACCATTCCATATCTTATTACCATTTTTAATTTTCTATATAGCTTCTTCCCTCTTTTATCTTTCATAGTTTTATTTTATTTATCTCATCTCAGTTCAATTCATAATACTTATCATTCTTTGTCTGTTCTATTTCCAGCTATCCATTCATCTTTTCTCTTTAAACAAGCTTCTCCTGTACACTGATTGGAGTATGACGCCTTTAACTCTTTCCCCTAGCTTAATAATACTTAATATAACACTTAACTTACATTGGGATTCTGTTTAGTACATTCTAAAATTACACAATGAATTTTATGAGAAAGGAAAAAGCACAACAATAACAAAGAAAAAGCATATAAGATCACTATCCATGCCATTAAAAAACTAATCATACATATTAATACTCATTTATATCTTAAGCATTTTATTCTAAATATACATATAAAAACACAATCTTATGTACCTTACAGAATCCCTTTTTTCAATTAAATTTACCCATTGTCTCTAAATGAGTTTTGTTTCTTTAAATCTTACCATTAAAATCCCACCATTAAGGCTTCTCATCCCCTCCTTTCTCTCTTGCTTATTCTTCTCCTTGCCCTTTTTACCCCTTTGTCTCTCCTCCTCCCTTTTCTTCTTCTGCTTTCCCCCTTTCTGTTGTTTTCTAACCTTGTATCCACCTTTCACCTCATTTTTCTCTTTTTTGGTTGGGTTTTCAAGCCTTAAAATCCCCTTTTTCTTTTCTTCTTTCTCCTCCCCAAATAGAACCATTTGTTCATCAAAGATGGCTTCTTCTTCTTCTTTGTCCCAATCGTCCTGCTGCGCAGTCAATTTTTCATAAGTGCATACCGCCATTTCTAGAAATTGAAAAAGAGTGCCCAAAGTATCTTTCTCATCTTGTTCTTCTTTTTTATATTTTTTATATTCAATTTTTAGTTCATCCACAAGCGATGCCATCATGAAGAGAATTTTTTTCCAAAACAACCACCCGAGTGTTTTTAATCAAGAATAATTCCCAAAAGTTCCAAAGTCACCAAAAAATCCAAATAAACTATTTTAATACTTTTTTCTTTCTTCCATTTCTCTTTCTGGGGTTGCTGTTTGATCAAAGAGTTCCAATTAAGATATATCTTTTAGAAGCCGTATTAATATTCAAAGCTCTTTAAAATTCTAGGCAATCTCCTCCTTTTTCAAATTCTGCTCCAATTTTTTTTCCTCTCCCTTCCCACTTACAGCAATAATTTTCCTTTAAATGTTCAGAAATCCATACTTCCAGTGCAGGTTTTCCGATTTCACTTAAGGTTCTATCGCTGTCACGTTCGGAAGGAGAGTGGAAAGAAAAAAAAAAAGCTTTTCCTTTAATTTACATTCGCCGCTTGACACATTCTGGAAACGATGTTTCTTTAGCAAGTTTCAAATTCCAGGGTACTTTCACTGTTACTTGTCCCGGTCAGCAAAGATCACTTTCAATTCTTCACAGCTCCTCCTGCACTTTCTTTTTCCGGCTGAGCTCTTCTATGTGGCGGCCATTGCTGACCACCGCTCAGCTGCCTTTGGAAAAGAGGGTTTCGCTGGCTAGGGAAGAGAGGTGGTATGTCTCTCGACCCTGCCAGCCCCCTCCCCCCTTGTCTTCACCACCTTCTACGGAGGTGGCTTAGCCTTGAAGCCAAATGGCTCGGGGCACTCGAGCAGTGAACACAGGCAGAAACCGCGCACAGTCGCGGATTCCTGCCTGCTCCGAAGCATTGCAGACCGGAAATCCCACCAATATGAATTTTGACCAACGGTGGGTGGGAAAGTAGGTGCCATATTCCAGAGCTGCAGTAGTCATAGGATTGTCCCTTTGGTCAACCCGGAGCAGCTGTTCCTCTACTCCATGGCAAGCCAGTGCACCTGAGTGGAGGAGGAGCTGCTCTGGGATGACCAAAGGGCCAGTCCTGGGACTATTGCAGCTCTGGAATATGGGACCAACCTTCCCAATCATGTCAACAAGCCATCCCGGGGTGGATTTCCTTTCCCCACCATTGGTCTTCTACCTTCTAGTTCTAGCTCACGTGGCTCTCCTCAAGGTAAGGTTTGTACTCGGCCAAAGGGTGGGGGCCAGCGGGTGGGTGGGCCATGCAGGCAGTGCAAACCTTGTGTTCCCACACAGCCTGGATTAATTGCTTGGGGGGAGTGTTTTGGAGGGGAGACATTTCTCTGTGCACCACCAAAATTTTCTTGTGGACCACCAATGGTCCCCGGCCCACTGGTTGTCAACCACTGATCTAAAGAAGGTGTCCAGTGGTGGGGCTGCTGATGGTTCGGACCAGTTCAGGTGAACTGGTAATTCCAACAATCAGCTGGTTCCACCCACCTGCCCTGCCCTATCCTGTATTTCCTGCTTTCCAGCTCATCTCAATCGCACAACACAGTTGATTTCCCTCCCACCTCCGCTGTTCTACTGACAGTTGCTGATTTGGAAAGTAAGTAGCTGAGCTTCTAAATGCCCCATTTTCAGCGCAAAGCCCACCACTGAAGATGTCCAACCAAGTTACAACTTTCAAATATCTAGAAACGGTCCTCCAGGCAACTGGCACCACTTATAGAAACCATACTTGTATTATGCACAGTTGATGAAGGTTCTGCACACCCAATACAGTATGGTTCCATCAAACATCTGGTGCCTTTTTCATCCCAGAAGCCATAAAACACTCTTCAACCAGAGTCATTCCTCAATTATCACATGGTGCCCAAGTAGACCCATATCATAATTGGCGTCCCTTTAAAGACAGTTCAGTCTAAATTCATAGAGAAAATATTCCCAGATATCTGAGAAACTGAGAAGAAAAGCTGCACTGCTAAAAATAAAGAGTTATGAGCCCAGCCTTTCTACATTTTTCATTTTAAAAATATATTTTGCCAGGTTGGCCTGATTCAACAAATATACTAGGAAGTAACTCCATCACACATTGGAGAGTAATAATGGAAAACAAGCTTCATTAATTAGGATTGTCTTGGGAAACCCTACACATGCTAACCTATAATTGGGCAGGCAGAAAGATAAACTCACGTATATTAGATTCAGAATAACAAAATAGCTCCTTTATCTAAGCATCTTCTCTTAAGCAACTCTGCCCCTGTGTGGAAACCAGAAAGTTACCTCAACTATAAAGCAATGCTTAAATATTTGATGGTTCCTCACCCTGACCAGTTGTGCTTACTGGAAGGGAAATCCAGAAGAGTCCATTATAGTTACAAATTATGTCCTTGTAGATCATAGTGGGATCTCTAAGCCAAGTTTTATTAAATTGCCTCTTCTACAGAGATCTTAGAAGCAGGTACTTTTAATGGACTTCCTAATCTTTATGGGACCTTTTCTTTAAAAAAAAAATTCAACTATTGCTGGCTAGTAGAATCTTAACATTTCTTTTCTGCTTTTAAAATTAGAAGCCACATTCTGATCCAACAAGAGAAATAACTGCCATGACATAAGCAAAAAATCCTGTTTTCTTCTTTTACTGTACTTTTCCTTTAGTCAGCCTTTAAACCACGAGAAGAATATTCTATTTTTTTTCTTTCTTTCTGGATATTCTGGCCTTTCAAAATAAATTGATTTTTTTTAAAAAAAATACAGATAAAACCAAGATGATTTTCATTCAAATTGCACCTTGTATCTTCAGAAACGTAGGAAAAAGTTAAGTATGCACCTGTTCCACTGTTGTTATTGTTAGCCTGTGAATGAACATGATAGGCCCGTATAGTGTAGTTTCACCAAGATAACATTTCTCAGGATGTAAGGACCCGTCCCCCAAATATTACCAGTGATGTTCATTTGCTCCTTCTGCTTTTAGTCATAGTCGATTACTTTGGTGTAGTAAGGACAGAGGTGGTCTGCTGGGGGTTCGTAGGGGTTCAAGAGGTCCTCTAGCTAAGATTCTGTGCAGTTTGGAGAACTCCCAAACCCCTGGCTGGCCCCTCCCCTCCCACGCAGACCGTTTTGGATGCAGGTAAGTGTAGGCTCGGAGAGGGTGAAAAACACCTCCCGGAAGTTCAGGAAGACCGGAAATGGGCCCATTTCTGGCTTCCAGGGACCCTCCGGAGCCCGGGGAGGCTGTTTTGACCTTCTCGAAGGCTCGAGGAAAGCCTCCGGAGTCCAGGGAGGGCAAACATGCCCCCCCCGCCATGGTGCAGGAGGCCGACTAGACCACGCCCACCATGGCTTCACCTATCCAGCAGAGAACCCTTTGCTACAATTTTTGAAGCCCACCCCTGAAGAAGTGTGAGTTCCTTGCACGTTCAATAATGCCTTTTGGTGATCCCTTAACGTAGGAGTCCTCCCGACCCCTGGTGTGCAGGTCATTGGGAATTGGGCCACGCAAGAGGCAGCCCAGGAATCGAAGCTCCATTTATGCAAGAGGCAGGCATGACTACAAAACCATTCTCTCTCCCTCCCCCAATCCCCCGATCCTGCCGCTGGTCCACATAACTGGAGAAACTGCCTTAACGTCCATCCCTTAGGCACTTTTTGACCCTGGAATCACTACTACAGGAACTGCACTTGAGTGATACTTTAACGACAGTTTCAATGGAGATGGCATTAAATGGATTAAAATGTGCCAAAAGTATCAACATCAACACATTGTCAACCCTGATTCAGCAAAGTGTGCTTCAACTGCAATGTGTAATTGTCTTTTTTTTTGCTAGAGGGAGGGTGACGATGATGATGTGCCATCAAATCATTGGCAATGCTTAGCAGCCACATAGATTACCTTCATGACATCTGTCTATTACCTGTCTCCCAACAGTGCGTAAAGGTAAAGGTTCCCCTCACACGTACGTGCTAGTCGTTTCCGGCTCTAGGGGACGGTGCTCCTCTCCGTTTCAAAGCCGAAGAGCCAGCACTGCCTGAAGATGTCTCCGTGGTCATGTGGCCGGCATGACTAAACGCCAAGGGCGCATGGAACGCTGTTACCTTCCCACCCAAGTGGTCCCTGTTTTTCTACTTGCATTTTTGACGTGCTTTTGAACTGCTAGGTTGGCAGAAGCTGGGAGAAGTAACAGGAGCTCACTCCGTTACGCGGCGCTAGGGATTCGAACTGCCAAACTGCCGACCTTTCTGATTGACAAGCTCAGCATCTTAGCCACTGAGCCACGACATCCCTAGTGCTCTACTGCCACTCTACAGTGCTCTACTGCCACTTAAACCGAGTCCAGTCCGTGACCTTTCTCTTGGTCATCCTCTTCTCTTTCCTTCCACTTTTCCCAGCTTTCTGCAGACAGACAGGTCTTTACATAATCTGTCTGAAGTAGGATTATTGGAGCCTGTGTGCAGGAATCAAAGGGGACATGGTGGCGCGGAGGCTTAATGTCACCAGAACTACCAGCCAAAAATGGTCTGCATTCCGGCAGTTCGAGCCCCGCTCTGTGAGACGGAGTGAGCTCCCATCGCTCAAACCCTAGCTCCTGCCTTCCCAGCAGTTTGAAAGCAGGCAATATTGCAAGTAGATAAATGGGTACCATTTTGGTGGAGGGGAAAAAACCCTACCTACATTCCTGTGTGTGGAGTGCAGAAGCTGGCGCCAGATGTGAGGCATTGCAACACAAGGTTTGGTGGAAGAGCCTGTAAGAACCGGCAACCCGAGTGCCTCTAGCTAATTGGTGTGAAGCTAGTTCCCCCCTGTGATGCATCAAGGATAGTTGTGCAAGCCCTGCACAGAATGAACTAGCATTCTAGGCTGTCAGGATTGCATTTTGTCTAGCATGCGTAAATTTCTCTGGCCTTGTATGCCATACGCTAAATAATAATAATGTGTTTCCTCAAAATGCTGAGGAAAATGCCATCATAAGGAAGAAAAGTAAGCTGTATGTTCTTGCATTCTTATTAGCTTATGCTTGCACTAATAACAAACTATGAATCATGGTAACGTTTAATCAAGAACAGAGCTACTGCTCGCTGTCAAGTTACCTTTATCCCAAACAATTTAAACAAAGTTCATGTCTTCTCTATTAATATGTTGAGGGCTAGGCTAAGTACACGTGAAAGTCATAAGGAGCTATAAAGTTCAGGAACCAGCACAAAAGAAAGATCAATTTGCTAGTATCCAAATTACCAGGAAGCCAAATGACCCATAACTGGTCTCTTATTACTATTATTGCAAACAGTAACACGATGCAGTGGAACTTCACCTGATACAGTCTTGAAATCAGGAAGACCGACTGAGCAGCAGATTACAAAAGAATAAAATTAAGGTTGGAGTTGAGGCGGTTCACCTTTCTCCATTTCCTTGCCAGATCCATGGTACCCACAGTTTGTTATTTGCTCCTGTTTGCTTATGCACAAATTTGCATTTGAATAAACTGGAGGAGTCTGTCTGCCTCTTTGCCATCATAATCATTTCTCAGCAAAGAGGAATTAATTCGGGGAACAGCTTGCTTTCAGAAGTCCGAGGGGTTCAATTGCTGGAGGTTCCCAAAGAGAGAATTGAGTAGCTGTTGGTCTGGAATGGTACAGGAGAGTGATGGAGAACCTTTTTGTAGTGGTATGCTGAAAGTGCGCGTTACGGCACCCACAATGAAACAGTCCCGCCCTTTGCACATGCATGCACAACACCCCACCTTACCTGCACTGCGCATTCACGCACCTCCCAGCTGATTTTCAGCCAGTTTAAGGCCTTTTCCCACTTCTCAGAGGCTCGAGGGAAGCCTCTGTAGTCTCTGGAGGCTGAAAAACGGGCCTTCAAGAAATACCAGAAGTGCCTGTTTTCAGCCTCCGGAGGGTCTCTGGAGCCCTCCGGAGGCTGTTTTTGCCTTCCCAGGGGCTCGAGGAAAGCCTCTGCAGCCTTTGGAGGCCAAAAAATGAGCCCATCAGTGACACGCATGCCATAAATTCACCATCACAGGTATAGGGTCTCTTGTTTGAGCAGGGGGATTGGATTAGAAGACCTCTAAGGTCCCTTCTAACTCAATTGTTTGCCCTTGTTATCCCTGTTTAACTTTCTAAAGTGGGCTGTGTCAAAATCTATGTCATTGAGGTCCGCATCAGCATTGTATTTGACCTTGGGGGGGCGGTGTGTGTGTGTGTGTGTGTGTGGCCAGAGGGGGCATGGCCAGCTTGACATCACTTCTGTTGGGGGTGCCTTTGGTAGTCCGAGCACTCTGCCAGCAAAAATGGGCTTCCGGGTTCTGTTTTCAGCAGTAAGAGCCTCCTGCAACCCTCTGCCAGCGAAAACAGAACTCAGGAGCAGAACTCAGCCCGTGGCTGTCGTGACCTCAGTTTTCAGTTGCGACAGCCTCCTGCAACCCTCTGCAGCCTTCCCAAGCTCCGCTAGCAGAGGCACCATGGGCCAATTCTTTGCTGTTTCCAGTGTGGCCCTGCAGGCCAGATCTAAATACCCCACAGGCCACATCTGGCCTCTGGGCCTTGAGTTTGACACCCCTGTTCTAGAGCCAAGAGTTCCTGGAATGCTATTTCTGGACTGTATAAATCCCACTGATCACCGGATGATGACAAATAGATACAAAAAGGGCAGGCTATTTGTCACCCATCTAGCAATCATTCAGAGTTGTGTAGTCTAGATATGGTGATCCTTAAGAATATTGTTGAGTTAAGTGAAAATGTTTAGCTTTAACCTACCTGGAAGTTGGTCAATTTTGAGACCAAGACCTCCATTCTTGATTTAAAGTTAGTTGATTTAAAGGGTTGCCGAAGTTGGCAGCTTTAAGACTTCAACTCCCAGAATTCCCCAGCCAACATGGCTGACTGGAGAATTCTGGGAGTTCAAGTAGACAAGTCTTCAGATTGCCAGGATTGGACCCCTTTGAGTTAAAGTTTCCCCCAGCCCCAGAGAATATAGGTAGATGATTTAAACCCCAGTGAAGAATTAATGAACTGATAACAGGCTTCCTTAAAACTAAAAGTTTATTTGGGTGTAAGATCCTACCGGGTACTAGGAATTTTTCTCTAGATAGTCTAAAGTGCTGCAGCTGTGCTCTGAGTGGGCTTCTTCAAGGGTGTGGCTATAAAATCTACAATTTCTACTAGTTCATTTTGAAAAGGTCTTTGAATTCACTTCATGAGCCTCATGTTTCTTGGTCTCTCTGATGCATCTCCTGATTTCTGGAAGCTGCTCTGAGTCGGTTTGCTGTTTGATGATGGATAATCCTGGTTTGTTTTCTATCTGTCCTTCCAGCTGACTGTGAGTATATATATATATATATATATATATACACACCCACCCACCCACACCCCTATAATAAGAAACCTGGTATTTTGAAGAACCAGTCTCTGGGTTTAACCTCCAACATCATACCCTTGAGAAAGCCTTCAGGCTGAAATCTTGAAGACTTTGATGCTAAGCAGTGACAATAAACAAGGTTTGTGGGACAAAATAAAGGAGTAAAACGATTTCCCATTTGGGCCACTACAGTATCTTATCTGAATTGGGAGTATTGTAATCATAGCTGTCCTGTATGTTTAAAAGGGAGTCATGAAAAAAATAACATAAATTTTAAGTAAGCTTCTCCTGACTTCTAGGGCTTCCCAACCATTTACTTCACAAGCAATTAGAAATGGTTGTAATTTTCTCGTTTGGATTTTGGTCTCCTAGTGTATCCTGCAGCTAAGAGATTTTCATCTCCTATTAAAATACTAAAATAAAAATAATAAATAAAAATGTGCTACAGCTGCCAAAAAAAGCCCACACAGTTTTAGGCTGCATTAACAGAGAAATAGAATCAAGATCACATGAAGTGTTACTACCACTTTATAATGCCTTGGTAAGGCCACACTTGGGATACTGCGTTCAGTTTTGGTCACCACGATGTCAAAAAGGATGTTGAGACTCTAGAAAGAGTGCAGAGAAGAGCAACCAAGAGGATTAGGGGATTGGAGGCTAAAACATATAAAGAACTGTATGTCTAGTTTATAAGCTGTATGTTTAATGAAAAGAAGATCTAGGGGTGACTTGATAGCAGGGTTCCAATATCTCAGGGGTTGCCACAAAGAAGAGGGAGTCAAGCTATTCTCCAATGTACCAGAGGGAATAATTGATGGAAACTAATCGAGAAACGCAATCTAGAACTAAGGAGAAATTTACTGACAGTGAGAACAATTAATCAGTGGAACAACATGCCTCCAGAAGTTACAAATGCTCCAACACTGTTGGTTTTTAAGAAGAGACTGGATAATCATTTGTTTGGTATAAGGTTTCCTGCCTAAGGGGGTTTGACTAGAAGACCTATAAGGATCCTTCCAATTATTCTATTCTATTCTATTCTATTCTATTCTATTCTATTCTATTCTATTCTATTCTATTCTCTGTTCTGTTATATTCAGTATTCTATGTTCTATTCTATATTCTATTCTATAAGTTGGAATCTTGTAGCTTTTTCAGGAACGCTAAATACTACCCTTTGCAGCCCAGATCTCCTTCCATTGCAACCTCTAAAAGCTATATGCACTTGCTTCTCTATGCAGCTGCAAATACTTTCCCTTTTGAAACAAAAATGCGAAGAAAATATCCTCTTCCTAAATTGTTGACCCTGCTTTCAATTAAATCTAGCAAATAGCAAAAGTGGGAACAACTTAAAAAAAAAAAATTGCAGAATGTTAATGAGGACAAAAACAATAACTCAGTCAAGAATAACACAGTTGAAACCATAAACAGTTTTAAAGCTGTTTATTTAGGTCTGCGGGGGAGGACCACTGTGGCTCAGGCATCCCATAATCTGGGCAGCAAAGGAAGAAGGATGGCCTAGTAATCTTTTTTGCCTTGTGAAGGACCAAGAGGCAACCGTGTAGCATGTTGTTTGCAAACTGCATCATCCCTATGTGCTTCTATCCCCCCACCCCACATAAAAGCCCTCACTGTCTATTTACAGGACCTCACTGAATAAATATGTGATGAATCATCCATTGGCATTTTCTTCCTTGAACCATTAAACAATTAAACCCCCATATACCCACATCTACAGAAGCTATCGGTTATTATTTCAAATGGCAAAAATTAATTGTAAATAACTGGAAGTCAATTAAGGCAGGGTTCTGTCGGGTAATGCAAATCTTTTATAGTTTTGCTTCAGTTAACTGCCTCATTAATGATTTATAGATGCGTATGCAGCTGTGGGATCAGCCGCATTATCTAATGCACTTTGAGGATAATTACATATGAAAAGAGAGAGGCGCAGTGTGGTGGAGGCCGCTCGGAAATAACTTCCTGCTGTTGGTTCGACTGTATTATAATGAACAATCATTAGAAGGAGATTAGGAGGTTGTTATCGTGGTTGAGGGTTCCACCATTTCTCTCTCTGTGTAGGCTAAGAAATTGGGGGGGAAATAGCTGTCTTCCAACCAGGATTGGACCAACATCAGAAGTGGCCTTCAGCAGGTTCTGACCGGTTCTGGAGAACCGGTAGTGGACATTTTGAGTAGTTTGGGAGAACCGGCAAGTATCACTTCTGACTGGCCCCGCTCCCATCTATTCTCTGCCTCCCATTGAGTCCCAACTGATCGGCTAGGTCATCTTTGGTTGCCCTGCACAGGAGAACGGAGCTGGAAAGCAGGTTAGTAGGGTAGGGAGGGAATGGGATTTTGCAGTATCTTTCCCTGCTTGGGGCACCAGTGGGGGTGCTGTAGGATGGAGGCAGTTGGGCATGGCTGGTCTAGTGAAGAGAAGGACCAGGGAAGACAGGGGGCACAGTCTTCCAATATCTAGGGCTGCCACAGAGAGGAAGAGGTCAAGCTCTTTTCCAAAGCACCTGAAGGCCAGAAAGGGAATAATGGATGGAAACTGAACAAGGAGAGATTCAACCTGGAAATAAGGAGAAACTTTCAGACAGTGAGACCAATCAACCCATGGAACAGAAGTTGCCTTCAGGAGTTATTGGAGCTTCATCACTGGAGGTTCTCAAGAAGAGACTGGGCTCCCATCTTTCAGAAATTGTCAGGGAGCGAAAAATTGATAGAGATTCCCTTTGGTGAAGTAGAATAAGATACTAACATCCAACCTCAACTTTTTACTTTTAGCTAGTTGTATAAATTAGCAACTTCTATATCAACAAATCTATCATCATCATCATCATTTTTTAACAACCACATAATCCCTTGCAGGGTGGACTCAGGGCAACTAAATGGAGCTAGCAGAGTGTTTACTGGCTGGATGCCCTTCCTGTTGCCAATGAGGAGTTTTGTTCAGTAGATACATTCTCAGTGTACCCAGAGAGAAAAATATGTGCCTCTACCTAGGATCGAACTCACAGCCTCCCAATGGTGAGGTGAGAGCTCCACCACTAAGCCACCACACCACTTTTATATCAACAAATTATATATTGGTAAAACCCAAAATCAAAGGTTCATTTTTTTTCCCACCTCAAGCACAAAGTCCAGAAGCGGTTTCCAAATAGAAACAAAAGTATTTATGTGATTCACACATACCCCCCCTTTTATCAAAGCAGTCAGTTTAGTCATCTCTGCTAATTCCAACCCTCTAACTTTCCTCCTTGTAGTAGCATTGAGTGGTTGATGGAGGCAGCTTGCAAATTGAAAGCAGCGGTAAATAAATTAGGGAAAACTGAACTAAACAGCAAAGAAAAGCTTTGAAAAGAGGAAATCAGAAATCCAAGTAGTTCTTTTGTATTTGTAAACATTTTAAGAAAAAAACAACCTGTGCCTGTTACACGATACACATATAAGCACATCAGAGGTGAGCATTCAGCTGGTTCTGGCCAGTTCTGGTAGTGGAAATTTTGAATAGTTTGGAGAATTGGCCAATATCACCTCTGACTGGCCCTGCCCCCATCAATTCTCTGTCTCCCGAGTCCCAGCTGATCAGCTGGGTCTTCTTTGGTTGCCCTGCACAGGAGAACGGAGCTGGAAAGCAGGTTAGTGGGATGGGGAGGGAATGGGGATTTTGCAGTATCCTCCCCTGTCCCGCCCACCAAGCCACGCCCACAGAACCAGGAGTAAAAAAAAATTGAATCCCACCACTGGAGTACACAAAGTCAATACAGCAAAGCTAAAGAGAATCTAAGTTTCATTGAACATTTAGTTGAGAATCAGGTCAGGGAGCATGTTTAAATCTTGGGATTTAAATCCTTGTTTTTAAAATCCTTATTAAATTTTGGGGAAAAATATCAGTTTACCATCTATTGGGGTGCACAATCATTTTTCCAATAACTATTTTCGTATGACCTTCGATACCGGTGTTCTTAATGGTTGGTTCCATTGGTAGGAATTCAGAAAAAACGACAAGCCCTCAGGGAGACAAGGAGAGGGCCAAAGGGGAACATTTCTTGAACCCCAAAAAGACAGAAGTAAATCTCTTTCTCCCTCCCTCCCTCCTTCTCTCCCTCCTTCCCTCTCTCTCTGTGACTTTGCAATTGTTCCAATATGGCAGGTACTGTTGCTTTTCTCAACCACATCAGGACACCAAATAATAGATGGCTTGGTCGTTTGTGCCTGTTTTTATCCTCTTAGCATCGCTGGGGCCCCTTGAACATGGTGTTATGTGAATTCCTAGCCTTTACAAGTGACAATGTTCATTTCTTTTATTTGTTTTGCCATCCAACAGCCCCGAGGACAGCTTGTAAATAACCCCACAAGACCTGGGAGCATATTTACTGTATATGTCAGTAACACATGTTTTAAGAAGTGGGCAATGTTTAGTGTTTCACTCTCCCTGCTATATTAAAAGGGTAGGGCCCTTGGGTTCAGAGAGAGAGAGAGAGAGAAGGGAAGGGACACACATTAAAAAATGCAGTTTTATAAATTATTAGAACATTTTGCTGGAAGGTTGAGTAGCTTCATGGGAGTATCATTTAGATCCCTTATCTATTCTCCTAAAATGTTTGCAGGGCAACGGGTCCAACAAATCTATTGTACTTTTCAAGCTGCTCTATTTCAGTTGAACATAAATTTCATTAAATTTAGAGCCATCAAGACTGCAGGCCATTAACATGTTCAGACAATCTCCTGCTTGTGATTTCAGATGTCAGGTTTTGGGGTAAGCAGAAGCTGCATTTACTAGCGGTTGCAAACTCATGGAAGCCCCCAAATTTAGGAGAATCTTTTCTTTAGCTCTCCCAATTGCTGTCCTAGAACCAAATCCCATATGAAACTGCAAGAAGCCACATCTCTTGTTTTTCTGTATTGCTAATTTGTGATCCCTTGGTTATCCCTATTTTATATAACTTTCCAAGGCATTCTGGTAAATTTTATTTGCATTGATAAACAAGATAAATTTATTTCTCTAAAAGGAGCTAATTTTGCAATATCGTGTGTAAGCTTCGCCCACAAATGGATACCAGTGGTTCTTGTTGTTAGGGGATAATTTTCTGCTGTTTGTTTTATTGAATGTACTTTTATTGATCAGTGATTGAAATAAAGTATCCATTTGCCAGCTTTTGGATATTCCAATTCTGTGCAGAGAAACTATATTGATATCTTTTAATTAATTTGACCAATGGATTTGTAATTACAGTCTGGAAGACTGTATTTTAATTTATATGAATTCTGTAGAGTACATAATTACATCTGCGGTATGTATACACATACTGTATTTTGCTTTAAACTGTATTTTAAAAAACTACCAAGAGATTTTGGTAATTGATGATATGAAAGACTAATAAATAAAAAGCAACATTTGCTAGAGAGAGAGAGAGGCTATAACTTCAGCAGTAACTAAATATTTAATTGATTATTAATACAAAACTATTTGGGATGTTGTATAACTGCAAGACAAAACTGCACTGTATCTCTGTCCGACTATCAATATGATTAGCAGGCATGAAAGTACTTTGTTTCTCTTTTTGTTTTTTTGTTTAATTAAATACCAACATAGCAGGGAATTTTTATAGCAAGCAGGGTTGGAAAGAGTAGCTGTACACCGCACTGCTGTGCGTCAACAGATAATGTCCCTTTAGATAGGTAGATGTTTAATATCAGAATTGGAAGTCCTCTTCCAAAATCTTCCATGCAAAGCTTCATGAGCTTTATTTGGTTCTCTGCTTTTATTTGCAAGCTTGAGAATGTCTTTTTGGATTCCTCTTGATGCTGCTTTTGAACTTAATGGTTGGAAATGCCCAATGGTGGGATTTATCCAGTTCACACCACTTCGGGAGAACTGGTTGTTAACTTTCTGAGCAGTTTGGCGAACTGGCTGTTGGAAGAACTCATTAGTGCAGAGAATCAGTTGTTAAATTATTGGAATCCCACCACTGGAAATGCCACTGAATTAGGGTGTTGATGGAGAAGGTTCTGTTACAGATCTTCCTCCAGTTTTGATTATCCCTGGATTATTGTGGAGAGAAAGAAGATGAATTTCAAGATGGAACTTGCCTCCAGAAATTCTAGGTGCTCCATCACTGGAGCGTTTTAAGACAAGACTGTGCGACCACTTGTCTGAAATGGGTATTTATTTTTATTTATTTATTTTATTTTGTCAAGCGATTATAAGATAATAGGTGTAAGTATAAACATGATTATTAATACATGAAATGGATATGAATAAAAGGGCACATTAAGGCAGGGATGGTAGGCACGTTGGTGCGCTTCTGCACACCCCCTACAGGCCTCTTAGGAAAAGGGGTGAGGTCAATAGTAGACAGTCTAAGGTTAAAATTTTGGGGGTTTGGGGAACAAACTACAGAGTCAGGTAGAGTATTCCAGACATTGACCACTCTGTTGCTGAAGTCGTATTTCCTGCAATCAAGCTTAACCATGAGTTTGTATCTATTGTTTGCTCTTGTGTTGTTATGGTTGAAGCTGAAGTATTCATTGACAGGTAAGTCATTGCAACATATAATTTTATGTGCTACATTTAGATCGGACCGAAGGTGGTGTAGTTCTAGGTTTTCTAGGTCTAGAATTTCAAGTCTGGTGGCATAAGGTATTCTGTTACAAGTAGAGGAGTGGAGAACTCTTCTTGTGAAATATTTCTGGACTTTCTCAACTGTATTAGCAGGAGGTTGGACTAGATGAGAAGACGTTCAAGATCCCTTCCAACTCTGTCATTCTCAATTTGTCTCCGTATTCTTTGCAACACAAATGCCCCACCTTTTATCTATGTAAAACCCAGGCAACAGCTTTAAAAGAAAAAAGAAAAGCAAAAGAGAAGGGACAAGACATAGGAGATCCCCTCTGTTCTTAGGAGCCGACAGATTTGTGTGCATTCATTATACATTTCCCAGTTTTGTTATTCCGGTGGTGTTGAGGTTATAAAAGATAGGTGACTTCAAACCAGGTGGAACCTTTAGCTTCATCCCACTTTGTTTACCCACAGTGGCATATGTAGGATAATTTATGGGAGAAGCTAGAGTGGTTATAGATTTTACCTGTCACCTGCCTCCACGCTGCAGTTCTATGGATTCAAGTTGTGAGGGGAAACCTGAGCAGCAATCAGGCCATAAATGTATTCCCAAACTTTGCTTTTCACCTGGCAAAATCTACAACTTGGAGAATAGTGCAGAAATAGAAGCTCGCCGCTGTAACACAATTCCGGTGTGGTCCAATATTTTCACTTGAATCCTATTAGAATAGAATAGAATAGAATAGAATAGAATAGAATAGAATAGAATAGAATAGAATAGAATAGAATAGAATAACAGAGCTGGAAGGGACCTTGGAGGTCTTCTAGTCCAACCCCTTGCCTAGGCAGGAAACCCTACACCACTTCAGACAAATGGTTATGCAACATCTTTTTTAAAAACTTCCAGCATTGGAGCATTGACAACTTCTGGAGGCAAGTTGTTCCATTGATTAATTGTTCTAGCTGTCAGGAAATTTCTCCTTAGTTCTATGTTAACTTTAATAACTTAGTTCTAAGTTATTAAAATAGCACAGTTGTCTTATTTATCCATTGCAATCATGCATGCTTCATTGTTCAGCTGCTAAATGCTAATTTACTTTCTTTTTTAAAAAATTATTGGTTTGTTTTCTCTTACTATATTTTGCATCCCTGCAAGAACTCAAGTGGAGTACCTAAGAAGTTGCCATGTTTTTTTTTCCCCAGGATGAGTGTCAGGTTTCCAAGTAATAACTCCATAGAAAGCAGAACCCCGAGACAGGCAAGTTCCTCAAAGAACAATTTTATTGGAGATATCATATTGGCGCAAGCTGGTGAAAACCGACTCTGAAAGTTCCCACGGTTTTCACCTGATTAAACAGTGAAAGTTCCCCTTTTCCCCAAGCAATCAGTCACATTGTCCAATCAAGGGGCTAGAATCTAGATGGTTGCCTGGATACTGTGCTCCTCCTCTCACCAGCCACCTGTTGGAATGTCCTTGGTTCCCACAGGAAACTATTTTGTTTTGCCTAGAAACCACCATATAAGTATGTTCTCCCTCCCTATCCCTTCTTCACACTATGGCAACCCTGAAGCCACCAAATGGCCCCAGCCAGGTTCGCTTCAGAGTTGACAACGAGTTGGAAAAGTGGGGTTCTTCTGAAGCATTTGGGATTTGGCAGCTGTTTAGAAGAACTTGGTCTAAATTAGAAGGGATGAAGGATGGTCTTCTCTAGAAATGGGAAGGATGAGGTCAAGCAAAGCCCATTTCTCTATTCATTATTCTGGGCATTGGTTTTGTTAAAAAGGAAAACCAACTTCTGTTCTGCTCAATATTTCATTTCTTCTAAAATAACTCTTTAAAACGAGGAAGCCCAAATGATCTTTTAGGCTTCATTTGAGATTGTTTAAAAAAAATCTCCATGCTATAATACCAAATTAACGAATGATATAATTAAAAAACAGACTAAAGGAGATTAAAAATGCTTTTTTTTTCCAAAAAACAATTGGACTTTGTTTTTCTTGAAAACATTTCACTTCTCTTCCAAGAAGCTTCTTCAGTTCCAACTGAAGGGCAGAGGATGGAAGGATTTATATTCCTTGCAGTCATAAGGTCATTAGCACTCTTTTAGAGAGTCAATGAGGCCACTTGGAGATTTGCAACACCATCTATCTCCTGTTTACAACACAACCCTTTCAGCAGATGCAAGAATTGCACTCTTTGGGTGACCCCTGAGGGCACAGATAAACCTCCAAGTGGCCTCAACAATTCACAGAAAGTGTACTAACAACCAGATGACTGCAAGGAATATAAATCCTTCCATCCTCTGCCCTTCAGTCAGAACTGAAGAAGCTTCTTAGATGAGAAGCGAAACGTCTTCAAGGAAAAACAAAGTCCAGTTGCCTTTTGAAAAAAGTACCTTTGGAACAGCCATGACCTGGAGGACTGAGAGTCTCCATGGACCTAAAGGAGACTAAGTAATTTTGTTGAAAGCTGCATAATGTTTATTGGTTGTTAGGAAATCAAACTCAGTGTAATCCAGGCTTATTTGGCTGAAAATTGATTTTGGTTTATAATACAAAAAGAACCCAAATATAGGAAAAATGAAGATAGGAAATCAACCTGTTTCTGTTATCCTTTGAAATGTCTTAAATATATCCCAGATAATAAATAAAGAGGAGAATATAATCCAAGGTTATCAAAGCATTCAACCTTCTGACTACTCTGATGCTACTCAAAGCTTTGGAATTGTAGAAGTTAGCACTCACCCCTCTCCTAGAGGAATGAGATGTTTTGAGAAATATTAAAAAGGCAAGAGTATTATATTTCTGTGTGAGAAATGGAGAAACATGCTCTTGGAAAGCAGCCCCCACCTTCCTTAATAGACCTCAGCAGATGTCAGTGCTTAAGAGATAAAGAGATAGCTAGGTCTATTCATAAGCAAATACCCTCACCCAAGGTTCAACAAAGGTAGGATTAGCCCTCAGCCACAATAGGAATTGCCCAAATCCCCTTCATTGCATCATCTCAGTTGCACCACTCCCAGCAGTTCAAACTTCAACCAAACCTAACTCAGAGAAACTCCTAGGGTTTGTACATGGCCCCATGGAAGTCTGAAAACAGCCAACTGAATATATGTTCAGCCAATAGAATACATGTTCCTTGCACAGGAACAGGAAGCTCAAGTGCAAACCCCAAGAGAAGGTGTATATGTCCCTCCCTGCTCAACTCCATGTGGTCTGCTGCACCACAAACATGTGGTTCTGTTCATCAATAAATAGACCTTCTTTCCAATCAGCCTCCAGCCTCCATTTTGTTTCCAGTGCCTTTCTCCTGGATTGGAACTGAACCAGATGGATATTTCTTCCAACAGAATCTTAGAAAACAGGATTAAGCAGTCCTTGAACTTATAGGTCAGCCCAAATTCTCTTACTATAAAAGATCTGGTAACACCAATGCTTCGTACATGCAACAACCCTTGTTGTGTTTCTGTCAATCCTAAGAAATACCCGTATGCACAATTACCTAGAGAAGAACTAAGCTGAGCCAAGCAGACGCCATGTTTCCACCCTGACGATCAGGCAGGAAAGTTAACTTTCCTTTGGAATAATTTGGGAGGCTAATGCATTGGAATGGAGCAAATGAAAATGTATTAATTTCTAGAGAGGGAGAGCTATGTGAAGTTCAGACCAGGAGACCAGTAATTTATTTTACATTTGAAAAACAAGAGGGAGTGATTTACCAGACTGTACCCATCAGCCTTCTGGAGCTCATCGTCAGGGAAAGAAAAATTGATAGAGATGTTTTAGAAGAGTTGGCATCCCTGGAGACTATCTCTTGCATTTAATAAGGGGGGGTGGAAAAGCACCTTTTGCGCATCCAATAAAAATTGAGCCTCTCATGAAGATTTATACCATATTACACTGAGAAATTCAATGTACAACGATCCCCTGGTGTGCACACGGCTCAGAGTAATTCTCCTTGACTATGTGATCAACTTAGATTCGATGTCAGGTCTGCTGTATTCAATATTGTATGCTTATGGAGGGAAAAGAATATCTCCAGTTCATAAGGAGGTTTGTTCGTTATCTTCAGCTAGCCAAAGTTGCCATCCTAAGCAGATTTGCTGCTAATTGAATCCCATAAACATAATTAATGCACGACGACAATATCTCAGAAAAGCAACGATGGCTGCAGATTTAATACAGCTTTACATTATCAACATTTGATTTAATTTATATTAAAAAGTGTTGAGGAAAGGAATGGCTGTTGCCAATAGCCACAGAGAGAACAAAGTCAGTTGAGTATAACTAAACTAAGTGAAGAAATTATTTGCCAATCTTTTTTTTAACCGACTCTCCTTGAATTGGATGATAGTAATTTGCTTTTGAAATTTCTATCGAAGGGGTAGATAATCTTCTAGGTGGAAGGTAGTGCAGCTACTTAATGATGAGATAGCCAAGGGCTGTATCATTTCTTAATAACCTATCCTTAATTCAATAGTCAACTTTCTAATAGCCAAGATAATTTTCTGGCTTCTCACACATCCCCGTCTCAGTTCTCCCACAAAAGGCAACTTCACTTCTCATCCAAAAAGCTTCTTCAGTTATGACGGAATGGTGGGGAATGGAGGGATTTATATTCCTTGCAGTCATCACTCAGAGAGAGTACTAATGACCAGATAACTGCAAGGAAAATAAATCCTTCCATTCCACGCCTTTCAGTCAGAAGAAGCTTCTTGGATGAGAAGTGAAACATCTTCAAATAAAAACAAAGAAAGTCCAGTTGCCTCTTGAAAAAAAAAAAAAAACACCTTTGAGACAACGATGACTTGGATGACTGAGAATCTCCATAGCATCTTAGTTCCCAAGGGAAATGATAAGAAGAACTTATCTCCTGGGGCTTTTGAATTAAGTGACATCTAAGGAGTCTTCAGAGTGATAGAAAGCCATGTCCCAGAAGGCATGTCAACAGTAACATCTTTCAAACGTGAAAAGTTCAAACATCCATTGAGAGAAATGTGTAAGAAATTCTTAGGCATCCTGAGAATAAAGAATAAAAACCAAAACTTGTCAGATAGATTACAACACAGCATTAAATAAAAGATTTGAGCAGGTGGCTTTCAATAAAAATTCAGGAATGTTCTTTGTTGCATCTTGTCATTGTCAAAAATTCATCAGATATCCATGAAATAGTGTTGTTGTATGTTGCTCTTATTTGTTGCCTCTGGCTATCACTGTGCTGTTTATGCTGTTGTTTCACGTTTGGATGCAGTCTCTGGGCCCATAATCAGTTAGGAATTATGTTATATAGGTGAGCAGTAAAGCACATGGTGATTGTACCCATTGTTTGTTCTGAGTGGTGCTTTATATAAGCAGAATTTCTAACAGATAGATGTTTACCTTTGTGGTAATTCCTAAACCATGAAAAGCCTTTTGTGAGACATCAACAAGGGACTTTGGTCAACTTAAAATTCCTTTATTGATATTTATGACGTCTCTTCTTATTACTGAACTTATGGACATCATTTGGAGGTCTTCTACTCGAACTCCCTGCTCAAGCCAGAAACCTTATACCATCCTGGTCAAATGGTTGTCCAATCTCTTCTTAGAAACTTTCAGTGAAGGATCACTCACAACTTCTGAAGGCAAGCCATTCCACTGATTAATTGTGTCCCTCAGGACACTTCTCCTTAATTCTGGGTTGGATCTCTCTTTGATAATCTTCCACCCATTACTTCTTCTCCGGCCCTCTGGTGCTTTGGAGAATAAAGCAATCTCCCACCTTTTTAAAAATTCCTCTTCTGCTGCCTTTGGGCAGGAGGTCCTACGTTTTATTAGCCATACCTATTTCTCTGATACTACTGCATCTTAGAAAAAAAAAAATAGATCCAGTGATGATTTATGTTTTGGAAGGCTGTGTGATAGGATTTGACATTTTCCAGCTGAGGCGTGGCCCTTTTCCAACACATGCTTCATTACGTTTCTCTCCCTTGGAGAGGATGAAAGGAGTAAAAATAGCCAGGTTGTTTAAAATGTAAGAAGGCATAAATTAATTCTTACCAGATGGCCCATTCAATTGTCATCTTCATAAAAATTAGGGCTGACAAAACTTTGGTCCACCACAAAACCAAAATGAAAGCTAGAACATCATATACAATGAGAAGGCATTATATGATAAGCCATTTTACGCCTCTGTCCAGCTTAGAAAAATTTATTTATTAACCTAAATAAACAAAATAACATGGCTTGAAACAGATGTTTATACTTATACTTGTGTATTGGATCTCACCTAGGTCTTCTTATATAGCTTGAGTGCATAAATAAGAAATTTGGCAGCTAAGTTGCAAATACCCTTTTTGGGTTCGGTCATAAGTTAGTTATAGTTAGTTCCGTTTTTGCAATGTCATATCTCAGGATTTTTAAAATCAATTTCTGATTATATGTGTTGTGTGAAAATAGCTGATATTTCTGATAATGCTATTTCAAAATCAGATAGGGTTTAACTACCATGAATATATTTTGGGCACAGGCATTCAGTTGTTTTTACCAGGCATTGGGTGACCGTGTAGAGAGCATAGATTCCGCCTGTCCCATTGCCCCCCCCCCTTTCTCACTCTGTGTTTGCATGTGTCACGTTCCCTGTTATGAGACATGATTAATGAGGGGAAATTTCCCCTTGGTGTTTCCTACCAATCAATACGTAGATGGGTGGAAGTAGATGTTGAACAAAAAGACATTGAGAAATGCTTAAGCTGTTACTACAGTATATAATAGGGGAGAAAATTGCTAGGTGTAATAGAGTTAGTGCTAGCCTGCCCAGGTCTTTTGTCATCTCTGTTTTAATGTCTCAACCATTCTGCTTTGCAGAAGTTCACATTATTTTCTCGAGCTATCCTTACTCATGAGTCTCCCATGCTGTTGAGCTGCTCTTTCCTACGAGCAACCCTGCGTGCACACACACTTGACACAGGCTCCTCGGGAACGTCCTCATTGCTGCTGCCAGCCCCCACAATCTCTGAAGGCAGTAGTCCACTCCCTAATGGTCCTGGCCCCTCGTCTGAGTCCTCGCTCTCCTCAGCCGTCCGCACCTGCTGCTGGCTAACCACAACAGCTACTAACTTAACAGCTCCAGTGATTCACTTAATTATTGTGTCAAGAAAGATCATAAAATGGAGCAAAAACCTACTTAACAAATGTCTCACATAGCAACAGAAATTTTGGGCTCAACTGTGGTCATAAGTTGAGGACTACCTGTATAGCAATGCCTGGAGAGCTACGTGGCGCCCATCCTGGTCAAGATCAATTTTAAAAAGCCTCTTCCTCCAGGTATCTCCTTGAGGGTTTTTTTTTTTTGTGTGTGTGTGTACTTCCTCTGCTAAAACTAAGCAAATAGAGAACATTTGGAGAAGTGGTGATGGGTTCAATAAACAAGATATCTCAATAGCAAGCCGTGATGTGAAGGAATCTCAGTCTGAGTAGGTCTCACTAGGTATTCTAATTTCGTTGTTTTTCCTTCTTTCTCTCTGTACATTAAGCAAGTTTCAGGAGCAATTGTGAAGAACTGTCAGCTATAACGTAGCAGATGTTTAGCTCAAAGGAAAAGGATTTCTGTAATCTTCCAACAGATGCTTTCTTGATCAAAGAAGCTAAATTAGCCAGCAGGTCCTTCTGCTAAAGCTTTGAAATGGCCCTTGCCAAACACATCTGCTTTGGCCAACACACGTGGTTTTCACCTGCCTTGGTTTTTAAGTGAGTTCTTAAAGCCAAGTTCAAAAACCACAAGTGGTATATTAATAGTATTGCCTGAAGAAGCAATGAAAAGTTTCCTTTGGGGCAGGGAAAAATTAGTTTTGTGAGCCAATCCTTCTGAATTTTCCTTCTCCGTTTATAACTGTTAATGAAGCCATTAAATTTTAAACAGTCTGAAAAAGCAATGGAAATCAAGTTATATGTTGGTGCAGTGTTATTGAACAGGTCTGTGCTTCCAAAAATAAGATTGTTGACTTATTACCTCCATTATCAAAACCATAAATGAGTGGCAAGCTTTTGTGTTTTTCATATCAAATCTAATTGCCATGGGACTGAATAACTCTGAGTTGACACCAAAAATCAGCCTCTGTCCAGCACAGGCCTTATAAAATCCCAGCCTTGGTTTTCCACTTTATTGTACTAAATGACTTGCTAACATTATTTTATTCTTAAAAAGTGAAAAAATCAGGAGGGTTGCATCCATATGGTCCTCCAAACTTGGAGCTGACTTCAAAGAAGACCTTGGGCTGTCAAAACTAAAATTATTGCTGACCTTAGATCGTAAAGAAAGGCAATAAAGTTAAAAACTGCTCTGAATTTGAGCAGATAGCAGGATTACAGGGTGCTGTCATGAGAACTCGTGAAAGTTGGAATGGAGATCTAGGCAGATATAGATTATGGATGTGGATGGACAGATAGATATTGGCACTTAAAAACTTAGCAGAAAATCATACCAGATGCTCAAAATATTGTTGTTTCTTAAAAGTGTGCTTTATGCAATGAAAACTTACAGGGGTGAGTTTGATAGACGGACGGAGTCAGAAGTGAAGAAGCTTCTTGGGCGAGAAGTGAAATGTCTTCAAAGAAAAACAAAGAAAGTCCAGTTGCCTTTTGGAAACCATTTTTGGGACAATCATGACCTAGATGACTGGATGGGTGGATGATAGATAGATAGATAAATGATTGATAGATTATTGATGCATGATAGCTAGATACATGATAGCTAGCAAACCAGACAGACAAAAGATAGATGATTGATAGAGATGAATGATAGAAGATAGACAGACAGACAGATATGGTAGATACGGTAGATAGATTAGGATGATGGATGGATGGACGGACAGATGGACTGACAGACAGACAGAAATGGTAAATACGGTAGGTAGATGAGGATTATAGATAGATAGATAGGCAGGCAGGAAGATAGATAGATATAAAGATATAAAGACAGAGAGAGATAATTTAGCTGAATGTATATGGCCTTCCCTAAAAGAAAGCCGTGATATTTGTATTATCGGGCACAGGACTGTCTTTCTTCAAAGTAAGTTCTCTCATCTTCTGGAGCCGTTGCCTACGTAGCCCAGAATCGTGCTGCCATCTCTCGGACAGAATTGGGCGACAGATGGATGGAACGTATAAATCCCATTAGCAGCGATTTGGCTGCCGCCTCTTTCTCCCAAGAACCCAAAGACAATGCAATGAAAATGGTCCTGGACACCCTAATGCTCCTTGCTTGCAGCCTTGTGACTGTCTCTGCTGGGAAATTTGTGTGGCTTCTTCAAGTCTGTCAAAGCTGCAACTTCAAGATTCAGGATGTCACATTATGCCTGACAGAGGAGATTGTCAGTCATTCTTCATGCAGGTCTTCCTTGACCTAGGATGGCAATTGGGGCCAGAATTTCCATGGTTAAACAAGGCGGTGGTTAAGCAAGTTGCATCTGGTTCTACAAACTTTTCTGCCATGCTTGTTAAGGGAATTGCTGCAGTTTCTTTAAGGGAATCTGGTTTCACCCTTTGGTTCATCAGAAGCTGGCTGGGTAGCTTGCAAATGGCCACCACGTGATCCTGGGAGGTTGCAACCCTCATAAAGACACGCCGGTGGCCGAGCTTCCCAATTTTGACCATGGGGATGCTGCGACAGACGTAAGTGTGAGGACTAGTCGTAAGTCACTTTTCTCAGCTTGTTGTGACTCCAAACGGACACTAAACAAATGGTAGTAAATCAAGGACCAGCTGGATTAAAATATTTAATACTTGTTCTGATCCAGCTCCCCAAACAGGACAAAATCCTCTGAAGCGAACTCAAAGTTTTCTTTATTCGGAGCGCCAGTAGCAAAAAGTTTTTCTCTCACTGCAGGCTAGCAAGTGCAACCGGAGGGAAGATGGATAGTTGTCTACCACATCTATTCATCTCCGCCCTCTGCCCTTTATCCCTAGAGCTAGGGTGGGGCTTTGCTAACAGTTGTGGCTCTTCTGTCCCAAGGACCGGCCCATAGATTTCCACTGCTCTCCTTTCCTCTCCCTTCTGTGCATCCGCATGTCAGGTACTGGACCCAGCGATTCCTCCTCTTCCTCATCAGCCACCTCCAAGCTGAGGGCTGTTCATTCTCCATCCAAGGGTTGACGGATAGCCCAGGTTCTGCCTCCCCACACTCTCTTTTTCTGACAGCTGCATTCCTTCTTCCCACTTGGACCTCCCAGGTTGCCTTGATGCTGACCCTGACTCCAATGCCTCCTCCTCCTCCTCCTTCTCTGATTCGGCTGCTGGAGGGGCCGGCAGCTGACAGACCACAACAATACCCACCTGTATCTTACAGTTGAGGGGCAGAACAATAGTACCACAATACCAGTGATGGGATTCAAACTTTTTTTTATTACCAGTTCTATGGGTGTGGCTTGGTAGGTATGGCAAGGGAAGGTTATTGCAAAATCTCCATTCCCTCCTCCCTCCCACTAACCTGCTTTCCAGCTCCGTTCTCCTGTGCAGGGCAACCAAAGAAGACCCAGCCAATCAGCTGGGACTCAATGGGAGGCAGAGAAGAGATGGGGTTGGCGGAGCCAGTCAGAGGTGGGATTTGCTGGTTCTCCAAACTACTCAAAATTTCCGCTACCGGTTTTCCAGAACTGGTCAGAACCGGTTGCATATACCACCTCTGCCCAGGATACTATGACCATCATAAATAGGAGCCAGTTTACTTTACTTTACTTTACTTTATTGTCATTGCCCCTCGTACAACAAAATCAAACCCCATCTCCAGTGCACGTCATAATCAGGAAAACAAACACAAACACATATCCTTCACCCTCCACACATTGAACCGAAAACCTCCAACGCTGCACCCATACTGCACAATACAACATAATTCAAAAGAGCTACTGCCTTTTAGTTGTCAAATATCCAAATGTAGCTCACAGGACCGGACCGTGGGGATGTGTGAAGGTCATAATTGTGAAAAACGGTGATAAGTCATTCTTTTTTTGTCAATGCTGCTGTAACTTTGAATGGTCACTAAATGAACTGTTGTTAAGTCAAGGACTACCTATAGAGTAATTGTTGCTGTAAAAGAGCTTAGAAATAGAACACTGATTGGAACCTGGCAAATTGCACTGAGTGATGTATTTCAGTGACTGGTCTGGGCATGATGAGTTGTGGACTCAAAGGACAGCTTCATTGTCGCTTTACTCAGCATACTGGCCTGCTGCTGTGATCTTTAATTTTTCTTCTGGAAGAAGGCCATTGATCAGTGTCATGCTGTTGGGGAAGACTAAGGAAGAAAGCTTCACAGATGCCACGAAGGCATCCTTCCCCCACCTGCAAAAAAAGTTTTTTATTTTTATTTAAAACAAAAAACAAAACCCAAAACAAAACCATCTTTCAGTTATACAGTGTGTCGACTGGGTACATATACCTTGTGCACATATTAATATCTGTATACATTTCTTACTAAGTTTACATTCATATTACAACCTATTCAACATTATATCTCATTGTAACAATACCATTTAATTTCTTACTTTATTTTCCAACCATTTATAAAATAGATCCCAAATCATATAATACTCCTTTCCTTCTTGTTCTCTAATTGCCAATGTTAACCTACTCATTTCTGCACATTCCAATATTTTCTTAATCGCCTCCGCCAGGAAGGCATCCTGAATGCTAATCTGGGGGAAATACCTGGGAGAGATATTTCCAAGTTCTGTGTATTCTGTTCTGATATATTTCTCAGCCTCTTGTAGAGAACGGAAGAAGTTTCTTGGATGAGAAGCAAAACATGTTCAAAGGGAGAAAAAAAAACCCCAAGAAAGTCCAGTTGCCTTTTGGAAAAAGAACGTATTTGGGATAAACAGGACCACCTCTGTTACAAAGCCGAAGAGCCAGCACTGTCCGAAGAGGTCTCCATGGTCATGTGGCCGGCAGGACTAAATGCTGAAGGCATACAGAATGCTGTTACCTTCCCACCAAAAGGGTCCCTATTTTTCTATTTGCATTTTTCACATGCTTGCGAACTGCTAAGTTGGCAGAAGCTGGGACAAAGTAACGGGAGCTCACTCCATTACGCGGCGCTAGGGATTTGAACCACTGAACTGCCAACCTTTCTGATGGACAAGCTCAGCGTCTTAGCCACTGAGCTACCACGTCCCTTCACTAGACTAGATATACCCAGTTCCTGCAACCGTTCTTCATATGTTTTAGCCTCCAGCCCCCTAATCATCCTTCTTCTTTGCACTCTTTCCAGAGCCTCAAAATCTTTTTATGTTGTGCTGACCAACATTGGATACAGTATTCCCAGTGTGGCCTTACCAAAACTCTGTAAAGTGGTATTAATACTTCATAGCATCTTGATTCTACCCCTCTATTAATGCAGTCTAGGATTGCATTGGGTTTTTTTTTTTTTTTTTTGACTGCTGCCAAATCTGTTTTAATTAAAGCAGAGTTTTGGGGCTACTTTGAAACAATTATTTTCCAAGTTTCTCCTCACTTGGACTATGTTCTCACTGAAGAAATCAGCTGTGAGGAGACCCACCTTGTATCTCTGATTGTCTATGTCTGTGTTTTCATTCATTCCTTTCTCAGCCTTCTCAAATCCATAACAATATTCAAGAAAATCAATGAGAGAACAACCTAGAGCCAACCTAGAGAAATTTCTTGACAGAATAATTAATCAGTGGAACAACCTATCTCCAGAAGTTGTGGGTGCTCTAACACTGAAAGTTTTTAAGAAGAGATTGGACAACCATTTGTCTGAAATGATATAGGGTTTCCTAGTTGGACGAGAAGACCTCCAAGGTCCCTTCCAACTCTGTTATTCTGTTAAAAGCAAATGGAGAAGATCCCAGAAGACAATGGGTCAACTCTTGTGCTGTACACAGGACCCCTTAAGTGAGTGGATTTATATGGAACAGGTTGTATCTGATATTCCCCTCGGAATTAAATCAAAACTTGACAAGTCACCAAGCAATTGGTCATGGGAGATACGACTGTATAGTGAAACACATAAATCCATGCATGTTCAACCTTTAAGTTGAGTAAAAAAAACAACAACCCTATATTCCACTCTTGAGAATACCACTGAAAGTGTCATCGTCTTTGGAGAAATGATTGAAAGCAACTTCTTTTCCAGTTCTTGAATCAAAATGATCTCATTCCATGGAAGCTTGAATGGAAAGTGGTGCCATGGCTGTTGTTTTGATTGACTGTTATGAAAGCCATTGGTATGAATCTACCCTACGTTTAAAATGATAAATACCAAACATTTTAATTTTGTTCATATCCATCAAAGTAAATGAAGCAGACGGATTTGGTATTTTATTTTGAACTGACATCTGCTTAGTAGCACACTTCCCTTCTGGCTTTGTAAAATCCTTTTTGACATTGCTGGCTGACAGTCAGAGGCAAAATTCCATTTTACTTTGGATAATGCTCAAATGGGAAAGGAAAGAAACCACAGGGTTTTCATTAGAGATTGTATTGCGTCCTCCTTCAACCTGTCACTTTCCAGATTTTCTCATTGGAGGCGGTCAGTTTAGGGACGGCAATCTGATGTACCTTTGCAAAAGAACAAATGTTACATTTTAGTGATTGTTTCTCCTTTGGTGGTAACATAAAAGCAGGAAATAGGGCTAGCGATCTGTAGGAAAGATCTAGACAATAACTGCATAGTAGCTACATAATTTAAAATACCTAAAGTGCTATACAACGATATCAGGTTGAGCACTGAATATAAGGAAATTAAAAGGGCTACACTCTCATGTTCTCCAAAATAGATAAGAATGATGATGGGAACTGAGGAATATGGATAGGGTGGGTACAACTTGCTGCAGAAATTGACTTATGGTAGAGCTGGCCTTTGAGCAGTACTCATCTTGATCGATCTGTGTAATCCCCAACAGAGACTAGTCCAAGAACCTCACAAGCATCTTATGTTAATTTTTATTTCTTTTCGCCTCACAATACCAA
This sequence comes from Hydrophis major, assembly GCA_033807585.1. Taxonomy (NCBI): domain Eukaryota; kingdom Metazoa; phylum Chordata; class Lepidosauria; order Squamata; family Elapidae; genus Hydrophis; species Hydrophis major. The sequence goes on along the minus strand of CM066335.1, from coordinate 14,199,363 downwards.
GCCAGCTGGTATAGCCTAGCAGCTAAGAATAAGCTGAGAACTTCCTGACTTAAATTTTGCTTCTCAGCAGGTAGCAGTAAGCAGACGGCTCTCTTGTCAGCCCCCGCTCCTCCTATGTGCAAAATAAGGAATAATAACATTGTCCTACAGAGTTAAGGTTGCTGTTAGATAATGCGAGTGAAGTGGCTTCTCCCTTAGAAGAAGATGAGGCATTCTTTTTATTCAAGTGCTTGCTGAATTGTAAGGTACAGACCTTGTCTGATTACAGAAAAGACAGATTTCTAATCTTCCACTCTTGATTATTACAGATTGTTTGTTTCAAATAACAGAATTGTTGGTCCATGCCAGCAATGTATGCTGGTGGAGAAAAGGCAGAAAATGTGACCAAAACAAAATGTCATTACTAGAAGAGAATATTTGTAGCTCGGGGTTGATGTGAGGGATCCTTGGTGCTCTCTAAGTTTGGTTATTTTCTCACAGATGTTTCATTATCCAAACTAGCACTGAGAATCATTCCAAAGGTGCTTTTTCAAAAGAGGCAACTGGACTTTCTGGTTTTTCTTTGAAGGCGTTTCACTTCCCATCCAAGAAGCTTGGATGGTGGGGAATGGAAGTGGGGAATGGAAGGATTTATATTCCTTGCATACAGCTGGTCATTTGCATCCATTTTAGAGAGTCGTTGAGGCCACCTGGAGATTTATCTGTGTCCTCAGGGTCACCTTAGTAGTGCAAATGGGTGTGGAGCCTTCTTGGAACTGGTGAAAGGACTGGGTTGTAGACTGGAGATAGATGATGTCGTCTCCCTCCCCCTGTTCAATTTTGACATAGATGGCCTCTTTGACCCCTCTTTCAAACCAGTGGCCCTCTCTGTCCAAAATGTGGAATTTGCTATTTTCAAAAGAGAGGCCTTTGTTTTGTAAATGCAGATGGATTGCTGAATCCTGTCCCGATGGATTCTTCCTAATCCAAATACTTCTATTCCCCACCATCCAGCCAGTGCTGAAGAAGCTTCTTGGATGAGAAGTGAAACGTCTTCAAAGAAAAATCAGAAAGTCCCATTGCATCTTAGAAAAAGCACCTTTGAGACAACCAGGACCTGGATGGCTGAGAATCTCCACAGACACTTCGGTCTACCTAGTTTAGGTAATGAAATATCTGCAAGAAAACAACCAAGCTCAGAGAGCACCAAGGACACTTTGAAATGTCACTTCCAGTGTATGGAGACATTTATATATTTAAAAAACCACCAAAGTCAGTTTTCTTTCCCTCTGAAGTTGATTTCCTATGTTCTTCTGCCCTTCTCTCATTTTTGTAGGCCTTCTGTCCAATATAATTTTAATTGCAAAAATGAGCCAAAACTTAGCTAAGAAAAGGAATCTAGACATCACAGACGAAAGCTGAAAGCTCTAGGCAAAAGCATTTAAGGTTTAGAACAGTGTTTCCTAATCTTGGCCACTTCAAAGTTGGTGATGTTCAGCTCCCAGAATCCATGGCCAGGCTGGTTATGGAATTCTGAAATTTGAAGTTCACACACCTGGAAATTGGCACGGTTGAGCAATGGCTCCCGAATCAATTTCAGGAATCATTTGATGGGCTTCAGATAGATGATGATGCTGATGATGACGACGACGATGACGTCTATTCAGTCATGTCTGACTCTTGGTGATTCTATGGACCAGGTCTCTCCACATCTTCCAATCTTGCACAACTTCTTTGAGTTTTTCTATGCTCCGGCTGGTGTCTGCTTTGATGGTATCCAGCCACCATCGTGTTCCTCAGTGGCCTGGTTTCCTTTTACTGCTAACTCCTCCAAACAGAATTGTTTTAAGTATGCGAGACACAGTTTTGTGATTTTGCCTTCTAGTGACATCTCTGCTGTTACATGCTCCAGCTTGTAAGTTACTTTTGCTGTCCGAGGAATATGAAGGAAGCTTCCCCATCACCTCAGCTCAAAGGAGTCGATTCCTTTCCTGTTTTATTATCTACGGTCCAACTTCCACACCTGTTTTATTATCTATGGTCCAACTTCCCAGCTATGTAAGGAATGCAACAGAGCAGACAAACCTGTGTTTGGTTGCTAGGCAGGGGTGGGCTTCAAAAATTTCAGCAACTGGTTCTCCGCCTGGTTGCTGGGTGGGTGTGGCCTAGTCGGCCTCCTGCACCACAGCAGGAGGCCCCATTTTTCATCCTCCTCAGGCTCCGGAGGCTTTCCTTGAAACTCCAGGAGGGTGAAAACAGCCTCCCTCCGGGGCTCCAGAGGCCCCTCTGAGGCGAGAAACGGGCCCATTTCTGGCCTTATGGAGCCTCTGGGAGGCCTGTTTTTTGCCCTCCCTGAGCTTCTGCGCAGGCCCTGCAGTTACCTTGCATCCAAAATGGGCGATGTGGAGACTCCTCGAAGGGATGGGGTGGAGTGGGTGGAGCCAGCCAGGGATGGGATTTGCTTGTTCACCGAACTGGCCATAACATTAGCTACAGGTTCGCCAGGCGAACCCAGAGTAGGCCTTCCCTGTTGCTAGGCCTGATACCTTGCTTTCTTTTTTAACTTGGTTGGATAGGTAGGCAGTGGTTAATTCAAGAATTACTGGAAGGGGCTAAGATAGAAAGACCATGCCACCATCAGTCATACTGCAAGGACTCACCTGGCCTGGACAAACCTAGAAAGGAGACATTTCCTGATTGTTAGAACCCCTCAAATATTGGAAGACTGCTATCCTGTCTGCCCTGGACCTTCTCTTCACTCTTCAACGTGCAAACATTTTAAGTGTCAATCCTAATCACAAGAACACGAAGCGACGCCACCAAACAGCTGAACGTCTCATCCAAAACTCAAAGCTATGAATACAAATGAGATCTGTGCTGTTTGATCAGCACACCGCCAACATTGGCACCCTTGCAAAACAATATTTGGAGAGTAAAATTTGTTCAGGAATTAAAAAACAACAACACCAACAACCCTCCACCATTAACAACAATAACAACCCTATGTTGTAGTTACAGCTTTTCTTTTGCCAAACAACAATCTAGACTTATACCAATACATTTGACATTTCTTTGCCACTCTGAAGAAAAGGATGTAAAATGAGACCTTGTTTTAAAACAACAGGGAAGCTTCCAGTGCTACAATTAACTGCTAGCATATGCCACTGCTTCCGAGAGGATTTTTAAATCCCTTTAAACATTAATGTAGTATTTCTTTTGCTTCTGTCGCAATATGGTAGCCATCTGTATTGGGATCTGATAGGAACCAAGAAGATGGATCAGAAGGAAAGAGGGAAGGAGGCTGAAACAAGGAAAGTCAACAGAATAAGAGAAGAGTAGAGTTGGAAGGGACCTTGGAGGTCTTCTAGTCCATCCCCCAGCACAGGCAGGAAACATACCATTTCAGATAAATGGTTGCTCAATCTTTCCTTAAAAACCTCCAGTGTTGGAGCACCTACAACTTCTAGAGGCAAGTTGTTCCACTTATTAATTGTTCTAACAGTCAGGAAATTTCTCCTTAGTTTTTGGTTGATTCTGTCTTTGATTAATTTCTACCCATTGTCTCTAGAAAGAGTGCAGAGAAGAGCAACCAGGATGGTGAGGGGACTGGAGGCTAAAACATATGATGAACAGTTGCAGGAACCAGGTATGGCAAGTCTAGTGTACTACTATTAGTGTCTAGTGTACTAGTCTAGTGTACTACTATTAGTGTCAATAGTGTCTACTATTGACCTCACCCCTTTCCTAAGAGGTCTGTAGGGGGCGTGCATAAGCTCACTAACGTGCCTACCGTCCCTGTCCTATTGTTTCTTATATATATTTTTATTTTTCTTATATGTATCCATGGATTCATAACTATGTTTTTACTTATACCTATTATCTTGTAAGCAATTGACAAATAAAAATAAATAATAAATAAATAAAAGAAGGACCAGGGGAAATAGGATAGCAGTCTTCCAATATTTGAGGGGCTGCCACAAGAGAGGAGGAAGGGGTCAAGCTATTTTCCAAAGCACCTGAAGGCCAGACAAGGAATAATGGATGGAGAGTTGAACAAGGGGAGATTCAACCTGGAAATAAGGAGAGATTTTCTGACAGTGAGACCAGCAATCAATCCGTGGAATAGAAGTTGCCTTCAGAAGTTGTGGGAGTCTCATCACTGGAAGCTTTTAAGAAGAGACTATCTTTTAAGAAGAGACTATCTGCTATCTGTCAGAAATGGTATAGGGCAGGGGTCTCCAACCTTGGCTCCTGGAAGCCTGGTGGACTTCAACTCCCAGAATTCCACAGCCAGCTGGCTGTGGAACTCTGGGAGTTGAAGTCCGCCAGGCTTCCAGGAGCCAAGGTTGGAGACCCCTGGTATAGGGTTTCCTGCTTGAATGAGAAAAACTATAAGGTCCCTTGCAACTTTGTTAATCTGTTAAATATCTAAGGAGCTGCCACAAAGAAGAGGGGTCAGCCTGTTTTCCAAAGCACTGGAAACAATGGATGGAAATTAATCAAAGAGAGAGCAAACCTAGAAAAGGAGAAATTTCCTGATTGTTAGAACCCCTCAAATATTGGAAGACTGATATCCTGTCTCCCCTGGACCTTCTCTTCCCTAGACTAGCCATGCCCAGTTCCTTCTTTTTAGAGTGGTGACCAAAACTGGATGCAGTACTCTAGGTGTGGTGGTCTTACTAAGGCTTTATAGAGTACCTCCCTTGATCTTGATTATATCCCTCTGTTAATGCAACTTAGGATTGCCTTGGCAAGTGGAAACCCAGGGAAATGTTTCTTCCTCCAGCTCTGTGCTAGAAAGGGGGGAAAAAATGTCCAGTCTGTTTTTAACATTAAATCAAATCTCAGCCTATAAAGGAATTCCTTCTGCAAACCAATTATTGTTGTCAAATAAAAGCAGATACAATGACTGGCAAGACACCAAACTTTATATATCTTTCAGTTCTGCATCTTCAGTCTTGACCTTCCTTTGGCTGCAAAGATAAATAGAAATGTTTAAGGGCTCAGCATCTCTGCTTTTTAGAGGTTGAAAAAAGAAATGCTAAAGATGGCATTTTGGGCTGACAATCTGCTTGTCAGGACACAAAAGTCTTTCGTTGAAAAGGAACATGCAACGCAACGAAAAATGGCTTTGCATAGACTGTAGCGATTGATCATCTTTTAAAAGCAGCTGTTGGCTACATTAATCTGAAAATGAGTAACCCATCCTTCGTACATGGAATCATTTGGAAACCATACATCACTTTTTTCAGTGCTGTTGGAACTTGGAACAGTCACTAAATGAATTGTTATAAGTCAAAAACTACCTATACTCTTTTTGTTTAGAAAATATGTTTTCAGAAAAATCTTAATTAATTAAATGTAAATACGATATCATTTGCTCAGTTATTAAAATATTCCTGTTATGTGCATTGGGTGAATGTGGATTTTGCTTGATGAAGCAGGACATATCTATATATCTATCTCTATCTCTATCATCTATCGGCCTGTCTATCTGTCTATCTCTATATCTCTATCTATCTCTATCTATCATCTATCTATCTATATCTATATATCTATCGCTTTCATCTATCTATATCTATATATCTATATCTATCTCTATCATCTATCTATCTCTATATCTCTATGTCCATCTCTATCTATCATCTATCTATCTATATCTATATATCTATCGCTTTCATCTATCTATATCTATATATCTATATCTATCTCTATCATCTATCTATCTCTATATCTCTATGTCCATCTCTATCTATCATCTATCGATATCTATCTATCTATCTATCTATCTATCTATCTATCTATCTATCTATCTATCTATCTCTATCTCTATCATCTCTCTATATCTAACATTCTCTCTGTGTCTGTCTGTCTGTCTGTCTGTCTCTCTCTCTCTCTCTACTTACCTACCTACCTACCTAAATATTTTGCACTGGCTCAAGTTGTTGGTGATGGAGTCATCTGTCATGTCCTCCTTTATCCCTTTGTTTCTTCCCAATATTTCTATTTTTCATGTGGATGCCCCATCACTGGGGATAGAAGAGATGGACAGCCACTTGTCTGGAATGATAGAGTGCAGAGGGGTCTGCACCCTTCTGATCCACAGCCTGTTTAAAACAGGACCACGAGAGGGATGGGCAAACATGCTCGTGTGAAGCTTCACTTGCACGAGTGGAGGGTGATAGCACTCACACACCAAGCTCCCTTTGCGAGAAGGGAACTTCGTGTGTGAGTGCCAGCATTCTCTGCTTTGCGTGCATGTGGGTGCCTGCAACTCACTCCCCTGTGCTGGGTTGGGCCACCAAATTGGAAAGGTTGGGGACTACTGGGCTGGACTAGAAGACTTCCACCATCCCTTTCAACTTCTCAATTGTGGTTTAATGTACAAAGTGACTCCATTCGTCCCTTCCGAACAATAATATCATTCATAATATCACTTCCCTGGATGGCTTCTGCTCCCTTGTTTGCTCTCCCAGAATAGCACTGGGGTGGACAATTCACAGCATACTTGCTAGATTGTCACCAGAGATAACAAAAGAGTCCATTGAAAGCCAGGGCATCAGGACCAAAACATTGTGCAGGTTTCCTCTCAGGAGACAGATTAAATCATTTCAGGTGCAACAGCTCCGAAGATGTTGTGAAATTTCTGTAAATAGAAAGGTGCTAAATAAAGGATTTCGAGGAATGTGTTCTATGGGCTGGAATTCTCCAGAGGAAACAGGAGGAACAGAGAATTTCTGCTAAAGTCATTAACTGGCACCAATCATTCCAAACGCACCTTTCTAAATGAATCACTTCCTTCTCTGGATCATGCTCAATGTCCAATCTTGTTTTCTCATAGGAAAAAAAAAGTAAAATAAAGTAAACCCGTGGCCTTGTCATACAAGAAAACAGAATATTATGTTATTTCTGGTTTCAGAGAAGAGCTTTTTGTTCATTGCACATTCTAATTTTGGAATCTAATTCTGGAACTCACCTGGTGTAAAAGGTTTGCAGGAATGAAAAAACAAATTTGCTTTTGTCAGGGAAGGCTAATCCCACTCACTCTTTGTTCTGACCCAAACCCTTGTCCAATAAAACAAACACGAACCAAAGGGAACAGAAACCTTTTAATGATTCTTACGAATCCCTGGTTAAAAGGCTGCTGCAAACTTTGATAAGCACAAGCCTTGCCAAAATGGTGCGAGGCTACCAGGAATAACAGATAAGAAATATTTCACAACACAAAGAGTCTTCAAATACCAACTAAGATACTGCAATGACCACAAGGCTGAGTTTCAAAATGTCTTTGCTTCCTGCAAAGAACGTCCGATTCACAGCTGGTTTTTATCTTCTTGAAGGAGAGGCCATTACCTTGCAGCCTTACTCCCAAGTCACCCATTCTTCTGCAGCTGCTCTTTCCTGTGAGCAATCCTGCATGCATGTGCACTTGGCACAGGCTCCTCGGGAACCTCCTCATTGCTGCTGCCAGCCCCTACAATCTCTGAAGGCAGCAGTCTACTCCCTAATGGTCCTGGCCCCTCATCTGAGTCCTCGCTCTCCTCAGCCATCCGCACCTGCTGCCGGCTAACCACAACACTTGTAGTAAAAATTTCAGTAAGAAGTTTGTCCTTTTGGTCTCCTGCAAGTATATTTGAACGTTGCAGCCAATAAGACCAAGAAGGAGCACAGTTCTAACTATTTTCCCCAAACTCTTTTGAGCTTTGCATACCTGGGAGTATTCCATACCATACAAGGCATATACAAAAAGGAAAGGTTCAAAGAATATGAGGCAGACCTAGAAGAAGATGGAGAGAGTGTGTCAAAGACACACAATAGCATCAAATAACAACGATTGAGGCTGCCAGAAGAGCAAGAGCCAGAGTTTGTATCTCCCTCAAGATCCAAAGGGAGGGAGGAGGGGGGAGAAAAAGAAGAGTAGGAGAAAGAGAATCGGGAAAAGAAGGAGAATCAGAAGAAGAATCAGAGGAGGAGGAGGAGAATGAGAAGAAGAGGAAGAGGAGGAGGAGGAGGAGAAAAAAAGAAAAAAGAAAAGAGGAAGAGAAGGAGTGGGAGAGGGAGATTTGGAACTTAAAACGGCATTTCATTGGCCATCAAAATTTCATGTAAGGCAAAATTTAAGTAAAACCAATGCACTTTGTTTTGATGAGTAAAAGTACAGGGGAGAGCTCTCATCTCCACTTTTGGAAGGGAAATGACTGAGTAACATACGGATAAAAGTGCAACCAGACAAGGAGAGCAATACAGAAAGTGTTGCTTTGGCTCCCGTCTTCTCCTGCAGTGGAAGAAACAGACCTTCCTTCCTTCCTTCCTTTCCTCCCTCCCTCCCTCGCTCCTTCCTTCCTTCCTTCCTTCCTTCCCTCCCTCCCTCCCTCCCTCCCTCCTTCCTTCCTTCCTTCCTTTTCTCCCTCCCTCCCTCGCTCCCTCCTTCCTTCCTTCCTTCCTTCCCTCCCTCCCTCCCTCCCTCCTTCCTTCCTTCCTTCCTTCCTTCCTTCCTTCCTTCCCTCCCTCCCTCGCTCCTTCCTTCCTTCCTTCCTTCCTGCCTTCCTGCCTGCCTGCCTGCCTGCCTGCCTGCCTGCCTGCCTGCCTGCCTGCCTGCCTTCCTTCCCATTCAGGACCAAGCCTGTTTCTTATTAGCACAGCTGAAGAAGTTAGAGCCAGTTGTGTTCACAGAAAGAAAGACCCAGTTGGCTATTTAAACACAGAACAGCAACTTCAAGCTATCTATCAGTTGACTTTTTAGGTTATTCCATAAAGCAACAGTCTCAGCAGGGAAGCTTCATTTTATCTCTATTACTTAACTTAGACCTAAGCCATTTGTTAAGTAAAATCACCATTCCACATTCCCTATAAAAATTCCCAGGTGATGAAAGGTGCCATAAGGCCCAGCTGAGATGACCGTCTGGATACTATGTTAAAATCGAAGTAAAACGGAAACATTGCCTTTCTTTTTTAATTACAGAATTCACTTATATGTCTACTGTATGTCTAGCGTTGGGCCTAAGGCTAAAAACCAGGAGTCTGGGAGTAGTAGACTCTTTAGCTACAAAGCCAACTGGAAGAAGTCCAGCCCAGGAAGAAGGCTAATGAGAAACCACTTCAAAAACATCGCTGAGAAAACTGCACGAAACAGTTTTTCCATAAATACACACACCCAGAGTGAGAGAGAGGGAGAGGGAGAGGGAGGGAAAGAAGAAGGGGGAGAGGGAGAGAGGGAGAGGGAGGGGGGAAAGGGAGAGGGAGGGAAAGAGAGAGAGGGAGAGAGGGAGAGGGAGGGAAAGAGGGAAGGGAGGGAAAGGGAGAGGGAGGGAAAGAGAGAGAAGGAGAGGAAGGGAGAGAGGGAGAGGGAAAGGGAGAGGGAGGGAGAGAGAGAAGGAGAGGGAGGGAGAGAGGGAGAGAGGGAGAGAGGGAGAGGGAGGGAAAGAGGGAGAGAGGGAGAGAGAGAAGGAGAGGGAGGGAGAGAGGGAGAGAGGGAGAGGGAAAGGGAGAGGGAGGGAAAGAGGGAGAGAGAAGGAGAGGGAGGGAAAGAGGGAAGGGTGGGAAAGAGGGAGAGGAAAAGAGAGAGGGAGAGAGGGAGAGGGAAAGGGAAGGAAAGAGGGAGAGGAAGGGAGGGAGAGAGGGAGATACAAAAACACATATCTACCACACCTAACACTGGAAAAGAAGCATATTAGTGGGAGAATACCTTCAGCCAGTGGTGGTATTCTACCAGTTTGGCCCAGTTCGGCTGAGCTGGTAGCGCTGATGAGCAGTGGAGACCGTACCGGTTCTCTCTGATGCTCTGCTGTTGGGCCCACCTGGGCTCCCATACTCACCATTGTGTCCTGCTTTTGAAGCGCAGCTGCGTTGCGCGGCACAGTCGATTGCTATGCAGCAGCTGCTGAAGTGACTGGGAGAGTGCAGGATTGCCGGAGGCGAGTTTGAAAGCCTCTGCGCCTGCGCGAAGTGCGCATTTAGTGCATGTGCACATGCAAAGCGTGCCCCCCTGAGCCCCGCCCACCAAATCGGTGGTAAAAAAGATTTGAAATGCACTAGTGGTTCCACCAATATTATCAGTCCACAGTTTCTTCCAATCTTGCTTTAGTTTGGCAAGATTCCATCGATAGGTAAGGAATAATAAAGACATTTGCTTGGAAGGAAGAAGCTCTAGTGGTGGAGTGGTTAGAATGCAGTATTGCAGGTTAACTCTGCCCACAGCCTGAAATTTGAACCTGACGGGCTCAAGGTTGACTCAACCTTCCATCCAGATCAGTAAAATGAGGACCCAGATTGTTGGGGGCAATACGCTGACTCTGTAAACTGCCCATAGAGTACTGTAAAGTACTGTGAAGCGGTTAGGGGTGGGATTCTACCAGTTCACACCTATTCATTAGAACAAGTTGTTAACGTTCTAAGCAGTTCGGAGATCCGGTTGTTAGAAGAAATTACTGGCCTAATCCTGTAAAGAAGGCAGGAAGGAAACATTCTGGTGTTGCTTACAGAAACTGCCTCTCCATTAACCCTTATTACATTCTTGGCAGGACTAGACTTCCTGTCTCAGGAACATCTCTGGAATTTTTTTCCCTTCCTTTGCTGGTACTTTGCTTGTGTGGAGTGACCCTTCAAAGTTACAATGGCACTGAAAAAAGTGACATGACCATTTTTCACACTTATGACTGTTGCAGCATCCCCACAGTCATGAGAGGCCAGGCAAGGAGATGCATGCCTCAATGTGAGTGATATTGAGTTGGCCACGCCCAGCCAATAACATGACCACCAAGCCATGTCCACCCAGTCACATGACCACCAAGCCATACCCACCAACTAAGCCCCGCCCACAGAACCGGTTGTTAAAAAAACTGAATCCTACCCCTGGAAGCGGTATTTAAGTCCAAGTGCTATTGGTAGTGCTAGTGCTATTTTGAAGTCTGACAAGATGGAATCAGTTACTCCGGTTTCATTTCAGATCATATGAATCTTTCACTCTAATATGTTTCTTTAACACTTTTAGTAGGAATAAGTCTTGCTCTCAGTAAATCCTAAACATCTTGAATAAAATGAATTGATGGATAAATTCTACTCCATTAATAATTTCATAGATGATAGAAATAATTTCATAGAACACATTAGGCAAGAAAAAGCATTGTTCCACGCTAGTGTGAATATTTGAGTAAGCAATTTAACAAGAGCATATTTTGGTTCAATAAATAAAGAGGCATTTTAAAATGAGATCCAGTACTATCAGAGAGAAAGCAAAAGGAAACTTAGTATGAAAATCATACAATGTGTTTCAGTTTTCAGATGTATAAAGAAAGAAAGGAAAGAAGAAAAATCAGTACCAATGAAAAGAGAAATTTATGCAGCTCACAATCTAAAACTTAACTTTGGTGATAAGAAATCTGCTATTAATGAAACCTTGGGAAATAATTACTTCACTAGCTGAAGAAGTATTGCTGTCTTCTTTTTAATTTGATGTCAGCATCCTTCCTGTTAATGTTTCACAACAAAATCTAAAGACCTAATTTGTTTTTGTTAATATAAAATATTTTTTTAAAAAATCCCTGGGGACAAGAAGGATTTTTAAAAACCACAAAACCAAAGCAAAAAAAATATTTGGAGGGGAAACACAAATCTGGAGTAAAAATACCTAGACACTTAGGCTGAACGTTTCAAAAATAAACCTCTGCATCAGATTTATTTGTCTTTAGAAATATTTCTGAAGGCTATGGGAAAGTTCAAGAATTTGATAGGAGAAATGGTGCTTTCTTCTCTCAGCTAATTCTAGGCTGCAATGCCTTTTCACTGGAAAATTTGCAAATATCCTAAAAGCTGCTTCTCGTTCCAGAATCATCCAGGACCGTTTTGAAATAAAGATAAAGGTTGAAATTTCCACCGTCCACTTGTGTCCAACTCTGGAGCTCATCTCCATTTCTTAGTTGAGGGAGCCAGCATTGTCTGAAGACACTTCGAAAATCATATGACCTTCATGACTATACACAGAGGTGCACAGAGCATGGTTACCTTCTCACCAAAGTGGTACCTATTTATCTACTCACATTTGCATACTTTTGAACTGCTAGGTGGGCAGGAGCAGGGCAAGTAACAGGAGCTCACCCTGTCACATGGCACTCAGGGTCTCAAACCCAGGGTGTCAGCTTTCCAGCTGACACGCTCAGGTTCTTGAACTGTTGAGCCATTGCACCCCTCCCCCATTTTGAAACAGGCTATCCTTAATCGATTCCCTCCCTCCTTGGAATCCAGACTACATTCCACTACAGTCCTTTCTAATTGTCCATGTCGTCCTTTTCCTGTTCAATTATCTGGTAACTCTATTCTATTCCTCTTATTCTAAGGATGAATATCCAAAGGCATCATGGCAACTCCTTCTCCAACCCCCTGATTTTCAAATTCACCTTCAATTCTGGGTGTATTCACCCCTTTCAACACTCTTGCTTCACTTCCCTCAGGGGTTCTCAACTTCTGGTTCTCTTGGTCCGTGTGAAGTGACTCTGAAACCCAATGGATGCTTCTCCATTCTCTTTTTAGAAGCTAATCCTTTTTCCTTTTGGCAATCCAGTTCTGAATAGGGACTCAAAGATCTTCTATGACATCACAGAATTCAGCCGATTTATTTATTTATGTCTTGCCTTTATTATTTTTACAAACAACTCAAGGCAGCCAATGTACCCAACACACTTCCCCCTCTTTCTATTTTCCCCACAACAACTACCCTGTAAAATGAGTTGGGCTGAGAAACAGGGCCTGGTCTGAAGTGAACAAGCTGGTTTCCATGCCTAAAGACAAGACTAAAATTCACTGGCTCCCGGTGATTGGCTGAAAGTCACCAACTGGTTTTTTTTTGATAGAATAGAATTCTTTATTGGCCAAGTGTGATTGGACACACAAGGAATTTGTCTTGGTGCAAATGCTTTCAGTGTACATAAAAGAAAAGATACATTCATCAAGAGTCAAGAATCATCAGGTACAACATTTAATAATAGTCATAGGGTACAATAAGCAATCAAATCATACTGGGAAACAGTCAATATAAATCGTAAGGATACAAACGACAAAGTTACAGTCATACAGTCACAAGTGGGAGGGGATGGGTGATAGGAACAGTGAGAAGATTATAAGTAATATTAATGCAGACTTTGTAAATAATTGAACAGTGTTGAGGGAATTATTTGTTTAGCAGAATGATGGTGTTTGGGGAAAAAACTGTCCTTTTGTCTAGTTTTCTAGTGTGTAGTGCTCTATAGCGTCATTTTGAGGGTAGGAGTTGAAACAGTTTATGTCCAGGATGTGAGGGATCTGTAAATATTTTCATAGCCCTCTTTTTGACTTTTTGACAGTATACAGGTCCTTGATGGAAGGCAGGTTGGTAGTAATTGTTTTTTCTGTGATCCTAATTATCCTCTGAAGTCTGTGTCTGTCCTGTTGGGTTGCAGAACCAAACCAGATAGTTATAGAGGTACAGATGAAAGACTCAATCATTCCTCTGTAGAACTGGATCAGCAGCTCCTTGGGCAGTTTGAGCTTTCTGAGTTGGCACAGAAAGAACCTTCTTTGTTGTGCTTTTTTGATGACATTTTTGATGTTAGGTGTCCATTTTAGGTCTTGTGATATGATAGAATCTAGAAAGTCTCTTCTGTTGATACTGTGTTGTTAGAGGTGGTAGTATGGCAGGGTTTCTTTTAAAGTCTGTCACCATTTCTATGGTTTTGAGTGTATTCAGTTCCAGATTGTTCCGGTCACACCACAAGGCAAGTTGTACAACCTCCTATCTGTATGTGGAAGCTTAGGGAAGGATAGATTGGAACTCACTGGCTCCTGGTGATTGGTCCAAAGTCACCCAGTTAACTTTCATGCCTAAGGCAGTACAAGAACTTGTCCTAAGGCAGGACTAGAACTCACAATTTCTGGCTTTCTAATCAGGTGCTCTCCAGTTTGTTATTAACTTTGCTAATGCTCTCAGGGGGAAATTGACCGAATGCCAAATGCCAGCTTGACCATTATAACACTATTTATGGACAGTCGTGTTGTGTCATAAGTAATATCAAATCTTCAGGCTTAGGTTAATTGATGGTTTGATGCCTTTCTCTGAAAGATTAACCTGATAGATAAGTATATTTAAGAGATTCTAATGCGCACATTGAAGTGGAGTTACAATGATGCAGCAAGCAATTCTTACTGAATCAGCAGTTTCTCGGATATAAATATAATTTTCAGAATGGAATCTGGCCAGGATACTCAAGGACAAAAAAGAAATAAAAATGGCTTTTTTTGTTTCACTGCTGCCTGAAGCAATTCAGGAATAATTATATATAATATCAAATTATTCAATTATGCAGTAAAGATGGCTTTCTTCTCCAATTATGCTTTTGAACATAAAAATGCTAATACCTCATCATTTCATAATAGAATGCAAGCCACAAAATTGATATAATATGGGCACATTGTACATGTACATTAGAAGTTTAAAATCACGTTCTGAGTTCAAAGAAACCTAATAAAAAGGGAAGGGAAAGAGAAAGCCTTTTTACTTTTAGACACTAAATAAGGAGTTTCATTTTTTTTAAATTAATCCCACCAAGTATTTCTATATTTTATCAACAATTATTAACAATTGACCGAGCTGCAGGACTCCAAAGTCAAGGTCGCCTCACCAGATATAAATCTATTTAATAAAGTGATATTTTTTATTAAATCTATCCATCAAACTTGGAATACTCAAATGGTCTCTCACCCCCATAACAAGGAAAGCCCAATCTTCCTTAGCTTCTGAGGTAGCAGTTCCATCAATTGAGGCTTAAGGTGATAAGCTGAGGTCCAAAAGGTGTTCCAATGAAGTTCTAAAACTTTTCCAAGCTTTCTTTTGTTGAGATTATTTGAAATTCTAAAAGATTAATAAATTAGAAGCTGTCATGCCTTAAGGCCAAGAGCCAACTAAGTCCAGCATCAACTTTTATTTCTATAGGTTTCTTGAAAACCAAGGTCTAAGCAGGTGGCTATAATTCAGTGCTTTGTTTGGATATATCTCCACCTGCTTAGAAAGAAGACAAGAAAAGGGTGGTAGATGCTGGAGATCATCTTGTCACACCAGAAGGTGAGGCAAGGAGCAACTTCATAGGTTCATCTTCTTGGAAGTAGAGGTACTGTCTCTTAGAAAGAGGACATGAAAGAGGTGGTAGATACTGGGGATCATCCTGTGACTCTAGAAGGTGAGGCAAGGAGCAAATTCACAGCTTCACCTTCTTGGAAGTAGCGGTACTGTCTCTTTCAAAGTGGACAAGAAAGGAGTGGTAGAAACTGGACATCATCAACCACTCTGGAGGAAATCTGGAAGTATCTGTATTACTCCTGATAATGTCTTCCATGGATGCCCGTGGGGGATGTACTCCCCCCACTTCTGCTGTCATTTTGTGAGAATGCACAAGGGTGTCCCTCAAACCATCACTCGAACTGAAAAGATTGCCTTCCCAAATACATGACCTACAAGTTGCATCTTGTGTTGTGACTCTTTACTGCCCTCTGCACTAAGGTTGTGATAAATAGAGACATTGCTTTCACCTAGCTCTCCATTAATGGATTGCAGAAGAATCAAGACGTGTGCGTGAAAGAGTATATTTTGGTTCCTACTCAATATAATACCCTTACCCTGAATATTTTGGTTCCCATGACTTCTGTGGCAGTCAATCAAAACAGAGATTTGGGGTGTATATTTTTTTCTGCTTCTGATCGCTGGATGACCTGCCCAAGGAATCCAGACTTCTGTCATTTCTCTGGAGAAAAATAAATTCTAATACCACAAATGGATTATTTGCAAGTTTAGTGTGTACATTCCATTCCATCTTGGATGGACTTACGATGCACTCAGCTGACCACTGTGATCTCCCAGTGCCCATGGCCTGCTAAGGTGACCATCAGAGGGCCACACTGTAAGATCAGGTTGGGTCTTCTCCAGAGAAGGTGAATTAAAAAGAAACCAGGGCAGGACAAAGCATGTCATAGGTCAGGATCTTCATGTTGTGTCTCTAAGACAAAGAGATTTAGCATCTCTTTCGGGGGAAGCAACTTGACGCTGATAACACCCTGTCTCCAAACCTTTTGGGGGGAAAGTTCTAGGTTACCAAATCTGGGTTGGATGAGTCTGGAACATCATTAGATGGTAGCAAAGGAGTAATTTTCTGCCACCTAATGCTCATTTTTGCAGACCAAATCTGATAGCCTTAGGTATTTTGCTGAACGCTTTTCCACCAAAAATGGATGCAATGATTCATTATCATTTTGAGAAGAACATATCAAAATGCCAATGCCTGTTAAGGCATTAAAAATAAATCTCTAAGCCTGTCATTCCAAATTTCCCCAAAAATAGGATACTTGGTCCCATTTGTCTCCAGTGATGTATTTTAGCTAAGTTTGTCCTGTTATATCACCCACTGCAGCTCTTCTTCCCAATCAAATGCAGGTAGTCCTTGACTTAAAGACCAAAATTGAGCTCAAAATGTTCATTGCTAAGTGAGATAGCTGTTAAATGAGTTTTGCCCCATTTTATGACATTTCTTGCCACAGTTGTTAAGTCAAATCATGCACTTGTTAGGTTAGTAACATGACTATGTTTCCCCGAGAATAAGACCCAACCAGACAAATAAGCCCGGTTAAATAAAATAAGCATTTTTCAGATGCTCGTAATATAAGCCCTGCCCAAAAAATAAGCCCTGGTTAAACTCATACGCCAGATGGACACATTTAGTATCATATTTTCCTGAAAAATAAGATCTAATGAAAATAAGCCCTGATGCGTCTTTTGGAGCATTGTTT
Organism: Hydrophis major; assembly: GCA_033807585.1. Classification (NCBI taxonomy): domain Eukaryota; kingdom Metazoa; phylum Chordata; class Lepidosauria; order Squamata; family Elapidae; genus Hydrophis; species Hydrophis major. The sequence goes on along the minus strand of CM066335.1, from coordinate 14,182,581 downwards.
GGGAGCAAAATTAAAATAAAGACCTGGTCTTATTTTTGGAGAAACATGGTAGTTTTTAAGTGAATCTGGATTCACCATTGACTTTGCATGTTAGAAGATCTCAAAAGGGGATTACATGACCCTGGGACACTGCAATTGTCATGAATACAGGCCAGTTGCCAAGTGTCTGAATTTTGATCAGGTGACCATGGGGATGCCATGGTTGTAAGTGTGAAAAATGGTCATAAGTCAGTTTTTTTCAATGCTGTTGTAACTTCAAACAGTCACTAAAGGAATAGCTGCAAAAGGAGGAATTCCTGTATTGGCTGTGGTTCAATGCCATCAAAACTCTCTTCTCCAAAGACCTTAGCCTACTGGAAAACCTTTCTCAGGGAATATCTCCTCTGCTTTTCTAAGTTGTTGGTCTCTGTGTCATGCTGCTCTTCTTCTGTGGAACTGAAATCTACCCTGCTCTTGTCTGACTCATCAAATAAAAAGAAGAACCCAATGGAAAACCCATAACTCTTGTCGCCAACTTAGAGAGAGGGCTCCATGTAGGTATAACAGATTTCATTATCTCCACGGCCCTTCGAATCCAAATGCCACACAATTGTGGTTCCTCTCATTCTTCTCCAGAAGACATTTTGCATTTGGTTTCAAACCATCCATCGATTCAAGCTCTATTCCTGTTAGTTCTTTTGATAAACAGATTGCACCAAGCAAGTCAACTCAGATCAACACATCTTGAATAACCTGGGCACATATCTCAAAGGGTTCCCCCTCCCCTTAACACGATGTTTATATGAAGAGTGATTTTTCTGACAACACATTTGGAGAGTGATTTCTTAACTAAGAACCTAAAGGAAAAGTGGGGAAAGGGGATTGGATTTGAAGAATCGTTAGCAATCGTCCAATGCGACCACCCTGATATGTAAGACTAGCTCTATACCTGTGCTTCGCTACGAAACTATGTGATCGGGTTTAGTTTTTGGGGAGGAAAATAAGCGGGGGAAAATTATGTCTTTGCCCAGTGGCATCCATCGGTATTCATCTGGCTAGTGTCCTGTCAGTGTGTGAGAGAGTTGAGGACTCTTTGGAAACTGAAACAGTATTTGCTGTGTGAGCAAGGAAACAGCAAGGAGCCTGGGCATGGCTTAGCTCAACTGCAGTTGGAACAGATTTCTTTTGAAGTGGGCAGTAGTAATAGAACTCCTTAGGATCAGAGTGTGTTAATAATAATATAGGAAATATTTATGCTTTGGTGGTTATTTTGAAAAAATCCTTTCTTAGTGAGAAAGCCAAGAGAAACATACTTGCTAAATTTCAAGTTTGTAGGTTTTATGGTTCTGGAGATTTTGTGATGATGGGTGAGTGGTATTTTGCTTTTATATATATAGATATGCTTGCAATGGAAGTGAGTGACTGTCCCTATAATTTGGAATCTTATTTTGAGCTGACTGCAGTGTTTGATTCAAGGATTCCCTCTTCGATCTGCTGTCCTTTCTCTTGGAATTATTACCTTTTGGGAAATGACTAGGATTAACTCCCAAAGCTGGAGACCCTCATGCAGTTTGACAACACACAGCTCCAAAGGATCAGAAGTAGTTTGAAGGTGCTATGTGATCCATGTCTCTTCTGCTGGCTCAAAACTCTAATGACAAAGAGCAAAAAAATAATGATTTCTCTCAAATGTCTGCAGGTGTGGCAGCAAAAAGGGAGAATTAAAAAGGAGACCCTCACAAGTGTATATGCAAAAAAAAAAAAAAAATGGGAATCCAGTTGGCTGGCTTACTAGTGTCCAGCTAGTCCCCTCTGCTGAAAAAGTTGGAAACTAACCCTTGTTAACTACATTCTGTGGAGGTTTTGGTGGTTTCTGAGTTTGGTGCTTTACTTGCAGTTATTTCATTACCCGGCTAGGTAATACCATCACTGAAGAAGAGGTCAACTTACTCTCCAAAGCACCTGAAGGAAAGCCTATGGAGATCATCGGTCATCCAGGTCTTGGTTGCCCAAAAAGTGCTTTTTTTTTTTTTTTCAAGAGGCATCTGGACTTTCTGGTTTTTCCTGGACGGTATTTCGCTTCTCATCCAAGAAGTTTCTTCAGATGAGAAGCGAAACTTCAAAGGAAAACAGGGAAGTCCAGGAGTTGCCTCTTGAGAAAGCACCTCTGAGACACCAGAAAGAACGATAAAAGAAACAATGGGTGGAAACTAACCCAAGAGAAGAGCAACCTAGAACTAAAGAGAAATTTCCTAACAGAACAATTAACCAGGGGAATGACTCGCCTTCAGAAATGGTAGGTGCTCCATCCCTGGAGGTTTTTAGAAAGGGACCGGACAGTCCTTTGTCTGAAATGGTCTAGGGTCTCCTGCTGGAGCAGGGGGTTGGACTAGATAACCTCCAAGGCCCCTTTCAACTCTGTTCAGTATTCCAGTATTTCTAAGTTATACAGTTATAAGTTACGCAGTATATGTGGAGGGGGGCGGGGGGGGTGAGGGTGCTTGTCCAATAAGCTGCAGGAAGAATTTTTTTTAAAAAAAACCCCAATTCCAGAAAAACAGTTGCCAATCAAATTACTTTTCTGGAATTAAAAAACCAAGGCACCATCCTGGGAGAATTGAGCAGCCTGGAGTCTGGATTGAGTATCTTGCAAATTGTTGCTGAAGTCTAGATAGGATTTTCTTAAGGTGTCTTAGAATCAATACAATGCAAGAAGCAACCTAAGGATATAGTGTGGACCAGCCTTGGCTCTACAGATTGGCTTTATTGCCAACGGGCCTGGGGACTCCAGAATGGGATGGAGCCCATCAAAACGCTTATTTGGGTGATGTTATCATCATCAGAGTTGGAAGGAACCCTGCAGGTTTTCTAATCTGATGCTCAAGGAGAAGCTCCTATTCCATTTCAGACAAATGGCTGTCCAGTCTCTTCTTAAAAGCCTCCAGTGTTGGAGTATCCACAACTCCTAGAGGCAAGTCATCCCACTGATTAATTGTTCTCGCTGTCAGGGAGTTCCTCCTGAGTTCTAGGTGCTTCTCTCCCTGATTAGTTCCCATCCATTCCATGCGGCCGGAAAAGGGGGGGGGGAGGTTGGTTATTGCTTTTTTTTTATATTGCTTTTATATTGTGTTTTTATCCTTGAAAGCCACCCATTGTCACTGAGAGTGAGTTGCGTGACCCTATAAATATCCTTAAATGAATAAATCAGCAGATGTTTGTTTCAGTGGGATGCTACTTATGAGGTTTCTATGCACTGTGGAAGAGGTATAAATCAGCAGTGGTAAATTTTTTTACTCCTGGTTCTGTGGACGTGTCTTGGTGGGCGTGGCAGGGGAAGGTTCCTGCAAAATCCCCATGCCCTCCCCACCCCACTAACCTGCTTTCCAGCTCCCTCCTCCTGTGCAGGGCAACAAAAGGAGACCCAGCCGATCAGCTGGGATTCGGGAGGCGGAGAATAGATGGGGTTAGCGGAGCCAGTCAGAGGTGGGATTGGCCGGTTGTCTGAACTACTCAAGATTTCCAACTGGTTCTCCAGAACTGGTCAGAACCTGCTGAAGATCAACCTCTAGTATAAGTAAACGACCTGTACAAACACAGAGAGACAAAAAATGACACAAGCAAGAGGAAAATCCCAGTAGAATTTTTTGCTTGGACTCTTTCTTAGGCTTGTCTGAATGCAGAGTCACTTTTAGCTGTCACAATATGTGGGGTCCCTGTAATGTGGGGGAGTTACAATATGCCGAATTGGCAAATGACAAGTTTTAAAAAAATAAAACTGAACATTTGGTGGGTGGGTAGTTTGGTTGACAATCTTAAATCATCTTGCTATTTATGTGGGTGTCTCTCCATCTCACTGGGACAGGAATTTTAAAAAAGCCAAACCAATCTGGGTGTTTGGCTTTGAATGCCTGCTGTGCTTACACATGAGCCAGAAAAAAATTCCCCAATTTTCTAAACTGTTTGTGAGTTATTCAAATTTATGATACCAACCAGTTCAGATTTTGATTTCTAAGTAACGAGAGAGAGAGAGAGAGAGAGAGAGAGAGAGAGAGAGAGAGAGAGAGAGAGAGAGAGAGAGAGAGATGAACTGGAAGAAAAACTCAGGTCACTGCACTTAATTAAGAACAAGTTTAACAAACAGCAAACTATCCCCTCTTGTTCAAAGTCCAGGAATGAGTAGAGATTATGTTTTGGCTAGAAAAGCACCTCCATCATACACACACACACACACACACACACACACACACACACACCACTTTGAGCCTTGTGGGATGGTCCATATTCTGAAAAAAAAATAGGGCAAAAATATCATCCACCAAGAACAAAATCACACTTTTTAACATTATAAAATTATCCTGTAATGGCCAAGTCATCTCGGTGATCAGCGAAGCTTCTCTGTTGTTGGAAGAGATTAATAACAGGAAGGGGAATGTTGGCTAGAGCCTGTTCCACAGAGATACATGTCTGTTGTAAATCCCATCCAACGATAGAAAAGAAAAATATATCAGCTCCAGCCTAAACACAAACAGGAATCTCATCTCTTTTGGTAGCTCATCCTGATGAGAACTGAAGCAGTTAGTGTTGGAGGACCTACTGAGAATCAGTCAAGCCACCGTCTATGGAGGTTTTCTGTTGTCCAGGTCCTGATTCTCCCAAGGGTGTTTTTTCAAGAGGCAACTGGACTTTCTGGATTTTTCTTTGAAGACGTTTTGCTTCTCATCCAAGAAGCTTCTTCAGCTCTGACTTGACGGTGGGGAATAGAAGGATATATATTTCTTGCAGATAGCTGGTCAATTGCATCCTTTTATTTATTTTTTTAAACAAATTTTATTAATTTTACAAACACAATACACAAGACATAAACTAAAACATCTTTTCTGAAGGTTGTCTGATCCCGGGTTAAAACTCTTCACACAGACACAAATTCAAACATCATATTCATTTTATATATCCTTCCATATCTTGTTATCATTTTCTTTTCTTTTCTTTTTTCAATTGCATCCTTTTAGAGGGTCATTGAGGCCACTTGGAGGTTTATCTGTGTCCTCGGAGTCACCTGATTGGTGCAAATGGGTGTGGAGCATAAAATGACCTAACTGTCTGCAAGGAATATAACTCCTTACATTCCTCACCATCCAGTCAGAGCTGAAGAAGCTTTTTGGATGAGAAGTGAAACGTTTTCAAAGAAAAATCCAGAAACTTCAGTTGCCTCTTGGAAAAAAGCATCTTTGGGATGGTCAAGCAGTAACCTCTGGATGAGGCCGTGAGAGTTGAAGCTATTAAACCAAGTTAAGTTAGCCTATTTCCTTACATCCTGTTTGACACCAGTTCTTCACTTTGTAAAGCCATGGGTTTTTTTTCCCCTCTGAAGGGCTCTGCTTTCTGAATCTATTACTTGCTTACTTACCAGGGGTGGGATTCTACCAGTTCATACCTATTTGCTAGAACCGGTTGTTAATATTCTAAGTAGTTTGGAGAACCGGTTGTTAGAAGAAATTACTGGCCTAATCCTGTAAGGAAGGCAGGAAGGAAACATTCTGGTGTTGCTTACAGAAACTGCCTCTCTGTTAACCCTTATTACATTCTTGGCAGGACTAGATTTCCTGTCTCAGGAACCTCTCTGGAGTTTTTTTCCCCTCCTTTGCTGGTACTTTGCTTGTGTGGAGTGACCATTCAAAGTTACAGTGGCACTGAAAAAAGTGACTTATGATCATTTTTCACCCTTACGACTGTTGCAGCATCCCCACAGTCATGAGAGGCCAGGCAAGGAGATGGAAAATCTCACATGATGAGCAGGTTCTGCCTTTTGGGGGATGAAGGAGAGGAGTTATTAAACACTTTGGGTATGGGTCAACTGATTTCCATTGCTTCCAAGACACAGCAAGCTGTTGCCCATTCATAATAAAGATTATGCTTTTTATATACACTGTGATAGTAGATACACACACACACATACCTCATGAAGTTAGATACATGAACAAGGGAGTAAATAGAGTAGTGTTAATTTCAAGCTCCATTAAGAATAGGATAACAAATCAATTTGGGTTAAATGGGGAAATGGGCAAAATGGTGCAGGCATATTTTTAATACTTCTAAAAAAGGCATTAAAGAGAATGAGCGTGGGAAAAACCATTAGCTATTATTTTTTACTTCTTGGATTTCCTTTAGTAGAAACAAAGGCCAAGGTAGAACCTTCCCTCCCTTTCTTCCTTCCCTTTTGACCCTTCCTCTGTCCATCTTCCTTCCCAACCTGGATCACACAAGAAAGTCAAGATGTCTTCCTTTTATTTCAACAGGCAGAGTTGGTCTACGAGTGGGCCTCAGCCACAAACATCGTCCACTGCTTTCTTTCATTCTTGGCAGAAGAGTTTTTAAAAGTTAGCATGGGATAACTAGGAGACAAGAGGGTAAATGTGTAAGGAATGAGGAACTGGGGATGTCTAGTTTGACAGAGAAGGACTAAGGCAGAGGTGGGATTCAGCAGGTTCTGACCAGTTGTGGAGAACCAATAGCAGAAGTTTTGAGTTGTTCAAAGAACCGGCAAATACTGTCTCTGACTGGTCCCACCCCCATCTATTCTCTGCCTCCCATTGAGTCCCAGCTGATTGGCTGGGTCTTCTTTGGTTGCCCTGCACAGGAAAATGGAGCTGGAAAGCAAGTTAGTGGAGTGGGGAGGGAATGGGGATTTTATAGTACCCTTCCGCTTCCAGACCCACCAAGCCACACCATGCCCACCAAGCCATGTCCACAGAACCAGTAGTAAAATTTTTTGAATCCCACCAGGGTGACATGATAGCAGCCTTTCAACATTTGAAGGGCTGTCACAGAGAGGACAGGGGTCAACCTATTCTCCAGAGCACCTGAGGACACTGTTGTGGCCCGCCGGCGGCTAGTGGAGCTGGCAGCAGAGTTGGACAGTGAGGAGGTGGGGGAGGAACCTGGGCCAGTCCTGGAGGCTGAGGAAGGCTCGGATGAGGGCTCTGCATCAGAGGCAGAGATGGGGCCAGGGCAATCTGACAGTTGTCATCTGCCTTTGGAGTCAGACAGCAGTGAGGCAGGGGAGTAGCTGGAACCAGTTCCCAGCCTGCGCATGCACAGAGCTGCCAGGAGAAGGGAACAGCTAAGGAACAAGGGTCGACTTGGGAATAAAGCCACAGGTGGACGATGAATGCCCCCCCCCCCCTAGGGATTAAAAGAGGAGCAAAAGGAGAGGGGGCTTTTGCAGAAAATAATTTGTCCATTGCAGCAGTGTGAAGATCTGCCTATGCATCTCAAAGACTCTGTGCTGCGTCCTTCCTTGTCAGCACTGCATTTGGATAATATTTACTTGGCAGCTCTCCAAGCTAGATAAGATCTGTGTTCCCAATTACACCCTTGAAAGACTGTTTGCCAGGCCTTAGGCTGAAGGTAAATGCAAAAAATTCACCTTTGTTTAATAAAAGGTGTTTTGCCGGGGACGCCTAGATCAGAACAGGCACAACAAGAAGTAACAGATGGAACTTTCTCAAACAGAGCTCCAACCTAGAACTAAGGAGAAATTTTCTGGCAGTGAAAACAATTCAGTGGGACTGTTTATTTCCAAAAGTTGCGGATGCTCCATCGCTTTAAGAAGAGACTGGACAGCCATTTGTCTGGAGTCTCTCGCTTTAGAAAGGGGTTAGACTAGAAGATCTCCAAGGTCCCTTCTGTTATTCTGTTAACTTTTTGGCCATGGTAGACGCGTGAGAGGCCAGCTGCAAAGATTACTCGAAGTTGTCACCAGTGGTCTCCTTAGCTTTTGGCAATGATTGAATGATACTATAACTGTCACCAACTCCTATGTGATAGGAGAAGCTCCTTTCAATGTCTGTGGTTGTTTTGTCTTTCTATGCACCGCTGCTCCTTCCTCATTAGTAGGTGAAATGAACTGGAAAAAATGCTTATCAAAACTACAGTAAAAGGGGATGGGTTGGAATGGAGAAAAAAAAATCATAATGGCAAACTAATACTTAAAACTCCCACTGAAGTTTATCTTATGTGCTAAAACTTATTTTCTGGGCTGCATCAGATGGTATCCGAATAGAAGAATACTCAGGAGAAGAATGCAAGAGGAAATATGTTGGATGTTATTCATTTATTTGTCAAACAAAAGTTACACATTTGAAGGAACAAAATCAAAACCTAAAATGTGACAGGGATGATAGGCACTTCACTGCACTTCCGCACACCCGCTATACGAACCTCTTAAATATGGGATGAGGTCCACAAAAGTTAAGTTGGTATTAAAACTGTGAAAGTTAGTAGCTGAAACGGGTAAGATATTCCAGACTTCGACAAGCCTGTTACAAAAATTGAATTTTTAAAGGAGAAAACTAATTTTATACAATGATTGTATTAAATTAGATTTTATGAATGGATGTAATAAGAATATGTGATGAAATATGCAAATTAACAGTTAAAAGTATTAAAGTTTAACAACTATGAAGATATGTGAAATATAAGTGAATTAAACAAAGAGGCAAACATTTAGAATAATACAATAAAGTAGAAAATGTATAAAAGTATTGTTAGGATAAAAAAATTGAATATAAAAATTAAATATGTAATTATGGTCATATTTGTATGTAAAGATGAACCTGTAATCACAGTGTTCACTAAAAAGAGATGTTTTTAAAATGTGGAAAACTGAAATAAAACTTGTTTTTAAAAAATTGAATTTTTTACACTCAAGTTTAAAGTGGTTGTTTGCATGCATTACATTATAATTAAAACTAAAAAAAATTTTTTACAGCTAAAATGTTATTATGTACAATTTTGTATGCAATACTTAAATTTGACTGCAAACTTCGCAGCTCTAAACTATTCAAGCCACGCCTAGTAGCATAAGGTATTCTATTATGGATAGGAAAGTGCAAGATTTTTCTTGTAAAATACTTCTGAACTTGTTTGATTGTATTAATGTTAAGAATATTAGGTTCTTAAAAGTAAAAAGCTCTACTTTCTGTGATATGTAGTGACCTCTAAAGATGGCTAGAGTAGCGTACTCTAAAGATGGCCATCAAATCAATGTAGACTTGTAGTAGCTGTGCAAATAGATTTTCTCCATGAACTCTTTAAGATACAGTATGGATATAGTCACAGTAATAGGAGAGAATGTGCCACATGCAAGTGGCTTTGGGGTTTTTTCTTCAATTTATGTGTGTCCTCCTCATTGTAAAAAAGTTGGTCACCTTATCATTATCAATGTATAGCTAAAAGTACGTTATGAAAAAAAAGGAACTTGAAGATATATCACTCTTGACATATAGATATTTAACAATTTGAGGTCAAGCAAGCAAGTTAGTTCTTTCTTTTTTCTACTTGAAAACCAAACTGTCATATTTTCTTAACAGGGAACTGATGTTGTGTTCTCTCTACAGGAGAGAAACCCTAGTTTTATCAATGTGTCATTTCTACAGCAAAGTGTTTAAGAAACATCTTAAACACTTAAGAAATGACTTCATCTCCCACAAAGCTTTCTGTAGAAAGGGGAAAGGAAGAAAATCAGATAAAGGGGAAAAACAACGTTTTAATCTCAGTCATTTCAGAACCCATCACAGGCCAAATAATAAAAGGGAACCTTATTTGCTTGGCAGTGGGCTTCCATGCTTAGTTCATAACAACACAAATAATCTCTAAAAAGGTCTGAGATTTTCCCATGCCATTTTGATATAATCAAATGGAAGGCCCATTTAGCCTAACAAGCGTTGTGATTCAATCATTCACTAGCAGATCAAAGGAGATTTTTAATTATGTAAATGGGTGGTTTGGTCACATAAAATGTTCCATTAAGCTTCACAATTAATATGTCAAGTATTTAGGAGCAGCTTTGACTGTGGATGTTTTTTTTTCCATTTTCTTTCTTTTTTTTTAAAGTTAAAATGTCCCCTGGAATCTATCAATTGGGAAGGAAGCGGTTTTTGAACCTGTAAAGCAGAAAGCAGCCAAGATACTTTATTACATCTTTTAGCCACCCCTGTAATTACTTTTATTTTTTGTTTTCTTTCTGCAACTGGCACTAAAAAGCATTTTGTCACCAGATGTTCATTATTATTGGGAGGAGGGGGGTGAGAGATGTCGCATTTGTACCGTGGATTTGTTCACAGCGTGGCTGGCCTTCACCGAGGGCAAATTCCCAGGACTGGGTCTATAATAGCTAACTATAAAGTTTCCCACAGAGGAAAACAGAGGATAGAAGGAAGTCTAAATTGCAGGAAAATGGTGAGGATAAATTGCATTGAAGTATTATGCCATCTCTTGTGCCCAGAAAGGCTACGAGTTTACTTTGCAATTCTAGGCCATCATGGATATATATTTAATTACTAGATTAGATCTGTTTTATAGCATAATTTCTGTGGGCAGATTATAGAACGAACAAAAAAGCACGTTTAAAAGTCCCTTCATAGCACACGAAATACAAAAGCCACCATTTTAATAGGAGGGCATCTAATATTTCAAATCCCTAAAAATACCCCCTTTTTTCCCTTTCTTAAATTCCCAGGAAAAGTGTTTCAAACTGGGGCTGAAAAATTAACAACACTGACCTGGTTTGTTTTCCACCATTGGAGGAATCTATTCTAAAAGAAGCTTCTGAAATTGATCAAAATCAACATATCTTGAGAATTTATTGTGCATTTCTTTATTTATTGTTTATCTATATTCCACCCTTATTTTTTGTGACAAACAAGTCAAGACAGCGAGCATATCTAATACTGCTTTCTCCTCCTATTTTCCCCACAGCAGCAACTCTGTGAGGTGGGCTGGGCTTGAAAAGAATGACTGTGTGATGACGGGGGATACAAAGCAAACACAGTCACAAAAATCCGGTGAAGCCCCTTTTATTCCTTCACTTTGCTTCCAAGCTCCAAATATCCTTGATGGAAGACAAAAAACTCCTACACAAGCAGTTACGAGAAGGAGGGGAAAAACAACACAAACCAGGCAAGATAAGCGCTGGAGGACGTCCACAGATAACAGAACACACATTGGGAAGGATGCCAAACTCAGAGAGAAACCATAATCTAGAGATATTTCCATGCTTTGTTTCCAGCGTTCACCCATACGCATGCCCATCCTCTTATTCAGTTGTCACAGCTGCAGCCCATGAAGAGGATCAAGGCCCTCTTCTCCCCCGTAGACCACGTCTCTCCCTTATCCTCTCCACCCTACGTGCCCTAGGATGAAGAGGGGATGGGCCTGGGTCCTCCTCTGACTGCCCAGCCGGCCTCTGCCCTTCCCCAGCCTCCTCCACAACCTCCGGAGCCCCACTTCCATTTGGCTTCCGTGACTAAGAATTCACCATCTCCTGGTTTCTAGCCTGGAGGTTTAGCCAATGGAGCAAGCTGGCTCTCTATTCATCAAATTTATATAACCACCCAAGGAGTGGCTCAGGGCAGTGTACAAAAATCAAATAAAACAACCATATAAAAGCAATTGTGATTAAAAATCAAAACATTATTAAAATTTAAAATATGCAGCCACAAGACTATCTCTTTCATTGGAGATAGTAGATATATCAACTACAAGAATGGAGCCATTGTAAAATGTTTCTGTCTCTCTGTGATCTCAAGTCTGATGGCCAAGCCAACTCTTGAGGGATCTTCAGAAGTTTAACAGGGATGGAGCTAACTTGAGACCTTAGCCTTAACCTAACCCTAACCCTATCCTTCACATCTAGATGGATCCAATTATTTCTGAACAAGGTCAGAAGATAGACAATTATATGGGGAGAATGCGAGCCTGCCATCCCACATCTCAGCTTCCCCAAAATCTAGGTCCCCTCCAACCAGCGCTCTTGAGAAACCTAAGAATTGAGATTCACACATCTGAAGGATGTCCCAAAGGCACTTTTTCCAGAGGCAACTGGACTCTCCCAGAAAGTCCTGTTGCCTCTTGAAAAAGCTCCTTTGGGGCAACCATGACCTGAAAGACTGAGAATCTCCATAGACACATCTGGAGGATGTTCAGGTTGAGGACACCTGTCCTTCAAAAGGCCAACCAGTTTCTGACTTGAGTAACCAGATGTTTAGAACCTCCCTTTCCTTCTCTTACCCAGCGTAGCTCCATGGCTGCCAACAGTACATTTAAACATCAGGCTTTGGCATCACAAATGGGCTTTGATGATTTCAATATGGCCCTTTTCACAAGGAGTGATGTGGCATGACCTTCCTGTACGAAAGAGCACCCTTGTCCATGAGGTGTCCAGAAGATGGGTGAGTAGCCTTCTCCATAAACAGATTGTTAACTGGCCATGCTCTGTGGGTCCTCTAACGAGAAAAAATTACACTTCAAAGCAAACAAACAGCCGGGGCAGTTCTGCTAAAATATTCAAGCTGTATTGGTTATTGAGTAATTTATTTCTTGCCAAAGTTTTACTAAGGGAAGCAAATCATGGGAATGGAAGGCTGCTGACACTAAATAATCTTGGAAATCGGAGGGAACAGTTGTAAGAAAACTGATTACTACTTAAGAATGATGAACATAAATCCTTCCAAACTCTCAAGGCCAGCTGTAGGCATCAGCAGTTTCTGCCCACTCTACCCTCCCTTCGCCCCCACCAGAGGCTGTGCCTCCTTTCATCAAAGCCACACAAATGACAACACTAGTGTGTGCACACAGGGAGAAATAGTGCGCAGCGCTGGGGCACCATTTCATCTCACAGATCATTGCCTTCGACCTGGGTGCTGAATTCAACTGGGCTGAAGGCTGGACAGTAAAAGGAGAGCATCATGTCCCATGGCTGGCGTGGCGAGACAAGTAGAACAGAATAGATTAGAGCAGGAAGGGACCTTGGAGGTCTTCTAGTCCAGCTCCCTGGACTAGAGAACCTATACCATCTCAGGCAAATGACTGTCCAATCTCTTATTAAAAATCTCCAATATGAAGCACCCACAACTTCTGGTGGCAAGCTGTTCCACTGGTTAATTGTCCTCACTGTTAGGAAGTTTCTCCTTAATTCCAGATTGCTTCTCTTTTTGTTTAGTTTCCAACAATTATTTCTTGCCCTGCGCTCCGGTGCTTTGGAGAATAATTTGACCCACTCCTCTTCGTAGCAGCCTTTCAAATCCTGGAATTTTGCTATCATGTCACCCCTAAGTCTTCTTTTCTTTAGACTAGCCAGATCCAAACCCTGCAGCTGTTCTTCATATTCTCAGTATATCTGGTACCAAAAGTGGGAACTTCTGCAAAGTGTAGACTTCCTTCCTCCCACCAACAGAAGAGAAGAGAAGAATAGAGTAGAATAGAGAACAGAATAGGAGAGAAGGGGAGAGGAAGGAAGGGAAGGGAAGAAAAGAGGAAGGAACCTTGGAGGTCTTCTAATCCAGCCCCCTGCCCAAGCAGGAGAACCTATACTTTTTCAGATAAGTGATTGTTTAGTCTCTTCTTAGTCTCTTCTCATCCATGATTTCTGAAGGCAAGCTGTTTCACTATTTAGCTATGATGATATATTAATACAGTTATGTAATTTTTAACAGCTTCCTGAACTTGGAGATCACATGAACTAACCCTTTCCTTTCCATTGATTTATGCAGTATACGAGAGGATGCCCATATCACCCTCTAAAGCCTAGATAAGCACTGCCTGTGGGGTGGAGGCAGCATTAAGAGAGGCCCTTTAGCTAATGAGAGGAGACTAGGTTTGTTAAAAGGATTGGCTTGGCCACTTTCTTTAATGAAAAGAACTTTCATTCAGGTTTCTTTTCTGCATTCGGGCTGTTAATTTCTGGTACACTGGAGAAGCAAAGATTTGTTGGAACCCAGAGTTGTTTTTTTTTTTGTGTGTGTGTGTGTGTGTGTGTATACATGGTGCAGGGAGTGAGGATTTATTTTACTTCATTTAGCGAATGGCCTGCTACAGGGGCCATGCAATCACTGATATATAAATTTATTTTAAATAAGCCATCAACAACACACACACATATAAGATATGTGGACAATACGATACAATATAGGAGATAATGTTTACAAATTTATTTTAAACCATCAGCAAGTGTGTGTGTGTGTGTGTGTGTGTGTATGTATGTATGTATGTATGTATGTGCAGAGGTGGATATTCAGCAGATTCTGATCAGTTCTGGAAAACCGGTAGCGGAAATTTTGAATAGTTCGGAGAACCGGCAAATCCCACCTCTGACTGTCCCCGCCAACCCCATCTATTCTCTGCCTCCCATTGAGTCCCAGCTGATTGGCTGGGTCTTCTTTGTTGCCCTGCACAGGAGAACAGAGCTGGAAAGCAGGTTAGTGGGATGGGGAGGGAATGGGGATTTTGCAGTATCCTTCCCCTGCCACGCCCACCAAGCCACGCCCACCAAGCCACACCACGCCAGTGGTGGGATTCAAATTTTTTTACTATCGGTTCTGTGGGCATGGGTTGGTGGGCGCGGCTGGGGAAGGATACTATAAAATCTCCAGTCAGAGGTGGTCTTGGCCAGTTCTCCGAACTTCTCAAAATTTCTGCTGCCGGTTCTCCAGAACTGATCAGAACCTGCCGAATGCCACCTCTGCACCATGCCCACACACAAAATATGTGGGCAATACAATATAGGAGATAATATATTAAATTAAGATAAAACCATAATAAAACCACTGTAAAGTGGAGCCATAGAATTGCCATGGGATAGACGTTATACAGGAAGCATACCGACCTACAACAGTTCATTTAGCGAGTGTTCAAAGGTACAACGGCAGAGAAAACAATGACTTAGCACTGTTGTTCACACTTACGACCGTAAGCATTCCCATGGTCAGGTGATCAAAAGTGGGATGACTGGCCATTGACTCACCTTTTGCGACGCTTGCAATGTCCCGGGATGACGTGATCCTTTTGCAACCAGCAAAGTCAACAAACAGGGAAGCCAGAATTTGCATAACATCCTTGTGACTTCCTGAAATGCTGCCCTGGTTAACTTAAGAACTGTGCCAAGGAAGTCATAAAATGAATCAAAATTCACTTATCAAATGCTTCGCTTAGCAACAAAGATACTGGGCTCAATTGTAGTTGTAAGTCAAGGACTACCTATGCTTAGCTAAGGAAACTAACCATCTTAACTACTTCTTTTGTGAGGAAAAGCTTCTTTGAAGGACCTTTGCTGTCCCCTACTGGACATCAGTGGGCAAGATGGATTTTTTTTCCCTCTTCTCATTCTGAACTCTTAGAAGCTGATCCTGTATCTATAAAAGACCAAACCCTAGAAATCCAGGATTATCAAACAGATTGAATAGGGGATGTGGTGGCTCAGTGGCTAAGACGCTGAGCTTGTTGATCAGAAAGGTCGGCAGTTTGACGGTTTGAATCCCTAGAACCTCGTAACAGAGTAAACTCCCATTACTTGTCCCAGCTTCTGCCATCCTAGCAGTTTGAAAGCATGTAAAAAATGCCGAACAGTACCCAAGGTATCTCCTCAGACATCAGAGTCAGCGGAACACCCCTAGAGACAGTAAAAAATTTCAAATATCTTGGGTCCATCATTTCCGATGAAGGCTCAAAACCAGAAGTAATGGCAAGGATAGCACAAACAACAGCTGCGCTTTCGAAGCTCCAAACTATTTGGAAAGATAAGAACATCAGTCTGCGCTCAAGGATCCACCTAATGCGCTCCCTCGCAATATCAATCTTTTTATATGCCTGCGAAACCTGGACACTCAATGCGGATTTACAAAGAAGAATCCTTGCAACAGAAATGAGATGCTACCGAAAGATCCTTGGCATCCACTACACAGACCATGTGACAAATGAAGAGGTCTTAAATAAAATACAACAGGCAATAGGACCACACGACAACCTTCTTACTGTCGTCAAGAAACGGAAATTGAGATGGTACGGACACGTGTCTCGCTCTACTGGCCTCGCAAAGACCATCATGCAAGGGACGGTAAGAGGAAGCCGCAAACGGGGAAGACAACGAAGGAGATGGGAGGATGATATCCATGATTGGACAGGCTTGAACCTGGCAGCATCCCAGAGAGCAGTGGAGGACAGAGACGGATGGAGAAGCGTGGTGGTTAAATCTTCGCAGGCGCCCCAACGACCTCAAAAGAGGTCACGGGATAGGTGAAGGTGAAGAAAAAATGCAAGTAGAAAAATAGGAACCACCTTTGGTGGGAAGGGAACAGTATTCCGTGCGCCTTCGGCATTTAGCCATGCCAGCCACATGACCACGGAGACGTGTTCGGACAGCGCTTTGCTTCTTCGAATTTGTAACGAAGGTGAGCACCACCCCCTAGAGCTGGAAACGACTAGCACATATGTGCAAGGGGAACTTTTACCTTTACCTTTAACCCAATTGGTC
Organism: Hydrophis major; assembly: GCA_033807585.1. Lineage (NCBI taxonomy): Eukaryota > Metazoa > Chordata > Lepidosauria > Squamata > Elapidae > Hydrophis > Hydrophis major. The sequence continues at coordinate 14,166,296 of CM066335.1, read as the reverse complement.
CCGTGGATGTTAGAAAGAACTTAATGGCAAAGATGAACGCAATGGATCTGTGCTGCAGAAAATAGACAGCCTTTAATAATCAAATGTTCTCCAGGTATGATGGAAGTCCAGAAAATACTTGACTTACGGCCGCAGTTGAGCCCAAAATTTCCATTGCTAAGCAAGACATTTGTTAAATGAATTTGTGACCTTCCTTGCCACAGGACTTGTTAACTGAATCATTGCAGTTGTTAGATAAGTAACGTGGTTAGCAATAGCAATAGCGCTTAGACTTATATACCACTTCACAGTGCTTTCCAGCCCTCTCTAAGCGGTTTACAGAGTCAGCCTGTTGCCTGCAACAATCTGGGTCCTCATTTTACCCACCTTGGAAGGATGGAAAGCTGAGTCAACCTTGAAACGGTCAGGATCAAACTGCTGGCAGTGGGAAGAATTAGCCTGCAATAGTGCATTCTAAGCACTGGGAAGAGAGGAAGGAAGGAAGGAAGGAAGAGCAATAGCACTCAGATTTATATTCGACTTCACAGTGTTTTACAGCATTCTCGAAGCAGTTTATATAGTCAGCCTATTGCTCCCAACCATCTGGGTCCTCATTTAACCCACCTCAGAAGGATGGAAGGCAAATAAATAAATAAATACGTATTAATATTACTTTATAAGGCCTTGGTAAGGCCACACTTGGAAACCTGCATCCAGTTTTGGTCACCACGATATAAAAAAAGATGTTGAGACTCTAGAAAGAGTGCAGAGAAGATCAACCAAGATGATTAGGGGACTGGAGGCTAAAACATACAAAGAAGAGTTGCAGGAACTGGGTATGTCTGATTTAATTAAAAGAAAGACTAGGGGAGACATGATAGTAGTCTTCCAATATCTCAGGGGCTGCCCCAAAGAAGAGGGAGTCAAGCTATTCTCCAAAGCACCTGAGGGCAGGACAAGAAGCAATGGGTGGAAACTAATCAAAGAGAGAAACAACTTAGAACTAAGGAGAAATTTACTGACAGTTAGAAAATTAACCAGTGGGACAACTTGCCTCCAGAAGTTGTGAATGCTCCAACAATGGAGGCTTTTAAACATATGTTGGATAACCATTTGTCTGGAGTGGTGTAGGGTTTTCTCCTCAAGCAGGGGGTTGGACTAGAAGACCTCCAAGGTCCCTTCCAACTCTGTTATTCTAAAGCTTTCTAAGTTCTGCATCCTCTGCAAAATTGAACCTGCATTGACTATATCATTTCATTCAGTAACAGCAGGAAATTAGGTGAAACAAAGAACTGTTGTTTGGCGGGGTAAACCCTTTCTCTCTCTAGACTTTCTGTTTGAGGCTGATTTGAGGTCTCCTTGTCCTTTTCTTTTCTTTTTTTTTACACAAATTTTATTGATTTTAAAGACAAACAAACCATCATTAACCATTAAATACATAAAACCTCTTTCCATTATTAATTTTACAAGTCAAGTAAAATATTATTTTATGCAGCATAATTCTGTTTTACACCATTTCAATATAAACATACAGATATCTCTTAACAAATTTCTCATTATTATTTTTTTTGAATTCAATTTCATTGTTATTATTATTATTTTCTATATTTATCCAGTTTATAATCATCATCTTCATTCCTCTCTGACTTGATTACCATTATTCTCATCCAACATTCCTCCAAGGTTTTATTAATTCTCAAACAAAACATAGACACACAAAACACAAAAATATAAAACTTCTTTTAAGAAAGTAGTTTGGCTCCAGATTACCTCTCTTTGTATGGACTTCAATTAAATTCGTGCTCATCTTGTATACCATTACCTATCTTATTTACCATTCTATATCTTCTATATAACTTCTCCCCGCTTTTCGTTCTTCTTATTTCTATTTTATTTAATTCATTTTAATTTAAATCATTATATTTGTATTTTTTGTCCATTCTTTCCAGATTATCCATTTATCTCATTCCCTATAGTAAAAAAAAAAAAAAATTTCTCCTGAAATCACTGATCAGAGTATGATGCCTTTCTATCCTCCCCCTAAATTAATATTTAAAATAACACCTGATACCCAATCTGATTCTGCTTAGTACATTCTACCTACTAACCTTTAAAGAGAAAAAATAATAAGTTCATAATAATTAATATAATTAGATAATAAATCTAAATATTAAATCTTATAACATTCTGATTGTCTATTTCAAAAAACAAGTGCTACAATTTTATTAAATTTTAAAATCTATCATTACTAAACATTTCAATATTTTAATCTTTTATTAATTCTTATAACATTCTAGTTTTCTATTTCTAATACATAATACCATCTTATGTACCTTGCAGAATCTTCTTTTTTAAAGAAATTATACCTTACCCTTTATCCCTAAAAAAAAATCCTTTTTTCCCATCTTGTTTCATACCTTTGTGGCTTTTCCCTCCCTTTTCCCTTCCTTTCTTATCCCCCCTGGCCTTTTTACCCCCCCCCCCCACTAACCTCTGCCTTTTTAGCTTTCCCTCTCTGTTGTAATCCTTTCTCCTTTTGCTCAGCAAAATTGAGTTGGTTTTGCATCTTATTTTTTCCTTTCTTAAGTGTTTTTTAAGTCTTATATCCTTCCTTTTCCTTCCTTTCTTTCTCCTTTCTCTCTTAGTTAATTTTTTAGATTCACTGAAGATGGCGTCTTCTTCTTCTTCTTTTTCTTCTTCTCCTTCTATTTCCTCCATCTGTTGTTGTGTTTGCTAATAAATAGCAAGCGCCATTTCTAAAGAAAGGGAAGCTTCTTTCACAGCATCCTTACTTTCTTGATATTCCTTTCTAAGTTCATCATCAGATAAAGCCATTCTTTGTTCTTAGAGCAACCAAAATGTTTCAAAAGTTATAACAATTCTTCAAAGTCCCAGAGACATAAATCAGTCCAAACAACGCACAAAGTTCTCACTTTCTCTTCCTGGGGTGGTATCAGTAAAAGGGAAAAGAAAAAAAGCCCAGTCTGTATTTTACAGCCTTGTTGCAATCAATTTCTAGTCTCAAGATTTTCAAGGCATCTCCTCCAGCAAGATCTTAATATATTTTTTTTTGTCCTCTCCCTTCCCACTTATAACAAGAAGCCAAGTTTTTACCTTTTATAAAAAACAACAGGTTTCTCAATGGCCATTTGTTGATTCCATAGGGAAGGAGGGTAAACTTTCCTTTCAGCACCTCAATTTTGCCGCTTGAAATCCTCCTCTGGAAACCAAGTATTTTTCAAAAAGTCATAGTTCTCAGGATTAAATGCCTCTTAAAGTCCTGGATCAGCCAAAAAACTTTCTCTTGAAAACTTTCTCCCTTCTTCCTCCTGCTCAGTCTTACCCAGCTGCCGGCTTCTTTGTGGCGGCCATTACAGACCGCCGCTTGACCGCCTTGAGAAAAGGGGGTTTTGCTGGCTGGGGAGGGGGTCTGCAACACCCCCAAACCCCTCACCAGCTCCCCCTATCTTCGGCTGCCTCTGCGGGGCAGCCTTAGCCTCCAAACCCATCCGGATCGGAGGCACCAAAACGGCTAGCGCGGCAGGGATTGCGCAGGATCGCAGAACCCTGCCGCTGGCGAAGCCAACAAACCGGAAGTTCTCCTTGTCCTTTTCAAGCTTCTGGAGAAACCCATAAACTTTGATAAAAGCTTTTTTTTTTTTAAAGGTTCCACCTCAATTCTCGACTCCTATGAATTTTAAGGGGGAGAACAGGTGCATCTCAACAAAATGCATCAAGCTCAGGATGTAAAGACACATTTCTAAATACCATGAAGATGCACCCATGGGATGAAAAACAGACTACAGGTAGTCCTTTGACTCACAACAGTTCATTCAGTGACCGTGCGAAGTTACAACAGCCCTGAAAAAAAAAAGTTACTTACGACCATTTTCCACACTTAACAACCGTTGCAGCAGCCCCATAGGGAGTGTGTGGCCAAAATTCAATTGCTTGCCAACTGACTCGTATTTATGACGGTTGCAGTATCCCAGGGTCATTTTTGGGGGGTGACCTTCTGATAACCGAAGTCAAGGGGGGAAGCCAGATTCACTTAACAACTGGGTTGCTAACCTCACAACTGCGGTGATTCACTTAACAACAGTGGCAAGAAAGGTCATATAATGAGGCAGGGGTGGGATTCTGCCAGTTTGCACCGGTTCGGGCAAACCGGAAATTAAGTTGGCACCTGGTTTGCTGAACTGGCATTTGACCCAACCGGCTGGCCCTCCCCTTCCCTCCCAGGAGTCTCCATGAGGCCTATTTTCAATGCAGGTAAATGAAGGGCGCATATGGAGGCTCTGGGAGGGGGGAAAATGGGCCTTCTGGAAATCCGGAAACGGGCCTGTTTCTGGCTTCCGTAGGGCCTCCCGAGTCCGGGGGAGGCCGTTTTCGCTCTCCCAGAGGCCTGAGGGAAGCCTCCGGACTCTGGGGAAGTTCCAGTAGGCCACGCCCACCATGGCCACGCCCACCCCAACAACTCAGCCCACCCCTGTAATGGGGTAAAACTCCTTTAACAAATGTCTCGCTCAGCAATATACATTTTGGGCTCAATTCTGGTCATAACTTGAGGATTAGCGGTATATGTGCATGCAAATCAGGCTGCAAGAGGATGTGATAGGGAAATTATTCAGATAATAGTAGGATATTTGCCAGGAGTGTCTGCCGGGTATGCTCTAAAGGTTCCAGATGGTAGCTACAATGGTGCTCTTTAAACTCCACCTGTTTTCATTGGAAAAATAAAATGCTCACATCCCCAAAGAGTCAGAATAATCATTCCCCTTCTTTGCAGCAAGAAAAAGACATTCCATTCAGTGTGCCACACTGAGGATTCATGGACTGTAGGAAAAGGTGAGGTAATTTAGTTTTTTCTTTTCTTTTTACTTGTTTCTATCCTGGCTTTCCATCTGCCAAACATTACAAAGTTTTAAAAATGCCGAAATACAAACCGAAGAAAAGGATTAAATGATTAAAATCCTAGGAAAGGTTTCAAGAGAGATGAAAAATACCTTTAAAGTAGGTTAATAGAGGAACAGAGTTTTGGAAGGGACCTTGGAGGTCTTCTAGTCCAACCCCCCATGCTGAAGCAGGAACCCCGATATCATTGTGGTGGAAGATGTGTGTGTCAAAATTGGCAAGATTGTGGATGCATCAGAGCCGACACAGATTCATATACTTTTAAAAAAATGGACCCCAGAATTCTTTTACACACATTTCATATTTTTTGTTCCCTAAAAAAGTCAACAAATGAAATAGTTGCCAAATGGATTAATGTGACATTTTGAGTCTTTGTGGAGATTGCCTCACCAACCAATCTCAGTTTTGGGCAGAAGATAAGCCCCACTCACACAAAACAAAGCTGGCATCATAATACGGGCATATAATGTCCTCCCAAAGAATCCAGTTGACTAGTTGACTACTAACTGGTCAAATATAGCTCATCAGTCTGGAACCTGCACTACATATCAGATATTAATACAGTTGAGAAAGTCCAGAGATATTTCACGAAAAGAGTCCTCCACTCCACTAGACTTGAAATTTTAGGCTTAGACAACCAAGAATTACACCGACTTTGGTCCGACCTAAGCATAGTACATAAAATTATCCATTGCAATGTCCTTCCCGTCAATGACTACTTCAGCTTCAACCCCAACAATACAGGAGCACACAATAGATACAAACTCAGGGTAAACCGCACCAAACTCGATTGCAGGAAATACAGCTTCAGCAACAGTGCCTGGAATATTCTACCTGACTCTGTGGTTTCTTCCCCAAACCCCCAAAATTTTTAACTTTAGACTGTCTACTGTTGACCACACCCCATTCCTAAGAGGTCTGTAAGGGGGCGTGCATAAGCGCACCAATGTGCCTACCGCCCCTGTCCTAATGTCCCCTTTTTATTCATATCCATTTCATGTATTCATAATCATGTTTATACTTATACCTGTTATCTAATACATGCTTGACAAAGATAAATAAATAAATAGAGAATGTCTGGACATTCTTGGTAAAGCTTTGAAACTTGAGCAAACTTTGGATGAAGGATGATTAAACCCCCCTCTGCCATCCACCTGCTCTCCTCCTTCATGATGTTGATCTTGGGCAGATTAACAAGGAAGGTTGTTGGTGTTTATTGTTGGGGTCAAGGACAATTTATGGGTGCAGTTATGCTGGCGGCACAACTTGCTGGTCCAAGCACGCTCCTGCTATATAGCTCTAGATAGGGGTGATAGATCTTGCCTTCCGTGGTGATGAAATGCAGCCCATGGGTTGGCAGTCCAGAAGATAAATAAAACACCTGTAGATCTATTTGACAGCTTGGGGAGGTATAAGGCATAGAGAGAGAGAGCCCTGAGTTTGAAAAACTGCAGAGGCAAGCTATTTTTTTTCCCCATCGATGGAAGAAGAAACATATTTTAGACTCTTACAGGTATAATCTTGAGCCAACTTATGAAACATTCAGTCCCTTTAACCACAGTCATTTTTCAATCCAAAGGTTGAGTAGAAGAATCAGTGTCTCCAAGGTTGCACCTGGGCCTGCTGCTACTTTCTGACTTGAGTGTTGCATTCCACACCCAAGTGGCGTGTGGGTTGTTGCTCTTTTGTTGGCTGGTGCTGTTGCTTTCAAGCAAAGCATCTGTTGAGGACTCAAGCAGCTTATTTGCCACTGGTAAAGATGCCTTTAGTCTCCTTGATAGCAGTTTCTTTGCTGGACTACTGTTCCATGCCCTCAGTTGGGGTATTTCTCCAATGTAGAATGGCTTTCTTCCTTTTTTTGAAAAAGTGTTTTATAACAAAAACAACAAATAAAAACCAACTTTTTGGTTATGTTGTGGTTCGCTGGTAGCAGGTGTGGATGGCTGAGGTCTTGGAGAGCGAGGGCTTAGATGAGGGGCCTGCATGTGAGGCAGGAATGGGGCCAGGACCATCAGGGAGTGGAGTGCTGCCTTCGGAGATTGTGGAGGCTGGCAGCAGTGAGGAAGAGGCCTCCGAGGAGCGTGTGCCCAGTGTGTGTGCACGCAGGGCTGCTCAAAGGAAAGAGCAGCTGCAGCAGCACAGGCAACTTGGGAGTAAGGCTGCAAGGTGATGGCCCCTCCCTTAAGGGATAAAAACCAGCCTGAGAGACTGGAGTTTTTTGCAGGAAGCAAAGAAGTTTTTGCACTCGAGCCTTGTGGACCTTCGGACTATCTTAGTTTGTGTTTGGAGACTCTTTGTGTTTGAAATATTTCTTAGTAACTTTATCTAGTGTTCTTGGCAGCCTTGCACCACCTTGGTAAGGCTCATTCTTATCAGAGACAATTAGTTTGAAACAGCCTTTTAACCATGAAGGAATGGAATTTGTAAAGAATCATTAAAAGGTTTTGCTGTTATCTCTGTTTCGTGTTTGTTTCCTTGGAACAAGGTTTGGGTCAGAACAGGTTATATAGTGTGTCGTCTGGGTAAATATATCTTGTGCACATAATAATATTTATATACATTTCTTGTTGAGTTTACATTCATATTATATTCTAATCAACATTATATATATATTATATCATTATTACAATATCATTAGGTTTTTCTATTTTGATTACCATCTATCCTCGAAAGCAAATCCCAACTCTTACTAAATTATATTCACATTTTGACATATTCAAAATGATCAATTACAATATATCATTATTACAATATCCTTTAATTTCTTACTCTACTTTCTAACCATTCATAAAATAAGTCCCAAATCTTATAATACTCCCTTTCTTCTTGCTCTCCCAATTGCTAATGTTAACCTACTGATGTAGAATGGCTTTCAATGGGTCTTTGCCTTCATTATGACTTTCCTGCATAGATTCTTAACAATCTTCACAGCTGATTCAACTTTGCTGTTAGCTTGTGGATGACGTGGTTGAAGAAGTCACGTGCTCAAACTCCCACTCAGTGGCAAATTCCCTAAATTGTAGGTTTGTAAACTGAGGACCATTATCCAAAATCACTTTATTTGGTTGGCCCTGACATGCAAACTGAGCCTTGCATCTCTTAATGGCAGTCCCAGCTGAAAAGTCAGGGAGGAGATCAATCTCCATTTCACAATCTCCATTTCCAAGAAGTCTTCAGAAGGCTGCATTTATCCCAAAGGCATTTTTTAAGAAATAGGATGGGCATTAGAAGTTGTGCCCATTGGAGACAGACAGCGTGATGACCCCAAGGGGCGTGGCACAAAGGCAACACAATCAGATAATCAATGAGTCCCTTTATTATCTCCACCTTTGCCCCCAGTGTCCAGATTACCTTCTGGCTGGAAAAAAATTTCCCCAGGAACAGCCTTTGACTGCTGAAAATTAAGTCCATAATATGGTCAACACAAACTGTAACTTAAAGTCCAAACAAGCCAAACTGAAGTAAGTAGTTTGGCAGGGCAGGAGCAAGAATTTCAGACTTGAAGGCATGGCAAAACTCACATAGTTGGGAAGATACCAGGAACACAGATAAGCCACAACAACACAGGATAAAGTCATGTTTGCTCCCAGCAGCCTGCCGCGCGCAGCCTGCCTTTCTCATCAACTGTCTTCTCAGCTGTGGCTAATGAAGGGAATCAGGGCCCTTTCCTCCCCCGTAAGCCACACAACCCATTGCTCTCTTCTCCGTTCCTCTCTGCGTGCCCTAGGATGAAGAGGGGGAGGGCCTGAGTCTTCCTCTGAATTCCCTCCCTTGTTCTACCTCTCCCTTCTCTGCCCAGCCGGACTTTGCCCTTCCCCAGCCTCCTCCACAGCCAACGGAGCCACACTCTCATTTCTTGTCAGCTGTCCGGCTTCTTTCTCGGATTCAGGCTCTGACAGGGGCATGACAGACAGCTCAGAACCTGAGCAAGCAAGGATCCTACAACTGTGTGGGGAATGTGTAAAGGAGGATAAATTGTGGGGTCCTTGGTGCTCTCTGAGCTTGGTTGTTTCTTTGCAGATGTTTCATTATCTAACTAGGTAACATCATCAGGGCTAGCCTAGAAGGGAGTAGGGTTTGTTCCCTGTTTGTACATAGACGGCTTGCCCTGTCAGTCTTGGTGAAGGATTTCTTCATTAGGCTGTGTTTTACTGTTGGGTTGTTTATCTGAGTTACAGTGGCGGATTAATCCTCACTGGTGTCCTAAGCACTGACAAATCTTGGTGCCCCCCACCTTTGTACAGTATGTACAAACGAAGCCACATTTTCAACTTTGTGGTGCTCCCTTTGGGCCTGGTGCCCTAAGCACATGCTTAGTCTGCTTAAGAGTTAATACACTACTGCTAAGTTGGTATAGTTTCTTGATTGGGGTATTGTTTGCAAGACAAAAAAAAAAGTCAAGTGTCTATATAAGAAAACAACCAAGCTTAGAGAGCATCAAGGACTGCACAGTTCAACTCTAAACTACAAGTATTCTTTTCTATTGGTAGAAGAGATTAATTATTTTGGTGCCCTTCAGAAGGTGGAACAAATGCTTGGAGTAATTATCTCAAGCCAATCTTTGCTAATCGACAGAAGTCTTTTGAAGTCCTGTTTTATTGCGTGTTCAAAATTGACATATGGTAGAGATTGTGCTTTTAAAAAGAAGACTTTCTAGTTCATTTATAAGCCAAGATGCTGATACTTCATGCCATCATCATCATCTCTAGAACCAGTGCCAAGAATTTTTTTGCAGCGTGATTCTGGGGAGTCAGCATAGCAATAATTTTCAAAATAACAAGGGTCCTTAGAGGAAAAAAACCAATTTATGGGACTGAAGAGAAGAGAAGGTTGCATTATTCCAAAGCTAAATCTTAAGGATTTCAGTCTTCACAAAATAAATAAGTAGCACCAGATCCAGCTACTAAATCTCATGACCTCTGTTTCCTTCCAAGGAACAGGGGCTTGGTTGCTTATTTATTCTTGGTCATTTTTTTTTTTTACATAAAGCATCTTAAAAACTGCTTATCCCAGAAAGATGGCTAATCATGTCCATGGAAATTTAAAAATAATAATAATCCCAGCCTGAGTCATTTTGATTTAAACAGATTATTGAACACATTTGTCACCTAGCTGGAAAGTATCTCTTACTTTTAATTTTTATGAAATGCCTATAGAAGGCTTAATGGTTCTGTAGGAAGGGGTAATTTTCCAGCCAAATGCCTATGCATTATTAACTCATATGAATGTGCAAAAATAAAAAATCTATAAGGGACATCAACTGAGTGCATCAACTTGGAACTGCTAATTCAGCATTCGAGGCTGCTGTATATAAAATGATTATTGCAAACAATATCTGTTTGTGTTGTTAATTAGTTGCACTTGATAAGGCAGCCCTAAGTGGCTTTGTTGTGTTAAGATAAGAGAAAATCAAAACCTTAACCAAGCTTTTTAGTAAGATAAATTGGAGAGAGATTTGTCTTGGCTTCTAAAGCACCATTCCATTACCAAAGTACATAGCTGTTTTTTTTAAAAGAACTTCAAGGGAAAAAAACCCAACCAATTATGGTTATTATTTGGAATGATTAGGGTTTGAAGTTGTGGTAAATTTTCTACAACTTGTTAGCAGAGGGTTTTGGAATTTCAACTTTGTCTTTCTCCTGTTAATGTTCACAATTTTTATTCCTTTTATATTGATACATAATATATTGATTATTATTGGTGGTGGTGGGGGGAATTCTGTTAACTACATTGTTATCAATACAGGTTACCAATGACAAGCAGTGATCGTTCATAAGTAGTTTTAGTAGTTTAACAGTTTAAAATTCTTTGGGCCTGTTTCACAAGGGGTGGGAAACCAATATTATACACATAACATCCTCCCTATGAATGCTGTTTGGTATAGTACAACAATGTGTTGCTTTTTAAGATACTTTTTCTTAGTCTTTTTTGTTGTGGTTTTTTTTAAAAAAATATTTTGGGATTATATTTTAATCTTTTTTCAATAAACTAAAAAATGAAGAGGAAGAGGATGAGGAGGACAAGGAGGAGGAGGAGGAAGAGGAGGAGGAGGAGGAAAGTAAATCTCATCCTTGGGTGTAACTCCCCGCTTGCTTGGATTTTGAGAAGGAAATATTAAATTTTCTAATTCCTAATAAGCACAGCAGGAACATCCTGAGCTCAGTCCCTAGTACTGAATCTCCAGATTTAAAAGAGACCAGTCAAGAGGATGTCAATGTTGATACTTAGTAATCCAGGAGTACATTCAACTTTACTCTTTTCAAGTTTGGCAGCTTCAAATTTTGTGGACTTTAACTCTCAGAATTCTTCAGCCAGTATGGGAGTTGGAGATCCATGTACCTTAAGGACTCCAGAGTTGGAAAACACCGGTCTAATGTCAAAAGGCTATTGTGAAAATAAAAGTGGAGGAAGGAATGCGGTGTGATTTAGCATGGTAAACGGGTACATGGTATGCTGCAGATCACCCTTGATTAATTGTCAATCCCAAATTGTTAATCCTTGATTGTGATTAATTAATTGTCCACCCAGTTCTGGATTTTCTCTTCTGACAGGCACACTAGAAAACACCAAGCAGATATGAACTTTCCTGCCATGAATAATTGAACTTTTTATTTTTGTTGGTTTAACTGCAGAAGGATAAGAATTGAAGTTGGATCTTCAAGGTGCATCTCCACCAACGAACACCCTTAACTCAGGAATCTTTTCAGACCGTTGCTAAAAGTAAGTCAGCTCCATCTAGTTAAATGTATTTGGTAATAACTGCTATAACAAATGTTTTGATTCTTGTGCGGGAGTGACTAATCTGCAGAAAATGTTCCATACCACCTAAAGGTCATTGTATATTATAAACATGCATCACTTAAAATATTATTTAGGGACCATGTTTTTGGTTTTTTTTTAAAGAATACTTAATGGTGACTATGTTCTCCTGAATATTAATTTCTTGTAATACACTTTTCACCTTATGCTCGACCGGTAAGTGCAATTTCCTTCTTTATGGATTACTCGTATGGATGATCTCACATAGAGCATGGGTGGAAGAACATTCAAGGGCTGTGAAGCCACAGGAATCCAGGTCAATTCCAACTTGTGACTGAACCCGGGGAAGACAATTTAATGAAAGTAAACAAGTAAATATGGTAGATCAGTCGATAATCATTCTCACAACTGAAAACAATAGGAAATAACAGTGTGAAAGAAAGTGAGGCCAGCACAGGGGTGTTAAACTCAATTTCATGGAAGGCTCCATCAGGGTTGTGTTTGACCTTAAGGGGGGTGTGGAGCGGCCAGGGTGGACGTGCTCAGCTTGACGTGACTTATGCCAGGAGCACTGGTGGTGGCCCGAGTGTTCTGCCAGCGAAAACGGGCTCCCTTCTGCAACTCTCTGCCAGCAGAAACAGAGTCGTGCACGGCCCTCCAGAGCTCCGTTTTCCCTGGCAGAGGCTGGTTCTTCACTGTATCCAGGCTGGCTCCATGGGCCATATCTAAGCACCCATGGGCCACATCTGGCCTGTGGGCTTTGAGTTTGACACCCCTTGTTCTAACCAAGGCTTCCTGAGACCGTTATTAATCACACGCTTAGTCCAAACAATTCTTGTTTTATTTCAACGGCTAGGAATTATGTTCATTCCCAGCCTGAAATGAGTCACAAATAGTCCCTCGAGATAAGCACCCACTTTTCTCACCTTTGAATTGCTGCCAACAACAAAAGTGCCAAATTAATTGTAAAAAGTCAAACGGAGGCCACACAGAGCTTCAAGGTTTAATCTGAACAGAGCAAACAAAGTTGCTTCCTGCAAAGGTTCCTGTCCTTTTGCTCTTATGGGAGGCCCAATCACCTCCACATCTTACTTCCGAATTGCCCCTTTTGTCTTAACAGTTCCTGCCTTCTGAGCGCACTGGCTCCCCTTGTTCCTCTGCCTCACTGCTGTCAGATTCTGAAGGCTCCAGAATCAGCACATAACTCCCAGATGGCCCTGGCCCCATCTCTGTGTTGGATGCAGGACCCTCGTCTCAGTCCTCTCCAGACTCCCGTACTGGCACATGTTCCTCCCCACTGTCCACCTTTGCTGCCATCTCCGCAGACTGCTTGCCAGACCACAACACCCCTGGACTAGTAAAAACAAGCATGTGCCTATTGTCCCTGTCATTGTATTTTTCTTCTCTTATTCTTGTTCTCATTTTTGTTTGACAAATTCAAACAAGCAAATAAAACCACTCACACAAAGAAATGCCAGATGCTGGAAACAGAGGTAGCTTCTCCACTTACGACCAGAATTGGGGGCAAAATTAAGCAAGGGGTTTAAGTGTGTTACTGTTGTGGTTAGCCGGCAGCAGGTGCGGATGGCTGAGGAGAGCAAGGACTCAGATGAGGGGCCAGGACCATTAGGGAATGGACTGCTGCCTTCAGAGATTGTGGGGGCTGGCAGCAGCAATGAGGAGGTTCTCGAGGAGCCTGTGCCAAGTGCATGTGTGCGCAGGGCTGCTTGCAGGAAAGAGCAGCTGCAACAGCATGGACGACTCAGGAGTAAGGCTGCAAGGTAATGGCCCCTCCTTCAAGAAGATAAAAGCCCGCTGTGAATCGGATGTTCTTTGCGGGAAGCAAAGACATTTTGAAACTCAGCCTCGTGGACATTACAGTACCTGAAGTTGGTATTTGAAGACTCTTGTGTTGTGAAATATTTCTTATCTGTGATTCTTGGCAGCCTCGCACAGATAAACTTATCAAAATTAATTAGTTTGCAGCAGCCTTTTAACTGAGGATTTGTAAGAATCATTAAAAGGTTTCTGTTCCCTTTGGTTTGGGTTTGTCTTATTGAAAAAGGGTTTGGGTCAGAACAGTCACACCCCATTTTACAATCTTATTTTGACAATAGTTGCCAAGTGAGGCGCAGTGGTTTTTAAGTGGATCCCCCGGTCGTTAAATGAATCTGGCTTCTTCCATTGACTTTGCTCGTCAAAAGCTGGGTGGGAAGTAGCAACCATGTGTCCCCAGGATTCGGCAGCCATCCTAAATATACATCAATTGCCAAATATCCAAATATCACACGACCATGGGATATTGTAATAGTCATAAGTGTGGGGACCAGGCTATTTTTCTCCCCAATGCCATTGTGATTTCAAATGGTGGCTAAACCAAGTTGTACGTCGAGGACAACCTGAAATAAGATTTTTTTTGTGTGTTAAAGTTCCCCCTTTTAAAACAATGCACCACCTACTTATGAAAAAGTCTGTGAAGTTTTGGCTCAGCCCTTCTGTGGATGTTTGTATTTTCTAACCAGGGCAAAGAATGCTTGATAGAAATTTTTCATTTTTCAATTTCCAAAAGAAAATAGGATCATATTCTGATTTAGGTTCTTATGATCTGTTGGCCCCCAACCTCATTGCTACGTTAAGATGATGGAAGTGATGATTTATGATTGGCTGTCATTCTTTCTGGAGAAGAACAATCTTCTTCCATATTAAAGTGACTTTCAGGCAAATCGATCAACCATAGATCACGCCATAAGACTGTCTGGTGATGTTAATAAAGCATTCTGTAATAAGAACTTTTTTATGAGTTGTATTTATAGACAGTGAAAAACTCTAATATATTTCAGTTTTAACTGATGGGTGAAAATAAAGCTTGAAGTCATTATGCCATGGACGTTTACAATGTCAGATGTAGAACATTTTTTTTCCCCTTTGTTTTTTTAGAAATAAGAATTTATACACAATCTTGCAGTCTTAAAGGAATTAAGAATGATTCCAAAAGTTGGGTTTACAATGCCAAACTTTAAACCCTCACCAAAAGCAACATATTATAGAATAATGGATGGTGTAAATCCAGCCTCTGTATATTTGGAAACCGAAAAAGTAGTTATCTCTGTTTGGAATCTGATAATAACAAAGCGGTAGAAATATCTGCTTTGCTAAATATAGCAGATCCTAAATGAATAGGGTATGGTTGTATAAATGGAAGATCTTCAGTCTTAGGACTTTAAATTAGATTCCTGGCTTCCTAATTATGTTGAGTGATCCAGCTCATTGGATAGGTTTATGATTTAACACAACCTCCCAATGAATTAACGAATTAATCAGCAATCAGGTTAAACATGTTGTATAAACGCAGTCAATCTGGGAACTCACTCAACTAAAACAGTCACACAGTGACTGAGTTATCATCCTAACTCAGGATTTTGAAAGAGGAAAAGATATGATCCCAGTCGAGTTGTGCCCATAAGCTGTGGACAAATAATTTTGTGCTTAGCAAGATGTTGTAATATGGTTTCTGTAATCTGAAATTGGTACTTTATACCTGGGTAACGAGCTTTGGTGAAATTGTGGGTTATTTCTGAACATGAATTCAAAGGAACAGCTCCGACTATTCTACCCGTCTTTGTGAACCAGTCTGTGATATGTACACAAGTTTTTCCTGGATTTGGAAAAAATAAAACAACAGAGTTGGAAGGGACCTTGGAGGTCTTCTAGTCCAACCCACTGCTTAGGCTGAAAACTCTACACCACTTCAGACAAATGATTATCCAATCTCTTCTTAAAAACTTCTGGTGTTGGAGCATTCATAACTTCTGGAGGCAAGTTGTTCCACTGATTAATTGTTCTAACTGTTAGGAAATTTCTCCTTAGTTCTAAGTTGCTTCTCTCCTTGATCAGTTTCCACCCATTGCTTCTTGTCCTGCCCTCAGGTGCTTTGGAGAATAGCTTGACTCCCTCTTCTTTGGGGCAGCCCGAGAGATTGGAAGACTGCTATCATGTCATCCCTAGTCCTTCTTTTCATCAGACTAGACATACTCAGTTCCAGCAACTGTTCTTTATGTGCTTTATATACGTTTTATGAAGTTTCTTACCCATATGTGTAAAATTTCCATCAGGGCAGGCTGGTGCGCGAGCTAGATTGCTTATATCAAGCCAGAAGAGCTGAGTTATTTGATGTTCTGATGGTGCTGAATTAAATTGCTAAAGTGTAATCTTTACCATCTGTCACTTCTCCAGATCTTTTAAGTGCCACTGATACCACCCTGGAAATTTCAATCACTAGAGAGGGCCTGGCTTTGGAAATTATTGATGTCCTTAATATGGTAATACGTCATGGCAACAATGACATTTTTGTATAGATCTCTGCTTGGGTGGGTATTAAAGAAAATGAAACGGGAGATAAAGCAGTCAACAAGTCTTCTTCAAATCATTCAAAAGGCCTAAATGCTTCAAAGATTAGAACACACACTTGGCACGTTTCCGTCAAACAGCAATAGACAACTGTGGCTGTGGGAAGTGATATGTGAAGGTTAAATGGCTGATGAGATTTGCAAGATAGTTACAGAATGATTCTTGGATCAGGCTAATGCCTGTTCAGGGATAAACCCAGTGGAGTTTGATGATATTCTGATAAGTTGGAATATAAATGCAGCTTTAACTTTGATTTCAGCCTATTGACTGGTGATAGAAAAATCTAAGAAAAGGATGCATTTATTCTCATTGCTGTATAAACACAATACTCTTTATCTTCCAGGTTAACTTCTTAATTAGAATAACCTCTTAGTTTAAGATTGATTAAGCAAGGAACATATTCCAATTTTAACCCAGGTTGTTCTCAACGTATAACCATTTGAAGTTGCAACAGCTCTGAAAAAAAGCGACCTATGAGTGGTCCTCGTACTTATGACCATTGCAGCATCCTCATGGGATACGATCAAAATTCAGACGCATGGCAACTAGCACGCAATTTTGACAGTTGCAATATTACATGACCGCTTTTGAAGATTTGCAAGCTTCTCAGTTGGCTTCCAAAAGCAAAGGGGGGGGTGGGGGTGGAGAGAAGTGGATTCATTTCACAAGTTGTTATTCATTTAACAACCACCAAAAAAGTTCACGTATGGGACCCTCTGAACCATAAACCAAGCTGAGTTTGGGCACAGTATATTAAAATAAGGCTGGTGCAGTCTGAATACAGACATGTTGTAGCCCAGCCTTCATACTTTTTCCTTCAGCTGCTGCTGTTGACATAGCAGCTTCATTTGGGTGGAAGGAACATGTGCCTCCCTCCAATGTTCTGGTACCCCAAATCCCAATCCCAATGGCGAGACGCTGGTTATTGGAGCAAGGCTGTTAATATATAGTAATTGCTTTTCCCTTGATAGCAAAAGGGCTCCTTTTTGGAAGGAACAGATAATATTTTTTTCAGGAAACACCAGCCTTCAGAAAGGCCAGCCTTCAGAAAGGCTTCTAATTAAATAAATCCACTTATTTAGGCTTTTTACTCTGCACTTAGGCTGAGGCCCCTACTTGAGTTATATCAGGAGACAAAAATTGTTGGTCTTTCATATATGGCTCAACTAAACCCCTTAACAGCCGCCATTCTCAACAAATTGTACCAGAACAGTTTCTTTATTTGCGTAAAAACATATCTTGAAAACATTTTTATCACATCTTCGTATTAAAAACAAACAGTTCTTTAACCAAAAATTCAATTTCAGATTATGGCTGTTTTGTAATAAGATGGACTTTAACTATTGAAAACTGCTGTAATGGACTGACAGTTTTAACAAATTTCCATCGTCTTTCTCTCCCCCTGCCCCTTAATTTATCATATTTAAGAATTGTTCAAATTGCCTTTGCTTTCCACGTTGGTCCCTGCCATTTTTTGCAAGGTGTTAGCAATTTTCAAGTTTTCTATGCAGTAAAATACACAGTGGAGCTGCAGATTTAAATTCTGCTTTCAATGCACCCATCATACAATTTGCAGAAAGGCTTACATTCTTAACGTGCACACACACACACACAGATAGTCCTTGACTTACGACCACAATTGATCACAAAATTTCTGTTGTTGACGTTTGTTAAGTGACTTTTACCGCATTGTACATTTTTTGCCACAGTGAATCATTGAAGTTCTTAAGTCAGTAATATGGTTGTTAAGTGAATCTGGCTTCCTCACTGCCTTTGCTTGTTGAAAGATTAGAAAAAGTGATTACATGACTCCAGGACACTGAAACTGTCACAAATATGAGCCAATTGCCAGCGGCTGAATTCTGATCACGTGATTATGGGGATGCTGCAAAGGTTGTAACTTTGACAAATGGTCGTAAGTCACATTTTTCAGTGTCCTTGTAACTTTGAACGGCCAATAAATGAACTGTTGTAAGTTGAGGACTTCCTGCTCACACTTAGGAGCTGCTATATGCTTACTGGTATGGTTTTAAAGTAGACAAGAGGAAGGAATTTATTCAAAAGTAAGAGGCGTTCAGCTGAAAGGAACTTCTTAACAGGTATCTAAAATTATTATCTAAACATGCAGCTGGGCTCCAGGGACGATTGCTCACTGCGAGAGACAGCTGCTCTCAGCGGTAGCTTTAATCAGATTTTATCCAGTGTTGCCTTTTGGGGCTGAGTTTGATGTTTGCTGATAAAATAAACCCTTGTAACTACACCACACAATCGTTGAGTACTGTGGTTTGTCAGCAGTAATCATCCAGTGTCCGGTGACGCTGACACATGCTTTTTTCTTTTCTTTTCTTTCTATGAAAAGCATTTTCAACAATGCCCTCTAGTGGCATTGCTTGAGATTATAAGGCAAAAATAAAAAGAATTAAGCCGTGGTTTACAGGAATGTCTGTCCCTATTAATTTTTAAAATGTGATTGGTTTGAAAAAGAAACTGAGGTGGAGGCATGAGTCCTTTTTGGCCTCCCGAGGCTGCAGAGGCTTCTCTTGAGTCTCCGGGAGAGTGAAAACGGCCTCAAACAGGTCGAAAATCAGCTGAGAAGCTTTGCATGCACAGTGCAGGTAAGTTTGGCTGTGGCTCCCATGCCCACTCAAAGGGTTCTATGCACCACCTGTGGCACACAGGCATGATATTCCCCTCTGAAAAAAAAATCGGGGCCGGCCAAAAGGGACCCCGTGCCGCGAGCCAAGAAATCGCACACAAAACACCAATGCTACACACCCTTCCTTTCCAGCTGGTCACATGTGGATCAGCTCCAGAGCTGGGCAGCCGCTTCCCTGGGGGCGGGGCCGAGGCCACCGCCTGGGGAACGCCAGCTGCTTTCCCTCGCCAGGGCTGGGTGGTGGCGTGCTACACGGAGAGACGGATGGTCTGTGGCTGCCCAGCTCCCCTTTCCTGCTGCTCAGCGGCCTCCGCTCGCACCGCCCAGGCTGCGCTCAGGTATCCGGCTGGGGCTGTCAGGGGTTGCTACTGCCAGCGCGGCTCCACGCGACTCCAATCCCGCGTTGCCTTGGGAAGGGAAAGGCAAAACCGGGAGCTGCTGCGCCTGAGCCTCCGGTGCCGCTGCTGCTGTTGCAAAGCGCCGCCGTGGCTCTTCCTTTTTGCTTTTCCCTTCCCGAGGCAACGCGGGACTGGAGCCGCGCTGGCGGTAGCAACTCCTGACTCAGGGGGCCTCCGAGGGGAGGGGAAGGAGAAGGTGGGGGAAAGGGAGGGTGGGTGGTTTCCCAAAAAAATCGGAATTCCGATTTTAATCGGAAGAATATCATGTCTGGGCACACATGCCATAGGTTCGTGATCACAGGCCTTGAATCTCTGGGGAGCCACAAGCGAACTAAGTCCAACCCCAGCCTTGAATTCTGTTGCCCCTCATCTAAATTCAAGCAGGCGCTGTTAGTTTGAGAAGATTCCTGTACAGAAATCCGTTGTGCGGACCTGGTTTTCCACACCTGGCACTTAATGTTTACAGACTTGATTTCCTCTTCCTATTTTTGTTTCTGCTTGGCCAAAAAAAAAAAATATCTCTTCAGCATTTTTATGCAGGAAAACTATATAAATGAAAAATTAAAAACAGCACTCGGCACAATAAAAAACCCAGACAAGTCTGCCGTCATAAAGTTTGATCTCAGCTTTACTGTTCACAACTAACAACACAAGCCATATTTAGAAAAAAAAAACCAAAACTATTACAAGCTCCTTCCTTATCAGTTGTGGTATTAAGGTTATATCCATTTACATTCAGTGCTTTTTTTTTTTTTGGCCGGTAGAAGAAATAAAAAGAATATTAAGTGCACAATATCTTTGTATCAATGTTCAGATAAGGCAGGTACTACATCTGAATATTTATAACCAGACTCAGGCCACTTTCATAGATGACAAGAACAAAGAGCGATGGATCAAATGCAGCAGCTGAAGGAGAACCATTTACTTTCTGGAATTGTTTTCTCCTTGACTAAAAAAATCTCAAAGAATGAAGAGTTTCAACTTCTTTACAACAATATTTTAAAAGAGAGAAAGGTTGTTTCTCGGTATGTAAATTCAAAATCCCGTTCTCACATGCACCCTCTACAGAAATAAGACCGCTTTCTTCCAACTGTAATTTAAGTCCCCAGGCCTCACATTTCCTGCTCTAGACAACACTGAAAGATGGGCTGGGAGTCAGCAGATGTTGCTGGGATTTGCAAAAAGAAAGTGAATTGTAAGTAGCTCACGACGTTTATGAGATTTGGGCTGTTGTTCATCTCTTTCCAAGAGGAATCTGTTTGAGATTGAACTCAGCCAACAGGAGACAACCAAGGGAGTCACGGTGTGGACCAAGCATTTCAGTACAAACTAGTTTTCTTCATGATCCGCAGAAATTCCTGCTCATTGACTTCCCCATCTCCGTCTCGATCGGCTTCGTCAATCATCTCCTGCAGCAGAAGCAAAAATCAAGTGACGTAACAGCAGGACTAGGAAAACGAAGACGGCTTCAAAAACTTGGTTCAAAGAGCTTCTTACTTGTTCCAATCTGACCTCAACCTAATCCATTTTGTCCACTGGCTGAAGTATATTCATCTTTCCCCACTTTTGCATTTGCCAGAGCCTATTTCAAATGAGTTAAGTGGCACTGTTCACAACAGAATCGCTCCATAAGCAAGTCAACATAGTTTCTAACCTGAAGCTCCTCGTCAGTGAGATTCTCGCCCAGTTCTTTGGCCACGCGTTTAAGGTTTTTGAAAGAGATTTTGCCTGTTTCATCATCATCGAAGAGCTTAAAAGCTTTCAGAATTTCTTCTTTTGAATCTTTTTCAGCCTAAAAGAAAGATAAATAAATAAAAAAGAACAAGCCTTCAGACATGTTAAACAAAATGGAACAAAAGCAATTGGGGTGCCGCAATGGTTAGAATGCAGGATTGCAGGCTTATTCTGCTGACTGCCAGCAGTTCAATCCTGATCAGCTCAAGGTTGACTCAGCCTCCCATCCTTCCAAAGTTGGTATAATGAGGACCCAGATAATGAAGGCCCAGATTGTTGGGGGCAACACGCTGACTCTGTAAACCGCTTAGAGAGAGCTGTAAAGCATTGTGAAGCAATATATAAATCTAAGTGCTATTGCTATTTTAAAGCAGGTTCTGCCCTCAATTAATTGAAGGCAGCAAACAGGATTCCACCAGAGATGGCTTTTACTGCTTACATACAATCAAATGCATCCTCCTCATCCAATCAGAACAAGATTGCTGAAGAGCTGTTGACAGAAAAGGCTTGAATTTCCATTCTGCCTCGCAAGTTGCATTGTTCCACCAATCTCTGAGCTGCAGTTTGACATCTGGAGTTACAATAGGACCGAGCCTGGTTTCTCTCTTTGACAAATGGAATGTTACCATGAAAAATCCCAGTCAGCTTTCAATCTCTTTGAGAGTTGCAGCAAAAAAAAAGATTCTGTTTCTATAGATAACACGACATACCATTTTCTGGGTCATCACTCCTAGGAAGTCACTGAAGGTAATCTTTCCTGTCCCTTCCTTATCAATCTCAAGGATCATTTTCTTGATCTCGTCCTTCTTGGGTTCAAACCCAAGGGCCCTCATGGCGACCTGAAAATGATGGAAAGAGGATGAGATGAGACTGGGCTAGAAGACCTCCAAGGTCCCTTCCGACCCTACCATTCTATATCTAAAATTACAGATCTGAGAGGCCCATTAATGGAGCCAGCTCTCAGGTAACGAAAACATCTCAACGATATTCTGCAGCTTGCCTTCAACTCTTTTACGTCAATATTGCCAGTCCCATCGGTATCAAAGAGATCAAAGGCCTCCCGAATCTCTTGCTTCTGTTCCTCGGTGAGTTCAGTTTTGGGAGCTGTTTTCTTCCTCGGAGCTGCTCCTCCCAGGGACGCTTTCTTATAGCTGGAGGCCTGAGAGCATGGATGAAAGACAGAGGATAATATTAAAAGACATAACCCAGTTTTAGCTCCCTGGAGGGTTTCACTTCTGACTATTCCACAGAGCCTGGCCCGACTTTGAAGAAGAGTTTCAAACACTTCTGCCTCTGAGGTCCTAATAGCTAAATTACTCTCTTTAAAAAAAACCACCACTCCGATTTTCAGAATGTGAAGTGATGCACCATACTGAAGACGTGGTGTAAGACTTCAATTAATACTTTTTGAACACATCCTAAATTAAATAAATTAATGTTATGTATTTTGTCTAGGAATAGCCTGGTTTCATTCACACAATTAATACATAGCTGGGTATAGTTGTGTAGGATAGTTTTCCTAAAGATACTCCTTTAAAAAACTTAACTTTGTGATTGAAATGACACTTTAAACATATATTTCCCGACTTTTAAAATTAGTACCAATTTTATTGGTGTTTATTCTCAGAGGGGAAAAAAAGCACGGCTGCAAGTTAAAATGGAAAATGTTGATGCATTGATCCTATTGTAGGGAATTGTTTTTAAACATGTATTAGCAGTGATATATTTGGGCTACAGAGATGTTCTCGATTTGTAGTCAAAATAACCGATAATGACAGTACATAAAACAAAGAGGGAACTTTGATCACAAAAGTTTGGCCATCGTCTTGACTTTTTTTGACCATACCCCGCATGCACCCCTGGTTGTACTACTTGACAGTATATTCATATCATTCAACAGGACTGAACAAAAACCTGCCTCAAATCAGAACAGAAGTCAGTCAAAGAAAGCAAAGATGGAAGATTCAGCTCCACCCTAATTTTTCCTAATTTTCTACTTGCAAGATATTCCTTTCTTGATCCAGGACAGCCTCCCTAGTGCTGGTGTTTTTGTGATCGTCCCCTGGCGATGTAACAGGAATGACTGGCCAATGTTTCTTGGACTTTCCAATCTAGGTTGCACCTTTGGATCACCTGGTGGTCTCCTTTCCACCACCATCCCCAAATTTGGATCTTAGCCTAGCACCAAAGCCGACGAAGACTACCAGACACGAGGGGCAAGATTGGTTTTCCTTTTACTGAAACACTTCAGCAAAAGGGGTCCCAGCCAGCAAAATGCCAGGACCCAAAACCTTTATACTGAAGAGCTGAAGAAGCTTCTTGGATGAGAAGCGAAACATCTTCAAAGAAAAACCAGAAAGTCTTGAAAAAGAAGCACCTTTGGGTCAACCATGACCTGGATGACTGAGAATCTCCATAAGCTTTTATGTAGTTTTTCAAGGCGGGGGAAAAAGAAACTTTGTCTAATAGGCATTTTGAAAGTTATTTAACCAGATCCTCTATTGGCTCCACACCATCCCTATTTCTAAATCTTAACTAGTAAACACTCCCAAAGTGATCTAACAAGTATTCTATTGGCTCTATTTCGACCCTATTCCTAAAAGTGAACTAATAAGCATCCTAGAAGGCTTTTAGAAAGCCTTCTATTGGCTCTGTCTTAGCCATTCCTTATCTTAGCAATATGTCTTATACCATAAGCCTGACAGCCAGCTCCTGTTTTCTACCCCTGTTCACACTCCCTCTTCTTTTATCTGTTATTATGGAGGCTTCACAAATGCAGGCACTCCTTGACTTACAACCGTTTGTTTAGGGACCGTTCTAAGTTACAACTGCAATGAAAAAAGCGATTTATGACCGTTTTTCATACTTAAATACGATTGCAGTGCCCCCCTCCTCGGTCATGGGATTTCCATCCAGATGCTCGACCACCGACTCATGTTTATGACGGTCGCAGCATTCTAGGGTGGGTGGGTGGGGGTGTCATGTGATCCCCTTTTTTGTGACCTCCTGACAAGCAAGTCCGCTCATTTAATAACCGCAGCATTTCCATTAGCGTGGTGGTAAAAGGGGGGCAAAAGCTCACTTGACACACATCTCGCTCAGCAACATAAAACTTGGGGCTCCATTGTGGGTCGTAAATCGAGGACCACTTGTACATACGGATCTCTTCCCTCCCTAAACCTTGCATTTTTACAGCAAACTGGCCCATCCCCATCCATCCTTCCCGTTTTTGGCCTTGTGAGACGTATCCCTCCTGAACTGGGGCTTCCAAGAGACACGAGTCCACGCGACGGCGCGTTCATACGTGCACGGGGCGGGAAGGCCGGGTTGGGGCCCCTCCGATCCAGTGGTGGGGAAGGCGGGCGGGGAAGGCTTCTTGGCTCCCGATCCTGCAAAAAGGAGCGCCGGATCCGCTTCGCATCCTCAAACCAGGTGGCTAATTTGCATACATTAGCATAGAGAACGGAAGCAAATTCCAGCCGTTCAGTGACGCCTCTGCGGTTTCAGCTACCTCAGGTCATGCCTGGCTTCGCCGCCACTGCCTCAGCCTTCTCCCACCCACCCGCCCACCCCCACCCGCTTAAGGCCTTCCCCCAGCCGCGACCCCACTGACCATCCCCAGGAAGCGGCGCCGATCCCTGAGGAAGCCCGTTGGGGAAAAACAAAACAAAACAAAGGCGAAAGCTCAACCGTCGCCCAGCAGCCAGACGCTCAGCGTCGCGCCTTCCGATTGGCTCCTCTCGCTACGCGCCGACGTCGGGACAAACCGCCCTCGCTATTGGCCCAGCGAGTGCAGGGTGTGCGCCCGGGCGGGGATTGGTGGCGAACGGCGGAGGTGGAGCTGGTTTAGTAGTGGGGGCGTGAAAGAAAGAGCCGATTGGCCACAAAGGCGGAAGAGCCAATGGGGCGAGTCTCCCCACTCTCGGCCGATCTTCACCCTAGCGGGTGGGGGGTGAAGGAGGAGTCCAGCGCTGCCGCGGGAGGTGATTGGAGAAGCTCGAGGGTGGGCGTGGTCTGCCCGCCCATGGGTATAAAAGCAAAGGGGCGTGGCTGTTGGGATGAATGGGACCAGATGAGAAGATGCTGGGTGGGATTTCTTGTACTCTTTGGATCTGTTCGATTCCTGGGCAGGGAGATCCACAGGCAGCTTCAGATCCCTTTTCCTGTGTAAGCTGCTTTGCCTCACCGTTAGATCCGGAATATATTTAAGTCATATCTTTTTTGGAATATCTTTTTTCTTAATAATATCTTTTTTGGCAACTTTTGAGAAAAAAAAGAAACAACAGGTGAGGAGGACAGGTGATGGAGATGACAAGAGACCTTTCGAACTGTAATGTATTTTATGTATTATTATTTTTGTTTAAATATATTTTTATTGTTTACATATTAATATGTTAAATACAGTGTATTTAGACAGGGCATTCCGATTGTGATGGAACAGAAGTAAAAAACAAAATAACATATATGCAAATTTATATATACCAATTTTTGTACTTAAATTTCTGCCCATCGTATAATATGTCAACTCCTCTTATCGTTCTAATACTTACATTCCTCTATCAATAATACAAACATTATCTCTTTCCAGGTTTCCCTCACCTGATTCTTTCCTCTTCCAACTTCTACCTCATGTTTCTTACCAATGATAAACCTATTCCATGTTAAATAATATTCTGTATCTCCTTTATCTTTTATGTATTCTGTGCTACCACCTCTCAATCTTGCAGGGATTTAACCGATAAATATTCCATTTGCTTTAAGAAGAATACAGTTAAGAAAGGCTTACCAGACTAAGAAATTGATAGCACAGACAATTGTTATCTATTTACTAACATGCCATGTCTAGCAGATTGTAAACTCTCTATAGCTACTTGCAGACAGATGACGTATAAATTTTATTGTTATAGTTGGCTGTCTATATTGAGATTCTCAGTCATTCAGGTCATTGTCGTCTCAAAGGTGATTTTTCAAAAGGCAACTTAATATGACCCAGGTACCTTTTGAAAAAGCACAATTTGAGACAATTATGGTGGGTGGTGCAATGAGCCAGATGTTTGGACTGAATTTGGCATTTTTATCTACCTATGGAGTCCTTTCCAAGGACCTGGGATAGGCAGTTATTATTTGATGAGGTTCAAGATATTGTTGCAGGATATAAGCTGTTCCAAATAAAACACCAATTTCTTTTGCAATTGACTGTTGGGGAATCTTGCCAATGCCAATGGTATTCAGGTGATATTCCAGTTAGTGTTACATAGATAGAACAGATAGAATACTTTCTTAGCTATGTGTGATTGGACACACAAGGAATTTGTCTTTGGTGCATTTGCTCTCAGTGTACCTAAATGATATAAGTAATGATAGTAGCAGTGTCTAAAATAAATCTTCCACATTTAAAGGCAGTATTTCTATATGTAGGCTAGGCAAACTGTACAGGTGGCCTGTTTCCTTCATCTTTTTAGAATGGCTGTTTTTTTTCCTTTACAAAGGCTGTGGAATAGTTTAATGTTTAATGCTCTGAAAGGATTGCAAAGGTAGAGTGATTCCTGAGGCAATCCTTTTATCTGCAGGAACTATGCTGATATCAGCCTAAGGGGAAAGTTCAGTTGCTCATCTTAACTGATTAACAAGAGAGATAAACATTGGGCTTTTTAAGAAAAGTTAGGCTGCAAACTAATTTAGGGGTGGTGGAAATGGGAGGGTTCTAATTAACTTTTCCTGTCATTTGAATACAGCAAGAAAAGAACTGGAGAATTGCTGTCCCTTCTTGAGAAACCTTTGGACAAGATGACTACGCGTTTGAGGCCAGTAAGTTAGTTTATTTCTGCAAAATACCTTTTTTGGTGGGGAGCTGCTTTTATTTCCATGCAGGAAGTATCAATGGCTAGATAATAAAATATAATAATAGAACATTTAGAAACTTAGGAAATAATGGAGATAATTACATCTTCTGTCTTCTACTTAGAATAGTCTAACAACTGTAAATTTGTGAATTAGATATTTTTGCAGCCCAGGTAGCTTGATTTCTTGAGCCAGGTAGCTTTTGTTTTCATTAGCTAACTGTGGAAAGATCCCATGGAGGACTAAGTGATCAGCTAGTCCCTCTTTGATCTAAATCCTGGGTTATGATTTCTTTTATATGGAAGGTTATAATCTGAGCTATCCCTGCAATAAGTCTTTGCTTCTCAGCTTAGCTCTCTGAGAAGGAAACTTGCATTTCTCTGAAACATATTGTTGCTTTGACATAAGCGTTTTATCTCCAAATGGCTCCATAGACAGTTTGAAGCAAGGTTATATAACATTAGCAATAGCACTTAGACTTATATACCACTTCACAGTCCTTTCTTAAGTGGTTTACAGAGTCAGCCTATTGCCCCCAACAATCTGAGTCTCCATTTTACCCACCTTGGAAAGAAGGAAGGCTGAACCTTGAACCTGGTGGGATTCGAAACTGCCAAATTGCAGGTAGCCAACAGTCAGCAGAAGTAGCCTGCAGTACTGCACTCTAACCGCTGAGGCACCGAGGCTCATTCCACTGAAGGGTTGTGGTTTTTTTTGTCCTGCAGTGGCTGTTATTAGCATGAAATCTTACTTCTTGCTTTCTGTGCTCATAAAAACCAATAATGATGTATTTGGAAAAACACTGATTGTGATCCATTTATATCCGTTTCCTGCAGGCTAGTAAAAAATGCATCGTGATTGGTGGCTCAGGATTTCTTGGTCAACATCTGGTAGAACAGCTGGTGGAAAAAGGCTACTCGGTCAATGTATTTGACATTCACAAAGGTTTTGATAACAGCCAGGTGCAGTTTTACCTGGGCAATCTCTGCAAGAAAGAGGTAAGGAATGAACTGAGATAAATGGACATGGTACAAGTATGGTCAACATGAAGTTTGTAGGTCTTCAGCCTTCTGACTAGAGTGGATGGAAGACTGTTTAGGAGTTAAAATGAGAATTCTGGGAATTTCCACCCTCCTGTGTTGGGAAATGTTGCAAAGTTAAAATCTGCTCTAATGTGTATCCCAGGGGTGTCCAACTCAAAGGCCTGTGGGCTGGAACTGGAAACAGCAAAGGATTGGCCCGCGGTGCCTCTGCCAGTGAAAACTGAGCTCAGGGGGATGCATCATGCGGTCCCCCGTGCTCTGTTTTCATTGGCAGAAGGCTGCAGGAGGCTGTGTAGGCCGAAAACAGGGCACGGGGAAGACGCCCGCTTTGATTTCTCGGACTGAGGCCTATCAAAACAAACTAAAAACAAAACCAAAGGAGAAATATTTCCCCTTTTGCATTTGAGCATGCAAGAAGGGACGGGAAAGAGGAAAGACAAGAGAAAGAAGAGAAGATGGGAAGAGAGCAAGGGAGGAAAAATAAGGAAAGATGGGAAGGAAGAAGAAGAAAAGGAAGGAAGGAGATTATAATGAGAGGGAGCAGGGAGTCTCAGGGAAGTCCTGCCTTAGCACTTGGTCACCACAGGTACCCCCGACATGAGTCCCGTGTCACGCCCAACATGGCCACGCCCGCCTCCAGCTATGCCCCACCCCTCCAAAGTCAAACACAACCCTGATACGGTCCTCAATGAAATCGAGTTTGACAGCCTTGGTATATACTACTTTAAAGAACGTTTCCTACATCTCACATGCTAAATGATTCCAACATTTCTGATTTCTGCTACAAAATACCTTAAGATCGAAGAATCTCTGAATAACTGAAATTTCCTCTTTAGCTCACCTCTTAGAGGTCCCTCTAGACTGGTGTCTTTCATCTGGAGTCAATTTCAGATTCACCAACATTCTTGCTTCTAGCTATCTGGAGGTTTTGAAGTAGAAATTGCACAGGCATCCAATGGCGATGGCCTCCTCCAACGGTTTGATGCAACAGCCTTTCCAGTTCTGTGTATCTCTTCTCCATCACAGGATCTACTCCCAGCTCTACAGGGTGTGACCGTGGCGTTTCATTGTGCCTCGCCTGCACCTTCTAGCAACAATCGGGAACTTTTTTACCGCGTCAATTATTTGGGGACCAAGACAGTCATTGAGGCTTGTAAAGAAGCTGGCGTCCAAGTAAGGGTTGAACGAGAATTTTGAAGTGCAAACACAAAGCAAGAAATAACTGCCCCTGATGACTCTTATCTTGGAAGCATTAGCGGTCTAAAATGGGGCTTTTCAAAGCGGTTTCTATGGATCTCATGGGCTCTTTGAGGACATGAACAGGTCCCTCCAGACCAGGGGTAGGATTCAATCGGTGTTACTATTGGTTTGGTGACCACGTTTTGTGCCTGCATCCTGTGCCGCCCAGAGAGCTGAAAAGTGCAGTGCGCAGGTGCTCAAGGTTTGAAAAGTCTCTTTTTCCCTGCTTTTTCAACCTCAGCTGTGCCATGCAAAGCAGATGAGGTTGAAAAAACAGGAAATAAAGGACAGGCAAGAGCCCGGGTGGGCAGGTGGGCCAAACAGCAGCAGTCACAGAACTGGTTTGGTGTCTGTTGCTCTTCAGAGCTACCCGTTCTATAGAGCCAGATACTCCTGGGTGTATCATAAATCAGATTCTCCAATGAAGCACATTCACGGGCCGGGTGTCATCAATCACGTTCTCCAATGAAGGATTTTCCAGCCAGAAGATCTGGTAGCCTAGCTGCAACCTTTTTAAGATAATGGTGGAATGTACTTCTGGTTTTACTGCCATACTGCTCCTTCAGGTTTCCTCTTCCCTTGTTTATGGCAACTTGAAAACAGGCATAGGAATGTTTTACGAGTTGACGTTCTTGAAATTTGGTGGTTACATATTTTTAATCCCACCATTTTTATATATATAATTCAAGGTGATGTGAACATGCCTAATACTCCTGGGCTTCTATTTTCCAAGAGGTCAGTTGGGCTAAGAAAGAACGATTAGCAGGGCGCCTGGTTGCTAGACTAGCATCTTAGAACTAAGCGTCCTTTTTTTCTTCTAGTCTTTATGGATATTTTTTTTTTAATCCATTGAGTTTTTAATCACTTAATCACTTCAGTACAATGAAAAAGGAGAGTGTCATCTGCTATCTACAAGCAACATGTCTTCAATATGGTGGAATGTAGTTTTAGAAGACAGCTTCTATTTTCATCAAGGCCTCCCTGGTGGCCTTTTCAGAAATAATACTCTGAACTACTTGTATTGATAGAGAAGAGCAGCAGTTTATGGACCTGAATCCAGCAAGGGTGTTAGAATAGAATGAGTTGGAAGAGAGCTTGGAGGTCTTCTAGTCCAGCCCCCTGCTCAAGCAGGAGACCCTATACCAGTGGTGGCTAACCTTTTTGGGCTCCTGTGCCAAAAAATTGTGTGTGCACTTGCATGCTTTGCGGGCCAGTACCCAGAAGGCAATACGCGCCTCCCTACGCATGCGTGCTCAATCCCCATCTACCACCACCCCACCGCCGCACCCTTACCTGCACTGCACCTCACAGCTTATTTTCGTCCAGTTTGAGGCCTTTTTCGGTGTCCCAGAGGCTCGAGGAAGGCTTCTGCAGTCTTCTGCAGGTTTTTCAGGCTGAAAACTAGGCCCGTTTCATCACTTCCGGTATTTCCAGAAAAACAGGAAGTGATAAAACGGGCCTAATTTTCGTCCTGAAAGCCCGCAGAAGCCTTCCTCAAATCTCTGGTAGTCTGAAAAAGGCCTCAAACCAGCTGAAAATCAGCTGTGAGGCGCACGCATGCGCAGTGAGGTAAGTTTGCCTGCAGCTCGCATGCTGGCACAAATGGCTCTGTATGCCATCTGTGTCACGTGTGCCATAGGTTCGCCATCATGGCCCTGTACCATTTCAGACAAGTGACTGTCCAGTCACTTTTTAAAAACAACTTCTGTTCCACTGGTTAATTGTCCTCACTGTTTGGAAGTTTCTCCTTAATTGCAGGTTGCTTCTCTTAATCTTGTATTGCTCTAACATGGTCTGGCAGTCAATGTGTTTCGATAACTCCCTTGACATTTTTCTTCCTACTCTTTGGCAGAAATTGGTGTTGACCAGCAGTGCCAGCGTTGTCTTCGAAGGAACGGACATCAAGAATGGAACAGAAGATCTCCCTTATGCCAAGAAACCCATTGATTACTATACAGAAACAAAGATTCTGCAGGAGAAGGTCTGGATCTTTTGGGGTTCATGATACTTCATTTTGCTCTTGGTAGATCTACATGGACTGTTTTCGTTTTATTTTTAGGAGGTGCTAGAGGCCAATGATCCAGAGCGGAATTTCTTCACCACTGCTATCCGTCCACATGGCATATTTGGACCTCGGGACCCTCAGCTTGTTCCAGTCCTCATCCAGGCAGCCAAGAGCGGCAAAATGAAATTCATCATTGGGTAAGTCAAGTTCCATCTACGAGGTTTCTGGTGTTCTTTGTGCTTGCATTTCTCCTTTTAGATGTTGCCTGGTAACCTTATCACTGCATAAGGAAGAGAACAGCCTTGAACACATCTTTCCAGGGGTGGGATTCTGCCGGTTTGGACCGGTTCTATAGAACCGGTGGTTACAATACTGCGCAGTTCGGAGGACCGACAATTTGTGCCCCTGGCTGGCCTCGCCCCTTTCCGCCCACTCCTCCCTGCCCAGTCAGTCATTATTGCGCATGCGAAACATCACTGACTGCGTTGTCCCCTGCCCAGTCACTCCTTAAGGCAGTGGTGGCTAAACTTTTTGGGCTCCTGTGCCAAAAATAATGGTGTGCGCACTTGCACGCTCATATGCCAACACCCAGAAGGCAATGCTCACCCCCCTATACCTGCTACGCATGTGTGCACAATCCTGCCCCCCCCCCCCCCCGGCTGCTGACCCCTTACCTGCACTGCGCCTCACAGCTGATTTTTGGCCTTGAGGCCTTTCGGTTTGAGGCCTTTCAGTTTGAGGTCTTTTTCGGCCTCCCAGAGGCTGAAAACTAGGCCAATTTCATCACTTCTGGTATTTCCGGAAAAACAGGAAGTGATCAAACGGGCCTAGTTTTTGGCCTGCAAAGCCTGCCGAAGCCTTCCTCAAACCTTTGGGAGTCCAAAAAAGGCCTCAAACTGGCCGAAAATCAGCTGTGAGGCGCACACATGCGCAGTGAGGTAAGTTTGTCTGCAACTGGAGTGCCGGCACAAATGGCTCTGTGTTCCACCTTAGGTTTGCCATCATGGCCTTAAGGTATTTCTTTTTTTTTCCCCCCCTCCTGACGATCAGCTGTTCCGATGATCAGCTGTTCCGGGATCCCTCTCGCTATTTACTGCTTCGCCCAGGAGGCTTCCCTGAGGCCCAGAAGGCAAAAAGGGATGCATGTGGGTGGGGTGAATGGATTGGGTGTGGGGGGTGGGGTGCTGTGTGCCCCCTCACCCCACGATCCCTTTTTTGCCTTCCTGGGCCCCAGGGAAGCTTCCTGGGAGCAAAAACGCCCCCCGGGGGGGGGTGCTGCAAAAAAAGCCACTCCCACCCAGTGACATGGCCATGCGCCCCTAGACACGCCCACAGAACCGGTTGTTAAAAAATGTGAATTCCACCCCTGCATCCTTCCTTCTCAACACTCAGATTATTTGATCAACAGAAACAAATCAAAGCTGGTAGGACAAGCTACCACCCAAAACACCCAGGAAGTTGCATAACTTGGGAGTCTCCAGACTTGGCAAGTTTAAGACTTTGGGGACTTAAATTTCCAGAATTCATCAGCTAGCCATGCTGGAGAATTCTGGGAGCTAAAGTCCACAGATCTTAAACTTGCTGTCAGCCTTCAAGATTTCTTTCCTTTGCTTTGCATCTTTTGGCTGCCATAAGTAACAGGGGGAGGAGGGGTGAAATAGTTATGGGAAGTGAGCTGGAGGTTTGAGAGAAAATACTGTATAAGTTGGGGAAAATCTTTCTTGTTTACGCTTCTTTGCTGTGCTATGCGCAGGCGCAACTCTTTATCAAAATAGGCCAAGGTCAACGGACAGATGCTTCATCACCACCTGAAGATGCCCACATGATATTATATACAATTTCTAATTGGATGGACAGTTTGAACTACTGTGGGTGGGAATGTTGCCATTGCTTTGTATATGTGATTTTCGTGCTCAATTCCTCAGATTCAAAATTCCTTTGATGCTACCACTTGATTTCCAATAAAAGGTATTTTTTTCTCTAATTAACGGAGTCTTAAGTGTTTCTTTGATTTTGAATGGAGGACCAGATGACACTTGCCAAGTTTGGAGACTCCCGATGTAACTTTGCACACATGATGCTCCCTGACTGCTGAAAGAGAAGCCAACTGGGAGAACCCCAACATTCGACTTTGAGCTACACATATTTTCCACATGTTGCAAGTCAATTCTGTTTATACTTCTTGCACCATTTACTCATCTGGAATGAGCACCTGAGTCCAGAAATAATTGCCTTTGTTTTCTAATAATTTGCCTGGTGCTATTGCACAAGGAATGTTTTGGCTACAGCTTGCGTCTATGAAATCTTTCCCAATTGAAATAACACATGGCCAACGATTCATTTATTCTTAATTACTTGCATTTCACTGTGGTGGCTTTTAACAAGTTTTTAATGATCCTTAATTTCCTCCTGGTCTGTTTCAGGTGAACATTATTGCCAACAAGTTTCATTATATTGTGGTGCAAAGCTTGGTGATTTGGTAATCATCGCAATACTGTTACTGTTATTCACTTGTCTGTCCCATTCTCAAAATATTGCTCTCTAAAAAGCACCCTTTAAAAAAAAATTAAAAAAGAATTAAAATGTATTTTTAAATTAAAATGATATTGTCTGGATAGTCAGCTGATAAAATTAGGAAAAAGAGTTATGTGTTAATAGCGCTTGTACAATTAATGATGCATCCAGAGCGACTCGTGTATTTTAGAATTTGCATTTTATTGTTCCTTGGACTCTTTTTCTCTTCTGAACAGTAATGGGAAGAATTTGGTGGATTTTACCTATGTAGAAAACGTGGTCCATGGGCACATCCTGGCTGCAGAGCAGCTTCAAAAAGAATCTCCAGTGTGTGGAAAGGTAAGGCCAGCCACTTCACCGTTGCCTGAAACTTAGACCTGAAGCAAGCAGCTTTTCTTAAATCAACGATCACTTTTTCAAAAATGGAAGGAGTTTCCTGTAAGGCTTTAAAACATATTAGAGCCGTGGTGGCGCAGTGGTTAGAATGCAGTACCTCAGGCTAACTCTGCCCACTGCAAGGAGTTCGATCCTGACCGGCTCATCCTTCCGAGGAGGGTAAAATGAGGACTCAGATTGTTGGGGCAAAATGCTGGCTCTGTAAATAGCTTAGAGAGGGCTGTAAAGCATTGTGAAGTA
Source organism: Hydrophis major (assembly GCA_033807585.1). Classification (NCBI taxonomy): domain Eukaryota; kingdom Metazoa; phylum Chordata; class Lepidosauria; order Squamata; family Elapidae; genus Hydrophis; species Hydrophis major. The sequence goes on along the minus strand of CM066335.1, from coordinate 14,132,171 downwards.
GTATATAAGTTTGTGCTATTGCCATTGTCCTTCCCTCCCTCCCTCCCTCCTTCCTTCCTTCCTTCCCAGTGGTTAGAATGCAGCGTTGCAGGCTAATTCTGCCCATTGCCAGCAGTTTAATCTTGACTGGCTCAAGATTGACTCAGCCTTCCATCCTTCTGAGGTGGGTAAAATGAGGATCCAGATTGTTGAGGGGCAATAGACTGAGTCTGTAAACCACTTAGAGAGGACTGGAAACCACTGTGAAGCAGGATATATGTCTAAGGCCTATTGCTATTCTAAAATTTTATTTTTCTTCACCTCTGAATTAAGACTGATCACTTGCTGATCCCTTCTGGTCCTTTTCTTACAAATCAGCAGAGAATTTCAGGGAGTTAATCTATACTGCGAAGCCAGGAAAACATCTTGTAAGAAAGCAGCGTAAGCCATTTCTGCATGGATGCCAAAAACATAAAAAGGGATGTAGCCCCATGCGTTGCAAGAAAGTTTTCCTAATCTCTCTCTCTCACACACACACACACAAATACTGCCTGAAGCATCATGAAAATTCGAAACCTCATGTTCTCCTTCACTTCTCCTGAGATGGTTTTAGACTTTCCTCTTAAGACAGAGACATCAAACTCAATTTCATTGAAGGCTGCAGGGGAGGGCTGGGCATGATCAGGGAGGCGTTGGCCAGTTTGACTTGTGTCAGGGCCACCTATGGTGGCCTGAGTGCTCTGCAGCAAATACGGGCTCCCGAGCTGAATTTTTGTCTGCAAACGGGCCAGTCCTTTGCTGTTTAATAGCACTAACTGTGAGAGGGATCTTGGAGAACCAGCTAAATAGGAGCCAGCCGTGTGCAGCAGCAGCCAAAAAAGCTAATGCAATCCTAAGTTGCATTAATAGAGGGATACAATCAAGATCAAGTGAGGTACTAATATTACTCTATAAAGCCTTAGTAAGACCACACCTAGAGTACTGCATCCAGTTTTGGTCACCACACTATAAAAATGTTGTTGAGACTCTAGAAAGAGTGCAGCGAAGAGCAACCAGGATGATTAGGGGACTGGAGGCTAAAACATATAGAGAACGGTTACAGGAACTAGGCCTGGCTAGTCTAGGGAAGAGAAGGACCAGGGGAGACAGGATGGCAGTCTTCCAATATTTGAGGGGCTGCCACAGAGAGGAGGAAGGGGTCAAGCTATTTTCTAAAGTACCCAAAGGCCAGAGAAGGAGTAATGGATGGAAACTGAACAAGGAGAGATTCAAGCTAGAAATAAGGAGAAATTTTCTGACAGAACAATCAACCTATGCAACAGAAGTTGCCCTTGGAAGTTGTGGGAGCGCTATCACTTGAGACTTTCAAGAAAAGATTGGACTCCCAGCTGTCAGAAATGGTGTAGGGGTCTCCTGCTTGGGCAGAGGGTTGGACTAGATGACCTACAAGGTCCCTTCCAAATCTGATTATCTGTTACCTGTTTCCAGAGCGTACCCGCGGGCCAAATCTAAGCACCCTGTTGGCTGGATCTGGCCCCTGGGGCTTGAGTTTGACACCCCTAGCTGTAAGTCAAAGGCTAGAATAGAATAGAATAGAATAGAATAGAATAGAATAGAATAGAATAGAATTTGTTTTGGTGCAAATACTCTTGGTGTACACAAAAAAAATACATTCGTCAGGAATCGAGAATTATCAGGTACAACACTTAATAATAGTCATAAGGTACAATAAGCAATCCAATCATACTAGGAAACAGTCAGTATAAATCATATGAATAGAAGTGACAAAGTTACAGTCATACAGTTACAAATGGGAGGGGATGGGTGATGAGGAGTGATGAGAAGATTAACAGTAATAGTAGTGCAGACTTTGTAATAGTTGAAGGATGAAACTGCTCCTTAACATTTTTAACAGGACCAAAGGCAGCACATCTTCAGGGTCATCTTTAATGTCCCTCAGAAGGGCTCCCTCATGTTTCTGCAGTTAAGGAGCCTCAACCCAAGATGGCTCTGAATTGTTTACATTTTGTGCCATGGATTGAAGAAAGTTTGCCTGTCCCTGGCTTAAGGGCAGAGAGCCCATGGGGATATTAGCATTTAAGTTCTGGTCTTAGAAGAAGTCAACCCCACCAGCCTCAGAAAGTTGGTGAGTTTGAAAATTGGAGGAGAGGCTTCTATGGATGCCTCCTTGTCCTCTTAGTTTATTAACTTCCCTCCCTCCCGTTTCCTTGTTTGTCTTGTAGGCTTTTCACATCACAAATGATGAGCCCGTTCCCTTCTGGGAATTCTTGAGTCGCATCCTCACCGGCCTGCACTATGACCCTCCTAAATATCGCATCCCTTACTGGCTAGCGTATTATTTAGCCCTTCTCTTCTCCCTGGTTTTGCTGCTGCTGAGTCCCCTTGTTGCCATTCGCCCCACCTTCACTCCCATGAGGGTTGCTCTTGCGGGGACCTTCCATTATTATAGCTGCGAGAGGGCCAAACGGGACATGGGCTACAAGCCGTTGGTTCGCCTGGATGAAGCCATCGTAAGGACCATCAAGAGTTACCCCCATCTCCACAGGACTACGTGATGGGACTGAATTCCAACCAAACATCTCCTGAACCTTCTTCCATGGATTCTGCGTAGGTTCCCTGGTTGGCCTTTCCCTTCAGCCTACTTGCCCCCTGGGAAAGCCCCTCTTTGGAACAACTTCTGAGGTTGAACTACTTCAAGTGATGTCTCTGGAGGAGCTGCCGGCCCAGGTGGAGCCCAGTTTTGTACAGGTGTATCTTATAAAGGCCTTTTATAAAGGTGCATTGTTTTGTGGAATTTCAGGGGAGAACGTGTCCTATCTGAGCTATCCTGAGCCTCCAACATGCAGCTCCCCATTCAAATCAGAAGTCTCTAGCCGCATCTCTCAGAGTAGAAAATATTGATTTATTGGGAGTTGCACATGTCAGCGTTTCCTGCTTGCAACCATCTCTGACACATCATTCTTTTAACCCTGGCTTTCCCCCCACCCTGTGGATGTATATTCTCCAATGAGACACACCCATAGCCAAGAGTCATCAATCACGCTCCCCAGTAATAACCTTGCATGCCAACAGCTTCGGCTGCCAAGGCGATTAACTGAGGCATTCAAGGAATGTACTGCTTTCCCACACTCCCTTTCTGCTGGCAGCTAAAAAGACCAAAGGACTATTTTTTAGTGTACACTATCTACTTTTTCAACGTATCACTTTGGGCACATAGATCGCTGGGTTTCAGGGTGGGACCTGGGAACTACAGGATTTTGTTTTGAGCTTTGCCTATTGCAAAAGGGAGGAAACAGGTTCTTGGACTGAAGAGAAACTGAAATCTCTGGGTTTAGGATGTCCAGTCTTGGCAGCCTTAACACTTGTGGATTTCCACTTCCAGAATTCCCAGCCAACATGGCTTGCTGGAGAATTCTGGGAGTTGGTCCACAGGTTTTTAAAATTGCCAAGGATATCCATGTTCTAGACTGAGACTTTGTCCAGAGCCTGTCATTTCTGAAGGTTGTTGGATTCTTGGTCTTCTTACAGATGTTTCATTCTTTTTTATCTGAAGCTGGTTGACAGTGCGAAACCTCAAATTCTTTAAGATAAAGAATTTAAAAGATCCCACCCAAAAAGCAATCAAGGAAGAGAAAAAAAAAAAAATAACCCAATCAAAAACTGGTAGGACCATCCATCACAAATAAACAGCCAGCAAATGCCACCACCAATTCCATGCACTGATGTTGCTACTTAGCTTGGTAATGAAACATCTGCAAAAGAGAAGGTCAGAAAACATCCAGAACTCCACAGTTTAACCTTCAACCTCATATATTTTGCATTATGAAATGTGTAGTACATATCTGAAAGCTGAATCATGGCAAGTAGACTTACAAGTTGCCTTATAAGTCCAGTTGTCATGATTCAACGTTCAGACAATTCTACCTGGATGACTGAGAATCTTCATCAATATATACTGTGGGGTTTCTGATGAAATCCACTTGCTAATATTGGGGGAACAGTTTATCCCCGTAAGAAGATGGCGGGGGGGACTTTTTATGGTAATTTCATACCAACTAAAACACTTTCAAAAATATCTATTACTTTTAAAATGTTATCTCAATTCACATAAACATGGATTAAGATGTGAATATTAAGAATATTTCTGCTGCTTGTGACTGGTGCAATTGCTGTGAGTTACCAAAGCTGAAGAAATATATCTCTACCTTGAAATCCAGTGTTCCAATATTTGAGGGGCTGCCAAAAAAGGGGGATCAAACGATTTTCCAAAGCATCCAAAGGAAGGGCAAGAAGCAATGGGTGGAAACTAATCAAGGAGAGAAGCAACTTAGAACTAAGGAGAAATTTCCTGACAGCAAGAACAATACACCCGTGGAACACCTTGCCTCCAGAAGTTGTAGGGGCTCCATCATTGGAGGCTTTTAAGAAGAGACAGGACAGCCATTTGTCTGGAATGGTCTAGGGTCATCTTCTGCTTAAGCAGCAGGATTGGACTAGAAGATCTCCAAGATCCCTTTCAACTCTGCTATTCTCTTATCCCTCCAAGCTTTGAAGGTCCACCCTTAAGCTGATAAGTGGAGCCTACTGGGTTGGAGGCCAACAAATCTAAATACAGCTAGAACTGGGCAAAGGAGAGCCAAAATGGAACGAGAGAGGTGATGTGATGCATGGAATTCCTTTCCTCCTCCAGTGACTCACAGCCCTTGCAATGTGCAACTGTTGGCACACCCTTATGCAGAAAGGGTTCAGATGAGGTTGGGCTTTTGTTCATGAAGAATGCACAATCTATCTCTGTTTGTGGGAATTGTCCCTCGGTAACGCTTAACCTTCTGAAAGAGACAAGGGACAAGACCCAAGAATGAAGCTTCCATCACCGCATATCTAGTTAGGGATTCATGGTAAGCAGTTCCATCCATCCCAAATGATGTTCAACACAGGTGGTATTCCGTCGGTTCGGACTGGTTCAGACGTACCGATAATGGAAATTTTGACCAGTTTGGAGATCTGGCAAATACCACCTCTGGCTGGCCTCATCCACTCACCCCTGCTGTTTCCCATTCTTTTGAATGAATTGGCATCCTTCAGTCTCCAGAGACTATGGTATCATGCTATGAAACCGATAACTGCCACTTCCTGTGTTGTTTCCATGCTGTAAGTAAAGCTGGGATGTCCTCTCCAGAGCATGAGGCCTGGGTAATTTAATATGGAGGATAAACTGTTATCCAAGCAGCAGATCCCGCCCTCTCCATGTCACTGAAACAGTCTAATGGAATGGCAGAGCTGAGACGATGAGTTCCAGCTGCGTTGCAGGAGTTACCAGAACGTGATTGTACACAGTCGTGAACTGCTTCTGGGATTCCGGCTCTGGATTTTGCCTCGAGGTTGAACCTCTGAAGCCTTTCCCAAGAATAATTATAGCCACAAGGCAGTGGAGGTTTGAAATCAAGAGTTTCCCTTCTCCTAGAACCATGATGGCGAACCTATGGCACGCTTGCCACAGGTGGCACACAGAGCCATTTGTGCCAGCATGCGAGCTACAGGAAAACTTACCTCACTGTGCATGCATGCACGTCACAGCTGTATTATGTAAGGAATGCATTGGCCACAGCAGTGCGGTGTTGCTCACAATTCTCCGTTCCATTTCTGGGTGGGAAAAACCCAGGAGGGTAACTTCTCTGCATTTCTCCAGGGGAAGGAGACATTCTCCAGTTAATTTCCTCAAGGGCAAAGCTGCCTGCAGTGTGGCTACTCAAAATGTTCCTTTAGAAGAAGAGGCCCTCTTTTTGTCTTGAGGGCTGTAGGAAGCACAAGAAGTCAAAAGAAGCTTCCAAGACCAATAAACACAGACCAAGACTCCCAACCAATCAGGATGAAGAAAAAACCATTCTGGCACAGCAGTAAGCTAGCCCCAAACTTAAAACTGAAACAACTGTAAAAGTCTGACTCACAGACGAACACAATACAGAAGCCTGATGATGGCAGATAAGATTCTGCCAAAATGTTGCTACAGCTTTAAAAGCACAACTATAATGAAGTGGGAAAATACCCGAATAAAGCTGAATACCATACATACATACGTATATAATATGTTGAGACTCTAAGAAGGAATGCAGAGAAGAGCACAAGGATGATTAGGGCAGGGGTGGGATTCAAATTTTTTAACAACCGGTTCTGTGGGCGTGGCTTAGTTGGTGGGCATGGCTTGGTGGTCATGTGTCTGGCTGGGCGTGGCCAACTCAACATCACTCACATCGAGGCACACATCTCCTGGCCTCTCATGACTGTGGGGATGCTGCAACAGTCGTAAGTGTGAAAAATGGTCATACGTCACTTTTTTCAGTGCCATTGTAATTTTGAATGGTCACTCCACACAAGCAAAGTACCAGCAAAGGAAGGAAAAAAAAAACTCCAGAGATGTTCCTGAGACAGGAAGTCTAGTCCTGCCAAGAATGTAATAAGGGTTAATGGAGAGGCAATTTCTGTAAGCAACACCAGAATGTTTCCTTCCTGCCTTCCTTACAGGATTAGGCCAGTAATTTCTTCTAACAACCGGTTCTCCGAACTGCTCAGAATGTTAACCGGTTGTAGAGAATAGGTGTGAACTGGTAGAATCCCACCCCTGGATTAGGGACTGGAGGGTAAAACATGAAAAGTGGATGCTGGAATTGGTTGTGTCTTAACTTGGTGGAAAGAAGGACTAGGGGTGACAAGATAGCAGTCTTCCAATATTTGAGGGGCTGCCTGTCAGCTTTGAAAACCTTATTCAACGCTGCCACATAGCTTGAGAAAGTGGGAGGTGGTTGATTTCAATTGAGTAGCTCTAAGTAGACAAAATAGAATTCTTTTGTTAGCTCAAGGTCATGGAGTGTGGTGCAGGAACAAAAAGGAACTTACTTTGGGATTGGTTCATGCGATGTGATGATGAAGGAAAAGGGGATGGTTTGTAGTTTGGGACACTGTGGAAAGTTCCGGGGGAATTTAGTTCTGAGATTTCACAGATATGCCAGGTGCTATTCTAATAAAGGTCCTTTTGTGATGATGCTTGTCTTGGAGTTACTGACTGGAATGGAGGTTTGCTGGAATGCTGACACTGCTACCAAGAAGGAAGGGGCAATCTATTCTTCAAAGCCTCTGAAGGCGGGACAATAAGTAATGGATGGGAACATATCAACCAGAGATCCAACCTAGAACTAAGGAGAAATTTCTTGACAGTGAGAACGATCAGTGGAATGGCTTGCCTCCAGAAGTTGTGGATTCTTAAGAAGAGATTGGACAATCATTTGTCTGAAGTGATAAAGAGTTTCCTGCCTGAGCGAGGCCTAGAAGACCTTCAAGAACAGCTCCAACTCTGCTAATCTTTTGGATCTAATGGGATGAGCAAAAGCAAGCAGAGAATTAACCTGCCTGATATCGATGATAACCAGCATCTTGAATTGCTGGTGCTGGTTACCACTGATGAGAGTGGTATTAAGGCAAAAACAACCAAGGGATTTTGAAAACCTCCCATCTTCATGCAACCATATCTCTGTAGCCTGCAAGCTTCTTTTGACTTCTTGTGCTTCCTACAACAAGAGGGCCTCTTCTTCTAAAGGAACATTTTGAGGAGCCACGCTGCAGGCAGGTTTGCCCTTGAGGAAATTTAACTAGAGAATGTCTCCTTCCCCTGGAGAAATGCAGAGAAGTTATCCTCCTGGGGTTTTCCCACCCAGAAATGGAATGGAGAATTGTGAGCAACACCGCACTGCTGTGGCCAATGCATTCCTTGCATAATACATGCATATTATTCTTTGAATGCCTAATGCATTCCATGTGCGTAGCCTTATAATTCTTAAGGCAACCTAACAAGATAGGTCAGGGCTACCTGTATATGTTTGGCAAAAGATGGTCTCAGGCAAGCCATCTAACCACTGTAATGCTTCCTTGAGTTCCTAACGCAGTCAAATGGCACATTCTTAGCTCATCCTATCTCATGCCTTTCTTCGTTCCTTTAAAATCTTATTTGCGAATATGGGTGTGTGCAAAGGGACATCTTGACAAGACTTTCAAACTGGTGGGTTGCAAGCTTTCCCAATGTTTTAAATTAAAATAATGAAACTGATGTACTTTGATTTGTTTCGCCCTTTGGCCTTAATGACATTAGGAAGAAGCTAACAAATTTGGAATTAAAAAAAAAATTGCCTGTAGTCTTTCCAGTGACTAACGCAGAGTTTATCCGTAATCCTGCAGAGATGTCACAACGCTGAGCAGACTTAAGGGATGTATTAAAGCTGGTGAAAGACATTGCACAGTTTTCCTGGTGAAATCTTCATGGATGTTGAAAGATTCCGAAACGCGGAATAGATTGATGTCATTTTAAAAGCACCGGCATTTGCTGGCATCATTTCAGGCCAGAGAATTTTTGTTCCGAGAAAAAAGTATCTCAGAATGTCAATTACCACTTACCCTCCCCAGCCAAGGAAAAAGTCTGAGTAAACTCTCACTCTGTTTCATTTTAGGGTTAAGCATCAAAACATTTCCACACTAGATAACTATTGCTTTTAAAATAACAGAAAAAGTAAAAAAAACAAAATATAATTATAATACAATGCATATCTTCTCAAAGAAAAAAAGCAATATTTAAAAACTGAAAATATACAAAGAAAAAAAAAGAAGCAGAATATATTTGTTCAATAGCTACCAGTCATAATTCTATATAGACTTACCGAAATGTAAATATTATTCAAGGATGTATATATTAATTTCTAATATGCTTATAAAACTATTATTCTTTTTTGACCTATTGTATGGTGAAACAAAGTCTACATCTGGATAACTTTAAAATTCAGTGGAGTTCAGTGTTAAAAAACACATATAACGAAGCTCAAGCTTTGGATGAAATCATGAAATTTTGCCTGAACTTTTATTGGGTTTACTATTAACCTTGGACTGAGGATTATATTGTCTCTTCCACTCTCATTTAATAGGATGATGAATCCATTGGAAGGGCATATAAAAACCCATTTGATTTTCTTTCATGGAATAGTTGGGTTGACTTGGCTTTCAAAATTATGCCCCTTGTTTGGAGGATGAATAGTGTGGTGTTTATTCCTATTGTAAAGTTTAAGGTATTTAGATAACTGGGAGATTAATATTCATTAATTCATTTAAATATTCGTTCACTCAGTTATTCATTCATGCAATTTAGTTGCCCCCTGATTTCTACCAACTCTGGATGTCTCAGAACAATAGCAGAACAGAAAAAAAAAAAAAGAAAAAAAAGTGGAGCACAGCACGTACAAAATAACTACAAAATAATTATGAGAGGGCAAAATCCAAACAAAAAAGAAATCATATCGCATTTTGATGGGCCAAAAAAATCTGCCTTGTGATTTTCAAATCTTTACTTTTATGGAAAGGGGGAAAAAGTATTCTTTATTCTCAGAACACTTGAAATTATTTTATATGTTACTCTTGCTACTATTTGGGGAGATTTCCTGATTCTTGGATCTGGCGTAGGGTACTTCTGCCATCCTCTTCTGTTGCCTTCAGATCTTTTTGTTGTACTTTCTGAATTGAAATCCACTAGGAGAAAAATTGATATTAATCTTTGCTCAGGATCTCAAGGGAAGCCAGAGAACACAGGGCTGAACACATGGCAAGAAGGAAATGCTGGGATGTTATTCACACACAGCTTTGGCTATTTGTAATCTGTTAGATTGATAGAGGTAGAAGGGATCTTGTAGATCATCTAGTCCACCCCCTGCTCAAGCAAGAAACCCTAGACCGTTTCAGACAAAATCTAGTCAAGATAAGATTTGCCATTTGTCAGAAATGGTGTAGGGTCTCCTGGTTAGACTAGATGACCTATAAGATCCCTTCCAACTCTTATTCTATTAAAGCACAATGGAGTGGTATATGTCTCAATGCTATTGGTATCATGAGTGCAGAGAAGAGAAACCAGGAGGATTAGGAGACTGGAGGATAAAACATATGATGAACGGTTGCAGGAACTGGCCATGGCTAGTCTAGGGAAGAGAAGGATAGCAGTCTTGCAATATTTGAGGGGCTGCCACAGAGAGGAGGAGGAGGTCAAGCTATTCTCCAAAACACCTGAAAGCCAGACAAGGAATAATGGATGGAGAGTTGAATAAGGAGAGATTCAACCTGGAAATAAGGAGACATTTTCTGACAGGGAGAGCAATCAACCCATGGAACAGAAGTTGCCTTTGGAAATTGTGGGAGCTTCATCACTGGAGACTTCAAGAAGAGACTGGACTGCCATCGGTCAGAAATGGTGTAAGGCCTCCTGCTTGGGTAGGGGGTTGGACTAGATGACAAGGTCCCTTCCAACTCTGTTAATCTTTAATCCTCCTTTGCAGGACATCTCCAAAACCAATCTGTTTTCAATGAACCGAAGGGCAGCTGGCAGGCTGACAATACAGAGGAATGTTTGGCACAGCAATAGTCTCCATCATTGGGGCGATTGTGCTACACTAGGCAAGAGGTGAGAAGTGGCTTTTCTGGGCAAGTTAGATGCTGGGGGCAGACTGGCTGCTTCTTGCATCCCTAATAGCCTCACCTGTCAGCCTTGCCTGCAGCCAAAACCCCAGCCACCACACTTGCTTGCTTTTCTCCTCTGGCCCAGGACATCTCCAGTGACACAGGGCAGAGAATTCAAAGAATGTGGAAGGGAGAGGCCATGCCTGGCTGAAGCAGAGAGGGAGGGGGAACTCTCTCTCTCTCTCTCTCCTGTGCCTGGGATGTAGGAACCTGTTTGATGCCCTGCAGGGTAGAAGCACCCTCCCATTTCGTCAGTCTTCCCTCCCATAACAAGGCTGGGCCCCAAGCTGAGTTCATGTGTGCATTTTGCCCACACATTGCCCTCCCTGCAGATTGCTCACACTGGACCGAAGACGGAGGCTGTTGCATGCTTTAAGATATCTCTGCAGAAGGAAATCCCCAGTGCGGCTTCTACTGTGCAGCTGTCTGAAGTAAGTCTCTTTTGGTTCTGTTGGGCAGGCACAATCCTTTGGGGGGGGAAACAGGAGAAGGGAATTGGCTTTTCCTGCAAGCTCATCATCAAGGGTTCAAGGGTCCCCTCTGCCCTGGACAGCTTTCAATGCCAGATATGGGGAGCCTAGGTTGGGATGAGGAGGGAGGACAAAGAAATCTTGCTTTGCCGTCCTCAACTCCTGTTTTGCCCTCTCCTCTACAACCATCTCAACTGTTTTCCATCTTCCATCATGTAGGAGGCTGGACTAAAAGACCTCCAAGGTCCCTTCCAACTCTGTTATTTTATTCTGTTATTCTGTTCTGTTCTCACAACTTACTGATGAAGTCATGAGAAGTTACACTGATTTGGGCTGACGTAAGCAAAGCGAAAGGATTGATTTGCGATAAGAATATATCGCTGAATTGCTCTTTTTCCTGAAAGCACAGTGCTTTCTTCCTGGGTGTGTCATGTGTCCAGAATAATGGTCTTTTAAGGTAGAAGAATTTTGGAAAAGAAAAACTTTTCCGAAGCGCATCTCCACGGCTCTTCCACACTCATTATAAGCTGAAATGGGAAGAGTTTAGAGCTTTAGATCAAGGTCAATCACTGGAGATTTGGAGTAAATTCTCCATCTTTGTCCCCTTTTTGCTGTTTTCAGGGGAGCAAAGACATCCACTCAGAGTTCAGAAGCCTTAAATGCTAAGGCTGCTTTGCCTTATCCAAAATCCCCTTTGCTTTGTGCATTTCAGTGTTTTGCGCCAGCAGCAGCTCTGACCTTGTCTCAAAAGTACTTTTCAAAATAGTTTTTTTTTTTCCCCTTGGAAAATGTTTTGCTTCTCATCCGAGAAGCTTCTACAGTTCTATCTGGGTTGACTTCGCTCTGTATTTAAATGCATCGATGCAAGCCTGTTTGCTCCAGATCTTCCGATGCAGTCATTTTCTTTTACTTTCTTCTTGAATCCAGCAACTCTTCCCCCACCACCACCACAAATGGGCACAAGATGAGTGAAATCTGCGTCTCGGGACTCTTTCAAAAACTGACAGGTTTCTCCAAAATAAATGCTCAGATTGCCCTGCCCTGAGTTCTGCTTTGCTCTTTTGGGTGCCTGTCAGTTGGGCAGCTCTTGGTAAAATAGAGTGTCTGTGCTTAAAAATGAAAAAAATGTACCCCATGGGTAAGCAGAGCTTGGCACGGCTTCCTCAGCTGGGCGTCTTCCTTCTTCTGTTTGGCAGCTTTATACTCTGCCCATGCTCCAAGAACATCTGTCAGAGAGCTGTGGAATGCAAACCGTTCTCAGAAACCACATGAAGAGAATGCTGGTTTTAAAAGTAACCGGTGTAACAGAGATTTGTGCCAAATCTTTCCTCCTTATATGAAAACTCCTCCTTATAAAGGCATTCACTAATTTTTCTTCCTAGGCCTTTCATAACTGCACCACAAGCAGAAATTAAACCAAACAAAGCTTCCCAAATCCTTAAGTAATTACACGTTGCTGACCTGTGAAGTTTTTTCCTCTTCATTCGGTTCATTTTATTTTTGCAACAGCACTGTGAATAAGGGAAAGAGGGGAGATAGTAGTCCTCAACATATAGCCGTTCTTTCAGCAATGGCTTGAAATTACAATGGCACTAAAACAAGTGACTTATGACTAGGTCTTGTATTTAGGACCATAGCAAACATCCCTACGGCCACGTGATCAAAATTCAGGAACTTGGCAACCATCATATTAATGATGGTTGCAGAGTTCCAAGATCATGTGATCATTGCTATTCAGATAACAGGTAACAGGCAATCAGAGTTGGAAGGGAACTTGTAGGTCATCTAGTCCAACCCCCTGCCCAAGCAGGAAATCCTACACCATTTCTGACAGATGGGCAGTCCAATGATTTGTTTAAACCAGGGGTGTCATGCTTGATTTCACTAAGGGCCACAACAACCCTCTGCCAGTGAAAATGGAGCTCGGGGGCACCACACATAGTCTTCCTGAGCTCCGTTTTCACTGGCAGAGGGCTGCAGGAGGCCATCATGGCCAAAAATGGAGCCCAGGTAGACCATGTGTTGCCTTCCTGAGTGCCATTTTTGCTGGCAGAGGCATCACTGGCCGCTCCTTCACTGTTTCTAGGGCGGCCCCATAGGCCAGATCTAAGCACCTCTGGCCACCAGGCCTTGAGTTTGACACCCCTGGTTTAAATGCTGTGGCAAAATAGCTGTAAAATTGGGTGCAACTCAGTTAAAGAATAGAATAGAATAGAATTCTTTATTGGCCAAGTGTGATTGGACACACAAGGAATTTGTCTTGGTGTACTCAGTGTACATAAAAGAAAAGATACATTCGTCAAGAGTCAAGAATCAAAAGGGACAACATTTAATAATAGTCATAGGGTACAGTAAGCAATCAAATCATACTAGGAAACAGTCAGTATAAATCACAAGGCTACAAGCGACAAAGTTACAGTCATACAGTCACAAGTGGGAGGGGATGGGTGATAAGGAGTGATGAGAAGATTAATAGTAATAGTAGTGCAGACTTTGTAAATAGTTGAACAGTGTTGAGCAGCAGAAATTCTGCCCCCCAATTTTGGCAGGAAGTCAAGGACTGCCTGTATCTGGGATGGTTGCAAAGTGAGTTTCTGAGCTGATTGAGGTCATGGTGATGCTGTTCCTTCATCTTCTACTCTCCCCTATCTTGGTGTCCACCAAACGTGTTAGGCAACCAGCTTCTGTAACTGGTAGTCAAAGTGGCCGATGGTTAATGATATCACTCATTCTATTCAGAGGTCTTCAAACTTGGCACATTTAAGACTTGTGGACTTCAACTCCCAGAATTCCTCCGCCAGTCATGTTAGCTCAGGAATTCTGGGAGTTGAAGTCCACAAGTCTTAAACGTGCCAAGTTTGAAGACCCCAGGACGACATCATTTTTCTGTATACAAATGCTATAGCGACGAGCGTTGTGCTTCTGCCATTCACCTGTGACTTAGCTGCGTGACTTAGTTGAGTGTTTGGGACATCAGTAGAACAAGTTCCACTTCTCTTCATGCGTTTTGGAGGGAGTTGTGGAATTCTACAGCTTGTGTCCCACCCAATGGCTCTTGCCCATCAAGTCTACTTTGCTCCTAGTTTGGAATGAATGTTTGTAGAAATGAGAGTCTGCTTCTGGGATGGTTCTGAGCAATCTCAGTGACCCACTCAGGTTTTCAGCTGACCACAAATCCAGTTGGATGTTGCCTGAATTGTCACCTTGGTGACCTGTGAAGGTCTGTGAACCCTGTGAAATAAATAATCTGTCCAGGTGATTTGTAGTCATCAAGGATTGATCAGTATTCTCTAATGTCTCAACTATTTTGACTTCTACTACACGGATATTGGCCCAATTTTAGAGTTATTCTATGGATGTCAGATCCCAAGCCCTTCTATCCTATTTCTTTCCAAGATGCCTTTGAATAAAAAAAGAATTAATATCTTCTCCTCAAGAGGCTGGCTTTGGCTCCAATGGTCTTCAAAAACTATCAACCCATCTTCAATCTTCTGTTTCTGGAGAAGGTTGTTGAAAAAGTGCTCAGCCTGAAGCTCATCAGAACTTTGAAGGAAATAGATTATTTAGATTACCCATTTCAATCAGCTTTCAGGACTGGATTTAGTTGTGAGACAGCTTTGGTTGTGCTTATTTATGACCTGTGATGGAGTCAGGATAGTGATGGTATATTTGTGCTTCAATGGCTTTAGATATCATTGACCAAGCTATCCTTCTGAGTTGACTCTATGGGTTGAGGATTGGGGGAACCATTCTACAGAGGTTAACTTCCTGGTGGTCACACCATGTTGCATCAGGGAGCTAAGAAGTTAGTCTACTTTATGGTGCCCTCAACATCTCCTTAACCTTAAGAGACTCCATGTTCTCCTCCTCCTCATTCATTAATAAAGCCCACGAGGCAGTCATTCAGATAAAATAAACATAGGTGCCCAGTTAGATGTCCAACCACTACTGTTGTTCAAAAACTAAGTAGAGTTGGATCAAGTTAACAGTGAATGGAAGAGTATCAAGAAATACCAGAGAGTAGTAGACTGAAGCAAATGATTGTAAAATATATTGGAAAAAGAGAATGATGAATTTCTCCCATATTGTTGTCCAGAAGACTTTATGGATGCATTCATGAAATCACTAGAACTTAAGCCTTTAAAAGGGTTTTACCTTCACCTAAATATGGCTAACTAAGCTAAGGCTGTGCATGTTCTGTGAGAGCTTTATTTATGGAAGAAAAACAATTGAGCATTACTAAATACCTCATTTTATTTCAGCGAAAGTTTGTGGGGAAAGGTTATTGCTCCATAAGAGCATCCTTATATCTGGAATGTCCCAGGTAGAATTTCTGATCCAGATTGATCTGGATAAAAAAGGCTGCTGTCTTGGCAACCGGCAAAGTCAGGGACGTTTCTCTTTATATGGGAAACTGCAGTGAGAAACTGGACAGAGTTTTAAAAAAATCTGTTGTGACCATCAACAGCAAATGCAGGAGAGAATAGAAGGCTGGAAAAATTGGCATATATAGCATTTGAGAGAGGTGAACCAGATGGCAACTTGTAAAAGATATGTTAAAATAAGTCAGAATAGTCCTGGATCTTCATCTGGCACTATGTCTGAATCTTGTGGTTATAAATCATCCTTCATATCGTAGCATGCCCACTGTGGCTTATTATAAAAACAGCAATGGAAGCTTCATTTAATGTTTTGCACAAACCTAGGTGTTATAAATCATGAGTTGTGTCTCAAAAGGCCATGTGACTTGAGTCAGTTTGGACACATTCACTCATGTGTCATGTGTAATGTGTTAGCCCTATTTCTCTTCTGTGTGGAGCCATTCATGGAACTGAGAAGACAATGAGGAAGTGACTGTAAATTAAAATCATTTTGCAAGTAGATTCATTGCTCTATGTTATTTCAGTCTCCTCCATCAGAATAATCTAAACAGGAGAAAGAATATGGAAATAGCACGTGCAGGCCAAAGGAATGCATTACATCGGCAAGGAGAAAAGAGAGAGAGAGAGAGAGAAAGAGTGAGAGAAACCAACCTACCTCAGGCAATTTATTTATTTATTTGGAAAATTTATATGGCCGCGCAATTCACTGATGTTGATTCAGGGCACCTTCCTTACAGCAATAAAACCCCAAACCCAGTAAGCCCCTTCACCTAATGCAATATTTGGGCATGAGAGCAGTGCCAACTTTCAGACAGGGATTTGATTGAATGTCCCTTTCTCCGAATATCCAGCTTGAAACAATTCCTCGCATTTGTTTTCCAAACTGATGCTGAACAGGGTGTTGAATTGTAAGCCAAAGTATACCTGATGCTAAGCTAGATTGGTCCAGGGAAGTCCAAGAAAATCTATCAAGAGCAAGTAGCTCTTTGAAGGCCCAGGTGGAAAGATAATCTTCCAGTTCTCCTATTGTGGTCAGGAATCAGTGGTTTCAAATGTTGCTCAATTGGAACTCCAAGTAGCTTGAGCCAAGAGGACTAATGGCTAAAGTTCAGCAATATCTGGAGATCCATACATTCCCAGGATCTATGGTAGAACCTGAATTATGAATCTTTTGATCACCTACAACATATCCTGCCCAGGGTGTTTATATTGCAATAAGTCATAATTTGGTTTGACTTTGTGCAACGTGCTAAGTCTTAAGCCATGTTTTCCCATCCACTGTGGCTGGACTCAGACGAGTCCGTCTATTAAAATCAAATAAGGCATGGCTTACCATCATATATGGACTTGAGTCATGCGTGATTCAGACCAATGCTTCCTTTAGTTCAACACTGCTGAATGCAATTAATAATGGAGTCGCAAGTCTTAAGTAAGGCACTTTCTTGACTGTGCTATCCAATTCCCTTTCCCGGAATTCAAATTGAGGTTGTTGTTTTTTTTATGAATACAAAGTACCATGCAAGCTTGGCTATCAACTTATAGATATTCTGTTTGTGTGAATGTAAATATGGGTGGAGGGGCTTCTTCCTAATGAGCAATGCAAGCAGGATTATCTTATAGGCTTAATGCTCCTTCTCACAATCCATGTCTCTCTTAACTGTAATGTTTACTTCTATTTCTATAAACAGGATGGATCACCAGTTCTGGAGGGGATTGCTGTGCTCCTAACGACTACTTTCGTGTGTTGTTTATGCCTAGCTGATTTAATTGGCCAAATTAGCATTTATCATATCTCTTTCATTCATTTTATACTGCTCTTAGATGTATGCGAGGCTAAAATATGGTTAGAGAGGACATCACCTTTGATAACTTTCAAACACAACTAGAAGGTTCGGTTTTGATTTCAATTTGAGTTCAATAAGCAAATAAATAATTCTGGAAAGACTTCTGATTGAAGAAAGCTGCCATAGTTAATATGAGTTACTGGGCCTTATCGTTATGAAGTCTAGCCAGGAAAATGAAGGAAAACCTGGGAATACCTACAAGGCCAAAATAGGAAGCACATGAATTTTACAGACATATATTAAGTCAGAAATAATACTAAAATCCTTATTATCGAACATGAATTTAACATTTGTAATAGAGAGATTTCCCCCAGTCTAGGTAGACAAACATATCTAGTTTAAAGATGGGATATCTGAAAACTTGTAAATCTTTGGACTGTTTTCCTCTACTCTGACAAAAGCCTAAATTAGAAAATGAATAGAGTAGAGTAGAGTAGAGTAGAGTAGAGTAGAGTAGAGTAGAGCTGGAAGGGACCTTGGAGGTCTTCTAGTCCAGCCCCCTGCTCAAGCAGGAGAACCTATACTATTTCAGATAAGTGGCCATCAAGTCTCTTCTTAAAATCCTCCAGTGATGGAGCGCCCACAACTTCTGAAGGCAACTTCTGTTCCACTGGTTAATTGTCCTCACTGTTAGGAAGTTTCTCCTTAATTCCAGGTTGCTTCTGTCCTTGGTTGGTTTCCATCCATTGTTTCTTGTTTGCTTTCTGGTGCTTTGGAGAATAATTTGACCCCCTCTCCCCTCAAGTACTGGAATACTGCTATCATGTTACCCCTCATTCTTCTTTTCTCTAGACTAGCCAAGCCCAAATCCTGCAGCCATTCTTCATATGTTTTAGTCTCCAGGCCTTTGATCATCTTAGTTGCTCTTCTCTGAACTTTTTCCAAGGTCTCAACATGTTTTTTTGTAGTATGGTGATCAACATTGGTTGCAGTATTCCAGGTGTGATCTTACTAGGGTTAAATACTGATTAAATTAAGTACTGATCCTAAAATAATAGTCTATTTATTTGGGTGGTGCAATATTTTCGAATCCATTTCAGCAGAGTGCTCTAGAGTGAATGAAAGCAGGAATGTTTCCTCTGTCTGTAGCTCTTTATAGCAGGTATGTCTTTTTCAAACACTGTGCTATGTTCATGTCTTCATCTCTTAAAAAGACTTTCTTGGAATGAAATGTGAAGCACTGCACAGATATGTGGTATGAAGATAATCTACCCTTGAATGGAACCCTTGCTCTCTTCCTATCCTTATTATCAATCACATGCAGTTATTTCTCACAGATGCTAGCCTTCAAGTCAATTTTTGGTGCGCTTGTATGACATGCTACACCAAATTAAGGGGTATGGCATTTGTAGTTCATTGAATTGTAGAAACCAGGCCTCACATTAGATCTTAGCGTACCTTATTTCTTGGCCCAAAGTATCTTATATAACATAACTGCTATGCCTTGTTAAGCTGGATTTCTCCACCCTCCTTATGCTAATCTATGACCGTAATAAAGCTTTGATTTGATTACTTTATTGTCAGTCAGCTCCAAAAATAAATCAGCCGCTAAGAGCACAGAAGCTTATTTCTAACAACCCAGTTACCAGAACTATAAATGTGATGTAATCTGAAAATCACTTCACTGATATAGAAATTGCAACTGAATTAAAAAAAAAAAAAAAAAAAGCAAGCAAGATATATCTCCTCTAAATAAATTTATAAATAAATTTAGAGACATTCTGATGATCCAACGGTAGACAAACTTCTTCAACCTGCTCTGCAGGTTGTGGCAGCCAAAGGGCCTCCTTCCTTATTTAGTGGAAGAATTCTGTTGAATAACAATTTAGAATTAATTGTAAGTGACAACAATAATTGCTCTAAGCGATAGTGGGGTGAGGCACATCAGGAGATGTTAATACAGGCAGGAAATTCACCAGTTGTAAAACTGCTACAATAGTCTTAGAACTGAACCTTCTGTCTCTCTGGGACTTTTGTTTCCATCCTACTCCTCAAGATCTGTCATGCTCCTGTTAGAATCTGACCCTGAGGGAGAGGAGGAACAGCTGACAGGGAGTGGGAGTGTGGCTCTGGAGGTTGTGAAGGAAATTGGGCCAGCTGGGCATTGAAAATATTTCTAGTCTGTCCATTCTTATCTGAGTTCTGGGGTCTTTCTCAGTATGTGTATTTTAATATCTGAGGATGTCTTCAAGCCTTTATACTGCCTTGTCTCCTTAATTGCTTCAATGTGGTTTTCGTTATTTTTTTCCTATTTATAATTTATATGTATTTCCAGTTTGAATGGAATTTCTTCCTTTTCGCAACTGTTTGTGGGGGAGTTTTTTTCTCCAGTCAGTGATAATTGGACCTTAGAAGCCAAGTTGAAGGAATTAAAGGGACATCACCTGTTTTTGTGACTTTGCTGCTTTTGTATCCCACCCTGGGTCATCACAAGATCATTGTCCATGTAGACCACTGTTTCTCAACCTTGGAATTGCAAGATGGTGGTCTTGAGCATGCTGGCTGGGGAATTCTGGGAGCTGAAATCCACACTTCTTAAAGTGGCCAAGGTTGAGACATGCCCCACCCATCTCTTCCTTCCAAGACTACTTGGAATTATTTTGAGCAAAGGGATCAAATTGTCAACCCACCAATACAATCATCTTTTTGTAAGTTGGAAGAACTGTAATCCTTCAAAGGCCATCTTCCACTAGGGACTTTCATAGCATGGTCTCGCCATTGTTGGCCACATGACTTTTATTTTGGCACAGAGACAGTTGACTGGATTAGGCGAGAAGAAAGTCATTAGATGGGAAACCTACCGGGATGCCAAAGACTGGAATGCTGCACCTGGAGATAAGAATCTTAATTAGAAGGAAAAAATTGAATCTTTATTAATTGGGCTTGGAGGACTTTCTTATGCCTACTAAAAAGAAGCACCCTATATATGTATATGCTGTATGTCTCTGTGTGCAATCTAAATATGTTCTCATTGAGATGCCTACTTTTTCCGTATAGCACACTCCAACTGGCAATTCAGTCTTGGGTTTATCGCCAGTATTTCTGCCCTTGGGATGTGGAATAACAGCATAAGCATTGAGGGATAGCCAAGAAAACACGTGGATTCTCAACATTCAAAAGCTGCAATGACTTGGGGATCTATCAAGGGTTGTACCTCTACTTGTAGTATTGAGAGGTGAGTGAAAAGAAGGACTAGGGATGACATGATAGCAGTCTTCCAATATCCCAGGGGCTTCCCCAAAGAAGACTGAGTCAAGCTTTTCTCCAATAGCTTGAGGGCAGGACAAGAAGCAATGGGTGGAAACTAATCGAGGAGACATCCAAGAACAATAAACCAGTGGAAGGTCCCTTCCAACCTTGTTATTCTGTTGGAACTGGATGATAAAACGTTCAAGCATGAGTAGATAGAGATGGCACCTTTGGAAGTAAAAAAAAAACCCATCTCTTGATATTAACAAGCAACTACATTGGATTGGATACATTGGATTGGATTGGAGCTGCAAAAAAAAAGATATTGAGTGCTGGAATTCAAAATCACAGGTGTGCAGTTAAAAGTACATCATCTGTTCTTAATTCCCAACTGCTGAAATCTAGTTTGAAAACCATGTTCTTCAGAAAAGAAAGGCTGATCCCTCCAGGAAGAAAGTACATTCGGCACCCTGTCATTTCCAAACGTTCAAACTTTTGCTTAGGGAGAAAAGGCAGAAAATCAAGGTTGATTTTCCACGAGGTTTACTGCTGTTTTGAATATTTGGGGTAGGGTTTGTATTTTGGTGGAAAGTTTCTGAATTGGCATTTCCTTCTGCAGTTCAGGTAATTTGGAATATTCTCGGGTTTCCGTGCATTTTGCAATATCATTTTTTCACACCGGGAGTGGATCTCCAACCTGCTGGTGCTTTTTATCTATGGAAATTTGCAATTAGCATTGAATAATAGAATCTTCAGAGGTAGAGGTTGGGGGGGGGGACATTACTGGGGTGCCTAGAAATTCTGGGAACTGAAGACTTGTATGGTGTGTGTCAGAACAGAGCTGGAAGGAATGTGGAGGTCTACTAGTCCAGCCCCCTGGTCAAGCAGAAGAACCTATACAATCTCAGACAAGTGACTGTCCAGTCTCTTCTTAAAAACATCCAGTGATGAAGCACCCCCAGCTTCTGAAGTTCCCCTGGTTAATTGTCCAGTCTTGTCTTAAAAACCTCCAGTGATGGAGCACCTACAACTTCTGAAGGCCAGCTGTTCCACTGGTGAATTGTCCTCACCATTAGGAAGTTTCTCCTTAATTCCAGTTGATTCTCCGTCTTCTTGGTGGCAGCACCTCCAACACTGAAATATTACTATCTTGTCACCCCTACTCCTTCTTCTTTTCTCTAGCCTAGCCAAACCCAAATCCTGGAGTCGTTCTTCGTATGTTTTAGTCTCCAGGCCTTTAATCCTCTTAGTTGCTCGTCTCATCTCTGCCTGTCATAATGTTCAAGAAATTAAATATTTTGCTGCCTGTTGACCCAAGCACATCAGTGGTGAGATTCAACATTTTTTACTCCTGGTTCTGTGGGCGTGGCTTGTTGGACGTGGCAGGGGAAGGATACTGCAAAATCCCCATTCCTTCCCCACCCCACTAACCTGCTTTCCAGCTCTGTTCTCGCGTGCAGGGCAACCAAAGAAGACCTAGCCGATCAGCTGGGACTCGAGAGGCAGAGAATAGATGGGGTTGGCGGGGCCAGTCAGAGGTGGGATTGGCCGGTTCTCCAAATTACTCAAAATTTCAGTTACCGGTTGCCCAGAACTGGTCAGCACCTGCTGAAGGCCACCTCTGAAGCACCTGCTTCAAAAGCTCTGGTTGGCACTTCCCTCCAAACCTATCTGCTGACCCTCTTGAGCTCAAGACCTGATGATCACAAGAAAACATTCATGTAGGATCTGTTTTTTTAATCCCCAATACAGATGGCCTTGCTGCAGGCAGGGGGTTGTTTTTCATCCTCCCAATTTATAGCTTTCATTTGTTGGGATTTCCTGATAATTTCCTGTACAAGTATCCACCAACTGCTACCTTGGCCTGGATAAAGTCTAACCCTTTCTCTGGAAAAAAATAAAAATAAAAAGTTTTCTTGCTATGCTGGTTTGTGGGTATTAGTAGTTGTTAGAACTACTTACTTCCAGCTCTGAGTGGGAGTTGGTGAAGATTAGCAGGTGAATTGCCTGCAGTCAACAAAGTTCCCAAACACTGATTGGAGAGGGGTAGATCTTTCTGCTCCTGATTCAGCGGCTTGAGAGGGAAAAAATGTCATTTGTTGACATTTCCCAGCTCGAAAACAGGAATAGAAGCCAAGAGAAGAAATGAGTGGGCAGATCAAGTTTTTATGAAATCTTCGACAGGGTTTGAGGTATTTCACTACCAGTGACATGAGCTGTGAGTGAATCAGAACTAGATGATTTCATACCAACTCAGGAAAGACAACCCTGGATTTGAGAGTGGAGGGTTTAGGTATCCTAATGCAGAAGACCCTAACCCGCCTGCCTTGATCTGTGGGCCAGCACTGGGCCACATCATGCCAGAAACCAGGCCACACAAACAAGCGAAGCTCCATCCGTGGGATTATTGTAGCTGGCCAGCAACCAGCAGAGCTGGATGGTGAGGAGGTTGGGAAGGAACATAGACCAGTCCTAGAGTCTGGGGAAGGCTCTGACGAGTGGTCGGTGTCGGAGGCAGAGATGGGGCCAGGGCCGTCTGATAGTTATCAGCTGCCTTTGGAGTCAGACATTAGTGAGGCAGAAGAACAGCTGGAGCCTGTTCCCAGTGTGCGCATGCACAGAGTTGCCAGAAGGAGGGAACAGTTAAGGAACAAGGGTCAACTTCAGAGTAAAGCCACAGGTGGACAATGAACGGCTCCTCCCATAGGGAGTAAAAGAGTAGCAAAAGGGGAGTGGAGTTTTGCAGGAAACAATTAGTTCATTTGGGTGAAGATCCGTTCCTACATTCTTGTTCCTACAAGTGCCGTTTGCTACAGTGTGGCGTCTGAAGGATATCTGCTTGGCAGCTCTCCAGGCCTGATAAGGGTCAGTAATTAGGAAGTATCTTGGCCGGGACTTTGCTAGAGAGGAATTCACTGTAAACTTAATAAAAGGGGTTTACTGGGATGAGGAGTTGGCTTCATCCTATTGGGAAAGTCTAGGTCAGAACAGGGAGACAGGAAGTACATGAAACCATGCTCCCTCTGGTCCACGGAAAAACCTCTCCCCATGGAACCAGTTCCTGGTGCCCCCAAAATTGGGGTCTGCTGTCCTAATGGATGTTAAACTACAGGTTAATATGAGTCCTATCCTATTCCATTTCTGGAGTCATTCATAGCAACATTCTACAATTTGAAGGAATTATTTTATTTTTATGGAGTGGCTGAGGACTTCCACTCTCCTGCCTGAGCAGTGTCAGTGCTCGTGTCAGCCTGCTTCCTTATCACAATGGCATCTTCTTGGTTTTATGTGACATCCCAGTTATCCAAAAAAGAGTGGCGTCGACAAGCACATCAGTAGGAAAAATACGTTCCTGTTCAGCTTGCAAGCACACCCCTAAATTCCGAGCTGTTTCTTTTTTCTGTTTGCCATGGTTTCTGTCCCCACCCAGTTCTTGGAAATGTGTGTGTGTTCCCACAACAGTGGAGTACGAAATGCCAAAAACGGAGCTTGTCTGGGCACACCCTTCAAAGGGTTTCTACAGAAAGAATGGTGTTTGTAAAGGCCCCTAAAACTAACTCTGTGCTGTGGCCAGAGGTGGTATTCAGCTGGTTCTGACCAGAGAACCGGTAGCAGAAATTCTGAGCAGTTGGGAGAACCGGCAAATCCCACCTCTGACTGCCCCTGCCCGCATCTATTCTCTGCCTCCCATTGAGTCCCAGATGATTGGCTGGGTCTCCTTTGGTTGCCCTGAGCAGGAGAACAGAGCTGGAAAGCAGGTTAGTGGGGTGGGGAGAGAATGGGGATTTTGCAGTATCCTTCCTTTGCCATGCCCAGCAAGCAATGCCACTCCCACTAAGCTGCATCCACAGAAATGGTAGTAAACTTTTTTGAATCCCATCTCCAGTTGCAATGAGCTAAGAATCACTATGGATTGAAAGAAAAAGAAAAATGTATCCTCACCAGGAAGATGAAATATGTTGGGTTTTTAAAATAATGTACAGTAGCAATTAATATATGCTTTCCAATGTATTCGATTGTTTCTCTCTGTTCAGTATTTTGTGTCCCAGTGACGACACAGTCTGCGACACAAAAATGAAAGCAAGGAACAATCATTAACAGCAGATAGTGGTCCATCCATACCCTGATATTAATATCTACCAGTAGTGGTGTCCACAACATGATGCATCCAGGAGCAGCCTCCCCTTTATCCAACTGTAGATCTAAATCAGAGGTCTCCAAACTTGGTAACTTTAAGACTTGTGGACTTCAACTCCCAGAATTCTCCAGCAGCTATGCTGGAGTCCACAAGTCTTAAAGTTGCCAAGTTTGGGGACCCTGATCTAGATTACAACATTCTCAGTGGGACACCGAAGAGTCAAGTTTTTCCTCTTCAGCTCTCAACTGTCCCCACCCGCCTCTCATTTGAACTTGGAAAAAGCTCACCCCAAACATTCAGGCTGCACTTGAATTTCTGGCTTGGCAAATTTATGCAAAGCTGGGCATGTCAGTAGTTTGCTTCAGCAATGGTGTTGGGCAACAACAAGCAATTCTTGCCAATGCTCAGCTTTTCTGAGCATGAATCACACTGCAAATCTCAACCCAGCTCTTTAGTGACAGTTTCCTCCTGCCCTATCAAATGTACAGGTACTGTACAGGAGGTATTTTATTTTATTTTATTTTATATTTTATTTTATATTTTATTTTATATTTTATTTTATATTTTATTTTATTTTATTTTATTTTATTTTATTTTATTTTATATTTTATTTTATTTTATTTTATTTTATATTTTATTTTATTTTATATTTTATTTTATTTTATATTTTATTTTATTTTATATTTTATTTTATTTTATTTTATTTTATTTTATTTTATTTTATTTTATTTTATTTTATTTTATTTTATTTTATTTTATTATTTTATTTTTTTATTTTGTTGATTTATGTCAATTGCTTACAAGATAATAGTTATAAGTAAAAACATAGTTATGAATAAATGGATACATATAAGAAAAATAAAAAAATAAAACAATAGGACAGGGACGGTAGGCACATTGGCGTGCTTATGCACGCCCCCTACAGACCTCTTAGGAAAAGGGGTGAGGTCAATAGTAGACAGTCTAAGGTTAAAGTTTTTTGAGTTTGGGGAAGAAAGCACAGAGTCAGGTAGAGTATTCCAGACATTGATCACTCTGTTGCTGAAGTCGTATTTCCTGCAATCAAGTTTGGTGCAATTAACCTTGAGTTTGTATCTATTGTACTTCGCTCAATAGTAGTAACTGTGAGAGGGATCTCGGAGTCCTAGTGGACAATTACTTAAATATGAGCCAGCCGTGTGCTGCAGCTGACAAAAAAGCCAACACAGTTCTAGGCTGCATAAACAGAGGGATAGAATCAAAATCACGTGAAGTGTTAATACTATTTTATAAGCCTTGGTAAGGCACATTTGGGATACTGCATCCAATTTTAGTCATCATGATGTTAAAAAAGATGTTAAGAGGGCAGAGAAGAGCAACCAGGATGATTAGGGGACTGGAGACTAAAACATACAATTCCTGTTGCAGGAACTGGTTATGGCTAGTCTAGTGAAGAGAAGGACCAGGGGAGAGATGAGAGCAGTGTTCCAATCTCTCAGGGGTTGCCACAAAGAAGAGGGAGTCAAGCTATTCTCCTAAACACCTGAAGGCAGGACAAGAAGCAATAAGGATGGAAACTCATCAAGGAGAGAAGCAACTCTCTTCTCTATTCTACTCCACTCTTCCCTAGAACTAAGAAATTTCCTGACAGTTAGAACAATTAACCAGTGGAACAACTTGCCTCCAGAAATTGTGAATTTTCCAACACTGGAAGTTTTTAAGAAGAGATTGGATAACCATTTGTCTGAAGTGGTGTAGGGCTTCCTGCCTGAGCAGAGGGTTGGACTAGAAGACCTCCAAGGTCCCTTCCAATTCTGTTATTCTATCCTATCCTATCCTATTCTATTCTATTCTACCCTACCCTACCCTACCCTACCCTACTCTACCTTATTTTTTTGTTTATTTTTTTGTTTATTTATTTTGACAAGCAATTATCAGATAACAGGTATAAGTATAAACATAGTTATGGATACATGAAATGGATACATATAAGAAAAATAAAATCTACTGAAACGTTGAATACTCTACTCTACTCATATTTTACTAGTAACGATAGCAATAGCATTTAGACTAACTGTATATACCACCTGTAGTGCATTACAGCACTCTCTGAGCAGTTTATAAGATCAGCATATTGACTCCAACAATCTGGCTCCTCATTTTACTGACCTCGGAAGGATGGAAGGCTGAGTCATCCTTGAACCAGTCAGCATCGAACTCCAGACTACGGACAGAGTTAACCTGCCATACCACATTGTAACTATTGTGCCAGCAGGGCTCCTAGTCATTGGGAGTTGGAGGCTAAGCCTGCAAGATTAGCACTCACAGCCCTGGAGAATGACCCATGGGCAACGCGGGATCTTGGAACACTTTTCTTTGGGACCCTACAAGTTCCTGAAATCACACTTACTGGAATTCAGGAGCATCCCATCACTACAGACCGATCTGTGTTGGCAAATATGCAAGAATGCACACAAACAAGAAATGCAACATTTCAGTAGATTGATCCTGGGGATGGAGGATCGAGAAGACAAGGTTTGTTATGGGCAGGGAGACTCAAATGTTGAAATCACAAGCCACGCCCCCCCCCCCCAAAAAACCCACCAACCTTAGCTCCTTCATTGTGTAATTGCTCTGCTCCTGTGCTAATCTTGGTTCCCCCCTTTCCCATATTTGTACACTGACTGTTTGGCTTCGATTAACAATATGTTGCCCATTCTGGCTGTGACTGGCAGGCTATAGATTGCAAAGAGCTGTGTTCAAATCCCAGCTCAGCTTATCTCTGAACTTCATTGGTGACTTCTGCACATTCTCTCAGTCTAAGTAAAATTAACTGTAGCGCCCTGTGGACTTTTTCTTAATGAGTAAAACAGAAGAAAATAAACAAGATTTATAGCCCCTGTTAGGGATAACATTGTTTACCCTAACTGGTTTAGGTAAATAATAATATGTTAATCATAGTTTATAAGTTAAAGTGTCTGCAACTTTAAATATGGGAAAGTAATTAAGGGAGTGGTTGTGAAAGCACTTTAAAAGAAGCAAGACTGCAGCTTGCTCTCTCTCTGGCTTTGATGATCCCTGATTACTGCAAGGACTCAAGACTGCATTGCTCGAACGGGAGAGAAAACAAAGGACTGACTTGTAAGTGAACTGACATAGGATATTCTAAACGGACTTTGCTAACTGAATATCCCTAAATGGACTGACTAAATGATACATGACTATTGGACTGTTATTTTGACTATGCTATGAACTCATAATGGAATAAACTATATTTTTGATAGCACAAGCGTATCTGTTATTTTTACTGTATGTTAATAAACATACAAGCTTAGCTCACTCATTTATCTGTGTGCCTATCTGACTAACGCTGCACATTCTGTTTAGCTTGTCTCCCTAACCCTGGTTGGGGAAACCAGGCTTAACAGCCCCCCCCCCCATTTATTTATTTATTTATTTTATTTTAATTATAAGAATACAATACAGTGCATCCATTCTGGCATTACAATTGTTATACATATATAAATTTTACTTCACCATTTACAAACCTCTTGTCTGATACACTGTTTACTAATTATTCTAATCATCATAGCTATTTATGTTCCAACCTTGCCTTCTTCTATGCAACCAGTGATAGAATTTATTCCACATTTCGTAGTACTCAGATTCTTCCTTGTTTTTTTTTTAATTCTAGGGTTAACGTCTCCAATTCTACACTGGCCATAATTTTCCTTATTAGCTCTGTTTCTGGCAGTTATGCTTATTCTTCTTCCAGTATTGCACATATATTTTTCTAGCAGCCATCAACCCATGTACTATTAGATAAATTAAATCCTTCCTATATCCTTCTGGTATTATTCCTAGAAGAAAAAATTCCGGCTTAAATGGAATATACTCTCCCACCATTTGTTCCACCCATGACTGGATCAATCTCCACTACCTTTTTATAGTATTGCAGGTCCACCACATATGAAAAATATTTATAGTTTGGTTATTTAGATAGGATAGATATAGAAAGGAGAGAGTCATGGCCAACTTTAGAGAAAAGTTTTTCATCCTACTAATAAGGGCCATAAAGAAAAATGGAAGTGGTATCCCCTTTGTATCTTGTTCCTTTCTTTTCTACTTTTCTCTTACTTTTTCTTTCTCTCTCTCTCTCTCTCTTTCTGATTTCTTCCTTTTTATTTTTCTGCCTTTCTTATTCTATATCAGTTTAGATAAGGGTTTGAACTTTGCTTTCAAAACTTTCAATAACATTATATGAAAAATTAAGTAACATTAACTGTGGGATATTAATCCCATAGACTAGTGCCCCTCCCCCAAGCATTTGGGCACCAGGGACCGGTGAGGACAGAGGTTTTTCCATGGACCGGAGTGGGCGTCGTTTTGCATCCTAAAAATACATTCATCATAAATCATAAGATACAACACTTAGTGATAGTCATGGGATACTAAATAAACAATCAACATAATTCAGACTAGGAAATTAAATAAAACAATATAAATCGTAAAAAAAGCAACAAAGTTATAGTTATAAATAGAAAAGGAGACAGGCAATAGGAAAGACGAGAAGCATAATAATAATACAGTTTTATTAAATAGTTTGATAGTGTTGTGGGAACTAGTTGTTTAGCAGAGTGATGGCACGGGGGGGGGGACTGTCCTTGTGTCTAGTTGTTCTGGTGTGCAGTGCCCTATAATATCATTTTGTGGATAGGGACTGTTCTGACTTTTCCGCCTAACCTACAGAGATCCTAATTTCCAGAACAGGTGTGTGCTGTGAGTACGGCTTTCTTGGAACACCAAGAGAAGGCTGAGGAGCATCTGTTTGCCTTCTGCTGCATTTTACAGTAATAAACTGGTTTTTATTTCTTCTGTCCTAGTTACGTTTTCGTGTCAAACACTGGAAACTGCACGGTGAGGGAGCCAGTGTGAATCATGCTATCTCTTGGCACCATGAAAGGTAAAATGAACATTATGGCACACTTCATCCCAAATTTGTGTAATGTGCTTCCTTTACACCTGAAGTACTGAGATGCCTTGGAGTTATGCTGCAGGGTTAACTATAAATGTCAACACAACTTGATTACTGTTAAAAATCCAGAAATCAGACAAAACGAATAGAGATGAGTTAGGAGGAGTCTGGAAACACTTTTAAAGATTACGCGTTTTATTAAAAGTCATAAGCTTTTATGAGCTACAGCTGATGGCATCAGATAGATAGAACAATTAAGGATCTAAATTATGTTGGATTTAAATGGTTGTGCAGCTACAAATTACACCTGAGACAAATTAGCAGCCCTTTCTCAGTTAATAATTGTAATGTATTCAAATTGTGTTTATTTGTTGAGAACTCCTGAGATAGCCTCAAAGTTGTTGATGAATGTGAGCTCAGCACTTATGCCAGTCAAGTTTCTCTTTTTCCAAAAACAACCTTGAAATCTTTAGAGCCACTTTTCCCCCTGAATAATCTGGTCAAAACCAGACTGTGTGGAATGAGAAAGTTCCCCAAGACAAGTTTGTAGACCAAGCTTTCTAAATCCATCTAATACTCTTTGGACTCTCTGTTCTGGAGGGGCTTCCAACTTCTTCTTGGTCTGTTTTTTTTTTTAAGATGGCGTCATCCTACCTAGTGAGGAAGACCGGAAACGGATTATCACCCAAATGAAAGTAAGGACGACTCTGAAAGGGGACAAGAGTTGGATCCATCACAAGTCTGATTCTGAGGAGAAGCAAAACCACAGTCCATTGTGAGTATGAAACAACTCTGCACTAATATTTGCTCTAGTTCCTTGAACATTTTCTTCCCTTGGGAAAAAAAAAAGGCTTCTTTTTACCTACCTCACCCTCAAAAGACATTTCCATGCTCTTCGTGTCCTTCTGGCTTAGAGGAGAGCTCAAAGAACATCACTCAATCAGCATCCACCTCTCACACACTGATCATGTGGGAATAATAAAGGTAAAGCTTCCCCTCACACCTACGTGCTAGTTGTTTCCAGCTCTAAGGGGCAGTGCTCATCTCTGTTACAAAGCCAAAGAGCCAGCACTGTCCGAAGACGTCTCTGTGATCATGTGGCCAGCAGGACTAAACACCAAAGGTGCACGGAACGTTGTTACCTTCCCACCAAAATGGTCCCTATTTTTCTACTTGCATTTTTACATGCTTTCGAACTGCTAGGTTGGCAGAAGCTGAGACAAATAACGGGAGCTCATTCCGTTATGCGTGACGCTAGGAATTTGAACCACCAAACTGCCGACCTTTATGTTTGACAAGCTCAGCATCTTGGCCACTGAGCCACCATGTCCCTATAGAAATAGTACTTGCCTCAATATTCCACACAGGCCTAAATTGAGAGGAGAGAGGGTGTTAATATAGGGATTAAACCTCTTTAGGAGTGTGGTGTCTAAAAATTAAGGAGGCAGAACGTGGCAAGCTTCTGCAGCTGTAAACTGTGTGAAGGAGGAAATTCCACCATTTTGGGTGCAATTGTTTGCTATCTGCAATCTGCTGAGGAGATGATGAAACATCAAAAGGCAGGACAGTCATGTATCATCACACAACCTAGCTACTAAAAACTTGGTGGTGCAAAATTAAATTCTTCCTTTCAAAGCTTAATTTTCAACGCCTTTTCTATCAAATTGAACGCAAGCTAAGTTTTTCTTCAGATCAAAATCTACCATTGGGAACCTGTAGCTCATACCTTTGTGGGTTTTTTGACAACAGGATGGGGGAAAAACATCACAGAGGTCTCCCCCAATGGTTTTTCAGCTTTCCAGTCTGGTGTACAATTCTGGGCTTCTCTGAAAGGCTTTCTCAGCCTAGGACTAGCTGAGGTATCCATGCACCTGCTGCTTAGTTGCATGCCCATCTATTCAGTTGTTATCCATATCTATCCAAACATTGTATCTTGGATCCTACAGAATATTCTTAAGGAATCAAGTAGCAGGTATTGCATCTTTTGCAAACCTTATCCTGTTCCTGCAATAATAATAATAATAATAATAATAATAATAATAATAATAATAATAATAATAATAATAATAATAATAATAATAATAATAATAATAATAATTCTTCTTCTTCTTCTTCTTCTTCTTCTTCCTCTTCCTCTTCCTCTTCCTCTTCCTCTTCCTCTTCCTCTTCCTCTTCCTCTTCTTCTTCTTCTTCTTCTTCTTCTTCTTCTTCTTCTTCTTCTTCTTCTTCTTCTTCTCAAATATCTTTGTTTTGAAAATGTCTATCT
Source organism: Hydrophis major (assembly GCA_033807585.1). Lineage (NCBI taxonomy): Eukaryota > Metazoa > Chordata > Lepidosauria > Squamata > Elapidae > Hydrophis > Hydrophis major. Next base: position 14,100,389 of record CM066335.1, on the reverse strand, counting down.
TCTTTCAGGACATCTTGTACAGCGCCATCTTCCCAAAGAGAACTACAGTCTCCTTCAGCCCAAAAAAATCTTTCCCCAAAGTGAGTGTGTTGCTTTTTTGTTATATTTTGATTGTGATATTATACCCAATTTTTTTAAAAGAAGACGCTTCCACAAAGAATGATCCCTCGAATTTTGAGCACAGGAGATAATGTGCATAGCACCAATAGCACTGTTATAACCGGGGAAGGCTTGGATTACTTTCAGATATTGAGAAAGTCATGGGGTGCTCACATCTGATTGTCTCTCTCTTCCATCTAGTTCTTCTACTGCCACATCATCTTCTGGGTATCTCATCAGGTAAGTCAAAAGAAATTGCAGTGCTCAGTTGCATCAGCAGAAGGATAGTTTCAAGTTGAAACAAGGCAATAGCGCCACTTTATACTGCACTGTTGAGTCCACACTTGGAATACTGGTTATCCAGGATACAAAAAAGAGCAGAGCAACAAGAAAGATAAAAGGTCTGGAAAGTAAACCATACAATGAACAATTGAGAAAACCAAATGTGTCTAGTCCAGGGATGGAATGCTATCGGCTTGGCCTGGTTCTATAGAACCGGTAACACTGAAGAGCAGCAGACACCAAACCGGTTCGGTCATCTGTTTAGTCCACCCAACTACCTGGGCTCTTGGCTGTCCTTTATTTCCTGCTTTTTCAAGCTCACCTGCTTTGCGTAGCTCAGCTGAGGTTGAAAAAGCATGAAAGAAGAGGATTTTCAAATGCTGCACACCCACACATAGCGCTTGTCAGCTGTCCGGGTGGCACAGCTGATGTTTTTTTGCAATTGTTTTACACGTGCGCGCATGAAGCCCTCTGACCGAATGTGCTGTGACCGAACCGATAATAACACTGGTGCAATCCCACCCCTCATCTAGTCCAACAAAGAGAAGGACTAGGGGTGATTGTCTATGGAGATTCTCTGTCCCAAAGGTGCTTTTTTCAAGAGGCATTTGAAGGTGTTTTGCTTCTTATCCAAGAAGATTCTCATCCAATATGTACCATTTAGGTGACCCTAAACCTCCAGGTGGCCTCAAGGACTCTCTAAAAGGATGCAAATGACCAGCTGACTGCAAGGAATACAAATCCTTCCATTCCCCCACCCCCATCCAGTCAGAGCTGAAGAAGCTTCTTGGATGAGAAGTGAAACGTCTTCAAAGAAAAACAGAAAGTCCAGTTGCCTCTTGAAAAAAAAGCACCTTTGGGATGACTAGGGGTAATATGGCAGTCTTGCAGTACTTGAGGGGCTGATACAGAGAAGAGGGTGTCAACCTAATCTCCAAAGCACCAGAGGGCAGGGCAAGAAGCAATGTGTGGAAGATCATGAAAGAGAGATCCAACTAAGGAGAAATTTCCTGAGAGTAAGAATAATTAATCAGTGGAATGGTTTAGAATGGAGTCAGCCACCCATGGCTCTGGAGCTGCATGTGGCTCTTTCATCCTTCTGCTGGGGCTCCCTGTCGGTGGTCGGCTCCACAATCGATAGGGCTTTCGGTTAGGACAGGTAGAGGAAAAAGGATGCTACTCTAAGAGGAGACTCTATGGTGGTGGAACCGGACTTCCAGTTGGCAGAAGAAAAAGACGCCATGCTAGGAGGAGACTTTATGGTGGGTGAACTGGACTTCTAGTTGGCAGAGAAAAAAGGATGCCACACTAGGAGGAGACTCTATGGTGGTAGTGGTGAACCGTATTTCTGGTCAGCTCCAGAATTTAATGGGGGCTTCCTGTTAGGACCTTTGTGGCTCTTTGAGTGTTTAAGGTTGCTGACCCCTGGTTTAGAACATACAACACAGAATATGAGAATGGACCTTGGAAGTCTTCTAGTCCAACCCCCTGCTTGAGCACAAGATCCTGTACCATTTCAGACAAATGGCTGTCCAGTCTCTTCTTAAAAGTCTCCAGCAATGGGGCTCCCACAACTTCTGAAGGCAAGCTTACCTCCAGAAGTCATGTGCTCCATCACTGGAGGTTTTTAAGAAGAGACTGGACAACCAATCATTCAGAATGGTCTAGACTAGGGTCTCCTGTTTGACCAGGGAGTTGGACTAGAGAACCTCCAAGATCCCTTCTAACCCTATTCTAAATTGAAATAGAAAAGAGGAAATAGTTCGTTTCTTTCAGTATCTGGAATTCCTGCTGTGAATGTTGACCCTTTTGTGGCCCAAATAACACAGAACAGAGGGCAGAGTCGATACAGAATCAGTCAGCTGAGTGGTCTTAGAATCCCAGTCGAATACCAAAACTATCCATATGAACCTAAGTAGGATGAGTAAATGCAATGGAGTGTTCTGTAAGAGGGCACTGATCAGCACTATTCCAGGTTGCAAAGCTTTGCTCTAGGTTCCGGTCTATTCACCTGATGAAATTTGACCCAGAAGTTTTCTGGATTTCTCTCTTTCTTCTAGGGGAGTTTTCACCAAGACCATTGATAAGTCGTCTCCTTCCAAGACAGCATCCAATGAGATGCAGAAAAGGTTGGTCTACTCTAAGAGTCAAACTTCAACTTTGTTAGCTTGGTACTAAGAGGAACAGAGGCGTTCCAGTTAAGTCACCTGCAACAATTTTTGCTGGATTTCTATGATACCATTGCTGGAGGTAACAGAGAGCTCCAAGTCTCTTTTGCTGGAGCATGCATTCAACCCACAAAGAACAGCATGCATTTTTCTGCATGCAATATCTTGTGACTTGTCACTCCTATTCTTTAGTATAGCTCTGTCTTTAATAAATTCAAATTAAACAGTGTCATGTGTTGAGGCCTCAAAAGTAGGTTGCGAAACTCGCTGTCTGGAATAGTATTTCTTTCCAGAAATCTGTATAACTCACATCCCGATGATGTCCTGCAAGGCACTGAACATCTGGAGCTGCTCCATGGGCCTTGAAGCAGGAAAAAAATCTAAGATGTTGCCTTGTAACATTTTGTCATGTTTTGTATATGTTTGGATAATGGAATGCTCATATTTGCTTCCTTATTTTACTGCCCTGGTTTTTTTTTATTATGTGAAGCATCTGTAGCCAGTCAGAATGGCACGTTCTTTAATTCCTCATAAATAAATAAACAGGATGCATTTAATTTGTTTCCTCTATTAATGAAAATTAAAATCTGTGTCATTGTGGTGCTACGGTCGAGAATCTTGTTTTGTTAGTTATTAATTTCATTAGATTCGGGAAGCTATCTGCTTCGCAAATGGCTCTGGGCAGTGTGCATACTTAAAAGAAAAAGAGAATGTGTGTGTGAGAGAGAGTGATTAAAAACGGTTGAAAACAATAAAAGGTATATACTGTGTATACCCAGACAAAATTTCTCACGATATTCAAAAAGAAAACTGCCTTGGGACCAAAGCCACATTTTCAAAGACTTTTGAAATCCTTATAGGATGGGAGCCAGGTGAATTTTGGAACCTGTCTCTCTGCTTTCCCCATTAATTTTGGGGTGTAAGCAGGGCTGGGCTGCTGGGGTCTTGGGAGTGCCCCTAGCTAAGACTCTGCAGGGCTCGGAGAGCTCCCAATTTCCTCGGAAAGACAGGCAGCTCTTAATAGGCTCAATTGAACTTCTGGGCATTCAGCCAAGAGCATTTCACACCTCATAAAAGTGTTGCAAGCTAGATGAACAATCCACTCAGCACTTGCGAGGAGAGCCATTGAGAAAATCAGATAACATCGCCACTTGCCTCCGAGGGGGATTAATTCCCAAATAATAAGAAACTCACCAGAAACTCCAGTAAGACTCCAAGATCCCTCTCACAGTCACTGCTATTCAGCCTGGTTTCACCCAGTCTTTTATTTAAATATTCAATGCATGAAATAATAAACAACTTTTTTGGTATATTATCTTTTCTTTTAGGTAATGAGGGCAAAGAAGCGATGTTGAGTTGTCCACACCCACCTAGTGGCATGACCACCTTGCCATGCCCACCCAGCCAGTCATTAGGGCTGCTAAAAAGTTTGAAGCCCACTCCTGGGTGTCTCTTTCATCCAGCAGCCCCTCTCTTGATCGAATCTCTTGATCTACCCCTCTTTTTTTTTTCAGTGTCAAGAGCCCAAGTCAGACCTCCCCCTCCACCCAAGGGCCCAAGATGTCCACTGAGGATTACAAAAAACTGTGAGTATCTCAAAGTAAAGAGGTAGTCGTGGGGCCAGCTGCTGGGCCAAACTGGAAGCATAGATAAGAGTCATCCTTCAACCTTCAGCTGAAGATTAGTTTCTTGGTGAGTAATCTCATCTCCCACTTTCTCTTTTATCTGTGCTTCAGAGCTCCCTACAATATTAAGCGTGAACTCTCCTACCCAGCAGATGGACAACGTTCTGTTTCTCCAGAGGAGCAGAAAAAGAGGTACCTTGATAAAGTCTGGGATTCTGGGGTCCCCTAAGCTTGATGGTTTTATTGCAGATATTTCTTTTTTTTTTTTTAATATAAATTTTATTTGGGTTTTCACAAAACATAATCCAAATAAAATATCTTTTTTTTTGAGAATAGCATGATCCCGGGTTATCACTTCTCCATACAGACACAAACTCAATTTCACATTCATCTTTGTGTTCTGTTCCATATCTTATTACTATTTTAACATTTTCTCCGTAATTTTCCCCCTCCTTTATTTTTTTCAACCTTGTTTTTAATTATCTCATACCTATCTAAATTCAATTATATATCTTTTTCCAAGTTTCAATGTCTTTCTAATAATTGTATTTATATTTTTGTCTGTCCTGTTTCAATTTCATATTTTCTTTTCTCATTAAACAAAGTTTCCCCTGTAGGACACCTTTGTATCTTTTAATTTTGTCCATTCAACTCTTATTTAAACTTCAATTTATGCCTTTACAATTATAACATTCAATATAACACATAACTTCCAACTGAATTCTGCTTGGTACATTCTTAAAATATACACTATGTTCTTAAATTCTTGCAGACATTTCTTTACCCAAGTAGGGAACACCATCAGTGTTAGAAGGGAATAGGGTTTGTAGAGGGGAGAGGGGTGGGAAGGAAGAGGAGGAGGAGAAGCAGAGGGAGGGGAGGGGGAGGAGGGGCACTCTGAATTCTTTGAGCTTGGTGTTTTCTTGCAGACATTTCTTTACCCAAGTAGGTAATGTCATCAGTGTTAGAAGGGAATAGGATTTGTAGAGGGGAGGGGGAAGGGGAGGAGGAAGGGGAGGATTGTGGGATCCTTGGATTCTCTTAGCTTGGTGGTTTTCTTGTAGACATTTCATTACCAAACCAGGTAACATTGTCAGTGTCATCTATATCAAAGTCAGGGATGTAGTGGTTCTGGACAAGGTCTCGAGCCTTCGCTTTTTATCTAACAAATAAATGCATCCAGAAGTTCCACAGCTGCGAACAGAGGAAGCGGCTTCCTAAGGAATCATATCCTTGGTCCAGCTAATTTAGTACTGTCAACATGTAAGGAATTGTCCACCAGTCCACCTGGAGATTCCCATTTTTGATGTCTTTTTATTACATGCAATGCAGGTGCCTTCCCTCTTGTTGAGTTGCGGTCTTCAACCATTCCATCCTTCCTTCCCCTCCCTTTCCTTCCCAAGTTGTCAATTAGGTTAAAGACAAGTAAAGTTCAGTCTGGAAAGCTTGAGAGCTTTATAAATATGAGCATAATGACTATTAGATGAAGATGTGTATTAAACTTCAGACAATCTGTTGGGTACCACGTGGGGGTGGAGTTGAGTCAAAGAGTGGCGCTAGAGCAAAAACAAGTTGGAGGGTTGACCATTTTATTTCTAATTCTCATTTTCTTCCTTTCGGCACCATCTTCTCTCCCTTCCAGACTGCAAGAAGAAGCTTTTAGTGGGAATCTGGATAGATTTCTTGAATCCGTTGAAATTCAGACTAGGGTGACATTAAATCAATACACAACTCATTGAACATCCCAATTGCACAGATCCTGTTGTCCCCAAGGATTTAAAGACAGAGTTAATCTTCTAACATTAAATCAATCTCTGACAATGCTTTATTCTCAATCAGGCTGAAGAGAAATTGGATGAAGCAGTCTTTCATTAGAAAAATTATTTGCAAGTAAAAAACTAACAGCTGATGGAAAAGAGGAGGAACTTAGAGACGGCACCAGAATAGAAACTGCAGGGTTTTTTTTTTATGATCCAGAGTTTTATCTCCTTTTTTCATCCCTTGTTTTGTAGGACAGAAGCTGCTAGTAGTGTCCTGAGACGAACGGCCGGCAGAGAACGCTCCTATGTCCTTTCAGCGGCAAAGAAAACTGGAGGGTAATTTTTTTTAAAAAAAATCCATAGTGCGAATGAAGGCTGTGTCCCAGGATGAAGTTGCAGGATCCAATCTGAGTTGGTCACTGGAACCAGAAATTTTGTCTTCTGAGATTTTGGACTCGTGCTGGAGCCTACCTTCAGGGAACTTCCCTCTAGCAGAGTGCTAGCTGTTCTGGGTGTGGAATTTATAGTGCCTGTTGCTTGTGGCTTTTTAGATGTTGATTGGGGTGTATTGATGGTCGGCTGTCATTTGCTTGTGCTGCCCAGCCCTCGCCTTCTAAGTACTTGATAGGCTGGTGGTAAATCAGCATTCCCGTTGACGGATGAAGGGCCCATTTTCCAGGTTTCAATCACTTCCCTGGCTGTTTTTGTGCCTGTTCGTCCAACAATCTTAATGGCGGCAAAAAAAAATAATTGTAAAAAGTTTTTTATTTTTTCACATTTCAAAAACATCTTTTTTTAGTGAACAGCAGGATTCCAGGTTTTCACATATTCATACAAACATGACCTTGATTACATATTAATCTTTTGATGTCATATCACATCATTACATTACATATTTTCTATAAATTTTCTCAAATACTTTATATATTTTCTATTCATTTCTTAACTTATTTCTTTTTACTTTAAATAATTCTCATATCTTCATATTCATTATACGTTATACTTTTATCTGTCACGTTTGCAATTTCATCGCATATTCTTATTTCATTATTTCAAAAATTCCACCCCAATTCAAATAATTCAAAAAGTTTCCCCTGTAATTACTAATTTGAGTGTATCACCCAATCGCAGCAAAATTAAATGTGTGTTCCTGTTCATTACAATGTGAGGCTATCAATGAGTTTTTACTGCAGTCCAAGAAAATACAAACACAACATTCAGAAAATCAATACCATTACTATACCTGAAAAAATAGTAAAGCATTTATATAGATGGTCCTCACTTAATAACCATTTATTCAGTGACCATTCAGACTTAGGACAGGACTGAACAACTGGATGTATAACCGGTCCTTAAGGTTCTGGCCATCACAGCATCTTCATAGTCATGTGATCACGATCCCAGCACTCAGGGACCAGTTTACAGTTATGACATTGTAGCATCCTGTGATCATGTGATTGCCATATGTTCCCTGCAGCATCTGACAAGCAAAACCAATGGGGAAGCCAGCAGGAAATCACCAGTGGTGACCACATTGCTCTTGACAATGATGCAGGATTCACTTAAAAATGACAACCTGAAGCACTGAAATTGCTGTTGGAAAGCAATGCAGTTACATGACATCATGCTTTCTGACCATATCACTTAGTGACAAAAATTCCAGGCTGAATTGCCATTGTTAACCAAGGATTACCTGTATAGGATAGGTAACTCTTAATTCCAGAGGCAATCTAGCAGAATTGAAAGACATTTGGAGAAGTTATTCTGATTGGACTACAGGTAGTAAAGATAGATCAAGTCTCAGAGCTGTAAAAAGTATATACAATTGTATACAGTACAATTATATAATGTTTGCAGATGTTGTTATGGAGAAAGTGATAGCAAAGAACATAAGCTAGGATGCAAGGCCTATTCTTCATGGACAGCACCAGTGTTCATATCAGATTCTATTACCTAAATAACTTTAATTCACAAAACAAAACGCTGAAATTTAGAAAAGAAAAGCTGCAGTTTTTATAGCAATTCTAAGAAGCTGTGGTCTTCCTATCTCTTGTGTAACAGGAGAACAATCTAAAAAAAGAGCTGCCCAAAGAATTAAGGATATAGATGCACAAACTGATATAGCAATCCTTAGTAAGGTAGGTAACTTGAAATGGTTGAGTAAATACAAATGTACTTTCCAAGTAGATAGCTATTTGAAGTCACAACTCCCAAATCATCTTAGGGAGATATTCATGAGAGCGAGATTTGAACAGTTTGACACAATGGTTAGATATAGGAGATTTCATGCAATACTGTACAATGAGCGTCACTGCGTTTGCGAAGAGGCAGAGGTAGAGGACCTGGCTCACATCCTATTTGACTGTTGCCTGTATAAAAGGATGAGAGACAGGTATTTTGGTCTATATATCAGACAAATGACCCATTGGGATATCCATATCAAAATAACTTACCTTATGTCCGGCCAGAACTTGAAAATAACATTTAAAGTAGCACAGTATTTAAACAAAATGATTTGGTTGAGATCTGCATATGTGGGATTGATTGGGGTAGATTGCAAGGGCGACTCCGAAACATAATGTTATTATATTTTATCTATATCTTAAATTATTGTACATTATTACAATTTTATTTTGGATTGTATTTTGTCTAGATTCCATTTTACATTTTATTTTATAAAGTTCCATTTTAAATAGTATTTTATCAAATTTCATTTTGAATTGCTTTTATTAAATTTTAGTAACAAATTGTTGCTGGAACTTTGCACTTTGATATGGCCCAAAGGCTATTCAATAAAGACTTATTATAGCAATTTGTTAAGTGATTCTATTTTATAGCAATTTGTTAAGTGATTCTATTTTACAGCATTTGTTAAGTGATTCTATTTTATTCAATAACTTTAATTCATAAAACAATGAATGTATTCTTAAATGGAGACCCTGATCTTTTGAACGCAAAGGAGTTTTCATTTTTTTTTATATATAATCACAATCTTGTCTCTTTGCAGAAGTCCAACACAGGAGGTATCAGCCATTGTGGCTAAGAAGTAAGTAAGATTGTAGTCCTTGCCAATGTGAGCAGAAATGTCTTCTATTCTAACAATAGAGAGGCAAGAGGAACTATATATTTTATCTGAAGGGCCTTTTCTTTTCTTGAAAGGATTGATGTGCCAGATGACTTCGGTCCACGATCCAGAAGTCAGACCGTACCTGCCTCTGCCTGGTTCAACAGTCGTGGGAAGAGGTAGATAAACCGTTACTCTTATTCTTGTCATTGCTATTATGATTTACCATCACCATCATTATTTGCTTCCTCTAGTATTTACATTTATCTTTCTTCTCTATATTATTATATTACATAATATATATACACCCCAATTTATATATATATATAAACAGATGTGTATGTTCCAGCATAACTCTGGAACGTCTTGAGAAATTTCAACCAAACTTGGTACATAGATGACTTACCCTCTGGAAATAAATACTGTGGGGGTAAGACACCTCTAACACTCCTTGGGGGGCTACGTGCCTTAAAATGGCTTCTACTGTACAGCACAGTGGACTTGCCATGGTAATGGCTTCACAGTACTCCACAAGGGGGCTCACTTTTGTGGAGGAATAAAAGAATTGTGATGCTGCGTGAGAGACAGTACAACAGTGTGAGTCCTGATTATAGGATTTTCCTGTCTAATACAGGATTAGGATAAATAAATACCCAGGCAACATCAGATTATCGGCCAGTCACTTATCAAGTGCATAATACTTTCTCAACATTATACAAGTGTTTGTGATTAGATGAACTTTTGTATTAGTATTTGCTTGAAATGGTTGAGTTCTTTTTGAAATCCATGCAAATAATTAAAGACAGAACATTAGAAGGGTTTTTATCAGACACTGATCTGGAGTTTTACTCTTTTAAACTAACAAAACCACCCTAAAAAAAATTAAAATACTACATCTCCTTTTCCAGCTTTTAATATTCGTATTTTATCATCCTATGCCCTAAAACGTATGCATCCAACAACTTTGCACTATGACATGCAGTGGGTTTAAACTTCAATTTTGCTTGACTAAGATTAATCTTTCTCAGTTGGATTAGTATATGCAGAGTGGTGTAGTGGCCTAGTGGAAATAATGTTGCTTTCCACTTCAAAGGCTAAGAGTTCAATCCAAGGTAGCGGCAGATATTTGTCGTATAAAGCAAAGAAAAAAAATATCTGCTGTGAACTCTGTGTAGGCACTACGAGGGGCCAGTAAATGCTCAGCTCCATCCATTCACCCCAACTCTTTCCCGGATGAAGGGATTACAGAGTTGTAAAAAGGGAAGTTAGTGGGATTAGTAATTCCATGGTTTGTAGAGGAATCACAATATGCAAACTAACCAGACTGTTTTGGGTTTGTCTTCAGCACTAATGGAGAAAGAAGAACCCCAGAGTCTCCCCAGAATGAATCAAGATTGGCCAATACTTCTGTGAAAACCAAGTTAGTATAATCTGTTATTTTTTTCCCCCCATTCAATAATATGGTCATCAACCTGGCTGTAAAACATTAATTTGCCTTGAAATTTCATTTAAATGAGAAAATAATTTTGAAAGATTTTTATGGACAGGTAGTCAGCGTGATGGCATAATAGCGCTGCTGTTGACAACTTAAGTGTGCCAAATTACTTTAAAATAGTACATTACCCTCCATCAAGTAAAATAATGTGTTGATTAAAGTAGCAATTAAGCTCACAGGTGTAAACTTCAATTTCAAGATGCTATCATGATCAGATTATAGCCACTGCCAATTACAAAAAAGATATATCTCCTGTGTTCAATATCCATATTACATTAAGGAAGCATCGCATCACATTAAGGTCTCCGTAGAGATGGGAAACTCCTCTCTAGAAGTTCTCCAGAGGTTGCCGAACTACAGCTCCCAGCATCCTTCACTTATCTTGCTGATTGGGGATGATCAAAATTGTACTTAAGCAATATCTGTGGACCCATATTTTCATTTAGCAAATGCACAACATCACTGAATCAAAATGTCAGGCTCAGAGAAAAATAGGTTCAACAAATTCAAGACAGATAAGTTTTATAGCTCGGGACCATCACTTGGAATTGACTTCAAAGCCTATTGACAATCAATATGATGATCACCAAAAATAGACGGATTACAAAAAATACATATCGTAGCAACTTTTACCTACTTGACTCCATATTAAAGAATGCTTTTTTCCTTTGCTTTTGTAGTGTTGATACAAACAGCGGCAGAAACGTGGCCTCAAAACCCGACCTTGAAACGTCACTCAACTACTCCACACCTGTGGAGAGCAGGTAATGTCCACGACAAACCCCAGATACAGTATCCTAGGTTGGTTGGTTTATTTAGGAATGTTCAAGCTGTGTGTGTGTTTTAAGGAGTAAGATGTCTTTTAATTTTCTTTTGGTTAAACTGGGGACATGTTCAAATGCAGAGTCTGCTTTTGAGTGTGATCCATTAGTTGCAACAGGAATGGACTCAGGGGTGGGATTCAAATTTTGTAACAACCAGTTCTGTGGGCATGGCTAGATGGGTATGGCTAGGTGAGTGTGGTCATGTGACTGGGTGGGCATGGCTTCTTCTTTTGGGAGGCAGCCCCCCCTCATTTTTTGGGCCTTCTGGGCCTCAGGAAAGCCTCCTCGGGGGCATTTTTGTTCTCAGAAGGCTTCCCTGGGACTCAGGAAGGAAAACAAAATGGAGCATGGGGGTGGGCAGGAAGGAACGCAGTCAGTGATGTCGGGCATGCCCGCAATGTTGCGCATGCGAGATAAGGAGTGACTGGGTGGGGAGGGACAGATGGAGAAGGGCAGGGCCAGCCAGGGGTATGATTTGCTGGTTCTCTGAGCTGTGCAGAATCGTAACAACCGGTTCTATACAACCAGTCCGAACCGATAGAATCCCACTCCTGAATTGGCTTGGCTGGCTTGTCACCTAAAACTGTTATTGTGGGCTGGCCCAAAGTTACCCAGACAGCTTTCATGGCTTCGCCAGGACTAGAAATCCCAAGCTCCTAGTTTTTAGATTCACACCTTAACCATTAGACCAACTGGCTCTCATTCCTCAACATCTAGAATAATATCACACCTTCAATTTCTCAGTATGATTCTTTTAGCCAACCTCCATGCTTTATTCAACCATAATTTCATTTTATTTTTCCAGTAACAAGTCAGACGAGAAGTATGAAATGAGTCCTGGACATGATTCTGTCCCCAGGGTCCCTACTTCTCCAAAGAGAAGGTAAAGTCCACATGAATCCAAAATATTCTCTAAAGCTATAAAGGATAAGAAGCAATGGGTGGAAGCATTAAAGAGAGAGCCAAGCTGGAACTAAAGACATTCCTGGTCAATTAATCAATCCTGGTCAATTAATCAATGGAACAACTTGCCTTCCAGAGTTGTGGGTCGCTCCATCATTGCAGGTTTTCAAGAATAGACTGGACAACCATTTAACCAGGGTTGAATAAGATCTCCTGCTTTGGGCAGGGAGTTTGAATAGAAGTTCTCCAAGATCACTTCCAGCTCTATGATTCTAAGTTGCTAGACTGAACCGTTACTGTCAATTCTGTTTTGAAAAATTAAGGAGAAAAGGAGTAACTTGGCAGCTTTTGAAGCCTCAGTGATGAACATGAGATGTTTTGAATGCCCCATGAAACAGACTATAGATGACTAGGGGACAGGACATTGGTGGTACTTCTACAGCTCACTGAAGAATGTGCAATGGATTCAACTGGTGTTTTCTGAATTTCAAGGCTGGCAATTGGTGTCTGAATGCCATGCATATAAATGGATGGGGCTTCCATTGTGCAGTGACAGGCTGAAGTCTTAACTATTTTGATGCCCCCCCTTCTCTATGGACATCCCAACCAACAATAGGAGGTTAGTTATTGGTCAGTTGAGGGTTTAGGAAGGAAGTAGAAAGGATGAAGAAATGTTTTCTTTATTTTTTAAATATAACTTTTTTGTTTTATCAATGTATAAAATACAAAGAAAAAGAAAAATAGGAAATTAAGGGAAGGAAAAAGAAAAAGGGAAAGAAAATATGAAGCAGAAGGGAAGAAAGGAAAAATGTTAATTTCTGACTCTTTTTAGCACAGTACAAGATAATATTACAACCTCAACTTTTTACTTTCCACATAGTATATATAACTAGCTATTATATATATACGAAATCCAGAAGTGATATCCAACTAAAAAAACATAAATATATTTTCCTCTTTAAATAGTACAATCAATTTAACCATTGCAGCTTTATCTTCCTTGTTGAAAAAATACATATTTCTATTTGCACATAATAAGCTTTATAAACTATCACCATGTCTATTAATAAAATTCACTGTACTCTTTCAGCTTCTTTAACCTTAAGGAGAAAAAAAATCCTTTTAAATCACAAAGGTTTTCTAAAAGAACATTTCTAAAATTAAAACATTCTGATACATGTTTTCCAACATCCCTTGTTTTCTAACTGCAGTGAGAAGAATGAAATGCAGAGTCGTACGTTTTTTGACAAGTAAGCTCATTTCCAAACAACACTTTTGTTAGATTGTTAGTGATGCACAAAATGTTTTGTGCTATAGCCCTTTTGAACATGGAGGTTCAATAAATTTAAGGCAGTTTCAAGCAAATATTTTTTGCAAGAATTTTGAGTGCCAAATGGGAAACAACCATACTTCTCTGATGCTGTCTCCACACATAAACTATGGTTGTTTCGTTGGAAAAATGGGAAAGAGAGACAGGGAGGGAGGGATATATATATAAACTATCACCTCCCACACCAGTTTATATAGTTTTTATCTTACAAGAGAGATGGTAAAAAAAAAGAATGCATAAAATAAGGGGAAATAACGAACCTATCAAACATACTATCAAATATATATATATATATATGCGCTAAATGATAGGAATTTATAGAATACTAGTTTTATTCATCTCTCTCTTTGACTAAGCTATATAAATGATTTATCTATAAAAATACATAGTTATAATCCAATAGTAATAATAGATTATTATGTATTATATACTATTAATACAGTTATTCTACAAGGGATAGGAGGTAACTGCCATTTAATACTTTCTATGAGATATTTAAATCACTATCAAAATGTATTAGAGGAAAATATGATTAGTCTCTTCTTACAGAATATGTTGTGATGTTTATTTGTATGATTTTTTTTATTTTTTACTTTTGTAAATTTGTATATTTTAATCTTTTGTATTCAATAAAGTATTTTTTAAATTTTTGTATGTATGTATGTATACAGTATTTATCTTTTACTATTGTAAGTTACCTTGAAGTAAGATGGGTGGCCAATAAATTTTTACAAGCAAAAATACATAAACAAATAAAAATGAGAAACAGGATCTTTATGGTAGACAATCTTTTTTTTTTTTTTCAACAGATCTGTCCTGGAGTACAAACATGAAGTCTCTAATGGAGAAAGAAACCCCAAAGATCCAGACTCAAAAGCTGCAGAATTCTTCCATCATCAGCCAACTACAGAAAAGTAAGAATTCAGGAAGTCTCAGCACTCAGAAAACCAAGATTATTCCACAAGAAAAATTCCAAGTAACACACCTGGAAAATCCTTGCCTTAGTCCCAACAAGCGTGTCCGTTAAATATTTCTTTTGAGTTTTCCAAAGTTCTTGGATGATGAACAAACCCATGCATGCTAGCCCTGGTGGCCTTGCTAGCTGAGGATGATGGGACCTGTAGGCCCAGAAAACTGACTGGCTTGGAGGAATGTTGCTATAAATAATTCCTCAAAAATCAATAACATCTTTGCTTTACGGGAACAACAAAGCATAAAACAAATATATTTAGCATAGGGCTTATGACTCCATGGAAACATATCCAAAAAGGTGATTTCATTGACTGTGCACTTTAATTAATCTTCCTGTTCAGTTTTCGAAAGTAAGAATAGTTTCTCTATCCATAACTTACAAACTAATACACACACCCAAAGAGAAAGAGAGAGAGAGAGAGAGAAACAGAGAGACAAAGAGAGACAGGGAGACACAGAGAGAGAGACAGAAAGAGAGAGACAGAGAGGCAGAGACAGAGACAAAGAGAGACAGAGAGACAGGAAGAGAGATAGATAGAGACAGAGAGACAGAGAAAAGGAAAGACAGAGACAGAGACACCGAGAGATGCACAGAGAGAGACAGAGAGATACAGAGACAGAGACAGAAAGAGAGACAGAGAGAAAGAGAGAGAGAAACAGAAAAAAAGAGAGAGAGAAAAGAGAGAGAGAGACAGAAAGAGGGACAGAGAGAGATAGAGAGAGACAGAAAGAGACAGAAAGAGAGACACACACATAGAGAAAGAGAGAGACAGAGAGATACAGATACAGAGACAGAAAGAAAGACAGAGAGAGAAAGAGAGAGACAGAAAGAGAGAAAGAAAGACAGCGGGGTGGGAATGTGGATGAGGAGGGAAGAGAAAAGCAACTAAACTCCCATCCAATTCTTCATCTATACTGACCAATCTCTTTCTGTCTTCCTTTTTCACCAGGGAAAACACTGAAGTATACCCAGGAATGGAGTACAGGACATCCCTCCACCTGGACAACAATGAGGGTCTTGACTCAAAAAGGTACAGAGGAGAAAGGGGACAAATATCCGAGGACCCCGTCACTAGCCTGCTTCCTAAAAGATTTGTATTGCAACTCCTCGACTTACGACCTACAATAGAGCCCTAAATTTCCATGGCTAAGCAAGGCCTAGGTTGTTAAGAGAGTTTTGCCCCATTTTCCAACCTTTTTTGTTTTTTTTGCCACGATTGTTAAGCAAGCCACTTGCAATTGTTAAGTGAAAGATGCAGCCATTAAGCAAATCTGGCTTCCCACACTGTTACTGTTGGAAACCAGACTGGAAGGTTATGAATGACAGTGTAACCATCATAAATACCTGCCAGTTGCCAAGTGCCCGGATTTTGATTACATGACCGTGAAGATACTACAACGGTTGTAAGTGTGAAAACTGGTCATAAGTCACCTTTTTCAGCTCTGTTGTAACTTCAAACAATCACTAAATGCATTGGTTACAAACCAAGGGCTACCTGTAATAACTTTAGAAAATAATGCCCGTCATTCCATTTGGAATAAGTCATAGAAGACTACAAGGTAAAAGAAAAAAGAAAAGAAAACAAGAATAATGTATGACTTTTTGTGGCAGTTTAATGTTTTGCCTTTAAAAGGCCTTATAAAGCACAACTGAAAAAGAATAAAAATCTCCAATAAAGTTGGAGGTTGCTGGAAAAGGTCTGGGAGCCAGTGGTGGGATTCAATTTTTTTTACTACCAGTTATGTGAGAATGTCTTGGCTTGGTGGGGGTGGCTTGGTGGGCATGGCAGGGGAAGGTTACTGCAAAATCCCCTTTCCCTCCCCACCCCACTAACCTGCTTTCCAGCTCCATTCTCCTGTGCAGGGCAACCAAAGGAGACCCAAATGATCAGCTGGGATTCAGTGAGAGGCAGAGAATAGATGGGGTTGGCGGGCCCAGTCAGAGGTGGTATTTTATGGTTCTCCGAACTACTCAAAATTTCCGCTACCGGTTCTGTAGAACCGGTCCAAACCTGCTGAATACCACCTCTACTGGGGACACTATGCAGCAAAGTTTAAGAGGAACAGATTTGTCAATATTCTTATTTTTGTGAAGTCCTTGTTGGTCTCACAGCTTGGTTGTTTTCTTGCAGAATTTCATTACCAAACTAGGTAACATGATCAGTGCTAGCCTGATTAGCTAGGTGAGCATCAAGGACTCCGCAGTTGAACCCTGAGCTGCATTTATTCTCTTCCATGACAGGATTTTATTTTTATTCCAGGTCTGAACTACAGCCTGGGAAAAGCAGCCTGAGTACCACTGGAAGCCAGTGTGAACTTCTAAGTATTCCCAAGAGGGAGGAATTGGATATGAAGATTTCCAGGTGAATTTTTTCAGTAAAAAAAAAAACTGTCTTGGGAATAACAAAATGTTGTGTACAACATATAAAGTTTGTGGCAAAGCATTCCTGCTGGTCGAAATGAAGTTCAATGTGATCATATTTTGCTGCAAACTACAAGTAGTCCTTGCTTACTAACGATGATAATTGGGACCATCTTAATGCCATCATTAAGCGAGGATCATACTGTTGACCTCATGGAATCCTTCTGACTTTCTGCTGGCTTCCACATTGATTTTGCTTGTGAGAAGCCAGTCTAGATGGACACAAATCACAAACCGTGTGATTGTGGGATGCTGCAGTGGTCAGAAATATAGGCTGCTTGCCAAATGTCACCATTTTATTGCAATTTGGCAGATCGAATCCAACCAGCCTCAAGGTTGACTCAGCCTTCCATCTTTCCGAGGTGGCTAAAATGAGGACCCAGATTGTTGGGGGCAAGAGGCTGACTTTGTAAACTGCTTAGAGAGGGCTGTAAGTCACTCTAAGTCTAAGTGCTATTGCTATTGCTATTGCTATTGCAATCACATGGCCACAGTGTCAGAGTTCCAGGTAATACACCCGTAGCAAACAAAACTCCAAAGTGGGTAGGTTCCTCAAAGAATAGTTTTATTGGATATATCATATTGGCACAGACTTGATGGAAAATCAACTCTAAATGTTCCCATGCTTTTCACCTAATTAAAAGTAAAAGCTTTCCCCCTTTCCCCAAACAATCAGTCACAGGGTCCAATCAGGGTGTGACCTGGTTTCTTGGTAACATCACTCCTCCTTTCTTCAGCCACCTGTGAGAATGTCCTTGATTCTCAAGAGAAACTATTTTGTTTTGGCTACAAAACCCCAGCTATCACTATTCTCCCCTCCCTAAGCCTCATCTCCATGGTGGCAACCCTGAAGCCTCAAAATGGCCTCAGTCAGGCCAGCTCCAGAATTGACACACAGGAAGGATGCCAATCGTCTCACTTCCAAGGACTGGTTATAAGCAGGGGTGGGCTGCTACCGGTTCGCACTGGTTCAGGCGAACTGGATGTTAATTTTACATCTGGTTCGCAGAACAGGTAGTTGCCTTCCCCTCACAGGAATCTCCATGCGGCCCATTTTATATCCCAGGTAAGTGCAGGACCCATAAGGAGGTTTGAGGAGAGTGAAAAATAGGCTTTCTGGAAGTTCCAGAAGGCCAGAAATAAGCCCATTTCTGGTCTCAAGAGGGCCTTCGGAGCCCAAGGAGGCCATTTTTTCCCTCCTGGAGGCTCAAGGAAAGCCTCCAGAGCCCAGAGGGCAAAAAACAGGCCTCCTGGAAGTTCTAGAAAGCCAGAAACAGGCCCGTTTCCAGCCTCCACAGAGCCTTCAAAGCCCAGGGGAGACTGTTTTTGCCCTCTTGGAGGTTCGAGGAAAGCCTCCAGAGCCCTGGGAGGGAGAAAACTCCTCCGCCCTCTGCGGTGCAGGAGGCCAACTAGGCCATGCCCACCATGGCCACACCTATCCAGCAACTGGGCAGAAAATTGCTGAAAAAAATTAAGCCCACTCCTAGTCATAAGTACCACTTATTCAGTGTTACCATAAATTTGAACAGTCTCTGAACAAACATCATTAAGCAAGGACCACCTGTTCCTGTCTTCTCTTTGGCAGGAACAGAAGCTCAGCAGACCTTTGGATGCATCTCTTTCTGCTCAAAGGAGAACCACTGGAAGGGTTTTTGATAGCAGAAGTAAATAGACCTTCTCTTTGCTTCCTTGGCAGGTACAATTCCTTCGCTACAGAGAGTAGAATTACCTGCCCACAGAACCAGTACCAGAATCAGATATCAGGTGAAGATTCAGACAGGTAAGGAACTGGCTCTCACCTCCTGACAACTTGGTGAAGCACTGCATTGTGCTGAGCAATTGTCCTGCTTTATTTTATATTTCCTGCCTGTTCTCCTTCAACTCAAGGAAAACAGATTTGGCTTTGAAATATTTTTCAAGGAAAAAGAAGAGAATGTCAGAAAAACTCTCGCGAACAAAATGTGACATTTGCAGCCTTGTTCAGTAACAAAGTGGCCAAGAAATACCACAGTTCTATCATATTTTTGATTGTATAATTCTTTGGTTTCTTGGTTTCCAGTTTTCAATGGTTTCTTTAAAAGGTTAGGGTTTTTTTTTAAATCCCTCTTGATTCAACATGGCAGGTGGTAAGGATGCATTCTCCTCATCTGTTTGTAAGGCCTTTGAAAATAGCAAGTTGATTCTATGCATCAGTTTGAAACAAGGAAACAAGCATAATTTTGGAATCTTCTAAATTCCTTTGGGAAACGAGATTTGACCTTCTGACTTCTTGAGTTAGATTTGTATTTCTAGCTTCAACGCAGTCAGCCTGGGGCTTCAGATCTGACATGTAATAAAATCAGGACACACATGTGGCATTTTATGGACAGGAAAGGACACCACTACTGGTAGATATTAATATCAGGGTATGGATGGATCACTATCTGCTGTTAATGATTGTTTCTCTCTTTCATTTTTGTGTCTCAGACTGTGTTGTCACTGGGACACCAAATATTGAATGGACAGAGAGAGAATCTAATACACTGAGAAGCATATGTTTAAAAAAATGCACCATAGCATAGAATTGCTACTTTGCGTGATTTTAAAAACCCAACATTTTTCATCTTCCTAATGAGAATACTTTTTTTTTTTTTTTAACCCACAGTGATACTTAGCTCATTGCAACTGGAGGTAGGGTTCTGGGCCACATTTAGCTGCCAACTTGCGTTAGGTGGGTTTAAGCAGTGGTGGGATTCAAAAATTTGTACTACCGGTTCTGTGGGTGTAGCTTGGTGGGTGTGGCAGGAGAAGGATATTGCAAAATCTCCATTCCCTCCCCACTCCTGGGGGAAGGTTACTGCATAATCCCATTCCCTCCTCATCCCACTAACCTGTTTTCTAGCTCCGTTCTCCTGTGCAGGGCAACCAAAGGAGACCCAGCCGATCAGCTGGGACTCAATGGGAGGCAGAGAAGAGATGGGGGCAGGGCCACTCAGAGGTGGGATTTGCCAGTTCACTGAACTATTCAAAATTTCCACTCGTGGTTCTCTAGAACTGGTCAGAACCTGCTGAATACCACCTGTGTGTTGCAGCTTGGTACAAGATTGTAGTTTTTGCTGATAGTGGATTATTCTGTGTGGAGTCTCACACCAAAGAGAAGTTAGGTAGATCTTTGCCCTAGATGCCCCCACTTCAGTGGCAAGTGACAAAACACATGTTGGGATGCCACAAGGCATGTTTTATCATTTGGTGTCATTGTCATTAGGAATGGATACCTATGATCTTAAGTCGAAGAAATGGAGGGATGCCTTCTTTATTGTCAGGAATGTGCTTGCCACATTGGGTGGTGGTCTCAGGTTCAGTTCCTTGACAGTCCAGCTTAAAAGGAGGAGTCATGAAGGATGGGATGGCTCAGCACATTATTTTTCTATCCTTCATTTTTAGTTTAGGATGGGTTGGTTCCTGTTCATCTTTCTCCTCTGTTTTCTTCTCTTCTTCTTCTAATTTAGATTTTAGTTCTGCCAGGAGAGTTTTCCAGATCAAACCTTGTTTCCTACTTGTATAACTTTGCAAACTTTTCAACTCAATGATATCACTGTGTTAAAAAGTCTCAATATATTTAAGTCTTAGCATTTATTGGAGTCTCAATATATTGAAGTCTTAGCATTTCAGATTAAGCCATCTCTTTCTTTTCTTAAAGGGAATGCATAGATTATATAAAAACCTGAAATTATTAATGGACAGAGGGTGACAAATGTTAGAATTTAAAATACCCATGCCCCTCTGAGTGTGACATACAAAAGCAGATCTACTATTAAAAGAGTATTCACATACCTTGTGAAGTTTCCCTAACAGATAATAGGAAAAATTTCTACAATGCCTTTTGTCAATTGATGCATCTTTTTTCCAGCATCTTAACTTTTATGTTCCTTGTAATCAATGAATTTGTTCTAAGCAATTTGGCTATTATTTCTAGAGTGTTTTTCTTCTCTTGAATTGTGTTACATTTTTGTTTCATGATGTTCAATCCCTTTAGAATCTGAAATTAATTTTACTTTAGAGACCTTTATTATCTTGATTATTATAAATCATGGCTTATCCTGAACAGGAGATGCCCAAAGAGCATTTTCTTTGCCAGTTGATCATCAGCATCTTGCTAGAATAATTTTAATTGTGTCCTCTTTTCCTTTTGATAGAAAATTTAACCTGCATTTTCATTGTGAATTGAGCTATGTTACAAAGAAGTATGATAAGGCATGTTTTTAAGACTGAATGTATGATATTTATTATGCATTGTTTATCCATTTCTCCTCATTTCTTATCTTCTGCCCCCACCCCAAGTTCTTTCCAATGGATTTGGGGATTCTAGGTTCCTCAACAACCATACTGTCCCTTACATCTTCTCTATCTCGGGTTCTCTTCAAATAGCCAAATATTTTTGAGTGATATTTGAAGAATTATTTTAAACTGAACACTTTTCATGAGAAGTAAATGGCCGACTTACATTCCTATCCATGTTTTTTTTTCTTTCTGTGTCATTTGTAGAGTTTGTCTGTTTTTTCTTTAGAGGGTTTTCATCTTCCCTTTTATATATCCTTCTTCATCCTAATTCTGAGCATATTACTTGGATACTAGAGCCTTTGATTTCTAATCACTAATTCCCAAGTAGATATGGTTAGGATTGGAATCTTGGTTGTCTTTTCCATCCTTGCTAGCATTATAATAGTTTGTCATTTTGCAAACTATTTGAAATGGCTTCTTCAAACCTAGGCAGATGTGGTGGTTTTTTTGTTTCCACTTAACTTCTTTATATCTGGAGGATGCCACTTATTCCCAGAAATGTTCCATGTTTATGAATTATCTAAACTGGTAGTTTCTGGAAAGTAATCTTCTAACCAATTGTTCTAACCAACTAAGAAAGAGAGAGAGAGAGAGAGAGAGGTTTTAAAAAAATCATCTTCAGAGGGACTGACCTACTTTTAGCATGTTAGACAATTCATAGAAAACCCAATTTACAATCCTCCCTGTGTTGGACATTGGTCTCAGGATTTTTTCACATCTGGATCGTCAAGCTGGCCATTTTATCAGATCTTCAGAGTCTAGGAATGGAATAAACAGGAACAATCAACTTTACGACCGTAGAATGTTGGGATTCAACAACGGCATAGCATCCTACTTGTACAACCAGCCATCCAACAGCAGAAGGTAATAATCAGAGATTATTTTAGGGATGAGAAGATGGCCCAATGTCCTACTTTAGATTGCACGGTGGGCGATAGGACAGTGCTCCAGAGAGTTAACATCATTGCCCAGAAGATCATGGGTTGCCCTCTCCCCTCTATGAAAGAGCTTTATAGCTCCTGCTGCCTTAAGAAAGTTCAAAACATCCTTAAAGATCCATCTCATCCTGGGCACCCTCCCTTTTTTTTTGAACTATTACCATCTAGCAGATGGTACAAGATAATAAAACAAGGACAAATAGGCTGAAGAACAGCTTCTATCCCAGGGGAGTAACTCTATTGATTTCAACTGTGTTGGGCAATATTAATGCAATATCAGGGGTTTTCAATTCAATGTATAGAATCTGAAGGATGTGTGTTTGTGTTTTATTTTCATAGTCATAATATACACTGAAGATGGTATTTAATTTCAATGCAATGACAATAAGCTGAACTAGATTAAACTAAACTAGAGAGGACGTATATCTCCATAAGGCTTGGAGGGAGCATTTGTCTATTGAAAGTCCTCGTCAATGTGAACAGTTGTCCAATTAAAGAATTTAGAAAGGGAAAGCAGGAACTATGAAGAAGCTAATCAACATTTAGCATAGGATAGCAAGCTATAGAGGTACATAAATTCACCTGTCATCACCTTCCTTTTCAACATGACATCAATTGCTATTTAAGTCTAATAATTTCTAAACCTGCATATCAATTAGCACTTTAAGGCTTATTATGGACATATGGCCTCTTGTGTTGTAGTAATCTTTTTGGGGTGATGTTTCTTGGATCATCTTTAGCAACAACAGGGGAAAAATGGTTTGCAAATCAAATCTGAGAACTTTGTACTTGGATATCTGGAGCATTATACCTTATTAAATTTTCAGGTTCATAAAAAGATGATTCTTCATAAAGTGTTTGGGGGTGACTAAGATCATGCTACCCCTGAATGGTGGTACAGTAGATTGATTATAAGTGCATTATAATTAGAGCTGTGATGACGCAGTGGTTAGAATGCAGTATTGCAGGATTACTCTGCCCAATGCCAGGAGTTCGATCCTGACTGGCTCAAAGTTGACTCAGCCTTCCATCCTTCTGAGGGAGTCAAATGAAGACCCAGATTGTTGGAGTCAATAGGCTGATTCTGTAAACCACTTAGAGAAGGCTGTAAAGCATTGTGAAGCGGTATATAAGTCTCAGTGCTATTGGTATTAATTGATACTTGTTTTTTATTGTAATACATTTATAAAACTGCTCAGAAACAGAGCAATATAAGTTATGGAATTGCATGTATGTATAGACAGGCATGTATATGTGAGATTCTGATTTCCACCATAGGAAAATCTAGTCAAAAGCTACTCTAAAGCGCCTGTAGGCCAGACAAGGAATAATGGATGGAAATTGAACAAGGAGAGATTTAATCTGAAAATAAGGAGAAACTTTCTGACAGTGAGAACAATCAACCAATGCAACAGCTTGCCCTCGGAAGTTGTGGGAGCATCATTACTTGAAACTTTCAAGAAGAGATTGGACTGCCATTTGTCAGAAATGGTGTAGGGTCTCCCGCTTGGGTGGGGGGTTGGACTAGATGACCTACAAGGTCCCTTCCAAATCTGATTATCTGTTATCTGTTATCTCTAGAATTGAAAATTCTAGCACTCTTGAATTTGACAGCTTTCTCTAATTTGGACATCCAGTCAGAACAACATTGTTGAGATGCTGAGTTGTCCACAAGAGTGCCAAATCTGGGGAAGGCATCATCATTACTATGGTTCATTGCATAGTCAGACAGATGTTCAATCTGGATTTGGCATTTCTGTCTACTTATTGAATTCTTTCCAAGGACCTGGGATAGGCAGATGTGGTTGTTTGATGGAGTTCAAGATATTGTTTCAGGATGTACACTGTTCCAAGTAAAGGCAACTATTGCAATTGACCGATGACTGAATTTGTCAGTGCTGATGGTGTTCAAGTGCTGCTCTAGTTGTGTTGGGATTGCACTCAAGGCGCCTATTACTATTGGTGCCACATGTTTAATAGTATCAGTAGTAGTTGTAGGCTGCCTAACATCCCTGGTTTGAAGGTGTGAAATCTATATGTCCAGAAGCTGATCCAGAAACAGGTGACATTTCTAGTGTCATTGTAGTTTAGTAAATGACAAATCACGAAAGTTTTAACTATTATGATCTTAAAGTATTAAGATCTTAAAGTAAATTAAGATCTTTCTTGAAGCTCTAAAATGATCTAACCAAGACAAGGCTGTATTCCCTGGAACTGATTTTTTTTTTAAAAAATAAGTGTTTTCCTGAAGATTTCCTTAAGAATTACAAGGTTGATCTTTGGTAAACTCACACTTTCAGTGAAGAGTAGGAGAATGGCTTGCATTGGGGTGAGATGGTTTTGCAAAGAGAGAATTCAGAATGGAAAAAAAAAAACCCCAGGATGTACACTGTAAAAAAACGAAGTTTTAGTAAATTTAAGATATTAATTTGTCTGAAATGGTAGAGCAAGGGGTGGACTAGAAAACCTCCAAGATCCATTCCAACTCTGTTATTCTGTAATTCGACTAAACTGAGTAATATTGAGAATGTCTGGATCTTATCTTTCAGAATTCCCTTTCTTGTGTGTTCATTACGTCATTTCATTTGTTGTTGTTGTTGTTGTTGTTGTGTTTTGTTTTGTTTTTGGTTAAGACTTGAATTAATACATATCTACATTTCTTCCTAGCATGTCTTACTACCCCTTCAGAGATGCTGGCAATAGCATTCCAAAAAGCCATCGGGTGCCTTTTTATAAGGACATCTGTGACACAGAGAGTGGAAGGTAAAGATTAAGAATGAATACCTTAATGTTAACTAATACACGAATTATTGGAATCTTTACAAAAAAAATCAGGGCACCAAACCAACTGGGCCAGTCATTCTCTCCCAGGAAAAAAAACAATGATACACTGCTTCAGAAATCTTGCCAAGGAAACGGACTAATTTGAAGGTACTGGAAAAGAGAGTAAAATTTCCCCTAAATTTAGAATACCCATTTATCTATGCATCTATCCTACAAGGTCTAAGGAGAGAATGAAAGGACTAGGGGGGACATGACTCCAGTATTTGAGGGGCTGCCACAAAGAAGAGGGGATCAAATTATTCTCCAAAGCACCGGTGGAAACAATGGATCAAAGAGAGAAGCAACCTGCAATTGAAGAGAAACTTCCTAACAGTGAAGACAATTAACCAGTGGAACTTCAGAAGTTGTGGGTGCTCTATCACAGGAGGGCTTTAAGAAGAGATTGGACAATCACTTGTCTCAAATTGTATGGGGCCTCCTGCTTGAGCAGGGGCTTGGAGTAGTCACTCGAAGTTCTCCAAGATCCCTTCCAGCTCTATTCTGATTAAAGCCACAGATTATTCATCTTCTGCTTTTTACAATATTTCAAATCATCCTGCAGATGGCATCAGAGTCACTTTGTATATAGACTGCCTTTCCTAAAGATTTTGTGAGGAGCCATTCAGGCTACAGCAGGTGAAGAGCCTCATCTCAGAACCTGCAGCATTTATTGATTTATTTGATTTGTCAATCGCTTACAAGATAATAAGTATAAGGATAAAAATAGTTATGAATGCATGAAATGGATACATATAAGAAACAATAGGACAGGGACGGTAGGCACATTGGCGCGCTTATGCATGCCCCCTACAGACCTCTTAGGAAAGGGGTGAGGTCAATAGTAGATAGTCTAAGGTTAAAGTTTGGGGGAAAAAACCACAGAGTCAGGTAGAGTATTCCAGACATTGACCACTCTGTTGCTGAAGTCGTATTTCCTGCAATCAAGTTTTGAGCTTATATCTATTGTGTGCTCTTGTATTGTTATGGTTGAAGCTGAAGTATTCATTGACAGATAGGACATTGCAATGTATGATTTTATATACTTTTTCTTAGATCGGACCGAAGGCGGCGTAGTTCTAGGTTTTCTAGGTCTAGAATTTCAAGTCTGGTGGCCTAAAGTATTCTGCAATGAGTAGAGGAGTGGAGAACTCTTCTTGTGAAATATTTCTAGACTTTCTCAATTGTTTTAATATCAGATACATAATGTGGGTTCCAGACTGATGAGCTGTATTGGAGTATTGGTCTAGCGAATGTTTTGTATGCCCTAGTTAGTAGTGTGATATTTCCAGAGAAAAACCTACGTAGGATTAGGTTAACAACTCTTAATGCCTTTTTGTAAACATGATATTATAATGTTCAAATGTCTTTCTCTTCAGGAATTTGACTGATTCTGAGGCAAAGGACCTCCCTGCTTCCTTTGAACAGAAGATTTTTTCTAATTATGAATCAGATTCATCTGCATCAGGGTAGAGTATACTGAAGAATGCTTTTCAACATATCAGATATCACATCCCTTGTCCACCAATGCCTCCACTGAAATGTGTATTTCTTTCATCCCCCCTTTAGCAAAGGCCTCCTTTTTGTGAAAGAATCCATCAAAAGCATGGAAATGTCTTCCTCCCCACGTTACAACAGGTGAGGAAACCAAAGGCAGCAGTTCTTTTTGCAATGCAGAAAAATCTTGCGTCAATCAGAGGAATTTGCTTGAGCTCACACTTAGCTTTGGGTTCTCCTATTATATTCTCCTATTATCTTCACATTAGCACTTTTTGTTCATTCATGTCTTTTTCAGCATCTAAATACCATGCATGCCAATGGTCTCTCTTCAGGGTCCTTGGTCCTCTCTGAGCTTAGTGGTTTCTGGCAGATGTTTCATTACCTAACTAGGTAATATCATCAGTGGTGGAAGAGGGGTAGTAGGATAGGATAGAATAGGATAGAATAGAATAGAATAGTTGGAAGGGACCTTGTAAGTCATCTAGTCCACCCCCTGCTTAAGCTGGAGACCCAATATCATTTTTGACAGATGACAGTCCAGTGTCTTCTTGAAGGCCTCCAGTGATGAAGCTCTCACAACTTCAGAAGGCAAACTGCTCCATTGGTTGATTGTTCTCAGAAAATGTCTCCTTATTTCCAGGTTGAATCTCTCCTTGTTCAGTTTCCATCCATTGCTCCTTGTCCTGCTCAGGTGCTTTGGAGAATAGCTTGACTCCCTTGTGGAAGTCCCTCACATATTGGAACACTACTATCATGTCACCTCCAGTCCTTCTTTCCTTCAGATTAGTCATACCCAATTCCAGCAACTTTATATGTTTTTGTGGGGTAAAGGACTTCGGGGTTCCTAGTGCTTTCTGTGCTTGGTGGTTTTCTGGCAGATGTTTTATTACCTAACTAGGTAACATCATCACTGCCAGAAGGGATTGGTGTTTGCAGAGTGGAGTAGGAGGAAAACTCTGGGGTCCTTGGTGCTCTCTGAACTTGGTGGTTTTCTTGCAGATATTTCAATACCAAACTAGGCAACATCATCAGTGCTAGAAGGGAGTTGGGGTTTGTTCTTATTTTTATATACTTGCCCCACCAATGTTGCTGAAAGTGTTCTTGGTGGCTCACCAAGTGGCCTTTCTGTCATCTTTCTGTGTTTCTGCAGACGTAATTTATGGCAAGGTGTTAAATGCAAATGCATGCAATAGTAGGCAAATGGCTTTGAAGGCTTCGGGGCCTTTTCATCTTTAATTAAATGTTTCTGCTTTGCCTAGCATTTTTTATTTTGCTTTCAGATGAAATTTCTTTTCCAGAAAGAAATCATGGAATAATGCAGCACTCTATCAAATACTACATGGGCCCCCAGTTTTCATGAGAAAGCACTGTTTCAGGAACATTAAAAACAGCAACATCTCTTGAATTTAGTAATTTTTAAAGTCATGCTGTATAACAATTATAGAGTCTTCGCTCTTTCCTTCTCCAGTCGCAGCTTGGTTGACTTGTCTGAACTGGAGAATCCAAGCTACAGCAGTACCAGCTACCTGAATAACACATCTCCCAAAAGGTAAAACCAACCTTTGGCATGATGCTCTTGTTGTGGTTTGATATGGGATCCCTTTCAAAGCAGACAAGTGCCAAGTTTTCATGAATCAGGCGGAAATGGGATTGTATTGTGCTTCAACATCTTGTGAGAACCTATTGTTTTTTGCTGGGTGAATTACCTTTGGTAAGGATTGTTGGGAAGTATTCTATGGCTACAGGAATGTTAAGGTAATGAAGATTTAATGGTTGATCAGCTGTGTAAGGCTGTAAGCCAAGATGATGAGCTGAGGATGAATCAGCAGGGTAGTGCCACTTTAAGAAGCTGTCTATATAAGGAAGACCATGTGAGGGCGTCTCTCTCTCTCTCTCTCTCCTCATGTTCTATCTCTATTATAGTTCTAAGTGTAGAGTTGAAGATTGATTGATTGCCTGTATTTGCCTAAAACATGTATGTAGGTATATAGCAATCTTGTATAAAAACCACGGTTAAAAGACAAAGCTTCTGTGTCCTGTGTTTTGCTCCTGAGTTGTCTCACAATAGGAGTCCCACTGTAAACGCTCTGACAGTTTTTGATTTTAGGTTTTCATGTGTTGTGTGAATTCAGCTAATATTAATTAAGTAGAGCTTGTAAGATTGAAATCCAGCACATGCAGAATTTTATGAAGAAGTCTGTTAGTGTCAGGAACGAAAGGTCAGATCCGCACATAAAGAACCAGTTAAACTGATTTATTGCTACTTATGCCTGTGCATGGGAATTTTCTCAACTAACACTTAGTGACTGCTAAAGATCAATGGAATTCAAGTGGGGTGTTGGACTTAGTTTGTGGCTCTGTAGGGATTCTAGGCTAATCCCTCTTTTGACTCCAACCCCAGGTTTTGCTATTTAGTTTCCTACAGTCAATGTATGTGTTTTTAAAGCGGGAGGCAAAAGACAAATTGTTCTCCTTCCAATTTCATACAAAGCAGGAGATAATGACAGTAAGACAATATGCTTGTTACACGTCTGTCTTCCACTGCTTCACCAACAATTTTGCACCATACTGATAAGAGGATTTGGCCATAAGAGCTCTCTGAGTTGCATGTCATGTAGAAAACAGTGTATCCCCTTCAACATTAAGCTCTATGAAGCTAGAAGCATGTTGACCACTGTCTTTGGACTGTCATCATCTTCCTTCTTTCTCCTAGGTCTTTGGAAGATATTTGTACTTATTGTGGCCGAGTGATCCGCAACTGTGCCAAGATATCTATTGAGAACCTCAACATCAGCTGCCATGAATACTGCTTCAAAGTAAGGATGCGCCTGATAAATGTGGTATTCACAGAGCTATGAAGAGGTGCCAGTTTGATCTAATAGTTAAGGCACCAGGCTAGAAAGCAAAAGACGATGAGTTCAAGTCCCACCTTAACCATGGAAGCCTACTAGATGACTTTAGGCTAATCACTCTCTGTCTCTCAACCCAACTCACTTCACAGGGTTGTTGCTGTGGGGAAAATAGGAGGAATAGGGCATGTTAAGTTGAGTTATTGTTCAAAGTAATAAAGATGGGATACAAATAAATAAGTCGGGAGGAGGAAGTAGGTGGGAACCTTCACTCCCTAGCTGCATAATGGGATATCCTATCACTAAGTCTCACAATTTCTGCCTGGCCCTCCTAAGCTATAGCCTGGAGGAACGGGGTCGCAATGGGTCAGACAATAACTAACAACAACACAACTAACAACTTCACAACTAACAACAACAACAACAACAACAACATTCAATCACATGGGAAATGCATTACAGATGGAGCCACTGGTTATTCGTTAGTTGTCTAGCCACAGAGAAGCATACATTTTATGTAGGCGTGCAAAAGACATGTCTGCAGCTAAGTAGAGAGCAGCTATCTTGCTTTTTCTCTCGCAGTGTGGAATCTGCCACAAGCCAATGGGAAATCTCTTGGATCAAATCTTCATTCATCGGGATATTGTCCACTGCAATAAGTGCTACGAGAAGCTCTTTTAGGTGAGCATATCCTGCAAGGGCTAGAGATCTAGAACTCTGAGAATGTTGCTAGAGATCCTGTTCTGACCCAGCTCCCCAAACTTAACCAACCCTCTGTACTTTTATCACCAATTTCTTTATTAGGAACATCCACTGCCCCGGCAAAAAGTCTGTCTCTCAATGCAGGCTAATAAGTCCGTCCGGCCAGAAGATGAATAGCTGTCTGCCACATCTATTCATCTCCGCCCCCTGCCTTTTATCCCCAGAGCTAGGGTGGGGCTCTGCTAGCAGTGATGGCTCTTCCTTCCTAAGGACCGGCCCATAGAGCTCCACTGCTCTCCTCTCCTCTGCCTTCTACTCATTCGGGCATCAGGCACTGGAGCCAGCTGTTCCTCCTCTTCCTCCTCAGCCACCTCCAGACTTGGGGGCTGTTGACTCTCCATCTCAGAGCTGATGGATGCCTCTCTCTCTCTCTCTCTCTCTCTCTCTCAATCCGACTGCTCTATTCTTCCCCCTAGGAGCTCTCAGATTGCTTTGATGCTGACCCTGACCCATCCCTCCTCCCCATCTGATTCGGCTGCTGGACTGGCCGGCAGCTGACAGGCCACAACACAACATCCTGCTTAGAGAACAGAACATAGAATCATAGCACCGGAAGGGACTTTGGAGGTCTTCTAGCCAAAACCCCTGCCCAAGGCAGAAGACTTATGCCATCCAAGTCAAATGGTTGTCTAGTTTATTTTTGAAACCTCCCATGATGAAGCATCTACAATTCCAGGAGGCAAGCTGCTCCATTGATTAAATATTCTTGTTGTCAGAAAATTTGTCCTTATTTCTAGGTTGGATCTCTCTTGAGCAAGCTTCTACCTGTTGCTTGTCAGCCTAGTTGACACGTTCCAATTTGCTCCTTAGATTCCATGGATTGGACCAGCCCGCCCGAAGAGACGCCTGCCTTCCTCTGTATACCTGGGTTCTCCAAAGGACTCTTTGATCCAGCAAGCATCCTCTTCCCCAGCCATTCCTCCTTCCTCATCTCAGGCAGGCCAAGTGGTTTACCTTCAACAACGATGAAGTTAAGTCATTGAGGATGCTACATCAGGAAGAGGATGTATGGCTGCCCAAGTTTCAACTGACTGCATTTGGGGGCTCCTCCCCAGTCTTGGTTGTTTGTCCAAAAGTCCTTCTATTCTTCCTTCCACGATGGTACCTCGGATATCCATTCATTCAACTTGGCTGGCCACTGATAAGAGCAGGCTTGATACCAGGAAGGAGAGGAAGCAGGATCATCTGTTTAAAAAAAAAAAAAAAAAGACGTTGAATCATTTTTTATCAGGAACACTTCTTATTCCATTCATCCCTGGAAAGTCTTTAGCCACAGCTAAAGCGTTCTGCTTAGTTCCAAAAACATGTGCCTTGAATGCAAAGGATTTTAAATGGAGGTGTGTGCAAAATATTTTGATTCCAAAGGCATCAAGCATCAGGCACAAAAAAAGCCCCCCCTCCCCCCCCAAGCCATTTTGGGATGTTTTTGAGCTTGAAACCCTTCAGAATTGTTTGAAATAAGAATTTCAATGTTTTGCTCATCTCCAAGTTTGCCTTCTGGCATCCCTGGGATTGATTTGATTTTGAAAGGCCACACATCAGACACTGAGGCTATGACTTCTGAAGTTTTTTTACCATGGGCTGAGGGTGATGGGAGTTGGAATCCAAAGCACCAGGACAGTCACTACTTTGTTTATTCTTGTTTTACCCAGAGAAGAAATTATTGAGTTAACACAATGTTTTTCAATCTTGGCAAAACTTAAAGATATGTGGATTTCAACTCCCCAGAATTCCCCATCTAGCATGGGATTCTGGGAGTGGAAGTCCTCACAATTTAAAGTCCCCCCCAAGTTTGCAAAACATGGAGTTAAATAGTCCCATTGCCCTATTCGGTATCAGGCAGCTTCTTCTGTCTACTGCTGTCATAATGGTCTCTCTAGGGAATAATTATTTTATAAATAACTTTAATTGTTGTGAGATTATACATGCTATGTTGGGAAATCAGTTACGGTTAATTTCTTAGATATTTGTATCATGTCTCCAAAGGGATCAGTGTGTTTGTGAGATAACACTATTTGCAATATTCTTGAGTTTTAATTCTTTTACATATATTTTTTTCAGGCTCAAGTGAAGATAATTATATTGAAGCTTTCAATTGGCTATTTAGTTAGTAGCATAATATATTTTTGTATATTAACCAAAAATCTGGAATATATAGCTCTAGATATGAGGAAATATCGTATGTGTGATCATTTTTCTATGATGAGTATACTGGAAGTTTTAACAAACAGTAAGCAGTTAAGTTACATAGCCTCACTTTCAGGCTCCGTTTTCTGCACACTATGTCAATTTTAACTTGGGCTATTTCCAACTACCAGTGCAGAACAACGGAAAGTCTTTTCCTGAGTTGAATCCCTTAAATTACATGGGAAAAGATTATGGACACTACTCAGTGTGTGAGAGAGGCTCAATCTACACCAGAATTAGCTTTGCATATTTTGGAAATAAATGAAGCAACGTGCACGATAATCTATAGAGGGAGAATGCTATAACGTCTCCAATAACCCAACACTATTATTTTATGATATGAATGTAGGTGCTGAGTACAAGGTTCCCCATATTTTGTTTGTGGAATATTGGGAAAGAGATGTTGAACATCCCCAAAGCCATTTTCTTCGAATGCTGCCAAGGAAAGGTCTTCTTCATTCGATAGAAGCAATCAGTGTGGAGGAAGTGCTTAATTCTTTTCTTGAAAGTCAGGGTCAAAAAAAGGGTATCAGAATTCACCTTCCCAACTGTATGATGACCCGGGGCATGGCACAAAGGCAATATAGTCAAATAAGCAATAAGAGTCCCTTTAATTATCTCCAACTTTGCCCCTAATGTCCAGGTTACCTTTGGCTGGAGAAAAACTCTCCCAGGAACAGCCTTTAACTGTAGAAAATTCAGTCCAAAACAAAGTACATACAAACTATAACTGAAAATCCAAACAAACCAAGTTGAAGTAATTAACTTGACAGGGCAGGAGAAGGAATTTCAGAGTTGAAAGCACGGCTAAACTCACACAGTTGGGAAGACGCCAGGAACACAGATAAGCCACGATGATACAAGATAAATTCACCTTTGCTTTCAACAACTTGCTGTGCGCAACTTCCTCTTTTATACACTGTGTTCCCAGCTGCAGTTAATGAAGGGAATCAGGGCCCTTTCCTCCCCCGTAAGCCACGCAACCCATGTTGCTCTCTTCTCCGTTCCTCCCTGTGTGTCCTAGGATGAAGAGAGGCTGGGCCTGGGTCTTCCTCTGAATTCCCTCTCCCTTGCTTTACCCAGCTCTGCCCAGCCCAGTTTCTACCACAGCCAATGGAGCCACATTCCCACCCCCTGTCAGCTGTTTGGCTTCCCCCTCCGAGTCAGATTCCAATAGGGGCAAACTGCATGATTCCAAAATGACAACAAAGCCAACAGCAGCTTGCTAATTGCAGCTATGTAACAATTTTCTCTCACTGATTTCCAGTGGAGGGTTAAAAGCATGACGGTCAGTCAAAGTGGATATGCGTTTTCCTCTTTTCCTCCTTCAGTGGTTTCCTTTGCTAAGAATGATGGTAGAAAAAGGAGTTCAAGAGGTGAAAGATGACATAAATTGGACCTCACCCCATAATACTGAGACAGGAAGATTACATTCATACAAAATGTTTCATCTAAAAGGGCAAATTGACATGTTTGTTGATGGAAAAAACCAACCAAGGTAAGAATCTTTGACCATTCAGTCTCAAAGCTGGGACAATATTTTGATGGCCTCTGGGAAGGTCATATTTAGCTACATTAAATCTAACGATGAACAATTCCTACTTTCACAAGGATTAGTCCTTGGCGTGAAACTATTTCCTTGTCCTATCCATCATTCTCCAGATATATTATGTTCCGTAATCCTCACAGAGTTTATCTGGCTGAGAATTATGGGAAACGTAGTCTTAACATTTTGGAAAGGCCTCTCAGTTGGACAAGGCTGTTTAGGAACATAAGAAAGAAAAAGAAACCCCCAAGTTGGGTGAGGCCTGTTTGTTTTTTAAAGTAAATATTTATCTTCTCTCCTGGTTTCCTGTTAATGCAAACTTTTGCTTCCCATTCATTGTCCAAAGGTGGAGTTTCACAAACAGCACAAAGTAGCATGTGATATTTTAGACTGAACTGAACTGTTGTTCTATTTCCTTGAGGATTTGTATCACGGAAAGGTTGCTTTAGACAGGCACCACTAAGTCATTGCAAAATGTTATTTTTGTTGCTGTGCTGCTTTTCTGTTTTTTTTCTTTCTCTGCTTTTCTGTTTTTTTTTTTTTTTTACCTGAAGCAAATTCTAAATTGCCACATTTGGTTCTAATAAATATTCTGTGCAGAAAGTTGATCTGGATTCTTCATTGAATGGTGTGATGATGCATTTCCCAATGCAAAACTTGGCATCTTAGGAGCCCAAAGCCCAAGAGAGACTTAGTATCTGGAGAGACATGCATGGGTATCACCTGGGCGCTGCTGAGATGCTATAAAACTACCCTTCAATCAGCACAATGCTTGGATGATGTTACAGAAACACTCTGGGTGATGAGACACAGTCTGACTAAAGACTGAAGATTAGGTTTTGCGTTGTGTTGCACATAATGAACGTGCATTCCCAGTGCCACTCTCCAAGTTTGGTATGGCTACTCTGCCTGGGAATCCATGGAGTTGCAGTTCCCAGAATATTCAGCACACCAAGTTGACTAAGGCTTGGAATAAGACTATGGGGTTCCCAGAAAAAAATGGAAGTTCAAAGACTGTATACATGTCTGCTGAAGAGGCTTTTAATTAGAATTAGAACACCTAATGGAGCCTGGAGAAAGTTGATTTGAATTTTATTCTCTCAGCGTTCCAAAATATTTAAATTGAAAGTTCTTTTTTAAAAACTTCTGCAGAGTTGTTGAGTGATAAACATAGGGGGAAAATGTTATATTCCAACACTATTTCTCTTCCAAATATTTGCTGGTGATGTTCTTGATGGTTACAACAAGAACTATCCTTCCTTCCTTCCATTTCTATAGCCTTTTATCTCAAACAGGTGACTTAGTTCATAGCTTCATGCAGATTTGGGGGTGGGGAGTTGCATCCCACCCCAATGTTGCTGTCCCTTATCAGAGACAGCCTCTGTTGGGGCTGCTAAAACTTATAATTTATCCAGAGGGCCACAGGTTCAAGTGTCTCCATGCTAGCTTCTGCAAAGGCATTTTTAAAATTACATTTTACTGCCCTCAGAGTGCATTTAAAAATGCTCCTTCTTTCCCCTCATTCATTATTCTCCAAAGCACCAGAGGGCAGGACAAGAAACAATGGGTGGAAACTAATCTAACTAAACTAATGGGTTCTCCTGCTTGAGGGGCTGGACTAGAAGACCTCCAAGGTCCCTTCTATTCTATTCCTATTCTTATTTTATTGTCACATCTGTGCATGAAAGCGACACGCTTGGATATAAATGAGGTACAATCCGCGGGGAACCACCTAGGAAGCCGATGCGAAACTCCACGCGCGCTTCCCGCAGAGCGCTTCTTCTCCACTCGCCCGCGCGCAGGCGCACTAAAACCCACTTGCCCGAAAGACTCGCGGCCGGGGCTGAGTGCTTAGTCCGGCCGAGGTTGGGGGTGGTGATGAGGGGGGTCTGAGCTTGGAGCGCGCTGGTTCCCTTGCCCTCGCGCCTCCCCTCCCTGCTGGCAGCCAATCCCCTTCCTCCCCCCAGTCCCTCCTATGCAAATGACTCCGCGAAGTTAAGCCAATCGGGCCGAGAGGGGAGGCGGCGAGGGAGCCCGCCACGGCAACAACAGAGAGGTGGCTCGGACTGCGCGTGCGCGAGGCGGCGGCGGCGGCAGGTAGGAGGTGAGCGCGCGCTCCAAAGGTCGCTTCTTTCCTTCCCCCCCGTCACGTGGTCTCCGCGCTCCCCTCAGGCGAGGCGTCAGGCCTAGTTTCCCACCCCCCGCCCACCCTCAAGTTCCCGGGCCGGGTCTTCCCCTCCCACGGCCTCCATCCTTCTCGATAGGAAGGCCTTCAGCCCTCCTCGCTTCCCTGAAAGGGTCCTGGCCTGGCCGGGCAGGTGAGGAAGCTCCCCTCGCGTGACTTGGAGGGGCTCTTCGGGCCCTGAGGCAGCTGCTCCTTTCCTCTCATTTTCTTATTTGGGTGAATTCGTGTTCTCTCTATATAAGGGGGGTGGGGGGGGTGCTGTTTATTGGGTGGGGAGGGGTTTGGAGGAGGGAGCTGGGTGGTCTTTGGGCTTGGCGGCTTCCTTGCAGACGTTTCGCTACCCAGCTAGGGAATCTCCTCCGAGCTAGGAGAAGGAGGAGGAGGGGGACTAAAGGATGCTTGGTGCTTTCTGAGCTTGGTGATCTTGCAGACCTTTCATTACCCAGCCAGGGAACCTCATCAGTGGTGGAAGGGAGTGGGATAAGAGGAGGAAGAGGAAGGGGGGGGAGGAGGAGGAGGAAGAAGGGGGGAGGGGTAGGAAGGAAGGGGGGAAGGAGAAGGAGGACTGTGGGGTCCTTGGTGCTCTCTGAGCCTGGTTGTTTTCTGGCAGACCATTCACTACCCAACTAGGGAACCTCATCAGTGCTAGGAGGGAGTGGGGAGGAGGACGATGGGATGCTTGGCAGGGTGGGTGTTGAGAAGGAGGACTGTAGGTCCTTGGTGGTCTAGGAGCTTGGGTTTTTTTCTTGGGGATGGTTCATTACCAAACTAGGTAACATCATCAGTGTTGGAAGGACATAATGTATGTGGAGTGGAGGAGAAATGGAAGAGCAGGAGGAGAAGGACTGTGGGGTCCTTGGTGCTGTCAGAGTTTGTTGTTTTCTTGCAGACATTTCATTACCCAAACTAGGTAACATCATCAGTGGTAGAAGGGAGAGGGGTTTGTTCTCTGTTTATGTACAACATGGCTTGCCATGTTGGTGAGCAACACCTCCCTCTTCCTTCTAGCACTGATGATGTTATCTAGTTTGGTAATGAAACATCTCCAAGAAAACAATCCATGTTCCTAGACCACCAAGGATCCACAGTCCTTCTCCTCAACTCCCCCTGCCTTCCAGCACTGATGAAGTTCCCTAGTTAGGTAATGAAAGGTCTGCAAGAAAACAACCAAGCCCAGAAAGCACCAAGGATCCTATAGTCGTTGTCCTTCTCCTGTTCCCCATCCCCCTCTAGCACTGATGAGATCACCTAATTTAAGTGTCTTTTATTATTAGTTAATTATTAGAAAGCACAAAAGACTGGGCAATGAAAGGTTTGCAAGAAAGTCACCAAGCTTAGAGAGCACCAAGGGTCCAATAGTAGTAGTCCTCGTCCTCTTCCTCCTCCCTCCTCTCCTCCAGCATTGATGAGGTCACCTAGTTGGGTAATGAACCATCTAGAAGAAATCCACCAAGCTCAGAGAGTACCAAGGGCCCCACAGTTCAACCATGAACTACAAAAATTGTCCTCTATCAGAGAGAGCAGGTTGGCTAAAAACCCACCTTCTGTCTAGGCAGTATGTGGTTAGCTCTTTTGTTTCTCTCCAAGAGCATCTTCCCCTCTTTTTCTTTAATTTGGGGCAACCTTGTTCCTGGAATTGTTTTCTGGGAACTCTTCCCCTGCCCTCCTCTTTCCCCTGCAAAAGCCATCCCCAGATAGGGGTGGGTTTCAAAAATAAATGAGGCTGCTCCTGCTTGGTTGGGACTGCATGGTCCTCCCTCCTTAAGACTCCCCAAAGGAGAGCATCGGTCCTCTTTCCTTTTCCGTGCACCTATTTCCCTTGAGAAGATCTTTTGTCCTACTTGGGGATATTGGAGAGGGAGCACTCTGTGAGCAGGTTATCCTGATGCTCTCCTTTTTCTCTTTGCAACATCTGACTTTTTTTCATTTGAGAACACAGATCTGGCCACTGTTTTCCCTAAGTGTAGGGGGGATGGTGTCTATGGAGCAGCTTCTGGTGATAAGATAGCCTCTCATATATTTCCCCCCTTTTTCTCCCTATTGCAATGGCGTTGCATACTTTATTTTCCTCCTCAGCTCCATGCAGCTCCTGATGACTCGGGCTGTGCGGTCATCCAGTGAGACCAGGGAGGTTTTGTCGCTGTGGTTGTGTTTGACAGATGTGCTGGTAAGAATTTACTCTTTGGAATGGGTGAAGGTAACGGAGACCAGAATGCTGCCCTTTCAGTAGCTGTTACATTTGTTGGGGACAGGTTCTGTTGGATTGCAGTGGTTTGCTCGAAATAGGAATGAGAAATTCTGAAATGCAATAGTATGTTTTCAGTGTATTTTTTTTTAGTTGGCCTTTGTTAATCGATTTAACAAAAGGAGACTGTTTTACAAAACTTGGGCTGGGCAATGTAAATTGTGTTGTTCAGCATTAGACCCATTTATAGTTTTGTCTTGATGTGAAAATGAGATTATGTATTGTCTTTAAAAATACGTGGCAATAAGAGAATTTAGCATGTCTGGTGAGAGATGCTACAGTGTCATTCTCAGCAGTTTTCTTTTTTTAGAAAAACCCATTCCTTACAACATTGTTATTTTCTTTTGGATGGATGCATATTATCTGACTCTGATTATAGGGTTACTACAGTTTTTTCCAACTCATTAAAAGCACATAAAACTCTCATGAAGATAGTCGTTTAGTGACTAGGAATTAGATTAGAAAGATTATTGGAAGGATACTTCTTTCTCCTTTGGTCTTTGAACCAAAATTATTCAGCATTATTTCTTGTATTGTTGCTTTCTATATATATATAGAGAGAGAGTGTGTGTAGACATACACACACTGTATTATGAGGGGATGAACTTTCCCCTCTATTTTGCCTTGTAAATGGGGCACACACTCAATTTATATTTTGAGTTTTAATGCAGGAGATGCTTAGGAATTTAAAAATTGGTTTTGTTTTACAAGACTTGAAAATGTGAGCACAAGAATAGTTTTAAATTGCCAACAGTATTATTTGTATTAAATCCTACTTTGTGTAGCTGCTTATAATACCTGCATTATTTTTGTTTTTCCTCATTTTTGGTGCACAGTATATAAAGTAGAATAATAAAATATTGATACTGCCCTTTTTATAT
Source organism: Hydrophis major (assembly GCA_033807585.1). NCBI lineage: Eukaryota > Metazoa > Chordata > Lepidosauria > Squamata > Elapidae > Hydrophis > Hydrophis major. The sequence goes on along the minus strand of CM066335.1, from coordinate 14,061,212 downwards.
CATTCTATGTATTTGCCTTATAATTAATCAAGAAAATTCTCTACACATGCTCTTTCCAGTGTCACTATTCTCTCAATGAGCATTGAGCTGTAGTGAAGTCTAAAATATTCTGTGTTAAAGATACTTTCCCAAGCTATGATGTATGTAAATTTTATAATAATGTATTGGTTGCCTAATTCCTCAGACTGCAAAATATTTAGTTTCTGGCATTAAGCACTAAACTGCTGTCAGTCCCGGATTTCATTTTATTTCTTATCAAAACCCGAAGAAACAAATTTATAATTGATTAAATGGTGGGGATGAGCCACATTTTTACAGTCTGTGTTTAATGTGAAATGCTCAGTTTTTCTTCCTTCAATATTTAATCTTTCAAAATGATAGTGTTACAAACTGCCACCATATGGAACTGCAGTAATATATCTTTCAGATCTTTAATTTCTGAATCTTTCTTTTTGCATGAACTTGGGCAACACTTTTCTTTGAATTTTTGTTTTTAGATCAGTAATATTTAAGAAGGCAGAGTTGGGTGTACTGTTTACTAAATGACCTTGCCACACAAAAGCTTCTGTTGAAAGTGCTTCTTCTATGTTGGCAACTCCAGTTGGATTTGGGAAGATTATTTACTTTACAAGTTCTCATTATAAATGTCAACTTGCACAGTAGGTGCAGATTAGCCATGTATCTCATAGCAGTCATTACAGCTACTGCTTGTACCGAAGGAGCATTGACCACGTCAGGATAGCTGGTGTAAATAAAACATACTATTCCTGCAGATAAATTGCTTTGAGATTCACTAAGGCATTCTTGCTGTGTCATCACACTGTATAGGAAAGCCGATCATTTATGTGTGTTCACAGTTTCTTTAATATCCACCTTCTGTGGTATCTTTTCCCAGCAAAATTCCTCAGGGGTTCCATGAAGATGGTTGTTCCTGGGAGCACAACCGTAATTCAGCCAGACCACAGTCTGGGAAAGGAATTGAGCCGAAACTCAGCAGACAACTCGGTGATGGGTCCTGATGCAGAATCAATGGCTGATCAGGTGGGCCCTGAGCTGGAAGAAGTGAGGAAACTGCAAGAGCTTGTGAGGCGGCTGGAGCTCCAGAACCAGCAGCTGAGAACTAGAAGCCTGAGAAGTGTGCCAGAGGCCAAAATGCTGAGCCAAGCTGATGCTGGAGTGGATAATTGCAATTCCAGGCTCAACGGCATGGAAATGAATAATAGCATCAACGTACTAATGGATAAGCAGGAATTGCAAATCGTGACAGACCTGCATTCAGCCCTGAGTAAAATAAGGTCAGAAGCAGAGGAAAGTGGTGAGTTCTTTAAAAAGGATGTGGAGGAGACCACAATACAGCACAGTTGTGAAAACAGTTCCGACAAAAGTCCCTTCGATGCAAAGTTTGTGAGCAGTACCCAGGTGCAGAACAGCGATGCTAACACAAACGATGTCTCTCGTTGGGATTGCAACCCCACTATGTTGCTAGAAGATTTCGCCCCAGGGATTGAGCCGGCGTTGCAAATGAAGGAAGCAAACACCAGCGCGAAAGTCCTCTTTAATGAAACAACTCTGGATGAAGTGGAATTACTGGAGTTAGAGAACGGCAGCGATGAAGAGGACAGCTGGTATGTACTATATGAGACTACATATTGTAGCTCCAAAGGATTCATGCTAAGAGGGAATAAAGCTATAATCATAGTTTAGAGAGCATATTATTATTCTGTTTCTCTTCAGTCCACTGACCCTCAAAAACATCACTGAGCGCAGCAGTGTGACAGGAAAATGGACAGTGTAAAAGAGAAGGTATTAATTTGTAAACCAAAAACCTGTTAGTCTAAAATGTTTAAGAGAAACAAAAAGGAAAACAGATATGGGAAACCAGGAGGCCTATATTTCTTTTTAGAGTGCCCCTTTTCTCATAAGAGATTGCCTAATGGAGTGAAAACTATTGCCAAATACAGTTCCTTGAAGTGTTTCTATTAGTATTACAGGTGTTTGCATAATAGTTTGGTCTGTACACATAGCAAAATGTAAGATGTAAGGTCACCTTAAGCAACAATACTTTAAATAATTTCCTTAAGCTCGTTATTGAAGAAATAATTAGATTAGATGAAAGAGAGGACTGGATTATTAGATATTTTTTTTTTCCTGAGCAGTGGAAGATGCTAGAAGTTGGAAGGGGGCTGTACTTGAAAAAAGTGGAAGGGGCCGAAGATTTTTTAAAAATGATTTTTTTAAAAAATGAATAAGCTCTGCTATAGGGATTCAAAGTTATAGTAAACTCATATGAGATCATTCAGAGGATAAGTTAATAGGAATATTCTTGTTAAGATTGCAAGAATTTACCTGAGCAATGTATCTTGAAAAAAATTGAAGAGATATTACATTGTTATTACCCAGTCATTGTTTTACAACAAACATTAAAATGTTTCTCCTGCCATTGATCATTATTTCCTTAGCCAAAACAATGATGTACCGGTTGACTTACATCAGTTCATTTAGTGACTATTAAAAGTAACTTTTACAACAGCACTAAAGAAAGTGACTTACGCCATTTTTGACACTTAGGACTCATTGCAACATCATGTGATCAAAATTCACGCTTTTGGCAACTGACTCAGCGTCCTGGGATCACATGATTACCTTTGGTAACCTTCTGACAAGTGTCTGGTTGTCCCAAAGGTGCTTTTTTTTTCAAGAGGCAATTGGACTTTCTGGTTTTTCTTTGAAGACGTTTCACTTCTCATCCAAGAAGCTTCTTCAGCTCTGACTGGATTTATATTCCTTCCAGACAAAGCTGGTCATTTGCATTCTTTTAGCAAATCTTCTGACAAGCAAAGTCAATAGAGAAACCAGAAGATTCACTTCACTGCCCTGTTACTAACTTAACTGCAATGATTCACTTAACTACCATGGCAAGCAAGGTCATAAAGTGGGGCAAAACTCACTTAACAAATGTCTCATTTAACAACAGAAATTTTGGGCTCCGCTGTGGTCGTAAGTCAAGGACTACCTATATGTGAGAAAATGAAACAGATTTACAAGAAAATACAGTAGGATAGATATCATTATTAGATGAATGATGAAATTTGAATCCATCTTAAAAATGGAAGTAATTTTGCCTGATCCCAAATAGTTAAGAAAGGGGAAGACTTGTTATATTACTTTCTTTGCTGTAATGTTTGACATTTGTTGATAAAATACTGGAAGCATAGCGATACTGAAAGAATTGTTCTAATCAAACTGTCAAACTTTTTACCTTCCCACTTCAGGCTGTATGTTTCTCCAAGAAAGCCACCAGCAGATAAAAAGGAATCTCCCCTGAAGTGGTGCAGGCAGGTGTTGGATCACCCTAGTCCTGAGACTGAGGCAGCTTGCCGTACCCTCCTCAGCAGACTTGACCAAGGTAGGCCTACGGATTGTCTTGTAAGAAGCCTTAAATCAGGGGTGTCCAACCTTGGCAACTTTAAGACTTGTGGACTTCAACTCCCAGAATTCCTGGGCTAACATGACTGGAGGAAGAATTCCGGGAGTTGAAGTCCACAAGTCTTACACTTTCCAAGTTTAAGGATCCCTGGCCTATGTTATGCTCCTGCCCTATTCCCCCCCCCCCCCAACCTCTGTGAGATGGATTGAGTTGAGACAGGGTGACTAGCCCCAAATTATCCATCTTAATATGCTAGTTTTTATGCCTGTTTCTAGATTTGCCCTAAGCAGAGAGCTAAGTGATTCTTTTGACTAGAAGCCCTAGTTGGAGAATTTCCTCTGCCCTCATAAGGATATTAAGACATTTTGGGATAATCTTTTAAAAGTATATTTTGCAAACCTTAAAGGAAATACTTTCTTTCAAATGTTTTTATGTTTTACTCTTTCATTTCAAATAGTCCTTTTTTTCCAAATGTAACTCGTTATTCACATATATATACAACTTTACTAGTTGGCACACAGCACTTAAAAATATAAAAGCTTATTTTGATTTTGACACAATACATTCAGTACTATAAGTTGCTGCCCACTGAGTAATTATACCTTGAGTATTTGCTACTGTGGAAAACATTAATATGGTAGTAAACCGAAGAATGGTTTTAGACAGATTTTGCATGAAAACTTGATTTTGTCATTTGGCATCATATTACATTCTCAGGGAAACAGAAAAATTGCATAACACTCTGCTAGCTAAATACTATTGTTTTTTTTCAAAATGTGTTGTTGAACACTGTAACAACTTACACATTAGCAAGTTTGTTGACAAATTAAACAAACTTGTAAACCAGTCCTAGAATATGAGGATGATGTAGATCAGAATAAAATGACTGTTTTTCATAAATAATAGCCAGAAAGAAGCATTTTAAGAAATGGGCCCAGAACAGTTTCCCCACGAGATAATATTTTCATTGGATCACACTACCTCAATAACTCCAGAAACTTGATTTGTGTTGAAATTTTTTGGCATAGAGTGTCAGTAACTCTAAGATTGTCCAACTGGGAACTTACATAAGCACATCCACATTCCAGGATGAGAAATGGCAAGCTATGCATTTTTTCTTTGGAGAGAAGTGCTATCATACTGGATATCGTCTCATCCAGCCTGGCTGTCATTTGGGAAGCTGTAGAGAAGAACCACAGCTCCTCTTTCACAGAGTTTCCTTTAGCACCTCAAACTGACTGAAGTATGTCCAAGGTGAACCTTGTAAATATTCACACCCAGAATACAGGTGCTAAGACAGGATAGCCTATGGAGAACTAAGGATTGTCTTCATATGTTTTAATTCCAGAGATTAATCTGTCAGCCATAATTGGAAATTGAATTTATTGGTTTGTATCATGACACGGGGTGAGTGTGTCTGGCATGTAATGCATGCAGATGTGGTTTGACATTCATTCTCTCTCTCTCCTCATCTGAGTATCTGTTTTTAATGTGGTAACAATTCGTGGCTTTTTTTGTATCTTCCTTTAGCCAGTAGGTGGAAATCCCTGTATTGCAGTCCATTGGCGTCTCCAAGTGTGCATAACTTGAATGCAGACACAGGGTCCTGTAGCAATGCACTAAACTCTCCTGGGCACTACAAATCAACTAACAAACCACTACTAACTTGTGGTAGCTCAGGTATGGCATGGCATCTGGGATACTTTTCAGAGGAACGGAGGTGGGAAATGCATGCCGAGGGAGGACAAGATGTGACTGGTTTGCTTTGTTCAGTTTAACGTGATGATCTAAGGCAGGGGTGTCAAAACACAAGGCAATGAGGGACATGTAAGGTACTGGCCCACATCGCTTCGGCCCGGTTTACTCAATGCAAAGTGGAAACATTGGGCCAGCATGGCTTCAGCCCAGTTTACCCAACACAGAGGAAACATGCCACCAGTTTGGGGAGTGGCATCAAACTGGCCACACTCACCCAGTCGGCAACACCAGCCCTGCCCCCCCCCCCCACCCGGGGTCAACCACAGACCTGATGCAGCCCTCAGTGAAATTGAGTTTGACACCCCTGATCTAAGGGCTCCTTCAGCTAAAGCTTCCAGAAATCTTCTAATTTAAATCTTGCTTCTTTGCGCTAATTTGGTTTTTTTGTTCTTTTTAAAAAGGTCTGTATTATTTTTGTGGTCAAGGACCATAGTCTGGCCCGTCTGCTTCAGGCCCAGGGCATTTGATTATCCCTGAGGAAAATGGAGAACCTTCCTCTTTAGCATGGCATTCTTGTGTTGCCTTGCTGCTTTCATGTATGTGAAAATGTTTTAACCTGCGTGTATGTGTGTATCCATCCATCCATCCATCCATCCTCTCCCATGGTTGCAAAGAATTTGCTTATATGGGTAGTCCTCGACTTATGACCTCAATTGAGCCCAAAATTTTTGTTGTTAAGCGAAACGTTTGTTAAGTATTGCTCCATTGTCAAGTGAATCACTGCAGTTAAGTTAGTGATACAGTTGTTAAGTGAATCTGGTTTTCCCTTTGATTTGGCTTGTCAGAAGGTGGCCAAACAGGATCACGCAACCCCGGAATACTGCAGCTGTCATAAATACTTATGACTGCAGCCGTCATAAGTTGCCAACTGTCTGAATTTTGATCACTTGAACATGGGGGTGCAGCAATGGTCGTAAGTCTGAAAAACGGTCACAAGTCACTTTTTTCAGTGCCGCTGTAACTTCGAACGGTCACTAAATGGACTGTTTTAAGTCAAAGACCACCTGTAATCCAAAATGTAATAAATAGACCTACACATTTCTTGTCTGCTTTGCCTGAAGTTTTCCAAAAAGTGGAATGACCAGTTTGCCTGGGAGAAACAGCTAAAACAACTTTCAAATCTCACCTAGTTCACGTTGCTGTACAGAGTTGATTTGCATTTAGAACTAGCGTTTAAATGCCAGTTGCTGATTGCATGCTTGATTTTTTTTTCTTTTTTAAAAAAAAGGAGAAATGAAATACCATCAGGCCATTTTCTAAATATTTCTTGGGCATTTGGGGTTCAGAAGAGAAAACCTATTAAGAGTAAATTACTGACATCTTACATTCTAATAAAAGACAACACTGAATTGCCTTTACCAGCTGGAGGCTACAACACTAACTTGTACTTTAATTCTTTTTGCCTTTTATTACTGGAATTCCTGGTAATCCTTTCCTCTTTCCTTTCAGTGACAGAAACTATACCCAGCTTATCTGGTTTGCTGCCAATTCAATGTTTTCAGTTTCCTAAAGACAGATCAAATAGCAATGCAGAAACTATTTTAATTTTTTTTTTAATTAGACCAATTATTTGAGAGTTATATAACAAATCCTTTCAGAACAGTGAGTGAACCTAAGAATATAATTTTCATTAATGCATTAATTACTATACAGCATCCTCAAACTGCAACTAATGAGGAAGGCTACATGTAGTGACTGCCTACATACCAGGCAGCTTTTAATTGGATACTCTTGCTTGCTCTGCAAGCCTGAAATTTGGCATCCCTTTCCTTTGCAGGCCTTTATCCTGATTTTTTTATCTCAGTCATGTGAAAATGCATTTTTTTGCTGAACTGGAAATTCTCCTTCCACTTGATGGAGCCACCAATGAAATTAATCAATTAGGGAATGGATCTTTACAGACCTTGCTCTCAAATCCTATATTTTGCTTTTTTTCTCCTGCCAACTAAATCGGTCCATTTTCAGATACTGCATAGCAATGCAATAATGATGAATATCTGTATATATAGCAAAGATATTCAATACTGTACAGCAAAGCTGGGCGGGGAATTCTGGGAGCTGAAGTCCACAAGTCTTAACGTTGCCAAGGTCGAGAAATATTTCTGTACAGAGTTTTATCCAGACAGGTTTCTGTTCTAATTTACTTCTGTTCTAGTTTATTCAATTAGCAGTTCCTATGAATGACTTCAGTTAAATCAACTGCAGTGATTGGACAGGATTAACTCTAGGCAGACTGAGGCTATAGCGTGGCAGTTTTAATTCTTTGCTCTTGGTCAGCTTCTGGATCATTACCTTTCCACGTGGTGATTTGTTTTGGGAGGGAAGCTCCCGTTGAAAGGAACAAGAATTTTATTTCCCCAATGAATATTAAGTGCAGAGCCCTCACTCCAGATTGGAATGGCAGTATGAAGTCCTTTTTCTTTCCTGTACCTAAGTGTTGACCTGCTCCTCTTGTTCTCTGTGAATTTACTTTTGAAAGCCATCCAGACTCTTGTTGCTAACTCTGAGAATGGTATTCTCTCTTGTTTGATCCTACACTGCTTTAATAATTTTAATTGCTTTCTGAGTAACAAACAAGACAGCACTGCTTAGGGAATTAAGATTGCTGTGGTTAGTCACGAATGCAAACAAGCAAACAATGTTTCTCTCCTCCCACCAGCCCCTCTTTATGTCAAAATGACCTATAAATATATTGTATATTGAGGGAAGGCTAGAAACAATAGTGAACTAATAACATGTTTACAGTACAACTTGGTGGCCAAAATGTCTGCTTCTCTTGTGTTGCCTATTTTTTTAAAAAAAAAAATAACCTCACTTGTTCTCTGAAGTATTTAAACCAAAAACAGAATATGTTTTGCAGCAAGCTTGGGCATTATCTTAAATTCACACTCTGAATTTGAAAAGATTAATTTTCAAAAATCCTCATTCAGCTGCTGTAGAAATTAGAGAGCCATCTTGACTGATGTAATTGGATATAATCTAAGAAGCCCTGAAACATGTTAATATTGGCATGTGTACTCTTCTTTAGTAGAGGATGATGACTCATATCTTCAGCCACATGTTGTTAGGTAAACCCTTCACTCATAGAATAAAAACTTCAATTACTTTGTAGCTAATGAAGCAAGCCGACTTTGCATTCACAAACGCATCCCTCTTAGTTTTGTATTTCTGGTGCTATAGGAAATGATGTAATTTTGTTTGACCTAGGTTTGATGGCTCTGGGTGGCTCCATCCAAACTATTTTACAGACCATAATCCTTTTCTTTCCCTGCATGTCACAGAAACTGAGTTGCCAAAGGTTTGTAGGAGGCAGCTCGGAGTAATGCCCATTCATCTAAGACATTAGGATAGGAAAGATGAACTGAAATGACGATTTTAATAACAGAATTCTACACTTACCATTATATGGCAGGATAACTTTCCTCCGTATTGAATATTGAAATAATTCTTTCCCTTTGAACTCACTGCTGGTCAATCCTTAACGATAAATTTGTTTACCTTGTAAGGGATTTGAGTACAAAACTGGGGGAAAAATGAGTGTTATGACAGTGCTTGTATTTTAAAATTATATCTGTAGCTTCCTCGCCCTCACCTTCCTTTTTCTTCTTCCCCACCTCTTTCTAAGGTTACTTGAACGTGCATTCAGCTTTGAGCTCTCAGTCTTCTGTCGATAGCGAACTTAGTACCTCAGACGATTCAATTTCAATGGGCTACAAACTGCAGGATTTGACTGATGTGCAAGTTATGGCCCGCCTACAGGAAGAAAGTAGGTGAAAGCAATTTATAGTATTTCTGTCTCCATGTCACTTTCTGCAGGAGGATTTTTTTTAAAGAAACAATAATACACAAAATATCATTTTCCCCACATACTTAATGTTTCTCTCATTCACAGCCCAAGAGAACGCACAGATAGTTTCTTAGGTAATGGGCAATTGGGTGCCCCTGCTAGTAAATTAGATGTCCCCATTTAATGAGATGAAGAAACATGTCTGTTGCAACTTTGGCTATGTCTGTCTAGAAGCACCTGCTCTTGAACTCATTGCAGCTGCTTCTGAAGTCCACGCATGTTCCAGCATAGCTCAACAATCTTAGGGGAAAATAGCCATAGCATTTAGATTTATACCCCACTTCACGCTGCTTTATAGCCCTCTCTGAGCAGTTTAGATAGCATATTGCCCTCAACAATCTGGAGAAGAAAATAAAGTCTTCTCCAGATTGAGAAAGAAAGAAAAAGTCTTGCTTTTAGAGCAGTTTACGTTAGACTATCCCATTATGGATAATTTAGCCTTGAAATTGTACCTTTGTGAAAGAACTGCAGCATCCCACTATGTTTCTTGCAAACTAAGGGCATTTATAGCTTGGATATTGCATCGAACATTTGATTTCTTACTCATAAACATGTGTAAAATGAAAAAGTTGATATGCTGATATTTGCCTAAATGTTTGGGGCAGGCCCTGTGGATTTAACAATATCCTGTCACTATAAAAACTCTTGGGATTGTTACTTTGTCCCAAAGTGCAGGTACTGGTTATGAGTACTGAAATACACATAAACTACTTGTTCTCTGATTGTGTATGCAGAGATGTTAAAGCTAGATTGCAATCCTCATTTTGGTGCCTTTAAAATTATGGAGGCTACAAACAGAAAACGCTGCCATTGCTTTGCGTGGCTTTCATTATCTTGGGTACAAGTCTGATGTGGTTGCTTTCATGTTTGCTTTGCTAGCCCTTTCATGGGAAATATTAAAATATCATCCCAGGTATGCTTAAACAGCATGATCAAGAAGTAACCATGTCTTCTGTTGGCCGTGGTCTTACTTCAGGTCTTCGCCAGGATTGTGCCTCCAGCTCGGCCTCCGTTTCCCGCCGTAGCTCCAGTGCCTCCTTACATTCCTTGCGCAGAGGCACCTACAGTGACCAGGATTTTGACACATACAGCTTGGAAGATGAGGACGATGACTGCTCTTTCTCCTATCACAGCAGTCACAGATACTCGCCATCCCCACTCAGCTCACCGCGATGCCAGTCTCCGTCCACAAACGCAGATTACGGGAGGATCACAAATACCCGAATCCGGCCCCCACGGAGGACAATGCAAAGCCCCATGCAAGATAGACTAAAGTGTTCTTCCAACGAAGGTGTGTGCTCCTGTTGACAAATCTCGTTGAGTTTTTGAACCAGCAGGTTAGGGTTAGGGTATTATTTTCTTTTGGGCCCCAAAATAAGCACTAGGGCTTATTTTTGGGGGGTGTCTTGTTTTTTTTTTTCCATGTACGGGAGGCTCATTTCCTCTCCTTGCTCATAGTGGGGCAGGAGGCTGCACAGTGTGCTAGTGCTGCCACCACAAGGTAGAGGGTGTGGAGCTGCCCTACGTGCCTTGCACTGGCTTACCTCAAGGCCCCCATAACCAGGCCACACCTGCTTCTCCTTGAGGCAGCGGTGACTCCAGCAGTGCAATCTAGTAGGACCATGTGTGGCCTCCAGCTCACTTCTGCTTGCTCACAGCCACAATGGAGCAGGAACTGAATGACACGCTGGTACCACAGTGGCAAGGCATGGGAATGGAGCTGCCCCATGCGCCCTGGACCAGCTTACCTCGGAGATAAGCCAGTGTGGGATACATGGAGAAGCTCCACACACCCACAGGCCCCCTGTGGTACAATGAGCAACCAGACAGAATGGGTGGGCAGCTGGCTGTGCAGGCTCTCTGGGGCTTATTTATGGGTCGGTAGGGCTTATATTAGGTGCACACAGAAAACATGCTAGGGCTTATTTATGGGATAGGTCTTCTTTTTGAGGAAATGTTAGCAGCAGTTGGATTTTTTTTTTTTCAATTCTTGTTATGTTATCCTTTGCAGAGGAACTGCGTCACAGTATGCCTAATCTGGCTCGGACTGGTCTGCGATCTTTGGAGTCAGTAAGAAATAGCCGTAGCCTAGACTCGGATTTACAGATTCCCAGTAGTCGACTCTCTAGGATCCATCAGGAATCTGTCAGTAAGTTGGCTGCTGCTTCTCAGACTTCCAGGATATTTCAGTTGGTGTGATGACCAAAGTAGGAAAGATAGCTACAGTTTGCTTTAGAGATCTTAAGTTTGCCACAGCTTTTAATGGGGCTGTGCGTTCCCTTGAATGGTTTTAAGTTTGGGAGTTCTTTGGGATTTGTTTTTAGTTCTTTCAGTGTTGACCAAAAGTGCCCTTCACAACTTCTTCTGGGAAATCAGCTGGGCCTTCTCTGAAGAAAGTGTGCCAGACCACAGTCATTCTGTGTGTTTTTCTAATGTGTTCTGCTTAGAAGATTGCTCATAAATTTCAGCTGTCCAGAATACAACGGTTTTGTTTGCCGTCGTAAGAGTAACATCACTACACGTTTTGCCAAATGAACTGGCTACTAATTTAATTTGTGGTGCCCATCTAGCAGGCAAATATGCAAGTAGATGAATAGGTACCACGTCTGTGGGAAGATAATAGCACTCTGTGCCCCTCAGCCTATAGTCATGATGACCACATGACCACAGAAATGTCTTCGGACAACACTGGCTCCCTCGGGTAAGAAACGGCCCTAGCTGGACACGACTGGGTAGGTGAACCCTGTGCCTTTTATCAGTGGATTCAGTTGACAGTTTGATTTCTCTAGCCCTCTTATGGCCTGGATCTGCTTCAGCTGTGTGAATCTGCCTGAAAACTCTTCTCTCCTCCTGATCCCTTTTGGATATACTCTCCAAGTAGACCCTTCATTTTACACTTATTAATACCGTCTCCCTTTCCCCTCCCTTCTGCTTTCAGGTCTGACTCCAAATAAACTCCGCTATTCCTCCGGGGCCGGGCAGCCCCCGCTGACCGTTCGTCAGCCTGTGAAAGCAGGGCCTTGTGCCAACGCTCTCCTAACCGCACGGCAGCCCGTCAGAGCTGCTGCTGGGTACGCGAGTCCGGCTGGCCGAGTCCGAAAGCTACAGTCTTCCACGCTGAACCCAAGCGCTTCGAGTAGTGGCGGTTCAGTGTACCGAAGCAACAGTGTGGCCGCGGGAGCGAAAAGCTCTCTTCCTAAAAATAAAGCGTCAGTGGCAGGAGCATCCACTCTGAAGAGCAAGTTGAGCCAGCCAGCCAAGAGGTGAGACTTTTAAAAGCTCATACAGAGGAGGTATAGGTAGTCCTTGACTTGCAATGGTTCCTTTAGCCATGGTTTAAAGTTACAATGGCACTGAAAAAAGTGGACGTATGACCGTTTTTCACACTTACGACCATTGCTGCATGGTTATGTGACCAAAATTCAGGCACTTGGCAACTGTTTCATATTTATGAGGGTCACGGTGTCCCAGGGTTATGTGATCTGCTTTTACGACTTTCTGACGAGCAAACTCAATGGGAAAGCCAGATTCACTTAATAACGTATTAATTGTAAAGTGACCAGAAAAGCCATCAAATGGGGGCAAAGCTCATTTTAAGAAATGTCTCGCTTAGCAACAGAAATGCTCAATTTGTGGTCATTAAATCAAGGACTACCTGTATTTGGATTGCGGTCTAAAATGCCTGACCTTCCCAACAGCATTGATCTCAATTGCCTTTTCCGGTTCTCCAGATTGCTAAGAAACAAGCCAACTGAGCAAGTCAGAGAAAGATGCCAGCTCAAAGCTGGAAAGATTCCCCTTAATTTTAAAGAATCCCCCTTCCTCTTTCCCAGTTTCAGACTGGATCTAGGGAGGGAGAGCACAGGACTGCCCTGCGATGCAGTTGAGAGTAATGATCAACTTCACTTGCATGTATAAGACTTTATTTAGGATTTTTCCTTTAAGAATCCTACCTAGTTTTATTCTGCAGCGATCTGCCAGACTGCCACCCAAAACAAATAGGGAAGATACTTGCTTTTTAAATAAATATTTAAGACTAGTAACTGATGATGCGTTAAGTCCCCTCTCTTCCAACTATTGTTTATTAACGCATTGTGTAAGTAAAATTTCTTTCTGTACATCTCAACAGATATCCAAAGGCCAACATACCTGTGGACGACTCTTGGAAAGATGGATGTTATTGAACCAAGCCAAAAAGGAGAATAATGAACAATGACTTGTTTGTTGGGTTATGTAACTGGACAACAGCCCAGCTGGCTGGGCAGGAGGACATGCTTAAGGCCTCCCATTTCCTCCCCATTGCCACCATGCTTGACAAACTGGAATGATGATGAACTTGGACAGCTGCTTTGCGTTGTCTTGACAATGGACCTTGATGGCTTTTGTTTTGTTTTGTTCCTACTGTTCTAGTCTTACTGCTGAGCCTTGATTACAGGAAGTTCTTGTACCTGAAGGTACAGGTATGGCCCGAGGCACGCATTGGAAGATTCATTCATGGTACACAACAAGGGAAGAGAAGCGCTCCTGTGGCAATGAGACATTTTTGAGTCTGTGGAGTTGGGTTTTATTTCCCTTTGCAAAAGGCAGCTAGATAAGATGAACATAATTAGAAAGGACTGTTTATTATGTCACTTGGTGTAACTTAACTTTTCTAGGAAATTCAGAGGGTTTTTTTTTTTTACTTGTCCCAAAAAGGTTTCTTCACTACTTTTATTATTATAAAAGGTGTTTTTTTTTTAAATAATAGCTAGTGCATTATCTGTCACAGGAGAATGTCTTAAAAGCTTGGTATCCCCGTTGTTTCCAAGACTGTTTAATGTGCTGTTGCCTGCAGGCTGATAACGTGAGGTCTTATTTATGCGTTTGCTCTCTTATCTTTTAGCTAGGCAAGTTTTTAGTGTGGGTAGTAGCAACACCTTTGCCGGCTAAAAAAAATGCACTTGAAGTGTTTCGTTCCCTCATGATCGTCACTTAATTCCTTGATACTAAAATCTACCTTCCTGCTTTTGTACGAGACTTTTCTACTGTCCCATTTTTGGGGGGGGGGGGTTGTTTTTGGATGAAGGAACTTGGTTTTTTTTTTTTTTTTAACTTAAATCTGCAGCTCCTGGAGTTTTGCCAAATGCAAGAATACAATCATACCTGGGAGTTCAAACTGGTCTTTCAGCCAACCCTACTTCCTGCCACCAATGTGACTTGATATTGTAGTTAATAAATGTGAAGGGGGCGAATGCTACCTTGTTTTTAGGAGCAAAATTTGCGTCCTGCTGCTTTTTTTTTTCACATAAGACAGATAGACAGGTAGTCCTCGACTTGTGACTGTTGAAAAAAGTGACTTATGACCTTTATTCACATTTACGACCACTGCAGCATCCCTATGGCAGCTGATTCACATTTATGATGGTTGTAGTGTCCTGGGGACATGTAATCACCTTTTGTGATCCGATAAGCAAAAGCCAATGAGGAAGCCAGATTAACTTAACTGCAGTGGTTCACTTAACAAATGTGAATCGTTTTGTTTGCATAGCAAATCACTTTGTGCAAAAAACAAAGACGTAAAAACTTGCTTCACAAATGTCTCACTTAGCAACAGAAATGTTGGGCTCAGTTACCGTCATAAGTCAAGGACTACCTGCAGTAGACACTATCCGGAAACAAGAAAATTGATGTCTTCTTCTCAAAAAAGATCCTTTGTGAAAATGTTGGAAGAAAAAATAATACACTGACACTTAGAAATTCATTAGTAATGCTTTATATAGTTAAAGCCGAGGTGGTGACTCATAAAAACAAACAGTGAGAATCCATGAAGTAATTTTAAGCTTTCCTGTTAAGTCATTTGCCAAATGAATGATTTGTTTCCTGGCCATTGGGCTGTGTGGTTTCTTTTTGATCCAGAAATGTTAATAACACTTAATTCTAGCCACATTCTAGTTTCAACTACTTCTTGCTTGAAATACTTTGTGAATGAGCTCACTGGTCATCTCCTGCAATAGTAGGATGGAGACTTTAAACAAGAATGGTTATATAATGTGCTCTACTTGCTTTTTATTCTGCCATACTTCCTGAAGTAACAGCTGAAACTTAAAGAGATGGATCAGCTGGTACTCAGAGCATTTTCAAAGGGTCATCAGACAAGTAAGTAATACAATGTGTATTATAGATGCTGAACAGGCACACCATAAAACGTTTTTGCCCAGTCAGAATGCACCCTGAAAAAAATGGCTATTATAAGTATTACTGGATGTTTACTTGTAAATATAAAGGCTGGATGGTATTGGATTTCAGATTTTCAAACCATTCTGTAAACACTTAGCACAATTTTGTTTAACCAAAAACAAGGTTATGGGCAAAATATCACTTTGGACCACTGGTGGTAACCTATCTATCCAGTTTGCTGGCTGTGGCCCTGAAATCGTTTCCCACTGCTGCCTTCTGGCATTTCCCACAATCTCAGATCACAAGATCAGAGAGCTGCTTCATGAAGCTCAGCAATGTGGAAGTTCTTAGATAAAAGAGTTCAGTGTAAACTCTGAAATAAGGCCACTGGATTTCTTTTTTCCTACTTCTGGATCCCTGTTTGTCCAGGACTTTAAAAACAGCTGGGCTGTCAAGAAGGTATTTGATGAGGAAAAACTGAATATCAATTGCCTGCAGTTAAGTACATTTATTTAAACAGATTTAAATTTATTTTACAATAATGCATCAGTGCATTTTATTAAAAGAGGAGGAAGCAGTTTTACATAAAGGCATTCAAAATGATAAGAAAATTAACCATTGCTATTGATGTTTTTTTTTCTTTTCTAAACATGCACAATTAATTCAATGTTGGCTTGTCCCTGCAAAGACAATCGATGGGGAGGACCATGACAGTAGGAAACAAGGATAGGTGGACCAGTTTTACTGTCTGCAGTATGCTGAGGAGAGCAAGCAGAGACTGCTTAGTAAACTAGGATAGGATTATAAAATGCCAACACTGGGGGGAAGATTAATGATCTTCCCATTTATGATTCGTCCTCCTTTACATAATGCGTGAATGGGAGGGGAAGTTAAAGTAATTTATGGCAGTTTCAGATTAAAAATTGGTTTTCAAATACTTCATATTTCTC
The DNA here is from genome assembly GCA_033807585.1 of Hydrophis major. Taxonomy (NCBI): domain Eukaryota; kingdom Metazoa; phylum Chordata; class Lepidosauria; order Squamata; family Elapidae; genus Hydrophis; species Hydrophis major. The sequence continues at coordinate 14,045,074 of CM066335.1, read as the reverse complement.
TACATAACTCTTTTCCTTGAAAAATCAGTAGCTTGGGGGGGGGGGGAAATCCCACTCAGATAACACCCGCCTCTTGTGTTTTTTGACCTAGGCACGATAGCTCCACCATGCTCAAAGAGGAGAAGAGGGCAATCACCAAGCCTTGCAGAAAGTATGTTCCTTTCGGGGGCATTAAAACAGCTTTTCGACCCACCTCAAGAGACGAAGCCAGAGCGAACGACCATTTACCGTTCGAAAGGACATTCCAAACTAGGCAAGCAGACACACACCCAAGACACACAAATTATGGAAAGCAGCAATGTTACAGCAACGTTAATACTCTACGTTTACCAGTCCCTCAAGTGGAAAAGCAGAACCCCTTCACCTGCCCGGCAGAAGGGCTGCGAAGGAAGCTTTCGAAGGGCAAAGCCACAGCCTGTCATGAGTTTTCAGAAAGGCACTGCAGGGAAAATGCCATTGAGCTGATCGCATCTTTGGGCTGGGTCTGTGAGCAAAGACCTCGGTTGACTTCAGCTCCCCCCCTCCCCCCCCAACCTGCTCCACCAAGTAAAGTGCAAAGCATGAGAATGCAAATGCTTAGAACCTCCCGTTGGTCCGTTGACCTCCTCTCTCCCCTCAGGAAGTCCTGCTTGCTGTTTCGGAGAAAAACATCCTCTGGGTTTTTGAAAGGAGTATCTACCTTACAAGGCCCCCCCAAAAAATATATATATATATATATATGACCCTCAAGTGTCCTGGAAGGATGAAGAGTGTGAAAGTCCACATTGGACGATATACTTTCCTGTGCACGCGTGTGCTTTCAATGGGGGGGTAGATTGGCTCAGGCGGCTATTTCTTCATGCAGTTTGACCAGGAGAGGCCCCCACAGGCAATCGACACAATGAGGTAAATGATGACCTGTGGGAGAGAAAGCATTTATTTATTTTTGTCAATTGCTTACAAGATAATAGGTATAAGTAAAAAAAAAAAAACATAGTTATGGATACGTATAAGAAAAATAAAAGAAACAATAGGACGGTAGGCATGATTGGTGCATTTATGCACGCTCCCTACAGACCTCTTAGGAAAGGGGTGAGGTCAATAGTAGACAGTCTAAGGTTAAAGTTTTTGGGGTTTGGGGAAGAAACCACAGAGTCAGGTAGAGTATTCCAGACATTGACCACTCTGTGGTTGAAGTCGTATTTCCTGCAATCAAGTTTGGTGCAGTTAACCACGAGTTTGTATCTATTGTGTGCTCTTGTGTTGTTATGGCTGAAGCTGAAGTATTCATTGACAGGTAAGATATTGCAATGTATGATTTTATATACCATATTAAGCATAGTTCTAGGTTTTCTAGGTCTAGATTTTCAAGTCTGGTGTCCCTAAGGTCTTCTGCAATGAGTAGAGGAGCGGAGAACTCTTCTTGTGAAATATTTCTGGACTTTCTCAACTGTGTTTATATCAGATACGTAATGTGGGTTCCAGACTGATGAGCTGTATTCATGTATTGGTCTAGCAAATGTTTTGTATGCTCTTGCTTCCATCCTCCACATTGCAGGAAGACAATCTGCAGGCTGGTCCCTTGAGCGTGCAACTCCACTGCAGTGGAAAAGCTGCCTCACTAATTTTGTCCTCCCATAAGGAAATAAGATCTCTTGCGGCCCATTAATTCATTTGTAGATCGAGCACAAGGATAAGAGGACATAAATGTCCTTTTATAGCCGGCAGTTCCTTCCCCTTCGAATCGGGGGAAAGAAAGAAAGGGGAGGGGGAAGACTTACTATGGATATGATGGCAACTATGATGGTGAGCTTGAGGTTCTTCATGCACATTGCTCGGGCCAAGTTCCTACTGGTTGTTTTGAAAGTGACGGACTGGGAAGGGAAAAAGCACGGGAGAGGGTTTTAACGTAGACCGCACCCAACCAACATTTCGTCAGCCTGTTTATTCCCCACCAAAGGGATGCTACATAACGGTCGTTTTAATTCATATTTCCAACATATCATCTGGAATGCCTTTTCATTTTTTCTTACAGCCCCCTATCCCAATACTATGTTTGACCTTCGCTTCAAGATCACAGCAGAAGTAACCACGCTGCCCTCTGCTGGAGGTTCTTGACCAGGCTTAGCTGACATTTAGAACACAGGTAGTCCTCACTTAACAACTCCAATTGGGACAACTCACCAACTTTTGCATGGTTGTTAAACAAACCATCATGTGACTGTCCTGACAATCCTACGCAGTTCCTAGGAACCAACCTGGATCCCAAGCCATTTTCAAAAGGAGGCAAAGGACTGTTCCCACTTCAACCCTTCTGTCCCATCTCCTTTGGGCCACCCCACCTGCCACCAGACCAGGTGCCCTGGGGCACGAGGGGCAGTTATAAATGCAGACAGAGCCGAATTTTGTTCATGGGACTGCGGGGAACTGCAAGAGTTAGGACTTCAAGGACTGATTGTAAGTTCATCCAGCAATCGTAAGTTCAAACAGTTGCTGAATGAATGGAGGTTAAGCGAGGAATACCCGTGATTTGTTTTTAGGCAACATTATTCCCAAGAACAGTTGCCTTTGCCTATGTTAAGACTGGATGATTTCCCTCTGCAAGGTCAAAAGATTGCCAACTACCACCTGTTAATTTTGCTCTGCAAAGGGAAATATTTGGCTAGGGAAATAGAACTCTAGTGAAGAAACGTCTGGTTTTACTGTCTCAACGACCAACATTAGAAGACACTTTCCAAAAACATGTGGGTTCTACCTTCTAAAATGCAGCTCATTCAAGAGGACTTGCCTTGTATTCATTTCCTCCCCCCATCAATCCTGAAGGCCTCCCCTTAAGATAGAGCCCATCCTAAAGAATTCACCCCATCATCTTCAGGACTTACCGAATCCACAAGATTTTCCGTTTTGTCTATCAGCAGTTCCAGCTTTTCTCCTCTTTGAGCTACGAGATCTTGGATGTGAAAGGAAGAGCAATTATAAGAATTCCAAGGAAGAAGCAACTCTCTCACAGTGTTAAACCACAGAAACTGAGTAACAGCATCGCACTGTCCTCTCTTTCTAGGCCAGGTATTGGCTTTAATTATATTTGGAGTAAGTTCCTTAATTAAGAGTCTGAGGCACCCCTTAGAATCTAATAGAGGATGCAGCTAAGATTGGGAGTCCTGCAGTTCAAACAGGAACAGAAGAAAAGTAATGCAAATTACTTCTTTTGTTCCACCCAATCTTTTGTATCTAAATAAATTGAAATGCAGTCCACCTGCTTTCTGTCCCTTTTCCACTCATGCCTTTCCCCACAAAGCATCAGCAATAGCAGCTGTCCTTAGACTTAAATACTGCTTCACAGTGCTTTTATAGCCTTCTCTAAGCAGTTTACAGAGTCAGCCCATTGTCCCCAACAATCTGGGTCTTCATTTTTTACCGACCCGGAAAGGATGGAAAGCCGAGTCAATCATGAGCCTGGTGAGATCTGAACTGCCATATTGCAGACAGTCAGCAGAAGTAGCCTGCAATATTGCACTCTAACCACTGTGTCACTGTAGCTTGTACAATTACTTGCCAAATACACCTACAGGGATGTATAGGGGTTCAACCACACCTTTGTCACCCGTACCTATATTACGGACCATGATCCCTTTGAGTTCGTCCACTTGAGCCTGGGTTTCTACAATCTGGTCAGGGCCTTTGTTCTCAGAGTGATATTTCTAAATGGAAGAAGAACAAGGAAATCTAAATGCTTCAGAAAAGATGTGAATAAGCAGCAGAGGGGGAGGTATTTGTAAACAAAGTCTAGCTAAATAAACAACAACAACAAAAAACCCCCTAACATATAATAATGCAATCTTGTGATGCATGGATACAAGCATCCAGGAAATAAAATAAAATTCTGCTTTTTGAGGGGGGGTTGCCTGAAGTGATATTTTCACACTTTTGGGAGCCATATTTCAAGGAAGCCAAATTAAATAACATGCAGAGACTTGAACCGCCATAGTGGCGAGAGGAGCTAAGTTTAGCAGCTTGGAAAGAGCATTTAAGGAAGGAAGGCTAGAAATCCTCAACGGCTACTAAGATAAGCTTGTAGAACAGGGGTGTCCAATTCAATCCCATCGCAGGCCGTATCAGGATTTTGTTTGCCCTTGGGTGACTGGGGTGGGCGGGGCCTGGTCATAGCGGCCGACTGGGTGGGCGGGGCTGTGGTAGGCCAGGGCAGCACAGACCAATCCCTCCGTCTTCAGGACAGCCCCGTGGGACAACTCTGGGCCTATCACGGACTGTATCCGGGCTGCGGGCCGCATGTTTGACGCCCCTGTTGTAGAATATTGAGCAGAGTTGGAGGGGACTGAATTATGGCTAAACATTAAATTACCTAAATGGCAATGCTCGTTCAGTAGCAAACAGCCATATCTCAGCAAGTGGGGAGCTCATCTTCACTTACAAGTGTTTAAGTGAACTAAACCAATAAAAAATTCCTTTCACTTATGGTTTTCGACACAATCAGCCTTGCCCTTTGCAAGGAAAGCTACAAGGGTCCTATTTAAAATGAGCATACCCGTTTTCCTATGAGCGGTTTTTAAAAAGAGGCAGCAAGAATAATGCAACCTCCAAAACGATCCTCCTGGGCTTAAAACTGGCCGCTCAGTTTTAACTCAACCCAGCCTCTCCTCAGAAGATTAGACGGTCAACGTTCAGCTACAGAAGAGGCAGGCGTGTCTCAACCTGCATCCTAAAGGAAGGATCTTTGGAATGACGGACGGCACAGGATCTCACCAGCTGCGCTGCCAAAACACTGGAAAACTCGCTGTTCATGGCATAGGGCAGGGCAGTCTGTGCTCGAGATCCATAGGTGGTCTGAAACCTCTTCTTGATTTCGTTCAGAAATGTGAAAGCCCGGGAACGTTCAAAGTTCTGAGGAGAGAGAACAAAACAGACAAATGTTAATGGAACAGCTTGGGATGCTGTTTCCCTGCAGGAGGACCAAATAGGTAGTGAATGACTAGAGAGGAAATAAATAGATCCAAGTTCTGTATCTAAGCAGGAAGTAGCAGAGACACATAATGAAGTCATTACTACACCAGAACTGCGGTCGCACTTGCTAGCTGCCGGTCTGCCACTAACTATGAGGGGAGGGCATGGGATGGGAGGGGGCAAGACCACCGATTCATTCTACCTTCTAGAGACACAATGTCAGCCAGATCTCTAGCATGGGAATCTACTTCAATGCATGCTTGCTATCTGCTGCTAAAGTAAGGGCGGGGGGAGTTGATGAGGTTAATCCCATGTAGGGGAGGGTTGCTCTTAAGAATTACTGCGGCTGCTGAATTGTTTACATCCTGTCAAGGTCAACCATCCTGGGACTAGCTGGGCAAAATACCTGAAGATCAGCTTCACACAATTATCATACTGGATGTTGATTGGACACTCAGCAAGGGGACTCTGGGAGGGAAGGATTTGGGGAAACTTTCACCCTGTGTGTCAGATCCATATATCTGCCATTCTTCAATGGAAGAAGGAAGGAAGGGTGGGGGAAGTTGGTACAAGTAATCCTTTTTGATGTAACCTGAATATATTAAATTCGATATTGATTCTGTATAACTTGCGTATGATATACAACTGGAGGAGTGGAGCCAGATGTCTAGAAACTTGTCACCTCTTGAAGAGATAACAAGATGAGAAGGGACCATAAAAATGCCAGCTCTAGAAGACACTCCTGGGAACTCTGCTAAGATACGTACCCAGAGAAGGGGGAGGGGGAAATTAACATGTTGGTTCTTTGTTTGATTAAATCCACACCTGAATAAGGAGAAGGATTCTAACTTCCTTTATCTATGCCTATATGCCTGGAAATATCTTAGACTGTGCTTTGACTAGTGTTGCGATTAAATCCCTTTCAATAAAGGATTCCTTCTGAAACACCTAGTTTGGAGAAGTTCATTCTTTTCGGTTGAAGGGGAAAAGTCCAATGCTTACAGTGTGTTTTGAATCAGATCTTGCCTTGCTTTTGCTGCTATCATTTCAAACTCAGTCAAAGTACCCCTTCTCTGCCTCACTGGAGGGGTTATTTCTTGGGTTTTGAACGGAGGCAGGCCTGACACACAATTTCAAGGTCACCTGGGATACAAAAGCAAATACACAACCATATCCCAAGGGTAGTTGCCTATTTCCAACAACCCACCTTCAGAGAGTGCAAATTTCACCAAAGGCCCCATTGCAGCTTTCTCCCGTGTACTTACGTCATCTGTGATGCAAAGGTATATGATCCGGTCCTGACAGATATAGTGGAACAGGTAACTGTGTGGAAAATAAGACACCAAATACATTTTCTGAGTAGTGGTGTACACATTCCAAGTTTATTTGCACATCAGCTGAAATGGGCATACAAACCCTTTTCTTTCCTGCTCTTTTTCCCAGCCCAGCAGCCCAATGGCTATTTTCATTTCATCCCATTATTTATTTATCTAGGGAATCTATATTGCTGCCTATTCGCACATGACGACTCAAGGCGTCTTACAGGATATAAAACCTCATATAAAAACAATAAAACTAATAAGTCATATCATAAATTAGTAAAATAAAATAAGCCCCACCCTACCTCCCTGCCCTGGCAACAACATATCATACGAGCCATTTGATGGGCTCCATCCTACTCTGGGTTCCTCAGGCCCGCTGGCAGGACCAGGTCTTCAGCGCCTTCCGGAAGAGTATTAGAGTGGGGGCCGTTCTAAACTCTGGAGGAAATGAGGTTCCAGAGAGAGGGAGCCACCACGGAGAAGGCCCTTCTTCTGGGTCCCGCCAGATGTATCTCCCTCAGGGGTGGGACCCACAGCCTTCCCTGCCATTGGTTTCCATCTCCCCAGAAAATACTCACTTTCCGTGCGAGTAGGTGAGCTTGTTGTTTTCGGAAGGTATCTTGGCCAGGATCTGCTCTGTAACCTCCAGGAAATTCCCTCCACACCATGCATGCTTGGCCAGGATGGTGGAGCCCCTGGCTACAACCGCAAACAGGATCGCCATAGCTGCCGGGGCAAGAGACACAGAATGAAGGTGCTGCTTCTCTACATATCAAAGCATGGCCCACCAGCAGCGTAACACAGTGCGCTCCCCTATCATCTATACAGCTGGGAAAGGTAAAAACCACCCTAGGCAGAAGATCCATGAGAAGACAGTTCCGCCCCTTGTCAAAACCCACGGAAAAGCACAGTCCTCTTTAACCATAATCAACAGGCCCATTTTAAACACGTCTGTATTTTACCAGCAGGGTGGATAAAAATTGACAATTTTTTTAAAAATAAAAACAATCGGCGTTTTAAACATTTACGCTGGATTTTTTAAAATCAAATTTATCTTAATAAAATGCTTTTGGAATAAGAAAAATCTGTCTAAAGGTAGTTTTTTATTTAAGATACCTTAATAATTTAGTTTATTCAAGCATGAAACAGAGCTTAGTTATGAATATTCTGCAAATATTTACATTTTTGGTAAACTCATTCAATGAATCCAAGCTCTGCAAGTTGAGAGAACAGGTGCTGCATTGATGCACTCACACAATTTCACAGCAGAGATGACAACTGCTCTTTAAAACTTATGATTTAAAATCAAGTTGATTTAAATCAAGACTTTTCACTAGTGATTTAAATCAGGGGTCTCCAACCTGGGCAACTTTAAGACTTGTGGACTCCAACTCCCATAGTTCCTCACTCAGCAAAGCTGATTCTAGGAGTTGAAGTCCACAAGTCTTAAAGTTGCCCAGGTTGGAGACCCCTGATTTAAACCAACCATTAAATCGACTTGATTTAAATCAAATCCATCCTTGCTTATTAGTGACTTGCAAATTCCTGGTCACCTAAAACAGGTGAACTCTCAAAAGATACAAGTAGTCCTTGACTTAACCACCATTCGTTTAGTGACCGTCAAAGTTATGAATGGCATGGGAAAAAAGTGACATGACCAGTCTCCATGTTTACATCATCAAAATTAGGGTGCTTGACAAATTTATGATTGACAAGCCAAGTCAGTGGGGAAGCCAGATTCACTTAATAAAGGCAGAGATTCATTTAACTGCAAGGCAGGAAATGCGGCAAAACTCACTTAACAACCGTTTTGCTTAGCAACAAGAAATGTTGGGCTCAGTTGCGGACGCAAACTGAGGACTACCCGCACACCTACCCAAATTAACAGGCCTTGTAGGATACTTTGCATTGCCGGAATAAGTAGAGGGGGGAGGAGAGGAAGCAGATAATTAAACTGGCAGCTGTTTCCACTGAAACGCGGGGATCAAAGTATAAAGGGCAATGTCCTAACAGGTGCATTCCACTCTGTCCGTTTTGGTTAGGTGCCCTGGCAGCGGTAGCAACAGCGGCTCTGAACATCCACGTTCCATGCAAGAGGTCAGATCATTCCTTCAAGTAAACTTAGAGCAATTTTAGCCATAGGCCATTACATGAGATTTACATAAGGCAGCACACAGGGCAAGATGCAAGATTATCTGGTCAATATTCTCTGAGTATTAATACAGAGTATTTGTTGATGTTAACGGGAGGAATTCCCTTTAAAACTGACTGCCACGTTCCACAAGGGTTGGCTCTTCCATTTAATAGCTGTGATGACTAAAGTAGCTACACAAACATCATCATAACTGGTAGCCACAGTTATCTTTGTCCTTGCAGGGCCAGCAGAATGTTAGGGCCTTGGGCCTGTTTACCTGGACAGGTGAATATAAGAGATAATCAACAAAGCCCTTATGGAACAACACCGGTCCACACAAACAAGCAAAGCCCCATCCATGGGATTAGGCAGCGCACGAAACCATGGCCTCTCCTGTCTGTAGAAAAACCTCTCTCCATGGAACCGGTCCCTGGTACCCAAAAGATTGCGGGCCGCTGCAGATGCTCAGTCTGGGAATAACAATACGTACAGAACCCCTAGTCGGGACTTGGTGGTATCTCCCATTGCTATTTAAAATCTTAAGGGCTCTAAGCATGAAGTTAATACTACCCAGGAAAATGGGCTCTTCCATGGTCTGCTTGCAGCCTATCAGGCCATGAAATGAATGCAAGGTTTCTAAGGGCTTATCAAATCTAAAATCACGCAAGAAAAGAAACACGTAATCTCTCAATCCCACAGGGTAATTCAATGTGAGGTATGTATCCAGGCAAGGGAGGGAAATATGACTGCAGTAAATCACAGAATGTAGATTTCCAGATCTTTGAAACTTTGGTTAACCAGAGATTTACCCTCACTCAAATGTACTTAATTAACATGCTATAATTAATTTGAACTCACGGGTGGCCAAATCTTATTCTGCTACAGAATAGGGCATTACAACAGAAGAAATACAGGGCTGTGGGTGTGGGGAGGAGCAGTGAAAGAGTTAAGCTGCACACTATTCTTCACTTGGGTTTAGCTTTTGCTGTTAATATCGTCAATTTCCATTCCACTTTGCAGTTCCTTCCTAAAAGATAACACATTGCAACCTGCTCAGGAACCACAAGATCAATTCCTACACATGTCCAAAGGCTTCACTTTTTCAGGCTTCCCAGTGTGGTAGATCAGAGTCTGTTTGCGCAACAACATCTCATATATTTGAAATTGTTGCCCTCATTCTGTAAACGTTTAGCAAAGCCGTGTTTCATTTATGTTCTACTTTTTGGGGGCTATAAATTTCTGGAAAGGAGTTAGAAGGCCATCGGTCCTATTGCTCAAGTTGACTAAGCAAACAATGTTTGTCCTTACTTACTTTGCCTTCCCTACATTGCTAGTTTTATTGACTTTCATTTTATACTCAACCTGAAGGTCAAACTTCTTTCCAGATTTTGTTCTTATCTAAACAGGCAATATTCACTCTGTGGAACAAAAGAAGCAACGTTGTTGTTCCTTGAATGTTGCAAACTTTTCCAAACAAATTCTAGCTGACTCTTCCAAAGGAAATAATTGTTTTCCTTGAGATCTCTCTGTCCCCAAAAATACAGTCAGGAAGATGACCTCACTACTATTTTATCAATCCATATCCCTCTCTCTTACCTCAGCTATAAAAAAGCTGCAAGAAATCGCAAATTCTACTCTTCTTCCCACAAGGGTGTGTGCTTTTGATCCCTCAAAAAACAACCACCACCACCAAACACCTTTTCAATAAAGCTTGCAGTATCATTACTTACTGAATAGATCTAGGTAGCCTGAAAAAAAATGACCTTCCTTTTCTCCCTCAGGTCAGATTTGACTACAAGACCTTCTGCACAGAGACCAGCTTTCTTGCCTTTTGCAAAATGCTACAACAGATCTCCTCCCAAAAAGACATCTGTAAGTCATTGTAAACATTGTGAGTTGTAGTTAGTTTTTGATTAAAATATAAAGATTTGGTGCATACTTTTATTAATTATTAAACTTGTATGTCACCTGTATAGCACATCTCTGGAAGGAATTGAAAAAAGGCAAATCAAATATGGTAGAAGAAAAATTAAAGATGGTATTGATGTTGGACTGGATGGAAGAGAGGGGAGAGGCCTGAGTGAAAAGCCAGGATTGCCATTGCTTTCTTCTGGAATCCGATTTGTTATTATTAACATCATTGATTCCATTTATAAGTCAATAAATCAACGGTGACTTTCCAGGCTGGCTAACAGTGGTGGGATGACCTAGTGGCCTCTCATCCCTTCCTAACCAGAATGGATGCTGAATAACAAAGATCACCTTCGAGAGAAAGTTGGGGCTGGGAAGCGAATAGAGCCAGACTGCAATCACAACCCAGGGAGCTAGTTTGGTGGTGTGGTTCAGGTACTGGCTGAGAAACAAGGAGAAACTCTTACGCATGAAAGCCAGTTGGGGGAGATCAGGTGCCAGTTACTCTGTCTCAACCACACAAGGTTGTTGTTGGAGAAAATGGGAGGCAGGAGTAGAAAGCATGCTTGGTGCCTTGAGTGATGGGAGATGGATGGATGGATGGATGGATGGATGGATGGATGGATGGATGGATAGACAGACAGACATTAGAGACACACACACAAATATAAAGAGAGAACAATACACACACACACAGATGATAGAGAGATTAGATGACATACATGGATGATATCGATGGATGGATGATATAGATGGATGATATAGATGGATGGATGGTGGGTGGATGGATGGATAGATATAGAGTAGGCAGGAAGAAAGAGAGGGAGAGGGAGAGATAGATAAGGCAGGGAGAAAGAGAGAGAGATAGAGGCAGATGACAGATAAATGATATAGACAGACAAGCCATAGACGGATAGCTATGGACAGATGATAAATGATTTGGATATCTAGAGAAGGATAGATATATATCCATATCTGCCGTATCGATGTGGATATGGATATACATTTTTGGACATAGATATGGATATAGATATGTCTACATTTGGATATATGTACCTTTTTATCTCACGATACCTATATATCCCTACATATAGATACAGTGGGATAAAAATGTAATACCAGCAACAGCCCATCTCACTTGCCACGCTTGTGGTGGTGGGGAAAACACAAAGTTTAAACATTGTGGATGTTCACCACCTCGAGCCCATGATTCCACAGCAAAGCAATACATTTTTGTTTACAAAAGTCACACAAATCAATAAATAACAGTAATAGTAATAATAGTAACAGGAACAATGATGATACATCATGGTGACAATGATGGTTAATAAATAACAACAACAATAACAATAGTAATAATGAGGTCAACTCTGAGCCCCTTGTGCCAAGCCAGCCTGGCTGCGTTGGAGGCCAAGGGCTGAAAGGACGAAGACAGCGAGGCCCCAACCAGGACAGGGCGGGGAAGGGCTTGCCCAGGTCGGAGGGCTGGGGGGTGGGTGGGTTCCGGGTTCAAGCCCCCCGTCGGCCACCAAAATCATTTTTTGGGGGGGAAGGGGACGTCCTACTTCGCAGGAAGGTTGTTAGGGGTAGGGGGGCAAAGCGGGGTCTAAGTGTGCTCTGGGGGGGGAAACCTCCCCGGCGTTGCCATGGCGACGGAGCCTCGACCTACCGACCGTTACCACCTCGTCCGGGGGGGCGGGGCGGGAGGAGGGCTTGAAATCGGCCAGCGGAGCGGACCCCACTATCTCCCCCCCTCGGCTCCGAGCATGCGCAGACGCGGAAGGCAGCACCCGCTTACCTCGCTGGGCGCCCGCCGGGAGCCCCGTTTCCGCCCCCCGCCCCACCCCCGCCGTTGACTTCCCGTCGCGTCTTTCGCCGAAGAAAACCAAGGCCACGTGAGCTTCCGCCGCAGGGCCGCCACAGGCTTCTGGGAAACCGAGTCCGGCCGCGAGAAAGCGGAGGACCGAGGCGGGAGCCGCGCTGCTTGCTGGGAAGCGTAGTTCTTTCCCGCGGAGGGGGTCGGGAAGAAGGCGGATGTAGCCACCGATTGGACGATCGGGAGGATGTTAAGGAGACTCGCGTCCGGAGGTTTTTTTAACCCCTTCATTACTGAGGTTTCCCCCCACCTTCCTTAGCCTCCTGTTTGAAAGCAAGAGGGTGGTGGTGGGAAACGGAGACTACGACTCCCGGCATCCCCTGCGCTCTAGCGCCTGCGGGAAAGATGGGAGACGAAGAGGAGAAGCAGCAGCCGCGCGTGTTGCAGATGGTAAGCCCGGGTGGAGGGAGGCGGGCATCGTTGTTCTAGGCTAGCAGGCAGAAATCCAACAGGTGAAGCCTAAAGCAAATCAACAACCCCCCCATTAATCATAATTAACAATGGAAACTGCTGCAGAATCTATCTTGTCATCTCTCTCTCTCTCTCTCTTTACATACATACATATATACACACACAAATATACATACACACACACACAAAATCTTTCCATCCATCCATTAATCTACCTACCTACCTACCTATCTATACGGTTATATCTATTATTTATCTCTCTATATCCCCCCTCTCTTTTGCGATTTATCATTTACATATGTAATCTATCTCTAATCTCTAACTCTCTATCATTTATCTATCTAGAAGAAGATGGTGTTTGATTTTGTACCAGGTGCAATGACAATAAAGTAAACTAAACTATTTCTATCATCTATATATCATGTTTATTGATCTGTTTATATCTACAGTTTATCATCTATCTCTACATCATCTCTATATATCAGAAATGATATATATAATCATCCATCTCTATCTCTCTATATTTACGGTTATATCATCTCTATATCATCTCTATATCTATGGTTTATCATTTCTGTCTCTATCTATCTATCTATCTATCTATCTATCTATCTATCTATTTATCTATCTATTTGTTTTCTTAAGTTTTCGTGGGTACTTACATGTATGGCATTTGTTCGGGTATTTTCCCACGTCATTGTAGTTGTGCTTTTAAAGTTGTAGCAACGTTTCGCCAGAATCTCATCTGCCATCATCAGGCTTCTTTAAAAGCACAACTACAATGACGTAGGAAAATACCTGAACAAAACTGAATACCATACATACATATTGTATGTATATAATATGTATATGTATGTATGTATGTATGTATGTATATATATATATATATATATATATATATATATATATATATATATATATATATATATATATATATATTTTCTTAAGTTTTCGCGGGTACTTACATGTCTGGCATTCAGCTTTGTTCGGGTATTTTCCCACGTCATAGTAGTGGTGCTTTTAAAGTTGTAGCAACGTTTCAGCAGAATCTCATCTCATATATATAAAATCTATTATCTCTATCATCTATCTCAGTGTCGGGTTTCGGTTCAATGTGTGGAGTTATTTTCATGGTCATGATGGGCATTGAAGATGGTGTTTGATTTCCTTGTACAAAGTGCAATGACAATAAACTAAACTAAACTATCATCTCTCTATTTCTATCATCTACTGTATACACTATTATCTCTATTTATATATATGGTTTATCATCTATTTGTTTTCATAGATTTTCACGGGTACAGGTATGTAGGTCTAGGTGTGTTCGGGTCTTTTCCCGTGTAAGATTAAGACTATCTTGGCGACATTTCGGCGAGGTCCCACTCGCCATCCTCAGGCTGGTGCTTTCGGCTTCGTGCCAGTGCAAGCAGTGTGATCGGAGCTTCCGTCTCTCTCTAAATGCTGGTGGGGGGGGCTGGTGTGCTGGGCTGGTTTGGCTGCGCTGCTGCCTCTTGATTGGTTGATGGAGTTGATGTTGGTATAATGGGCTGTGTGATAGCCTTGTGAGTTTTGTTGTGGTGATATCCTGGATCTTGTGCTGTAATCTCCTGGGTCATTTGTTTTCTAGTGATCTTTTTTCCATTAGCCTCTTGTGTTTTAACGGCTTGCGTAATGGGTTGTGTGATGGGCTTGCGATAGGGTTGTGTGATGGGCTTGCAATAGATGATGGGCTTATCATCTATATATATGATCTATATCATCTATCAATCTCTATCTTTCTCTATATCATCTCTCTATCGATCTATTTATATCTACGATTTATCTATCATCCATCCATCCATCCGGGTCTTTTAAGGGCTAATGTAGCAGGTGGAAATCTATCAGGTGAAGCTTTCACCTCAGCTTTTTAGTTATTCAAAAGTCATCCTCCTCCCCATCCTCACGATTAGCAATTGCCATGGCTAAGCCAAGGCACTTGTTGAGTGAGCTTTACTGTGAGTGAGTGAGCCCCATTTTACAGCTGTTTTGCCACCGGTGTTAAGCGAATCACTGCAGTTCTTAATGAATCTGGCTTCCCCTATTTGCTTTACCAGCTGGATGGGAAGCTTGCAAAAGATCATATGACCCCGGGACAGTACAACTGTCATAAACACATCCCAGTGGCCAAACACCCAAATTTTGATCCCATAATCATGGGGATGCTCCCACGGTCGCTTGCCACTGAAAAAAAGTCAGGAGTCCCTTTTTTTTAGTGCCTTTGTAACTTCAAACAGTAACTTCAAACAAATGATTGTAAGTCAAGGACTAAGATAGTTGGGGGATGGATATAGAGCAGGGGTCTCCAATCTTGGCAACTTTAAGACTTATGGACTTCTGTTGGAAGAAATAGCCTTCTGGGTTCAGTTCCAAGTGGGGAAGAAAGACACTGGAAACATGGTGGCTGCTTGGAAAGATGGTTTAATGGTGGACAGGATCCCATGCCTTGGGTGCAGAAAGAAAGAAAAAAGACTGAGATGCTGAGAGACCCTTAGTTTTATAACTTCTGTTGGGCCCCACCTTAGTGTTTCCTGTTCCTGTGTAAGAAAGGTATCCCATTGGCTGTCAGACTCCTGGGGGATCATGGTCTTAACTAACTTTGTAGGCTTTGTCTGGACCACCTGGCTTCACCTGAGTGCTGGCTGATGCAATCTTCCCAGACCAAGTGGTGAGATTGGCAGAGGCCTTTATTATGTAGAATACTCTGGCCAGACCTTAATGGCCCATTAGCAAAGGTGTGGGGGCTGAGTTTCTGCCTCTCTGAGTTGAGTTTCTGCTTCAGAGTTTCTGTTCTTTTTAGGGGAAATATTCTGCCTTTTCAATATTTCCTAGGACACTTCATTTTTTTCTAGGAGAGGTGTGTGTTTTAACTTCCAACACTTCCATAAGTCTTAAAGTCTCAAAGAATTCCACAAGCCTTAAAGTTGCCAAGGTTGGAGACTCCTGATATAGAGAACTAGTTCAAATACCCATGCTTCACTATGAAACTATGTGGTCAGGCTTAGTATTGGGGGAGGAAAATAAGGGGGAGGGGCGGGCGGAAATTTTGCCTCTGCCTGCCAGCATCCATCGGTATTCATCTGGCTAGTGTCCTGTCAGTGTGTGACAGAGCTGAGGGCTGTTTGGAAACTGAAACAGTATTTGCTGTGTGAGCAAGAAGGAGACAGCAAGGAGCCTGGGCATGGCTTAGCTCAATTCAACTGTTCTGTACTAAAGCTGCTTGGTGCTGCTGTGAAACTCAAACCGAAACTCCTCTCCTCTGCTTGTGTTTTACATTTGGACATATTTATTTTTAGGTGAGGAGCGGGAGTTGGATTCCTCAGCATCAGAGCATGTTAATAATAATAATATAAGAAATACTAATGCTCTGATGGTCATTTTGAAAAATCCTTTCTTAGTGAGCACCTAGAAGGAACATAGGTGCCAGATTTCAATTTTGTATGCTTTACAGTTCTGGAGATTTTGTGATGATGCGTGAGGGGTATTTCGCTTTTATATATAGAAGAAGATATAGATCTAGATAAGTAGAAGAAAGAATTGGTGTCCTACCATCTAACACAGGTGTACTGCTCTCAAGGCATTTTTGCCCAAAGAAACTCCACCTTTTACCTTTCTGCTTCTGAGTTTTCTTTCTCTTCCTCTGTCTGTAGGTACGAGCTGAGGGGTCAGATAAGACCTGTATCACGTTTGTGCTCAACAATGAAGATCACACCCTCGGCAATTCTTTGAGATACATGATTATGAAAAAGTAAGCAAAAGGTTCCTGTGTGCTTATATCTCTAGTTCTCAAGCACCCTTAAGACCAAGTTGCTAACGTTTGGTACCAAACTGCCAAAGAAGAGCAGCATTTTTTTTCAAGATATATTTTCTTATTTTTTAAAAAAGGAGTAGGTATATTAAGCATTCTGTAAGCTGAAGAGCGATGTTTCCTTAAAACTGCATCCATAGACAATTTCATGGAGGCAAAAATAGTTTGCCATTCCATTTTTCTTCGAGGAGAGTTGCTTTTGGTCTTTCTACACAGCATTCAAGCATTTTCTGACTGCCTTGCCCAGATTCAAGAAAAATGGGCCCATCGTCCTATCAAAAATCTGGGTGATCCCTCTCCAGACATCTGATTGGCATCTGTTTTTTTTTACAAGCCAGGTTAGATAAACCTAGTCTGAAAATGGGCACCAATGTTTGTTGTTGTTGTTAGTTGTGAAGTCATGTCCAATCAATCCTGAGCCCATGGAGAACATTCCTCCAGGCCTTCCTGTCCTCTACCATCCACCAGAGTCCGACTGCTTCAGTGACTCCATCCAGCCACCTCCTTCTCTGCCGTCCCCTTCTTCTTCTGCCGTCCATCATTCCCAGCATTCGGCTCTTCTCCAGGGAGTCCTTCCTTCTCATGAGGTGGCCAAAGTCTTTGAGTTTCATCTTCAGGATCTGGCCTTCTAAAGAGCAGTCAGGGTGGATCTCCTCTGGGGCTGACCGGTTGGATGGCCTTGGATGGCCTCCAAAGGACTCGCAGGAGTCTTCTTCAGCACCTGAGTTCAAAGGCCTCCATTCTTTGGTGTTCAGCCTTTCATTTTTGAGTACTAAAGGTAAAGCCTAGCCTTTCCTGGTGTATAACTTTCAGAGTATCGGACACAAAGAGAACATTCTTTGATTTTTTTTTATCTCCTCTGCCTCTGTCACAATCTTCTCTCTCTTTCCCTGCAGCCCTGAAGTTGAGTTTTGTGGTTACAGCATCACTCATCCTTCAGAAAGCAAAATCAACTTCCGCATCCAGACCAGAGGTGAGAGCAGCCAATTCTTCTTCCTGGACAGCCTATGGAATGGGCCAGACAGCTTCTTCTTTTCTTTTCTTTTCTTTGTTTCTTTTTTAAATAACTTTTATTGAAAATTTAAAATATTAAAATACAAAATACAAATATTTAAAATGAAACTGTTGTGTATGTTACAATCCATGGTGACAATGCTTACATTTCAATTGTTATCCCAGTGCGTATTTTATACTCCTATTTGTTCTTATGTATATACCTGTATCTTTCTAAATTATACATTCCTTATTTATTTAATTGCTTACTTCTGTCGTTTATCCAATGGTATCAATTTTCCCATACTATATCAAAAACTGAGTCTTCCTTCTCTTTTAATTCTAATGAAAGTTTGTCCATTTCCGTGCAGTTGAAAATCTTTTGGATAATTAAACTATCTGTCGGCACAGAATCTCCTTTCCAACATTGTGTGAGTGCTAATCTCACTGCTGTTGTTATATGCAGGATTAAATATTTTATCTTTTTCGTCTAATTCCTTTTGATGATTCCCAGAAGAAATACTTTTGCTTTAATTTCTATTTGGACTTTCGTAATTTCTTTTAACCATTTTCATATTTTGGTTCAATATTTCTTAACTTTTGGACTTAGCCACCACATGTGAAAGAAGGTACCCTGTAATTGCTTATATTTCCAACAATATTTCCAACAATTAGGGTGCATTTTAGTCAATCTCGAAGGGATTAGATACCACTGATAGCACATTTCATATTGATTTTTTTTTATATGATGCTGATTTCACTATTGTATAACTTTTTTTTCCAGATCTTTTCCCAATCCTCCAGTTCTATATTATGTCCCAAATAGCTTCTTCTTTTCATGAGAAACCTTGTGCCTGCTTTTTCAGCTCATGAGCTCCATTGCCTTAGGGAAGCTTGTCTTTCCAGAACAATGACATGTCACCACTGAAGGGCAAGGAGGGAGCGGATTATACACTAATTTGCCATTAAGCCACAGCACGAAGAGGATTGCATCTGTAAAAGAGCTGTATAAAAAGTTCAGCTTCTGGTGTAGCTAAATCTTTTTGGGCCTCCTGATTGCACTATGTCAACATTTCAACTTTCTCTCCCCCTTCCCCGATTTCTTTTAAAAAGCAAAGCAGATCTCTTTTAAGTTTTGCAGAGATTTAAGACATCCTTCCCTCCTTAAAATGAAAAATACTTTGAATGGATTCAATACACAAATTGGATTTTTCCTCATTCAGCGTAGCCTTTGACATGTCATTTGGACTCTGGTATGACTCTCAAACCAAGATAAATTTTTCATCGTGGCTTAGGATGTAAGATTATTGGCTAAGAGGCTGAGGAATGAAAAGTTCCCAGATAAATGCTGCTTCTGGTATGAATTCGAACAAACCTGAGGTCCTTCCCATCGAGTTGAAGGGAGAATATCGCTAAGTACGGAGATTGCTCTGAGAATTGTAC
Source organism: Hydrophis major (assembly GCA_033807585.1). NCBI lineage: Eukaryota > Metazoa > Chordata > Lepidosauria > Squamata > Elapidae > Hydrophis > Hydrophis major. The sequence goes on along the minus strand of CM066335.1, from coordinate 14,026,199 downwards.
TTAAAGTGTGTATATGAAATGGATTGCCTCTTCAGATGCTACACGACTATTACGCGTGCAGCTTGCTTTGGATAAGTTGGTGGTTTGTCACTGATGAGCAAGAATTGCATGCAAGGTTATATGCCAAATATATAGGTAGCAAAAATGGCAGAGAAAGTCCAAAAAGTCAAAATCAGCGTTAATCAGTGCCCCGACTCTTGCTTGAAATAACTCCATTGGGGCAGGTTTTTGTTCACACTGGACTGGCTGCTATCTTGATTTTTTTTTTTTTTTTTTGGGGGGGGGCTTCTTTTCTACCACACGACTGCAAACAGGCAAGGAGATCAACAGATGGGAGATGCAGAGGCCTCAGCTCCTTGCTCTGATGTAGGCTTCCCAAGATCATGAAGCAGATTCCTCATCCCGATAAAACCCCTTTTATTTAGGTTTAAGTGAATTCCTCTCCAGCAAAGTCCCTTCATGAGAATTCCTCTCCAGCAAACAGTCTTTCATGAGATTTCACAACTACAGACCTTTATCAGGCTTGGAGAGTTGCCAGGCCGATATATCTTCCAAACGCCACACTGTAGCAGCAATGACTTGGCAAGAAGTCAGGAACAGATCTTCACTCCAATGAATTGAACTCATTGCCTCTTGCAAATACCACTCCACTTTCACTCCTCTTGATTTCCAACGGGAAGGTCCATTCACTGTCTACCTGAGCCCTTGTTCCTTCACTGTTCCCTTCTTCTGGCAGCTCTGTGCATGCTCACACTGGGAACAGGCTCCAGCTATTTTTCTGCCCTACTGATCTCCGACACCGAAGGCAGCCGATAATTATCAAATGGCCCTGGCCCCATCTCTGCCTCTGACGCAGAGCACTAGTCAGAGCCTTCCCCAGACTCCAGGACTGGCCTATGTTCCTCCCCAACCTCCTCACTGTCCGAGTCTGCCACCAGCTCCAATGACCACTAGTGGGCCACAACACTCCTTTTCTAGTCTTCCATGCTCATGGCAGAAGGGGTTATTTTAAAAAAAATGCAGCCTAATAATTACTGTTCACATTATTAATTTACAAGGGAAAGACATGAATTGGAGGATCAATTATTTTTTATTCTATTGGGGCTCTGGGGGATTTGTGTGGATTCTAGTGTTCCATGTTGCTATTTCATGATTTTTGACAACCTTACTGATGCTTCCTAAACTCTGATAATGTCAGCAGCATACAAATAATGTAGTATAAATAAAACTGATTTTTTTTCCCCTCTCTGATTGCACAGGAGGCCTACCTGCTATAGACGCGTTCCAGAAGGGACTGGAAGACCTTATGGGTGTCTGCCAACACATCCTTAACACGTTTGAGGTGAGTCAGTGCAATTTGCACTGGCACAGAAGTATATAACATCTAGACCAGGGGTCTTCAAACTTGACAGCTTAAAGACTTGTGGACTTCAACTCCCAGAATTCCTCCTCTGGTCACGTTAGCTCAGGAATTCTGGGAGTTGAAGTCCACAAGTCTTTAATCTGCCAAGTTTGAAGACCCTTGACCTAGATAAAGACAGAAGGCTGCAGGTAAAACTTAAGGCTGAGTCCTGAGGTTTCGGAGCAGGGAGTAAGTAAGAAATCTGAAATAGATCATCTTGAAATCCCCATTAGACAGTGATGCTAGGGGATTGTCAAAATCGGCAGTATGAAATAAGCACAAATGGGCACAAATAGCTTTTAGGTTTTATATACCACTCCATAGCACTTTAGAGCAGTGGTCGCCAACCAGTGGGCCAGGGACCACTGGTGGTCCACGAGAACATTTTGGTGGTCTGCAGAGAAATGTCACCCCCAAAGCAATTAATCCAGGCTATGCGGGAACACAAGGCTGCGCTGCCCACATAGCCCGCGGGAACACAAGGCTTGCATCAACTTGCATTGCAAACAACACAAGGAAGTGAGGGGAGGAGAAAAGGGTGTGGGGGGAGGGGGGAACTTTGCCCTGGGCTGCTTCTTTCCGCTTCTTTCTTCTTCTGCTTTTGGTTGCATGCAAGGAAACCAGCAAAAGTCTTTCTTTTGCTCCCCCAAACTCCATCAGAAATGAGTCTTTGGGACCCTGCAAGGCCTCCTGCTCCAAGAGGCTGCGCTGGTATGACAAATCTCACAAAGACTCATTTCTGGCGGAATTTGGGGCAGAGAAAGAAAGACTTCTGCTGCTTTCCTTGCATGAAGCCAAAAGTCTCTCTCTCTCTCTCTCTCTCTCTCTCTCTCTTTCTCTCTCTCTCTCCCTCCCTCCCCCTGAGAACGGAGCTGGAGACGGTATCCCACAATCCCAAATAAAGAATGATCGATTGGTAGGAAAACGGGATGGGGAATTTTCCTGCAGACTTTTTTGGGGGATTTTCCCAGGGTCTCTGATCTGCGGGATTTAAAATTATGAGTTTGGTGGTCCCTGAGGTCCAAAACATTGGAGACCCCCTGTTTTAGAGCATGCTCGGAGTGGTTTACAACACCGAAGTATTATTTGAATGTTGCCCCTAACAATCTGGGCCCTCATTTAGAATAGAGTAGAATAGAGCTGGGAGGGACCTTGGAGGTCTTCTAGTCCAGTCTCCTCCTCAAGCAGGAGACCCTATGCCATTTCAGACAAATGGCGGTGCAATCTCTTCTTAAAAACCTCCAGTAATGGAGCACCTACAACTTCCGAAGGCAAGGAGTTCCACTGGTTAATTGTCCTCCCTGTTAGGAAGTTTCTCCTGAATTCCAGGTTGCTTCTCTCCTTGATTAGTTTCCATCCGTTGTTTCTTGTCCTGCCTTCTGGTGCTTTGGAAAATAGGTTGACCCCCCTCAAATACTGAAACACTGCAATTATGTTGCCCCTAGACCTTCTTTTGTCTAGACTAGCCATACCCAGTTCCATGGTCCTGCCAGATGCCCCTGCAAAGAGCTTGGGTTGCATTCAAAGGAGGCTAGAAGCAGAATCGCCTGAACCGTAAGAAGGACGGCAAATAAATTTGATAGATCAGTAAAATAAACAAGGGGATCTTAATAAAACCATTATTGGTGGCCATTTTCATGCCGGGATGGTGTAAACAACCGACATCAAGGGACTGGACTAGCTGGCTTTTGTTGAAGTGCTTCTCTCTGATTCTGTAGCACAAAAAGTCAGGATCTTTCTTTATTTTTTTTTGTATTGCAGGCAAGTGTAGAAGAATACAAAGCCATGAAGGACGTGACAATGCAATAGTATGTCGACAGCCGCATCATGGATAAAACTCTGCCTGCAGCAACGGGTTGAGAAGCTAGGACTTATTAAAAAGACATTTTGTTTTTGCTTTTTTTTTAAAAAAAATAAATCTCTTTTTTTAAAGCCTGTGTGATGGGATCTATAGTCTCCCTTTCGGGCAAGGGTTCCCAAATTATTAGTTTTTTAAATCTCTCTTTTTCTAAGGCCTGCGTGACGGGATCTACAGTCTCCCTTTCCGGCAGGGATCCCCAAACTTGACAACTCGAAGACTTGTGGACTTCCACTCCCAGAATTCCTCAGCTGGCTGAGGAATTCTGGGAATTGAAGTCCACAAGTCTTCAAGTTGCCAAGTCTGGAGATATTTGCTTTTAGGGTTTATAACGTATCGTATCGTCAGAGAGCAGCGAGAATCTTACATTAATACTGCAGGATTTTTTTATCCAGTGGTGGTAACTCTTTTCAAGATGTCATGTTTGTGAGGGGTATATTTTCAGCGGATGGCTCAACCAAATTTGAAATTTCCTTTTTTTTTTTTTAAAGCTATCCGAATAGGTGTGTGGGATGTTTTCCTCCAAGCCCTTGAGAGTTAAGGTGGCTATACTAGTAGAAAGGTGTCTAAAAGGACATCCAGAGGAAGAAGACCGAAAGATTCTACTTCTTGTGAACCAGCTTCTGGCAATGGTGATATCTGAGACCCTGGGAACGGTTGCCCTATTCTCTGCTGCACTGAAATATGCGTCCTGTTTTGGTTGCCATAATACAAGAAGGATGTCAAACTCAACTTTGTTGATGGTCGCATTAGGGTTGGGGTTGACCTCAGGGGGGCCCAGCTGGGCAGGACCAATTGGATGGGTGTGGCCAGCTTGAGGCCACTCATTGGGCGTGGCCAACTGGGTGGGCGTGGCTATCGATCATATCTTTTCAGCTATAATTGTAGACCTGAGATCTTCTAATACAGACGTTGCCATCACTAATATCTGTAATCTTTTTATTCAGCATTTTATTGAGAGAAAAAACGTTATTTTAGTCCATGTTCAACGCATGGTTTACACAGACTGTCAGAAAATCCTAAATCCTAATGTTACATTGAGGCTATTACAATCTCTTCAGAGGCTACTCAAGTTAAAAGTAAAATAAAGAAAGCACAGTTGCTGTTCTTTGGATCAGCTGGAATTTAGGAATGTTTGGATTCAAAATTAAATATCTCTTAGATCATCTTCCCGAATTCAATTAGAGGCCTGGGTTGTTGGCAGAGGCTTCCCAAACCGATGGCTTCCATGCCAGGTGGGAATTTCAGATGTTCAAATCTGGAATAAACCAGGCCATGGAAAGCTACTCTGATAGAAGCCTAAAGCTAATTTAGCATTATTCCTTAACTTATGACAATTTGTCTGTGCAGATTCTCAGCCATCCAGGTCATGGTTGCCTTAAAGGTGTTTTTTTCAAGAGGCAACTAGACTTCCTTGTTTTTTCTCTTGAAGAAGTTTTGCTTCTCATCCAAGAAGTTTCTTCAGCTCTTGACTGGATGTGGGGAATGGAAGGATTTATACCCCTTGCAGAGAGATCTGGTCATTTGCATTCTTTTAGAGAGTCGGATGTGAGTATGAACAGATTTCCAGAAAAACTGTAGACTGTAGGAACCATTTGCCCTTCAGTTTCAGATGCAGGCAACACAGACTCATACTCAACATCCTGTGCGTGTGCTCAACAGTGAAAGGACACGGGGCAGAAAACATCAAGCAGCCACGAAGGCTCCACACCCATTTGCACGACTCAGGTGACCCCGAAGACACATAAACCTCCAAGTGGCCTCAACGACCCCCCTAAAAGGATGCAAATGACCAGCTGTCTACAAATCCTTCCATTCCCCACCATCCAGTCAGAGCTGAAGAAGCTTCTTGGATGAGAAGCGAAACCTCTTCAAGAGAAAAAAAACAAGAAAGTTGCCGCCTGAAAAAGCACCTTTGGGATCACGACAATTGGTTTAACGTTTTGATGGTGTCAGGACAAGCGATTTAACAACCCATGCTCAGAGTTCACGACTGTCGCCGTCACAATTCAGGCACTTGGCAAGTGGCTCGCATTTATAATGGCTGCAGTGTTTGGCAGTCGTGTGATCACAATTTCTGACCTTCGCAGCTGGCTCCTAACCAAATCGGTTGGGGAAGCTGGATTTGCTTTATGACTGTGATTCACTTAATGATGATATGATTCACCTACCAACCACAGTAAATTGGTTGTTGTTATATTGGTCCAGCTTGGTGTGAAATTCTGGTCCCCAATTGTCGTAAGTCGAGAAATACCTCTCGGACAGGGGTGTCAAGCTCGATTTCATTGAAGGCTGCATTGGGGTTGTGTTTGACCTCAGAGGGGGGGGGAGGTCAAGTCAGAGTAGGTGTGGTCGGCTTGACCTCATTCGTGCCAGGGGCGCCTGTGGCAGCCTGAGCGTTCTCCCAGCGAAAACAGGCTCCTGAGCTCCGTTTTCGGCTGCGATGGCCTCCTGCAACCCTCTGCCAGTGAAAACGGAGCTTGGGAGGGCCACACGTGGGCCAGTTCCTCGCTGAGTTTCCAGGGTGGCCCCATGGGCCAGGTGTCAGACTCCAAGCATCCTCCTGCTTGTCTTTCTGGCCGCCATAGAAACGGGGGGAAGGGAAGAATAATTGGACTTCATGGGGGAAGAGTGCTAGAGGATGAAGTTGGTGAATTGTAAAAGTTGGGATGTTTTTTTGACTATGCTTAGTTCACAGATGTAGCCTCTTATCTGTCTAAGCCAGGGGTCTTCAAACTTGATCGCTTTAAGACTTGTAAACTTCAACTCCAGAATTCCTCCTCCAATCATGTTAGCTCAGGAATTCTGGGAGTTGAAGTCCCCAAGTCTTAAACTTGCCAAGTTTGAAGACCCTTGTGATAGATGATAGGTACATAAATAGATAGATAGATGATTGATAGATGATAGATTGATTGATAGATAGGTAAATAGGTAGGTATGGAGAGAGAGAGAGAGAGAGAGTAGATAGATAGATAGATAGATAGATAGATAGATAGATAGATAGATAGATAGATAGATAGATGATTCAGGGGTCTTCAAACATGATCGCTTTAAGACTTGTGAACTTCAACTCCCAGAATTCCTCCTTCAGTCATGTTAGCTCAGAAATTCTGGGAGTTGAAGTCCACAAGTCTTAAACTTGCCAAGTTTCAAGACCTTTGGTCTAAGCCAAAGTCAACCTGAAACACCACCTGAAGATGCCCCACATGACATTATAAATTATACATCACTGATTGGATGGCCAGTTTGAACTCTTGCAGGTGGGAGCATGGGGTAACTTTCTATATGTGATTTTCACACCTATTGCCTCAGATCTTGTATTTCTACTTGATGCTACCACTTCAAATTCAGTAAAAGTCCTTTTTTCTATAATAATGGAGTCTAAGGTTTTTTTTCTTGGATTTTGAATGGATCTGACACCCGATCTAAACACCTCGCGGGCCAGAACCTTGATTTTGACACCCCCGGTCTAGGAGGTTTAGGCTGAAGGAAAGACACTAAACTTGACTGATGTATTCCCAGTAAATGGATCTAGGATTATAATTTTAGTATTTTATCAGTAAAATATTTAATTCGCTTCCTAGGATGAGGAATATAATAAAAGCAAAGCTGTCTGTTTAAAAAGGGTAGGGGTGAGGGATGAAGTTAGAAATATTAGCAAGATCCAAAACAATGTGGATGCATCCCTGAGCATCCCATCTTTCAGGATTTGCTGTTGTATCCTAAGCAAATAATCCTTTCTGAATAGGAGAATATAATATAATACATATAATCAGCCCATAGGTTGGCAATGTATTAGAATATCTGTACTAAGAGATTGGGACATACTTATAGACATACATACATGTTTCTGGAGTGGTAAAAGGCAAGAGATTCTGTAAAATCTGTTGCTTTCGAGATTCATGACCACTGGAGCTACTCTCTCTGTTCTTAAGGATACAATTGGCTAGGTTCAGCGTGCCCCGTGTTGACAGTTGTGGTGGCTCACTGTGCATCACAGTGATAAATCCACCCATGTGTTGTTAGTTTATGCTTTTGTTAACTTGGATTCTAGCAAAACAAGATTCCACCAACTATTAGTGAGACAGGCATCGAGTTGAATCTATTTGAGACTTGGTCCAGATCTTCAGCTTCATGGGTGATGTGCTCTTCTAAGGCAGAGGTCTCCAAGCTTGGCAACTTTAAGACTTGTGGACTTCAACTCCCAGAATTCTCCAGCCAGAAGAGACTCCCAGATTTTGGGAGTTGAAATCTATAAGTCTTAAAGTTGCCAAGTTTGGAGACCTCTGTTCTAAGGACATCTCAAGTTTATTATCCTACAGAGCAATAAAATACAGTTCCGGTCTTTCTTGTAGGGTCTATTTCCTGACATGACCTAAACTGGAGAGGCTGCCATCAATCTTGAAAGTCAGAGAGAGATTCTCTTTCTCCTTTTATGACATAGACAGTCAAGGTAGCTCAATCTTGAGTTTCATTCTCACACCCTCCTGTTTTTCTGGGTCAAGATGATTTTGTAACAGTTGCTGCAAGCCTTCTCCAAGGTTATTCTCCACGCATCTCTGTTCCTAATGATCATTCTACTCTGCAATTATGGGTGTAACATTACACTTATAACCCACTTTTCTTCTAAGAAGCACCTGGTATGGATCTTCCCACACCTTGTCCCAACTACAAGAAGGTAAGGTAGGTTAAGCTGGGACAGATGTACTTGACCTAAAATCATCCATTTAGTTTCAGGGTTGACTGGAAAAGTTGAACTGAGCCTTACTAGTCTTACACCAACAGCTTCATCGCAAGAATAAGTAAGGGCATTGTGTGCCTACTCATGGGCCTTCATTGGTGGAAAAGGAATGGATTATACGATTAAATGTTGCTGCATAAGAACAAAAAAAGGTTATTTACATATTTATGTCAGACTTTGGGACGCAGGTTAGTATTATGATGTCACTGTGCATACTACCACTTTGATGTAACCTCAGTTACAGGTGAACTATAAATCCTACTGCATTTTCTTGGAAAGGAACATGGGTAGTGCAAGAGATTCCATGTTCCTACTTACTCCTGTCCCATTCATGTCTTAGGCACCATTTAAGGTGCTTCCGGGTTGAAAGGATTAGCCAGTGACATCACCGTTGCCTGGGGGACGTCCATGGGGGCTCTTTTCATATCCCTGTCAAGGAGCTGGAGTGAATGATGGGAGCTCACCCCACCACACAGCAGCATCTGAGTCTCAAATGCAGACTTGCTAACCTCCAATCCAACCTACTAACCATGCGAGCCACTGTGTCCCTTCCTATCTAGTTAGCTTAAGAAAGAATGTCATGATCCCGAAGCTTGTATGAGGAGACAGTGACAAGCCATGTTTGTCCACTGGGAAATAGCCCAATTTCTCAGGTCTGGGTCAACCTTTAGTCCTTTTCTGTTTTCTCCTGGTCCAGTATCAGCCCCTGGCTTCTGCTTGCTGTAGTCCCCCTAATGCAGAGCAGAAAACCTTGGATCAAGCCCGTTCTTATGGTCCTACGCAATATTTTATTATGTGAGGAAGAATGAGTAAAGAAAAGGATGTGATGATCATTGAGAGATCAAAAAAAAAAAAAAAAAGGAAAGAAGAGAAGAGAAAAGCAATAATTTTAGCAGGGACTTTTGAGAAATCTGGCCTTTGAGAAGTCAAGAGATGATTGAGATCAAGGCTGATCCCTGGGGAAGAGAATTGAATTCAAGAGGAATACCCCAATCCAAGATATCTATCTCAGAATTTCCAACCAAATTTTCCCATCTTGTTTCTTCCTGGGTCTAAGTTGAACTGCACTTGTTACTCAGGTGAGAACTGCTCCGGTCGAGTTCCTGCCCGTTGGCTTTCCATTTCCCCACAGATCCCTTGTCATCTGTTGGGAGGATGCCAAGTGCTGGCCGGTGGCACCAGCAACAAAGGCAGGACTAGGAGAAACAAAGAAGAGATGAGAGTCATTTAGGGCAGGAATGAAGAATAAGTTGAGATGGACAGATCACAAATATCGTCCTCAATCACCGATGAAGTTTGTCTTATTCTTCCTGGCCCAGGATAGGCCAAGAAGTCACTAATTGTAGCTCTGCTTTCACAAACTCTGCCGGGCTTATTTGTCCTCCAGAATTAGATCATAGCAATAGCATTTTAGACTTATATACGGCCCCATAGTATTTTACAGCACATTCTGAACAAGACTATATTTTACAACGTCAGTATTACTTGCATATTGCCCCCAACAATCTGGGTCCTCATTTCACCAACCTTGGAAGGACGGAAGGCTGAGTCAACCTTAAGCCCCATCAGGATTGAATTCCTAGGGGTGGGCAGAATTAGCCTGCAATAGTGCACTTAACCATTGTGCTACCAGGGCTCCAGGTAAGCTAGCAGTAATGACAGCTAGCCCAATTCTGCTTGCTGGTGATGAAAGAGAAGGGACTGTCTGTGCTCTCCACCCCACAAAAGGTGGTTTCATGCTGCTTGTAAAGCATAAACTTTTCATCTGAGCTTCTGCTAAGTGGAGTTGGAGCCAAAAAAGATTGCAGACATAGATACTCAAAAAGAGTAGGAATTTCTTGGGAAGAGAAGAAATCATCATAAAGGAAGAGTAATCATGCAGGGTCCAATCTGGCTCACTGGGACTAGAAGTTTTATCTTCCTAGGATTCCAGCAATCGCCCAAATTAAATCATGAGCCTCGATCCAAACTTCAAAAAACTTCAAAAAAATTTATTAGGAGTGACATGCTGGCATGATCTGTATGAAGCTGACTCTGAGATACATAATTTACAATCACCTATGACCCTGTTTCCCCACCACCCCTCTGGGTGGATCATAATTCAGATTGTCCAAGGAAACACGTTCATGGACTGGGTGTCATCAATCACGCCCTCCAATAGAAAATGTTTGCATCCAGGGAGAAGGCGGAGCTTCGTGCCGGCGTTACAGCTGCGATCTCGGGGCTCTGAGATCGCAGCTGATATTTTCGCCCCTGGTCGGTCCTTACGGATCTAAATCGTCCCGGAGAGACGGTGATTGTGAAGGGCACTGTTCCAGGATCCCAGAGACATCGCAAAGTCTCTGGTTAGATTCGGAAGAAGCCCTTTTGCTGGCGGCGGAGAGGCAGCCTCCATAGCTGCTGAAGTCGGGACAGCTCCGAAAAGAAAGTGACTGGATTGAAGTGTGTCGGTTGGGTGAGAAAAACTCTTTTGTGTTGAAAATTCGCTGAGGTTGGAAAGTTCATTCTGAAGAGAGGAGGAAGCTGTGAGATTTTTTTTTTTGATTGAAATTGTTTGAGCGGCGTTTTTAAAGTGCTGTCAAATTGAGGCTTGGGGTGTTTTTTTTTTTCTTTTTTTTCTATATTCTTTGGGAAAGATTTTACTGTGACTTAGGTAACCGGACTGAATTTTCTTTTATATATACTTTTAGGCTCCCTTTGACTTTTTTATTTTTTTTAGGATAGAGGCTTCCTTTGGCTATTTTTTTCTTTTTTTTTTGTATATATTAATTCTTTTTTCCGGTTGGGGCTGAGAAAGAGCATTAAGAAACTTTGTAACACTGCCAACTAGAGGCTTGAAAGTATTCTATTTGAATTGGAGAGAATTGCAAAAAGACCTCATCTCAAGGACTTTTTAACGTGATAAGATAGAGGGAGAGCACAGCAAAATATTATTGCAGGTGCTTTCCTGGACTGTTATCAACACTTGAGGTTTGGCTTTGAAGCTGCTGGAGAAGAGAGTCATAACAAGAGCCTTGGATAAATAACAAAGTGCAGTGTGTTTTCTTATATGTACCCCATTCGCTAGCTTTTTTTTAAAATCTTAATTTTTAGTAATATTTTTATTTTTGCCTTTTACTTTAAAGGGAAAGCCTCAGAGTTTTTTCTCTTTTCTTCTTTATTTTTTTTTTCCTTTTTATTGGGACTTTTTTGCTTTTCATATTTATCTTTTTGGATTATTTTGTTGTCGTGGTTGATTTTTTTTTTTTTCTTCTTCCTTTTTTGGATTATTTTTTGGATTATTGAGATTTTTTAATTGGATTAAGGTGTGAAGAACCTGAAGGAACTTTTTGTTTTTTGTTTTTCTTTTTTCTCTTTTTGCTTTTTCCTTTTTCTTTTGCTCTTAATCAATATTATTATCTTTTGGATTTGTTTGTTTTTTCCTTTCTATTTTTTCCTTTTTTATGGTGGACTATCTCGTAATTGGATTAGGGTCTAGAAGAACCTGAAGATCTTTCTTCTTCCTTTTTTTCTGTTTCTTCTTTGGTTTCGTGTTTTTTACTATTGGAGTTCTCCATTTTGGATTATAATTGGCTGCTCTACCAGTTGGGTTAAAAGTTAAGAAGAATTTGAAGTTTTGGAAACATTGAAATGAGCAAGAAACCAATACCATCTGGCATTGCTGCTTCTACCTCTGCTTCCCCACCAGCTGGAGGACAACGTTTAATTCAGACAATGTTGAAGCAAGATAAGGAACAAGAAAAAATAACTTTACAGTTACAGATGATTATGCAAGGAATTCAAGAACTTAAGACAAAATCAGATATTATTGAACAAAGAACAGGAAATATTGAACAAAGAACAGAAAATATTGAACAAAGAACAGAAAATATTGAACAAAGAACAGAAAATATTGAACAAAGAATAGAGAAGACTGATGAAAAAGTGGAAAATATTAAACAAATGATGGTTAAGTATGAGGAGAGATTCCAAAAAATTGAGGAAGAAGGAAAACAAAGAGAGAAGAAGATTGGAAATATTGATAGCAGATTAACAGCGGTCGAACAAGAAAAAGGTGGGATGTTGAGGTGGGAGATGGAAAGGTCAGAATTTTACCTTAGATTTCAAAATATAGAGGAGGAAAAAGGAGAAAATTTGGCAGCGGTAATGATAGAAATTTTGGCAGATGCTTTGGAAATTACAGAGGAAAAGATGATGGATGGAATAGATGAGATATATCGAGTTTATACAAGATATGCGATGAGAAATAAATTACCCAGGGAAGTCCATATTAGATTTACCAAAAAATCCATTAAAACGCAAATATTACAAGTAGCAAGAGAGAAAACACTGAAATACAAGGGTAAAGAGGTTGTGGTTTTAAAACAAATACCTAGAAGAGTGAGAGAGATGAGAAGAGAATATCGATTTCTGACCAAAATACTATTGGAAAACGAAGTGAATTATAGATGGCTGATTCCAGAAGGATTAATGTTTACGTGGCAAGAGCAGAGACATAGAATTGACTCAATTGAGAAAGCAGAACTTTTTCATGCAGAATTTTTTGGAGGAAGAAGAGAGGAAGCAGAGAAAGAGGCTTCATTAATTGAGTTTCAAGATGAACAACTGGAGACTGAAAAAGAGAAAGGAGCAATAGGGGGACAGATTGATAGTAAAGAACAGCGTGAAGTGAGATCCACGAGAGCTGTTAGACCTAAATATAAAGCATAATCATGGAGGAAAAAAAACTGATTACAATGAATATAAACGGACTTAATTCAGCTGTTAAAAGAAGGAAAACTTTTCATAAATTAGAGAAATTAAAATTTGATATAATTTGTTTACAAGAAGTTCACATTAAAAAACAACATGAACAATTGTTATTACAGCCAAAATTAGGGAAAACATTTACCTCTTTGACCCAATGTAAGAAAAGAGGTGTGGTTTTATACATTAAAGAGGCTATTCCAGCAAAATTGATTTACTCGGATGAAGATGGAAGAGTATTAATGGTAGAAATAATGGATAATAATATAAAAATACTCTTGATTGCAATTTATGCTCCGAATGATAAACAAGAAGAGTTTTATAAAAAACTGCACATGAAAATAATTGGACTGGACTATGTTAATATAATTATGATGGGAGATTTTAATGGAATTGTGGACAATAAACTGGACTATATAGCAACAACAACAAAGCAAAATAGAAAGGTTCTCCCAAGGTCCTTTTTTAAAATGACAGATGAATTAACTTTAAAAGATATTTGGAGAGAAAGAAACGTTAAAGCTAAACAATATACTTTTTATTCAAATAGACATTTATCATGGTCCAGATTAGATATGATTTGGATCTCAACAGAACTAATATCTAATATTAAAGAAACAAGCATTGAAACAAGTACCTGGGCAGATCATAGCCCAATGACAATTAAATGGAAGGGACAAAAAAAAAGATCGAGATGGACATTAAATAATACTATTTTAAAGGAGAAAGATTTTACACAATGGATGGAGAAGGAATTGGCTTTTTTCTTTAGAGAAAATAAAAAAGAAGATACTTCAACGCAAAATGTGTGGGACACTATGAAGGCATACGCTAGAGGTTTGATAATAGATTATACAAGAAAAAAGAATATTAGGAAAAGGCAAGCTTCTAAGGCCTTGGAAAATGAGTATAAAACTCTTGAAAAAGAATTACAGAAAATGCCACAGAAAAAGGATATTAAATTGAAGCTGGATGTAATCAAACATAAAATGGAATTAATAGAGAAAGAAGAATTGGCACAGAAAATTAGAAACTCTAAACAGAATTATTTTGAAGATGCAAATAAACCAGGTAGATGGCTAGCATATAAATTGAGAAAAGAGAAGGAATCAAGAAAAATATTGAAGTTAATAGATGAACAAGGCCAAGTTTGTTATGGGAACAAGGAGAAAAAAGAAATTATCCGAGATTTTTATGGGCAATTATATAAACAAGAGAATATTGATGAAGGAAAAGTCAAACAGTATTTACAGGAAGCTAATTTACCAAAGATACCTAAAGAGACTGAAGAAATGCTAGAAAGCAATATAACAATGATGGAACTAAATGAAGCATTTAAGAGACAAAATAATGGGAAAGCTCCGGGCCCAGATGGGCTTCCAGTAGAATTTTATAAAACATTTCAAGAATTATTGAGCATCCCATTGTTAGAAGTTATGAATGAAGTTATGTTAAAAAAGATAATACCTAAAACATGGTCAGAGGCTTATATTACACTTATACCAAAGGAAGAGACTGACCCATTGCAAATTAAGAATTATAGACCTATTTCTTTATTGAATGCAGACTATAAAATTTTTGCTTCAATTTTAGCAGAAAGACTTAAAAAATATTTAAATAATTTTATTCACTCAGATCAAAATGGATTTCTGCCAAAGAGACAAATTAGAGACAATATGAGAGTAATCTTGGACACTTTGGAATATTATGAGGCTCATCCTGAAAAGCAAATGGCTTTGATATTCCTAGATGCTCAAAAAGCATTTGACAACGTCAACTGGAGATTTATGTTATTATTATTGGAGCAGATGGGTTTTGCTAAAAAATTTATTCAAGCAATAGAAGCTATATACAATAAACAGACAGCAAGGGTAATGATGGAGGGGGAACTTACAGATTTTATTAATATAAGGAAAGGCACAAGACAAGGATGCCCCCTATCTCCTTTGCTATTTGTGTTGACCTTGGAAGTCTTGAATAGAAATATTAGGGATGATAAAAGCATAAAAGGAATGAAAATTAAGAAGGAAGAATTTAAGCTACAAGCTTTTGCTGATGATTTAGCTTTTATTTTGGAAGATCCGATTGAAACAGCTCCAAAGTTACTGGAAAGGATAGAGTCATATGGAGAGGTGGCTGGTTTGAAAATAAACAAAGATAAAACAAAGATTTTGACAAAGAATATGTTATTGAGACAGAGAGAAGAATTGGCAGATCTTTTGAAAATTCAAGTTACAAATAAGGTTAAGTATTTGGGGATATATTTGACAACAAGATGTAGCACATTAAAGGAGAATAATTATATTAAACTTAAACAACAGATAACCACAGATTTGAAGAAGTGGGAAAACTTGCAATTGTCATTAATAGGGAGAATTTCAACAATTAAGATGAATATCTTACCTAGAATTTTATTTTTGTTTCAAACAATACCAATTAGGCTTGGAAAAGACTATTTTGAAGATTTAAATAAAATTATGCTGAAGTTTATATGGCAAGGTAAAAAAGCGAGAATAAAGTTAAAGCTTTTGCAAGAGGTTTTGGTCTGCCTAATTGGGAATTGTATTATCAAGCTGCAAGTTTGATGTGGGTCAAAGAATGGATAACATTAAGGAAACATAGGTTGTTGACATTAGAAGGGCATGACTTGCTGTTGGGTTGGCATGCTTTTTTATGGTATAAGGGAACTAAAACACAGGGTTATTTTAGAAGACATTATGTACGGGAGTCTTTGTGGTTAAATTGGGAGAAGATAAAAAGACAATGTTATTTGAAAATTCCAGTTTGGTTATCGACCATTGAAGCATTTTCCTATCCTATAATTTACAAGAAGGAACAAACAGTTAGATATGGGGAACTTTTGGATGAAAAGGGTGAACTTAAATCGATCCAAAACTTAGAAGAACAAGGTATAAGGATGAATTGGTTTTCATATGCACAAATACACTCAAGGTATGATGAAGATTCTAAAACGGAGGGATTTTATGATAAACAGACTGATTTAGATAAGATCTTGATGGGTACTGATGAGAAGGTGATTAAAAAATTATATGGTTATTTACTGGGAATGAAATTAGAGGAAGAACAAGTCAAAGAAACTATGATTGTTTGGGGGAAGAATTTTGGATATGGGATTGATTTGGAGAAATGGCAGAAATTGTGGTCTCAAAATTATAAAATGACAATGTCAACAGCATATAAAGAAAACTTGTATAAGATGTTTTACAGGTGGCACTTTCCTCCGACAAGAATAGCAAGAATGTTTAAGAACAAATCTGAAAAATGTTGGAAATGTCATCAGATACCCGGCTCGTATTACCATATGTGGTGGACTTGTGAGGATGCTAGAAAATATTGGTCTATAATTCGCATGTGGTTGGAAAAAATGACAAAGAAACATATAGATTTGAAACCAGAGATCTTCTTATTGGGAATTTTACCTGATATATATAGTAAAGATTTGAAATACCTGATTGTAAATGTATTAACAGCGGCCAGGATTGTATTTGCTAAAAATTGGAAGAATGAGAAAATACCATTACAGGAAGAAATTATTAAGAAAATATTGGAATGTGCTGAGATGAGCAGATTGACATTTGAAATTAGAGAGCAAGAGGATAAACAATTTTACGAAATTTGGGATCTTTTTTATAAATGGCTAGATGATAAAATACGATAATAGAATATTTAGAATGCTAGATAGTAAGGATTATCTTTATTTTGTCATTATTTTGCTATTTGATATTATATTTATAAAGGATTTTTTAGGATTGATTTGATATGATTAGATGATTTGTTATAGAGTAAACTGGTTTAAAGTATTGTTAGCTCATTAAGCATAAATGATTAAAAATATAGTCAAAAATTTCTTTTTTTAGTGATATTAGGATATATAATTTTGGATTGACAATATGAGTTGTTATGTAACATAATTGTAATTGAGACTACAGAATGAATGCACAAAAATGATGAACCAACTGACACACTGGATGTACATACAAGATTTGATGTTTTTATGTTTTGTTTGTCTTGTTTGTTTGTAGAAAATTAATAAAAACTTTTTCAAAAAAAAAAAAAGAAAATGTTTGCATCCAGAATTCCCGGTTGCCTCAGTTGCAATCTTGGTGAGATAAGCTTGGAATGTGCTTCTGAGTTCCTTCAGGGTTTTTTTCCCCTTTCTCCCCCGCCCCTTTCTTATGGCAACTTGGAAACAGGCGTAGGAATGTTTTACAAGCCTAGAGAGAAGTTATCTGAAGATGGGCTCCAGCATAAGTCCAAAAGCTCGGAAGATAAAATCTCTGGTCCCAGTGACTGACCCAGATTGGACTCTACAACATTATCCTGGGATATGTATATTTACCTTCTTTCGTGAGAAGTAATAATAACAAAGTGTTCCTCTCTATTTTTGGTGGTACTGCTCTGGATGCTTCAGTTCATCATGTCCTCCCTCCCTCCCTCCCTTCACATGCCATCTTTTCATCAACTTTCTTACCTGAAAGCAGTTCTTAAATTTCCGGCTAACAAAATAGAGAGCCACAGGGTTGATGCAGGAATTGAGAGAGGCCATGTTGATGCCAAAGTAATCCATAACTAGAAGGAAACTGGATGGAAGGAGACAAGAAAGAGCCATCATGTAGAACATTAAGATGAAGCAAGATAACATCTTCTAGGACAAAGTCAACTCTTGATGACTCCAAGAATATATCCAGCACTTTTCTTGGCTATGGAAGAGGTTGCCATTGCCTTCCCATCTTCTGGGAATTTTTCAACTTCCCAACCTGGTCTGTAGCCTTCCCTACTTTATCCTAGTCAAGTACTAACTAGGATTTAATCCATTTAGCTTTCTCTATTAGCAGAGCTGAGGTCAAGCTGTTTCTTTTCTTTGATAATTCTTTCAGTTCAAGCCAAATCCAGATGATCCAAAGGATTGCTTATGACCTGGTTAATTTATGGGTTCACTGTTGCAAGGCACTCTCCATGGGGCTGCCCTTGAAGACCACCTGGAAGCTTCAGCGTTCAAGATACAGTAGTGTGGTCACTTATGGGCATGCCTCAGTTTACCCATGTAACATTACTGCTTCACTGGTTGTCAGGTTGCTTCCAGGTGCAATTCAAAGTGCTGGTTGTTACCTATAAAGCTGAACACGGCATAGGACTTGATTACTTGAGGGATCATCTGTCTTCTGTAGCATCTGCTAAGTTGTTCTTGTAGGGTTGGTGCACTCTGGGACTTCTCAATTAAACCAGGGGTCTCCAGAAGTGGCAACTTGTGGACCTTAACTCCCAGAATTCCAGTGAGTGGCTGAGGAATTCTAGGAGTTGAAGTCCACAAGTCTTAAAGTTGCCACGTTTGGAGACCCTGAATTAAATCAACCCCCTGCTTATCTTGCAGAAGGAACTTCCTAAGTATAGCAGAATACTTTTGTGAAAGGATCTTGACAAAGGATGTACATGGTGATGAGTAGTAAATCTCCTGCATTGTTTGGGACTGTCCCGTGTCCTGATGATGCCAGATCCACTTGCATGATAAAAGCAATAGTTAGACCAGCCCGAAGACCTTGTATTTTGGGGGAAAGGCCATTAAAATCTTGACCATGGTTTGTACCAAGCTTCTTTAGATCTTCATCACTCCTTCACTATCCTACCTCAAGACTTTACATTGTTTTTAATCAAAGGAGCATGCTGTTCATGGCTGTCTTGTTTACAATTTTATAGAGCTTTCTAATGGATGTTATCATGAAGGTCCCAGCTGGGGTGGAAAGGTGGCATAGCCATAATTGAATCAATGCACTTAACAATCAATAAGTAAAGCAAAAAGACTAATTGTCAAAACTGCTTCGATTTTTTAAAAAGTCTCAATCATCACCACATGGCTTTTCTGTGTATTGATCTCACCTAAGCAGCTCACATCTATCCGCATCTTGTTGGTTGTAGATGGTTTTCTTGAGGATCCTACTGAGATGAAGAGGAAGCCAGCAGAGGGCAAAGATGACCACTAGACAGAACACCGTCTTGGCCACTTCTCGGCGCTGGAAAACAAACATGTGACCATTAAAACAAATAGGAGATCAGAAAAAAAAGACAAACAATTCTCTCATGCTTCATTCCATCCTGTCCCCTCCAGTGCTTAGATCAGACCTTACAAGCTTCAGCCTTTTCCTGTTTCTCACTTATTTCTCTTCTTGCTTTACCTATTTGGGTTCCAGTTGTCTTAAATTGCTCTCAACCACTCAGAATCATAAGATGAGATGAACAGCGATGTAAAACTTTTAAATAAAACTTAAGTAAATTTCATTTTAGTCTGCTTTATTGTCATTGCACTTTGTACAATGAAATTAAATGCCATCATCAGTGTGTATTATAACTCTAAAAATAAAACACAAATACACATTCTTCGCATTCTCTACAAGTGAATTGAAAGCCCCTGATATTCCATTAACATTGCACTATACAGCAGAATTCAAAAGAGCTGCTGCCCTGGGATAGAAGCTGTTTTTCAGCCTATTTGTCCTTGTTTTTATTATGCTGGACTGTCTGCCAGATGGTAATAGTTAAAAAAAAAAGGGTGCCCAGGATGAGATGGATCTTTGAGAATGGTTTGAACTTTCTTAAGGCAGCGGGAGCTATAAAGCTCTTCCAAAGAGGGGAGAGGGCAACCAATGATCCTCTGGGCAATGATGTTAACCTTCTGGAGTGCTTTCCTATCTGCCCCTGTGCAATTGGCAAACCATACAGAAGTGCAGTAAATTAAGATACTCTCCATGGTGCAGCGGGAGAAGGTCACCAGCAGTTTTTCATGCAGTTGTTGTTTTCTGAGAAGCCTCAGGTAGTATAATCTCTGCTGGGCCCTTTTGACCAGGGCTGCAATGTGGGCACCCCAGGTCAGGTCCTCTTTTAGGGTAACACTCAGAAACTTAAAACTGGTCACTTGCTCCAGTGATAAGCAAGGGTTGGATATATGATCTGTTCCTTCTATAGTCCACTATAAGCTCTTTGGTCTTACTGGTGTTGAGGACCAAGTTATTGTCTCCACACCACGAAAGTAACCGGTCCACCTCATCTCGGTTGGCAGACTCATCCCACCCAAGAGATGAGCTCTACCACTGTTGTATACACTGTTGTTGTATCAGCAAATTATCAAAGAAAGAGATCCATTAATTTCTCAGCTATGTTGCATTTCCAGAGCAGGACCAAGGACAGTGTTAACAAATGTACATAATTGACCCTTATTTAAATCAGGTGAGTCCAACTCATGGCCCACAGGCCACATGCAGCACTGGACAGCTCTTAATATGATCCCATAAGATAATAACAAATATTTTTTAAAAATAAAGGAGGTTTGTTTTTACATACATTCGCTATATTATGTATTTTTATCATTGACTTGACTTCATTATTAGTTGATTAACCATCACTGCTGCTGCTTATACTTATTTATTTTGTGGATGCTATTACTGTTTTATTGACTTTTCAATTGTTCTAATTATAAATTGTAATCGGAAGCCGTCCAGAATCATTACTTGATTGAGTTTGGGCAGCTATAGAATTTAAATAAATAAAATAAAAATAAAGTAAAGTAAAGTAAAGTAAAATAAAATAAAATAATAACAATAACAATAATAACAATAACAACAACAACAACAATAATAATAATAATAATAATAATAATAATAATAATAATAATAATAATAATATTGCAATAAACTAAAATGAATAAAAAATAAAATAATAAATGCAAGTAAAATAATATAAATAAAATAATATAAATAGAATCATAAATAGAATAAAACAAATAAAATATAAAATAAAATACATGAAATGAAATATATGTGACCCACGACAGAATTAAGAGAATAACAGAAGATGGGAGGGACCTTGGAGGTCTTCTAGTCCAGGGCTCACCAACCTTCCTATCATTCTTTATTTGGGATCGCAAGATATCATCTCCAGCTCTGTTCTCAGGGTGAGAAAGAGAGAGAAAGACTTTTGGCTTCATGCAAGGAAAGCAGCAGGAGCAGCCAAAGTCTTTCTTTCTCTCCCTCAAACTCTGCCAGCAATGAGTCTTTGTGAGACTTGTCATGCTGGTGCAGCCTCTTGGAGCAGGAGGCCTTGCAGAGTCCCAAAGACTCATTTCTGGCAGAGTTTGGGGGAGAGAAAGACAGACTTTTGCTGCTTTCCTTGCGTGTAGCCAAAAGCAGAAGAAGAAAGAAGTGGAAAGAAGCAGCCCAGTGGCCAGGCCAGGCACGTGAAGTGATTGGGGCAAGTTCCCCCCTCTGCCCTTTCCCCCCTCCCCTCATTACCTCATATTGTTCACAATGTAAGCACCGCAAGCCTTGTGTTCCCGCAGGCCATGTGGGCGGCGCATCCTTGTGTCCCCGCGCAGCCTGGATTAATTGCTTTGGGGGGAACATTTCTCTGCGGACCACCAAAATTTTCTCGCAGACCACCAGTGGTCCCCGGCCCACTGGTTGGCGACCGCTGTTCTAGTCCAACCCCCTGCTCAAGGCAGGAGATCCTATCATTCCGCCATTCCTCTTCACCCAGCCAATCAGCTGGGACTTAGGAGGCGGAGAATAGATGGAGGCAAGGCCAATCAAAGGTGGTATTTGCTGGTTCTCCAAACTACTCAAAATTTCCGCTACTGGTTCTACAGAATTGCCATTCAGGCAATGCCATTCAGGCAATGCCATTCAGGCAAGCCAAAAGGTTGGGCAACCATGAATTAGATGGACAATTATGGAACAGTGGCAGGAAACAGAACGATAAAGTTAGGAAACCTTTCCCCACCATCACATGTTTAGCCAAAGCTGAAAGTCTGCTTGATCTTAGCTGTGGAGGATTCTCACCCTCTTCATGTGATCATTGAGGGCCAACCTCATGCCATTGCTTTTGCTCAACATCTCACAAGACATGAGGGAGTAGAAGACACCAGTGCAGGCCAAAGGCAGGCAGAAGTAAAATCCAAAAAGCCACCAGTCTTTCACATCCTTGTAAAACTGTAGAAAGAGGATAAGAAAGGAACAAGTTCAAGGAATGAAATGCACCACCTGTCAACTCATAAAATATTTCTCTGGTCTTTTAGAGTTGGCAGCAGAAAGCATGTGTGGGTGGGTGAGGGGGAGAGGGGAGCACAGTACAGCTTGCAACCAAAGCTGCATTCCATAAATGTTTTCATAGATAGTTTGTAGGTCACCGAAATTCTAACTGGAGACTCCTGGTGACTCCTGATGACTCTTGGCTATGGATGTGTCCCATTGGAGAATATGAATTACGATACACCCAGAGGGAAAACCAGGATCAAGGGTGACAATGAATGATGTGTCTCAGAGTCAGCTACACCCAGGGCAGTGCCGGACATGTTTACTCCCAATAAATCCTTCTGAAGTTTTGGAAGTTTGGCATGAAACTCCTGATTTAAATGGGGGTAATTACCAGAGCCCTGACACTACCGAGCTCACGTGTGTGCAGAAATTGGAATTAGGTGCTGTGCTAAGCAATGTCATGAAATTGTTTTAAGTTCTATGGCTGTGTGAACCAGCCACTTCTGGCTTTTTAAAAAAAATCATAGTTAAACAATTT
Source organism: Hydrophis major (assembly GCA_033807585.1). Taxonomy (NCBI): domain Eukaryota; kingdom Metazoa; phylum Chordata; class Lepidosauria; order Squamata; family Elapidae; genus Hydrophis; species Hydrophis major. The sequence goes on along the minus strand of CM066335.1, from coordinate 14,003,873 downwards.
AGAGGCTGTTATGTTGTGGGAACTCAGCCTTTTCTTTTCTTTTTTTTTTACCAAGATATTCACATGTCAAACTACTGCAAGGTCCGGATTGCAGGGTATCTACCCAAGCTAATTCAGAGTAAATAAAGAGAAGCTTGTTCTAGAGAGTGCTTTCGTCTGCTTCTTCTGTATTGTTGGTGAGCAGATTTCACAAGAATCCTTATCCTCAGAGGATTTGCTCCCGTAGCTGTAGAGTAGAAGCTCTTGCCTATATCTTTCTATGGTGTCTTTTCTATTTCCAAATTTGAGGCGCATACAGGTACATTTTATATTCATTGTTTTTAAGGGATGTTAGCTCTTCATTCACATTCTGGGTTACAAAACATAGTTGCCAAGCCAGCATATGTGGAAAACTTTGGCTTAGATGTGTTGTTTTATTGTTTATGGCGTTCTTTTTTTATAATGGATTTTCTATAGCTATCTCCTTCCCTTCCTTCTTTCCTTCTTCCTCTCCTCTCCCCTCCCCTCCTCTCCCCTCCTTCCCTTCCTTCTTTCCACACTCCTTCCCTTCTTCTTTCCTTCCTCCTCTCCTCTCCTCTTCCCTCCCTCCCTCAACCATAATAAAGACATTTCAATTTCATTATGTTATGCAAAGTTATCCCAAGAGAAATGAGATTTAAGGAAAGCATCCTATTTCTTTGTTTTCATATTCTGGTATGAAGTGACTTGTGGCCATCATTTCCTCCAACTATCCCTGCCGTTTAGTCATTCAAAGGTCTCCTGATTCTCTCAAAGATTTTCTTTTTCCTTTCTCTGTGTACATTTGGAACTACCAGCTGCAGGAATTTGAGCTTACTCTGCTGAGCATCTCCAAGCTGACACCTTCTGTATTCTGTGTTAGGGAACACCAGAATGGAAAAGGCTGATACATAAGAGGTTGGGCAGAATCAGGGGTGGGCTGCTGGGGGCTTGCAGGGGTTCGGGAGAGCCCCTAGTTAAGATTCTATGCAGAATGGGGAGATTCAAAAAATTTTTACTGCCAGTTCTGTGAGCGTGGCTTGGTGGGCATGGCAGAGGAAGGATACTGCAAAATCCCATTCCCTCCCCACTCCACTAACCTGCTTTTCAGCTCTGTTTTCCTGTGCAGGACAACCAAAGTAGACCCAGCCAATCAGCTGGGACTTAGGAGGCGGAGAATAGATGGAGGCAAGGCCAATCAAAGGTGGTATTTGCTGGTTCTCCAAACTACTCAAAATTTCCACTACTGGTTCTACAGAATTGGTATATCCACCTCTGCCCAAAATCCCACTCCTGGCTGGCCCCACCCAACTATCCCCTCCCAGGAGCCCCCACACGGCCCATTTTGGACGCAGGTAAATGCAGAGCATGTACAGAAGCTTGGGGAGAGTGAAAAACAGGCCTCCTGGAAGTTCTGGAAGACTGAAAATGGGCCTGTTTCCAGCTTCCGGAGAGCCTCCGGAGCCCGAGGAGGCCATTTTCATTCTCCCAGAGGCTCGATGAAAGCCTCTGGAGCCCAGGGAAGGCGCAAACTTCCCCCTGCAATGGTGCAGGAGGCTGACTAGGCCACGCCCACTATGGCCACACCCACCCAGCAACCAGGCAGAGAACCCCTTGCTAAAATTTTTGAAGCCCACCCCTGAACAGAACGAACGATGTGCCAAAATGAAATAACACTTCCAGGCAGCCATTGTGTCTTCCACCTCCTCCCCAACTAGACTGAAGCTTGTCCATTCAAAGTAGGAAGAGATCTATGTTTCAAAGCAGGAAGAGATATACATTTAACATTAAGCCTATTGGTTGGTCAACTTCTCTGTTTCTGATCACCGCCAAAGGAAACAACTCACTGACATAAAGCTGGACTTTTGCTCGGCGGCCAGCAAGCAAACCCAATGAGTCTGTTCCCGGTAATCCAGTTTCACCAAGTCGAAAGCAATGGCTTCCGGGATAGCCAGGATGATGGCTACAGCCCAAATGAAAGTCACTTCCACTGCCTTCCACAATGGGATTCCAATGCCCTGAATCCGGCTCCAGGAAGCCACTGCTCGGTATCTAGAGGAGAAAGGAAGGAGATGCTATTTGCCAGAGGAAAAAGGTGTTTCAGTAAAAACGGGAAATGCTCCGAACAGTTTATTACCGGTCTATGCTGAGAGCACAAAGGCTGAGGACAGTGATACCAACGGAGGCCTTCTGTATGAACGGCACCAGTTTGCAGATCTGCACCCCGAATGGCCAGTCTTCTGCAAGAAGCTGGGAAGAAAAACAAAGGAAAGAAACTCAGCATTATTTCTCCATCATGAGCCATGGTGGTGCAGTGGTTAGAGTGCAGTACTGCAGGCTGCCTACAATTTGGCAGTTCGAATGTCACCAGGCTCAAGGTTGATTTAGCCTTCCATCCTTCCGAGGTGGGTAAAATGAGGACCTAGATTGTTGGGGGCAATAGGCTGACTCTGTAAACTGCTTAAACAGGGCTGTAAAAGCACTGTGAAGTGGTATATAAATCTATTGCTATAGTTAACTGCCCACTGCCAGCAGTTTGATCCTGACCGGCTCAAGGTTGACTCAGCCTTCCCTCCTTCCGAGGGAGGTAAAATGAGGACCCAGATAGTTGGGGGCAATAGGCTGACTATAAAAGCACTGCAAAGCAGTATATAAGTGCTATGGCTATTTTTTTCCTTCCTTCCTTCCATCCATCCATCCATCCATCCATCCATCCATCCTAACCAACCCAAGTTGACTCAGCCTTCCGTTCTGGCTGGAGACTGGAAATGGGCCCATTTCCGGTCTTCTGAACTTCCGGGAGGCCTGTTTTTCGCCCTCCCCAACCCTCCACGCGCCCCTTGTACTTACCTGCATCCAGAACGGGTGGCTTGGGGACTTCTGGGAGGGGAGAGGCATGGTGGGCGGGGCCAGCCAGGAGTGGGATTTGGGGGTTCTCCAAACTGCCCAGAATCTTAGCTAGGGGCTCTCCCGAACCCCTGCGAACCCCTGCAGCTAGGTAACCTTGGGCCAATTCTTCTCTCCCAAATCTCAACCCACCTCAACAGGTCGTTGTGGTGGGGTAAAAAGGAAGAAGGTCTATTAGCTTTGTTTACCACCTTGAGTTACTTACTTGTTACTAGAGAGAAATGACTAGTATTCAAGACAGATATTACCTATTCAAATATCTCTCAAAGAATACTTGCCTTGAGACATATCTAAAGCCCCCTAACAATCCCCCCCAAATTGTGAAGATTATTCAGGAAGCGTTAATGGCAATTGGGGTGTCTTGCAGATTGGAGTTTTAATAGATTTCATAATTTTTTTTTTGCACTGTGTGAGATTGGATGGTACTTCTTTGCTTAAACTGATTTTTTTAAAATAATTGTAGACTGCCCAGAGTCTGAAATCTTGTGATATACAAATTGATGTATAAATAAATGAGTCATCGAGGTTTCTCTGAGAATTATTTGTAATACATGGAATGCTTCCAAATAAAGCTTATGATAAGGCGAATGAGGAATGAGAAAAGAACCCCAGATTTAGTCAGTGTAAAACAAGATTTATGAAGACTCAATAAGTGTTTGTTTCTTTCTTAAAAAAAAAAACCCTCCATGTAAATTACATTAAGAAATGTTTGCTGCAGGAAACTTAATCATTAAAATACTGCTTTCTTTTAGATTTAACTGAAAATATGTGTTTTGGTTGATTTTTTTTTTTTTACTTGCTTGTCTGAAGAAATAACTGGAATAATTCAAGCAAGGAGAGAAAAAAAATATCGTTGTCATTATCTATTGAGTCATGAAAAAGATTTTTCCTCTTTGCTTTATGTTTTGAACACTTTGTTCCAATTTAGAACTGCTGTTTTTCCACACTAAACATTACAATCTTGTGGTTTGCTGGTGTGATGAAAGATGAATTACAAGGATTATCCCAATTTTAAAATCTCGATGATCATCTAACTCTACTTCAACGGCCAGAATATGTAAGGTAGACCATGAGGGGCTCATTTATAATTTTGGGAATACATACGCTGATCTCTCTATTTGTCATCTTTATCATTGTTATTTTATTAAATAAAATACAAAAAAAAAAAAGAAAGAAAATAAAATAGGAAATTACAGGAGGGAAAGGGAGCAGGGAAAAGTGGGTTGTGAGATACAAGGAGGAAGAGAAAAAAGAAAGAAAAGGGGACACTGAATTCCAATTCTTCCTAGCATGGTACAATATAAATACACTTCAACCTCAACTTTTTGCTTTTACACATTAATATATAACTAACCATTTCTATAACACCAAATCTTTCTAATCAACGAAAACAAGACCAAAGTTTCATTTTATTTCTTCACAATTTCAAATTCCAGAAGTGATATCCAAATAAGAACATACTTTCCTCTTTAAAGAAAGGAATCAATTTAACCATTCTTGCTTTATCTTCCTTGCTATGGAATTAAGTAACCCAGTAACCTTTATTTACAAAATGTACTGTATTCTTTCAAACTCTTTGGCCAATCTCTTTATTTGTGATCAGTATGCAGTAATATTTCTTACAGATGGAATATTGACAGGGTCCCAAATATTAGAAAACAATATCCAATAATTGCATGTTTTTCCTAATATTTCTCCACAAGGACAGGCTATCTTTCCACCCCCAATCAGTCAAGTGTTGATCCATTGGCTTGTCACATGAATCTGACATGGTGGACTGAGAGAGTGATTAGTCCAGAGTTTTCATGACTAATATGGAACGAGAACTCACAGTCTCCCAATGATTGGCTCAAAATCACACAGCTTGCTTTCATGCCTATTGTGGAAGAGGAACTCACAGTCTCCTGGATTCTAGCCATGTGACTTAACAACTAGATCAAACTGCTTCTCATCCAGAAATTTCCTGACAGCTAGAACAATTAATCGGTGGAACGACTTGCTTCTCTTTGATGTGGGTGTCCCAACCCTAGAGGTTTTTAAGAAGAGATAGGACAATCTTTTGTTTGAAATGCTATAGGGCAGGCATCTCCAACCTGTGGGATGCCCCCACACTAGTGGGCCATGAGGGGTTTGCAACTCAGCTGTGGAAATGGCCGGAGAGCGCACAAGCGCATCTTCCCTTGCACAAGCAGAGGGCGAGTATGTGTGTGCATTCTCCATTTGCGTGAATGTGGCAGATGTGTGTGCATGGCATTCATGGAAATGGAGCTGTGCATTTGTGTGTGCTTGCCAGCCGCTTGCATTAACTTATCCCCTCCCCGCTGGTCTACAAATAGCAATAGCACTTAGACTTATATACTGCTTTACAGTGCTTTATTGCCCTCTCTAAGAGGTTTACAGAGTCAGCCTATTGCCCCCAACAATCTGCGTCCTCATTTTACCCACCTCGGAAGGATCCAAGGCTGAGTCGACCTTGAGCCAGTCAGGATCAAATTGCTGGCAGTCGGCAGAGTTAGCCTGTAATACTATATTCTAACCACTGGGAGGGAGGGAGGGAGGGATGGAGGGAGGGGGGAAAGGAAGGAAGGAAGAAAGGAAGGGCAATAGCCACAGCACTTAGACTTATATATCACTTCACAGTGTTTTACAGCCCTCTCTAAACAGTTTACAGAGTCAGCCTCTTGCCCCCAACAATCTGAGTCCTCATTTTACCCACCTCAGAAGGATGGAAGGCTGAGTCAACCTTGAGTCAGTCAAGATCAAACTGCTGGCAATGGGCAGAGTTAGCCTGCAATACTGCATTCTAGTCACAAGGAAGGAAGGAAGGAAGGAAGGAAGGAAGGAAGGAAGGAAGGAAGGAAGGAAGGAAGGAGGGAGGAAAGCAAGGAATAGCCCTTAGACTTATACATCGCTTCATAGTGCTTCCCAGCACTCTCTAAGTGTTTTACAGAGTCAGCCTCTTTGTCCCCTACAATCTGCGTCCTCATTTTACCCACCTCAGAAGGATGGAAGGCTGAGTCAACCTTAAGCCAGTGAGAACTGAACTGCCACAACAAGCAGTCAGCAGAAGTAGTTTACAGTACTGCATTCTGATCACTGCACCACCACGGCTACTGTAAATGTTAGGGAATTCTGGTATATATAGGATTTCCTGCATGAGAAGCTGATTCCAGGCAAAAGGTGAGAGGGATGTCAGTTTTTCTCTCCAAAGGATTTCAGAATATTTGGATCCCACACCTCCTCCACAAGGACATCTCCAGATTGAACTAAATCAGGTCTTCTCTAAACTCCAACTGCTGTAGGACAGAAACCAATTTAGAGAAGATTGCTTTAAGTACTACACTCTTTTTCATCCTTGCCCAGTTGACTTCTGATTACATTCAAAGGAGGTGATTGTGTAAAAAATCGCAAACAGAAATATCTGGGAAGGAGGAATATGTGAAATAATTATGTTTCACAGATATTTTGGTCCGGAGGCCTCCCATGTAATCACATTTCACTGCCTTTATGACATCTGATCAATTTCTGGCTCTTGAGCTACAGAACAATAGCTCTACTGTTCCTTCTACTACAATGCTCAACAAGCGGTGGAAAAAATAATACTGCAGTAGGATGCATGTTCCACATTTTCATTCTGATGTTAGCAATGACTTTGAGTTCTCTTTATCCTTCCACATGCAAGTTTTCTGATCTGTGAAGTCGGTAGGGTTATATTTCTTGGGTGACAGGAGCAAAATGTTTTCAGTTATCCCACCAGAAGGATATTTTCAGCCCATAGAGATCCTACCCTATAGCCATATTTGTCATTTTCATAGAATCATAAGGCTGGATGGGACCCTGGAGGTCTTCTACTCCAGTCTACTCCAGCCCAAGGCAGGAATCTTTATACCATCCTAGACAATCTTTTCTTGAAAACCTCCCATAATCGAGCACCCACAAGTCCAGGAGGCAACCTGTTCCATTGATTAATCATTCATACTGCCAGGAAATTCCTGCTTAGTTCCAGGTTGGATCTCCCTCTAATGAGTTTCTACCCATGGCTTCTTGTCCTGCCTTCAGGTGCTTTGGAGAATAGCTTGACTCCCTCTTCTTTGTGGCAGCCTCTGAGATATCGGAACCCTGCTATCATGTCACCCCTGGCTTAAGAAAGTTCAAAACATACTCAAAGATCCCTCTCATCCTGGGCGCCCTTTTTTTTTGAACTATTACCATCCAGCAGACAGTACAGAATATTAAAAACAAGGACAAATAGGCTGAAAAACAGCTTCTATCCCAGGGCAGTAGCTCTTTTGAATTTTGCTGTATAGTGCAGTGTTGGTGTGGTGTTGAGGGTTTCCGATTCAATGTGTGAAGGGTGAAGGATGTGTGTTTGTGTTTATTTTCATGGTCATAGTGTGCATTGAGGATAGTGTTTGATTTTGTTGTTCGAGGTGCAATGACAATAAACTAAACTAAACTAAACTAAACTAAACTAAACTAAACTAAACTAAACTAAACTAAACTAAACTAAACTAAACTAAACTAAACTAAACTATTCTAATCAATGTTCTCTTCCCTGTGACAACCCTTTAAGTCAGGGGTGTCCAACCTTGGCAACTTTAAGACTTGTGGACTTCAACTCCCAGAATTCCTCAGCCAGCAAAACTGGACACCCCTGCTTTAAGTAGTAGAAGATGGCTATTCAGCCTTCTCTTCATTAGGCTACACATGCACATCCCATTTTTTAATTGGACTGTACCAGTGGTGGAATTCAATCTTTTTTACCACTAGTTCAGTGGAATGGTTTGGTGGGCGTGGCAGGGGAAGGATACTGTAAAATCTCCATTCAGAGGTGGGATTTGCCAGTTCTCTGAACTACTCAAAATTTCTGCTACTGATTCTCCAGAACTGATCAGAACCTGCTGAATACCACCTCTGGACTGTACTATTTCAAACTATAGGTTAGAGAAACAGCTTGCCAGGTTAGATGGTCAGTTCTCTGATGAGGACCCTTGGCAACCCTGCAATCCAGATCCATTTTCAACATCTTTATAACATCTGATCAGCTTCTGGCTGTTGAGCTACAGAACGATAACTAATAATCACTTGAACGATAACTAATAATCACTTGACATTAGGGATAAGATCTGGAATTTTCTGTGGCCACTACATGGGGTGTACCAATTTATATGGACTCTTCCTGGCTGCATCCCAAGCAGATGCATCTTTTTATGTCATGCATGTGCTACCATTACCAACCTTATATCTGAGCGTCTGTTGGCTTCATCTCACTGATCAATCAAGTGGAGCTGTATTTGAAAGGAAGGGCATCATAGCAACATGATAAACCCAGTTGAATAGCAATGGTAAGTTATAAGTAGATGAATACAATAAATAAATACCTTATACACATTAATAGGCAAAGCAATGAGGATGTAGAAGAGGTCTCCAAGAGCAAGGCTGGCGATGAGAACGTTGGGCCCATTTCTCATGCACTTGTTCTTATAGATGATCCTTAGCAGGGTGGAGTTTCCAATGATGCCCACAATGAAGATAGTACAAGAGACAAAGGTGTTGATGTACTTGAACACTTCCCGGATTTCTGTTCGCTTCTCACACATGACTGGTAGTGGAACTTGTGGGATGGCATCTCCAGAAAAGTCCTTTGACTTGTTGGAGGGGACTCTCTGATCTGGGAAGACACCTGCTTGAATAATCTTCAAAGTTGGATCTTCTCCCAGAATCTCCAAAGATATGGTGCTGTCTTTGAAGCTGTTGGCCGTCTGGCTGGAGACACCCAAGATCAGGCAGGAGACTAACAGAGCAGTGAGATGTCTATCCATGGGGAAGCCAAGGTCAAAAACCCACACAGTTTTATGTGTGTTGAGCATAGCAGTGTTAACGATGTCTCCTAAGACCTCCTATTCTCATCAGCAGGTGGAAGACACCTACAAGAATCTGGATAACAAGAGAGAAAATTAGAAAAAGTGATACTGATATAAACATGAATTTCTTTCCATTAGATTATTGTTCATAGAAGCTAAGGATAAGCAACCCACAGCCCAGATTTCTTTTATACCCCTGATGGTTTGGGGTATAAATTGCCATAGAAACAGGTTTAGTTTATCAATTTTACTGGCAAATTTCTATGGCAATTCATCAAACCAAATTTCTATGGTAATTATAGGTATCTGCTTCTGTAGCTTCGAGGTCTCCAACCTTGGCAACTTTAAGACCTGTGGATTTCAACTCCCAGAATTCCTCAGCCAGCAAAGCTGCCAAGGTTGGAGACCTCTGTAAATCTAGAGGACTAGAAATAAACTATAAAAAATAGAATATGTGGCATTCCAAGGCAAAAGAAAAATGTTAGAAATTGACAGATGACAAGGTGATGTTTATGGTTCCTGGAGCAAATAGGAAGCTGGGCATGCACAGTCTTACAAGTGTTATTTCCTCCTCATGATAGAATAGACCCCTATGGTTCTTCAAACTACTCAAAATTTCCGCTACCGGTTCTTCAGAACTGGTCAGAACCTGCTGAATACCATCTCTGCTGGAAGCAAGACCATCTGTTGAACTAGCAGCTATGTTCTTTCTTTACTTGCTTCTATTCCAACTAATGAAATTTTACTTAAGAAGATTTCTACTGAGAGCTACATTTGGCATTTATGTCAGTAATGTTCCTTAAGAACTCAACACTATTAGCTTCAGTTACAGACAAGGCCATTCTTTAATAACAATGGATAGCACAAAGCAAAACCTATTTTCCCCTTAATAATTATTTGGATGCAGTACTGCATTCTAACCACTGCACTGCCAGAGCCATGTTGGCTTAGTGGCTAGAATGCAGTATTGCAGGCTAACTCATTGCTCACTCTAGGACTGTGATGGCGAACCTATGGCACGCATGCCACAGATGGCATGTGGAGCCATTTGTGTGGGCACACGAGCCCCAGCCAAACTTACCTGGATTGCACATGTGCACATTCCCAGCTGATTTTTGGCCCATTTGAGGCCTTTTTCAGCCTCTCTGAAGCTCGAGGGAAGCCTCTGCAGCTTTTGGAGGCTGAAAAATGGGCCTGTTTTGTCACTTCCTGTATTTCCAAAGGCTGCAGAAGCTTCCCTTGAGCCCCTGGGAAGTGAAAATAGCCTCCCCTGGGCTCCAGAGGCCCTCCGGAGACTGAAAACAGGCACTTTCAGCCTCCGGAGGGCCTCTGGAGCCCGGAAGGCCTGTTTTTTGGCCTCCCGAGGCTGCAGAGGCTTCCTTAGAGCCTCAGGGAGGCCAAAAAAGGTCTCAAACAGGCTGAAAATCAGCTGGGAGGTGCATGCATGCACAGTGCAGGTAAGAGAGGTGGGGTGCATTGCAATGCGGCGTGTGTGTACTTTTGGCATACCATAGCAAAAAGGTTCGCCATAAGAGTTCAATTCTGAGTGGCTCAAGGTTGACTCAACCTTCCCTCCTTCCAAGGTTGGTAAAAATGAGGGCCCAGATTTTTGGGGGCAACAGGCTGACTCTGTAAACCACTTAGAGTGGGCTGTAAAGTACTATGAAGCAGTATATAAGTAAGTGCTATTACTAAATAAGAGCCATAGTGGCACAAATGATAGGAATGTAGTATTGCAGGCTAACTCTGCCCACAGCCAGGAGTTCAATTCTGACCCACTCAGAATTGACCCAGCCTTCTGTCCTCCCAAGATCAATAAAATGAGGACCCAGATTGTTGGGGGCAAGATGTTGACTCTGTAAAATGCTTGGAGAGTGCTGTAAAGCTCTGTAAAGTGGTATATAAGTTTAAGTGCTATCACTATTTCAAGTCCCATCAGCCACAGTCAGCATGTCTGATGGCAAAGGCATATGAAAATTGTATTGTGTATGGGATATTAGTAAGACCACACCTAGAGTACTGCATCCAGTTTTGTTCACCACATTATAAAAAAGATGTTGAGACTCTAGAAAGAGTGCAGAGAAGAGCAACCAGGAGGATTACGGGACTGGAGGCTAAAACATACGAAGAACAGTTACAGGAACTGGGCTTGGCTAGTCTAGTAAAGAGAAGGACCAGGGGAGACAGGATAGCAGCCTTCCAGTATTTGAGGGGCTGCCCCAGAGAGGAAAGGGTCAAGCTATTTTCTAAAGCACTGGTAGGCCAGACAAGGAATAATGGATGGAAACTGAACAAGGAGAGATTTAACCTGGAAACAAGGAGAAACTTTCAGACAGTGAGAACAATCAACCCATGGAACAGAAGTTTCCCTCGGAAGTTGTGGGAGCACCATCACTTGAGACCTTCAAGAAGAGATTGGACCGCCATTTGTCAGAAATGGTGTAGGGTCTCCCACTTGAGCGGAGGGTTGGACTAGATGACCTACAAGGTCCCTTCCAACTCTGATGAACTTTTGTCTGTTATATTAAGGATATTTGTAATATCTAGTTGGGTTTGATTAAGGCATGATATCATCAAAATACGTTGAAGCTAGTTCTGAATGCGGAAGGTCAAAACAAGGGACACTGTCTCCGTTATTAGAAAGAAGAAACCTCTTTCAGTTAAAGATGAAGTAATTGGGAGTTCAAATTCAACCCAGACAGTAAATTAGGTTAAATTACATTGCTTACATTAAATTACATTGTCCACATACTTTCTGATTTTCACTAACAGCTTGGTGGATCGCAAATTGCTGAATCTGATATGTCATGTCTCTGCAACCAAACAAGACAGACACAGACTTCAACGAACAATTAGAACTGCAGAAAAAACAATTGCTACCAACCTGTCTTCAACTGAGGACCTGTATCCTGCATGAGTCAAAAAGAGGGCTGTGGAAATATCTACAGACCCCTCACATCCTGGACATAAACTGTTTCAACTCCTTCCCTCAAAATGACACTATAGAGCACTGCACACCAGAACAACTAGACAAAAGGACAGTTTTCCCCCAAATGCCATCACTCTGCTAAACAACTAATTCCCATAATACTGTCAAACTACTTAGTAGGGCTGTATTCTTCTTCTTCTCATCCTTCCTATTACCTATCTCTTCCCATTTATGACTATAACTGTGTTGCTTGTATCTTTACAATTTATGCTGTTTTGTTTCCTAGTATGATTTGATTGCTTATTAGTAACCTATGACTATCACTAAGTGATGTATCTTATGATACTTGATGAATGTATTTTATTTTTTCTTTGTGTACACTGAGAGCTTATGCACTAAAGACAAATTCCTTGTGTGTCCAATCACACTTAGCCAATAAAGAATTCTATTCTGTTCTGTTCTGTTCTGTTCTACTCTACTCTACTCTACTCTATTCATGCTATTTCTTGTTTTGTGCAAATGCAGAGTAAATTTTTAAACATGTTTTAAAGATATTTACCCCACCCCTATACACATACACACAAAACTCAAGGTGGCCAACATATCCAACACACCTTCCTCTTCTTGTTTTCCCCACAACAGCCCTATGAGGTGAGTTGGGATGAGAGAGAGTGACTGGCTTAAAGTCACCCAGCTGGATTTCAAGCCTAAGGCAGGACTAGAATTCCCACTCTCCTGGTTTTTTCAGCACCTTAATCACTGCATCAAACTAGTTTTCCATTGCTAAATAAAAGACAAAGCGGTTCTTTCAAAAGCAGTAAATTGCTTGGAAACTGAAATGCATTATTAATGCTTAATTATGTATTTCCTTGTATAATTCCTTGTGCAAAATGATTGCTGTGCAATTACTTTCCTATTATATTTACAAAACTTTTTAAAACAGATCCTGGATCCCAACTTATAATTTAATTGCAAGATTAGTGAATAATGAAAAGGAAAGAACTTCAAGATGAAAGGAATAATGAAAAATAATTGCGACAAATGTATTAAAATAGGATACCCGGCCTTAAAACATCAGTCAGTGAAAATTTCAGATGCAAGAAAATTTCAGTCCTAGAAATAACTTTTTTTAGATTTTAAGAGCTACAAACTTTTTATCACTTGACAATCACCAAATAACATTTGAAACCATTAAAATAAACATAACCCATAATAGTTTACATCCATGACACTGAAGTACAATTAATACAATAAAATGAATCTCTTATTTTATTTTATTTTTTTTAACAAATTTTATTAATTTTTTACAGAAAACACAATACACAAACATACAAAACACAAAACATAAACAAAACTAAAAGATCTTTTCTGAAGTTTGTCTGATCCCGGGTTAAAACTCTTCACACAGACACAAATTCAAACATCATATTCACTTTGTATATCCTTCCATATCTTATTATCATTTTCATTTTTTTATATATATATATAAACCATTTTTATCAATTTTATAAAAACAATGCACAAAAAATCAAGGCATAACAGCTTATAAATTCTTTTCTAGGAAAAAATAATAATAAAAAACCAATAGAACATAACAATTCCAAATTATAGTATCAATACTTTATCTATTTAACTTCATATCTTATCCCTACTTCTCCTTTTAATCCAAATTATTTCTTGTTAATTAAAATTTTATTGCCTTTTATCAATATACAAAATCCAAAATGAATCTCTTATTGAAGTATTTCTAAATCAATAAATAGTTTGGTTTCTGTAGCTTAGTAGTTCTCAGATGCATTTGGTGTCTCTGATGGTGAGACTATGTGTTTTCTACTGGGAAGATTTGCACCTACCTGGTTATAGCTTGTAAATATAGGATCAAGCTCTCACTCATTTGTGTTCCCCAATTGTTTAAACTTAGCTTTCACAGTGTACACCTCAAAAATGTAAGATGAAGAAAGAATTTGAGATCAATGCAATTTACAAAGAAGCATCCTTCAATTCAATGTTTCTCAATGTTTGCAACTTGAAGATGCACGGATTTCAATGCCCATAAATTCCATTGGCTGGGGAAATCTGGGTGTTAATAGTCCACACATTTTGAAGTTGCCAATGTTGAGAAATACTGCTCTGGCTATTTTCATCTTCACATTCATCTCCTCTGTTTCTTCCTGCCCCCCCCCCCCATTTCAAAAATAGCCATTTCCAAACAACCCCTGTTGTATACATACTTCAAAAATGATAGTCCACATGTCACCAAAGCACTGATCACCCAAAACATATCTCCAAAAACTGAGCAAACAACCATTTGTCACTGTCGTTTTGCATGCCTTGGAACCCTGGCGGGATTCCATCTTCTCCTAGCCTGACGCATACAGCTTGTTTATGTTCAAATTCCCATTTTGTTACCTTGGCCGGATGGTCAAAGGAAAGAATAATTCTTGCGTTGAAGTCCTGTACTCCAGTTTTCCAGTTTTGCTGGGTAGAGGCGTTTAGAACCAAGAGCTTCTAAATCTGGGGCCACAAAGAAGATGTAGCCAAAGATGCTAAATTCAGTTTGCTCAAATTGTCCTTCAACAGTTTTTATTTAGGGCCTACAGCCAATAACATTGGATGGACAGGGCAAATTTGGTCATGTGGGAGGAGAATAACACAAACAAGTTGTATGCTTCAGGCAAGGGGAAGGCAGAGGAGGGGACAGTTACGGTCAGAGGAATCTCATGTTCAGGAAGCAGATCCCAAAATGCAAGCTCATCTGATTTTCAGCAAAGGATTATTGATACATGTTTTGCTTTTCAATGTTTCAATTGGGATCTTTGTTATTGTTCTCTTCTGATAAAAGAGCAAGGATTGTTTGGCGCATGAGATAATCTTCTTCTGTTTTTTCCTTCTCTCTTTCTTGCCTCTTACTTTCTTGCCCCCTTTCTTTCTTTCGTTTTGGTGTCTAGTATTAACCCCAATTTTGATGATCAGTGTTGAAAGAAATGACACAAGAATACAAATCAATGAGGCCAATGCCCTTAAAATCTCGCAACTAAACACTTCTTAAAAGGAGGATTGTAAAATAGTGCTGAATGGGGATATGCTTCTCATCAACATTTTCACCCAAATGAAATGGAAAGAAAGAGACTTGTATTTTTAGAAAAGGGCGTATCTGTCAATTTTATGTTCCCATTTTGGCATGTTAAGTTTTACTTGTAGACTCTTTCTGCAAATATTTTTATAATGTTGCTCATGTGTCTTTTTTTTTTTTGTCAGACGCGAAGAATCAGGACTACACAATAAATTGAATTTTTAAGTTGATTTAGTGCTTGATGCCTATATACAAGAATCTGGTCAAATAACAGTCAGCACTAAACTGGCCCTAGATAAGTAAGTAGAATGCAAGAGGGATTGGGAACGTAATGATTCCAGGCTGATTCCTCTCTTGACTCTGCCCTGGGCTCTACCACACTTTATCTTTCTTTGTAGGAATTTCCCCCTGATATACATTTATCTATATATCTACTTATATATAGTGACGGATCCAGGGAGTGATGTGGTGGCCTAGAGGTGGAACTCTTACCTAACAATCAGGAGGCGGTGAGTTCGATCCTAGGTAAAGACATATTTCTCTCTCTGGGCACACTGAGAACATATCTGCTGAACATAACTCCACACTGGCAACAGGAAGGGCATCTGGCCAGTAAACACTCAACTCCATTCAGTTTCCCAGACTCCACCCCTCAAGGGTTTATAGGGTCAGTAAAGATGATGTTGATATAGTGATGACGATTGTTCTGTCCTTTAATTACTAGCTGAATTTAAGGGAGACAGACTTAAACGCCACAAAGGCATCCATACAAAGTCTCTTTATTGGTTCATCAGGCATCCTCAAATATAACTCACAGTTACATCGAGATTCATCTCAATGTCCAATTCTCTGCATAGCTGAATTTATGGTGTAAAAGGATGGTAATCTTTCATCCCATATCAACAGAGCAAGGAGGTGAGATGCCAGCATGATGCTGGGTTCAGGAAAGAGAGAAGGAACCTCGCACAAGGGGTCAATTCAGTGACCAATCAGGATTACAGATGTGGCCTCATGATATGGATTATATTTCCCAAGATACCTTAACTACATTTACCATGATGCATTGCCTTAATTCCCTCATCTTAATTCCCAATAAATATTTATTTTAATTACCTATAGCAATAATCATTCCCTGAAAAAAGAACTACATAGCATTGTACTTTTCAATCAGATTCTGCAGTGTATTTTCCCCCTTTACTTCCACAGAGTTTTATTTATAATACCAAAAAAGAAGAAGAAGAAGAAAAATAAACAATTGATCCATTCATATCTTCGAAGCAATCCACTATCCAGATGATGGTTGATCAATAATGGGAAAAAGGAGGGTAGACTCTCTCCAAACTTTTTGTTTGCCTGTCCCATGAAATCTATTGCGTTGGCTTCCTATGAAATAAATGAAGAGAAAACTGACATCAGAACTGTAACATTCAACCACCAGTGGAAGAATATTTCAACCTTAGAACCTTCAGTCATGGATTGAAAAGGGCCTTCGCCAGAACAAAGGAAGTTCAAAGCCAGCTCAGAATGAATGACTGAGTTATAATTCATCAAAAGGTTCTGTTCCAATTCCTGAAACTGTGCTGGTATAACAGTTCATTTTAAAAAAAAAATCACGTCTCATGAGATTTGGCTTTTTATCCAATACCAAGATAACTGGATTATCAGCAATTGTTTTATGAGTTATCACAATTAACAATACACTTTCACCTATCACGTTTTCTTCATTTCTTTTTGTTTAGTTTCCCTAGTTTACAGATCCTTATCACCACCACTATATTTATAGATACTTATAATTTGGGAAAAAAGAATAATTTATGCACCTAATGACATGGACTCTCATGGGCTGGACAATCAACAAATTGCAATGATTTTCATGTTTATAAAACACAAGCCAAATATAACCAATTTTTTTCAAAGGCTTTTGAAAAAAATCTGATTTTTATAATGATTAAGTTGCAAATGAGTAAAAAAATATCTAAGATTTATATGAAAGTATGCAGTACAAATCTTATAAATAAGAAATCAAGAGATGTCTGCAGAAAAATAAAAAAATGGTATCTAAATTGATGAGTATGAAAGATACAGATGTTCTATTTTTGAAATTAGGAATAGCAACACCAAAACTGGTGCTTTCTAATTTTTTTCCAATTCTCATAATGAAAAGGGATGAAGCATGTTTGGAACTCTTAAGTTAAATCAAATTTGTGGGTTGTTTCCCTTTTTCCAACTATGTCTCAATATATTTAACCGAACAGTGAGAACAATTAACCGGTAGAACAGCTGGCCTTCAGAAGTTGTGGGTGCTTCATCACTGGAGCCTTTTAAGAAGAGACTGGACAGTCACTTGTCTGAATTTGTATTGGGTCCATTTAACAGAGGGTTGGACTGGAAGACCTCCAAGATTCTTCTCTTCTCTTCTCTTCTCTTCTCTTCTCTTCTCTTCTCTTCTCTTCTCTTCTCTTCTCTTCTCTTCTCTTCTCCTGAACTCAACTCAACTCAACTCTACTCTACTCTACTCTACTCTACTCTACTCTACTCTATTCCCTATTCTGTTCTATTCTGTTCTTATTATTCCATTCCATTCCATCCCATCCCATCCCATCCTATTCTATTCTATTCTATTCTATTCTATTCTATTCTATTCTATTCTATTCTATTCTATTCTATTCATTGCCAACCAGTGGGCTGGGGACCACTGGTGGTCTGCGAGAAAATTTTGAAGGGCTGCAGAGAAATGACACCCCCAAAGCAATTAATCCAGGTTGCATGGGAACACAAGGCTTGTGTCACTTGAATTGTGAACAACATGAGGTAGTGAGGGGAGGGGGGAAAGGACGGAGGGGGGAAACATGCCACACTTGCCCCACGTGTCTGACCTGGCCACTGGGCTGCTTCTTTCTGCTTCTTTCTTCTTCTGCTTTTAGCTGCATGCAAGGAAAGCAGCAAAAGTCTTTCTTTGTCTCTCCCAAACTCCACCAGACACAAGTCTTTGTGACCCCGCAAGGCATCCTGCCCCGAGAAGCTGTGCCGGCACAACAAATCTCAGAAAGACTCATTTCTGGTGGAGTTTGGGGGTGAGAAAGAAAGACTTCTGCTGCTTCTGTTGCTTTCCTTGCATGAAGCCAAAAGTCCCTCTCTCTCCCCCTGAGAACGGAGCTGGAGACGGTATCCTGTGATCCCAAATAAAGAATGATCGATTGGTAGGAAAATGAGGTGGGGAATTTTCCTGCAGACTTTTTGGGGGATTTTCCCAGGGTCTCTGGTCCATGGGATTTAAAATGATGAGTTTGGTGGTCCCTGAGGTCCAAAAGGTTGGTGACCCCTGTTCTGTTCTATTTCTGTTCTGATAATCCTTCAGAGACCTTTTCAGATTTTTGCATTAAATGCATCACAGTCCATTTGACAACCAGGTGCAGAGATTACAAATACTTTGGAGGTCAAGGTTTATGTGTGTGAGACCTCTAAAATGGGTGATCCCTCAATTTTAATAGCCAGCCACCAATACCCCCACTCAACATCTAAAAACCCATGCACAACAAGTACCATATAAATTCCACACACCGAGAGCAGCCCAAAGTACACACTCTGCTGAAGATGGGCTCCAATATAAGTCTAAAAGCTTGGAAGCCAAAACCTCTGGTTCCTAGGATTGACTCAGATTGGACCTCAGTTTTTAGTTTTTGTTGGTTTCTCATTTTTCCATATATAAGTTTGGTTTCTTCCATTCCTGAACTAGTAACTTTTTAAAAGTTCACACAAAAGGGCATGCCTCTTTCATGTTTTTTCTTTCAGTGGAACTCCTTGCCTCCAGAAGTTGTGGATGCTCCAACACTGGAAGATTTTAAGAAGAAATTGGAGAACCGTCTGTCTGAAATTGTATAGGGGGTTAGACTGATCAAGGGGGTTAGACTAGAAGACCTCCAAGGTCCCTTCCAAGACTGTTATTCTATTCTATTTTGCATCTGACTTTATATCCATAGGTTTTGTGAGCTGTTTCTTCTAACACAATGTAGTTGTGTACATTATATTTTCACGCTGTTATGGGAATTGGTATAGGGGTTTGACAAGTTCAGAAAAGCGCAGATTATGAGTGGGGACTGATTTTAAATTCAGCGTTGGCTTGCAAATGCAAATTTAGATATAAAGGTAAAGGTTCCCCTCACACACATGTGATAGTTGCTTCTGACTCTAGGCCCCCTCATCTCCCTTACAAAGCCGAAGAGCCAGCGCTGTCCGAAGACGTCTCCATGGTCATGTGGCCAGCAGGACTAAACACCAAAGGCGCATGGTGCATGGAACACTCTTACCTTCCCACCAAAGGGGTCCCTATTTTTCCACTTGCATTTTTACGTGCTTTCGAACTGCTAGGTGGACAGAAACTGGGGCAAGGAATGGGAATTCACTCTGTTAAGTGGCGCTGGGGATTTGAACTGTCAAATTGCCGACCTTTCTGATTGACAAGCTCAGCATCTTACCCACTGAGCCACCGCGTCCCTAAATTTAGATATATTCACTTTCAAATATAAGCTAAATAAACTTCTCCCTAGTCCTTCATGATGTATCTCCCAATTTACTTCAATGATTTCCATGCAAGGGAATACTTCCATAAAACTCCAGTACTCTTTCTTTCCAGTTCCTCTTTTTTCCAATTTCAAACATCATAATATCCTTGCCTCATTTCAGCAGCCATGATTCTTCCTTCTGAATGAGAATCAATTCATTAGCAGAGGTCAAATTATTTTGGATTTCCACATTTCAATAGGATATCATTGAGGCGGATGGATTCTAGGGTTTTTCCCGAGGGTCGGATCCGTTTTCTACTTTTCTGATCTTATAAGAAACAATCCAGTTAAAACCGGAGTTGAAAATGCTGGAGGAAAAATAAAATAAAATCTGAAGGAGAAATAAAGAGACATTCAGATGCCGAAGAAAGGACGTGTTATCTGAGACCAATAAGATTTGTCCAGCTTCACTTGACTTGAAAAATCTATTGCTGATGAAGTATGAAGGCAGAAAACACACATTATACAATAGAAAAAAAGTTGATTGTGCTAAGCAAGACATTTAGAAGAAAGGAGCTGCCTGAGTGATGATTCTGCAGGGAGATAAAGAGAGAGATTAAAGGAGTATCCTTGGTCTGGACATAACCAATTAGCACTAAAGATGGGCTAATGCTGCAATACAAGCCAGAAAATTCCAGTCTACAGGACTCAGTGATCATATGTGGGTGAAGTAGAATCAGCTGCTCCCAAAGGCCATTTTCCAGAAAAAACAGCTTTCATAGCAGAAGATGTGAAGAGTGAATTAAGTCCAGAATGAACTAAGTTTAGAGAACTGGAAGACAAAACATACGAAGTACAGTTGCAGGAATTGGGAGCATCTAATTTAATGAAAAGAAGGACTAGAGGTGACATGACAGCAGTATTCCACTATCGGAGGGGCTGCCACAAAGAAGAAGGGGTCAACCTTATTCTCCAAAGCTCCTGAAGGTGAGACAAGAAGCAATGGATGAAAACTAATCAAGGAGAGAAGCAAGGAGAAATTTCCTGACAGTTAGCAATAGCAATAGTACTTAGACTTATATACCGCTTCACAATGCTTTACGGCCCTCTCTAAAGGATTTACCTAGTCAGCCTATTGCTCCCAAATAATTTGCATCCTCATTTTACCCACCTTGGAAAGCTGGAAGGCTGAGTCAACCTTGAGCCTGGTGAGATTTGAACTGCTAAATTGCAGGCAGTCAGCAGAAGTAGACTGCAGTACTACATTCTAACCACTGCGTCACTGCAGCACAGTTAGAATAATTAATCAGCTCCAACACTGGAAGTTTTGAAGAAGAGATTGGATAACCATTTGTCTGAAGTGGTGTGTCTAGGCAGGGGGTTGGACTAAAAGACCTCTAAGGTCCCTTCCAACTCTTCTCTTCTCTTCTCTTCTCTTCTCTTCTCTTCTCTTCTCTTCTCTTCTCTTCTCTTCTCTACCCTACTCTACTCTTTCTCCAGGGTCTCTTCCAGTTT
Organism: Hydrophis major; assembly: GCA_033807585.1. Taxonomy (NCBI): domain Eukaryota; kingdom Metazoa; phylum Chordata; class Lepidosauria; order Squamata; family Elapidae; genus Hydrophis; species Hydrophis major. Next base: position 13,983,086 of record CM066335.1, on the reverse strand, counting down.
TGTTATTCTGATAAGGCCTTACTGAACAAGGCCCAAGAGGATATGTATCCCTTACTCACATACACATAGACGTATTGTGACCAAAAAAAATAGCCTGGAGAATGCTAAGGATCAATAGGTCTTGTCTGAAAATAAAAAATAGTTACAGGCAGCAGTTGGTCATGCAGATTAGGAGTGACTGGCTTAATGAAAACCTATGAATGGGGCTGTTCTTTGCCACAGACAGAAATTTCTCTGTGCAGATGAGCATATCCAATAGTGGCTGGCAAGTCACACGTAGAGCATGTGATTGGTAAACTCTTGAACAATAATGGGTCCCCCTATTTGGAGGGTTTGTGTGTCAAAATCCAGTTTTTTAATGGAATTTTAATGGCTCTCGTCCCTGCTCCCCATAGGAAAATAACATTATTCTCCAGGCTGTGGTTTGTTTTCAGGGTCCTGAAATGTTTTAGGGATGAAGCTTCTTTTAAACCCAAATGCTTACAGATAAAGTGCAGAGAGCCAGAATAATTTTAAGTGAGGGACTGTATTCCTTCTTCCCTCATACAGTGCCCCTTGTTTCAAGAAATGCTATTTTGTAGATTTACTGAATGCCTCTTGTCGGTTCGTCTATTTTTTTTAAAGTCATAGGATGGGAAGGATCTTGTAGATCAGAGGTGAAAAACCTCTGGCACCAGGTTTGCAGATTATTTCTGCAAAAACTTAAGCTGCTGTTGCTTAAGTTTGATCTCCCCATACCCCATGGCTGAGGGGCGGAAGGCTATATTGCTTTTCTTCAGATCTAAGCTAGTCCCTTACTATCGTAAAATTATCTGGCAGGAAGGGACCTCAGAGTTTTCCAGTCCAAACCCCTCTTCAAGGCAGAGCCTTTCACCATCCAGGACAAATGATAGTGCAATTTATTGTTGAACTAGCTTGATCCCTATGCTTCGCTACGAAACTATGTGATTGGGCTTAGTTTTGGGGGAGGAAAATAAGGGGGGAAAATTCTGACTCTGCCTACCAAGCATCCATCAGCATTTATCTGGCTAGCGTCCTGTCAGCGTGTGAGAGAGTTGAGGGCTGTTTGGAAACAGAAGCAGTGTTTGCTGGGTGAGCAAGAAGGAGACAGCAAGGAGCCTGGGCGTGGCTTAGCTGTTCTGTACTAAAGCTGCTTGGTGCTGTGAAACTAAAACTGAAACTCCTCTCCTCTGCTTGTGTTTTGCATTTGGAACAGATTTCTTTTCAGGTGGGGAGGGGGAGTAGAACTCCTTAGCATCAGAGCGTGTTAATAATAATACACAAAATACTAATGCTGTGATGGTCATTTCGAAAAATCCATTCTTAGTGAACACCTAGTAGCCAAGAGGAACATGCGCTGCCAAATTTCAAGTTTGCAGGCTTTATGGGTCTGGAGATTTTGTGATGATGTGTGAGTGGTATTTTGCTTTTATATATATAGATAGATAGATTATACAAGAAGTTTTAAAATATCTCCTTTTGCCCACCATCGTACTGCCAACCATATGCCTCTAGGAAGCCCACCAGAATATATCGGAACAGTAGAAAATAGACTTTTTTCATGGTTATTCTCTGGCAGCTGGTAACCTGAAGTCCCGAAGGTGTTTTTTTTTTCAAATGGCAGCTGTATTTCCTTGAAGTCATGTCATGTTTCCTTGAAGATGTTTGTCTTCTCATCCAAGAAGTTTCTTGGAAATTCTCAGTCATCCAGGTCAAAGGTGTTTTTTTCAAAAGGCATCTGGATTTTTCTGTGCTTTTGTTTTTGAATGGAATAGAATTCTTTATTGGCCAAGTGTGATTGGACACACAAGGAATTTGTCTTGTTGCAAATGCTCTCAGTGTACATAAAAGAAAAGATACGTTTGTCAAGAATCATAAAGTACAACGCTTCATGATAGTCATAGGGTACAATAAGCAATCAATCATATCAGGAAACAGTCCATATAAATTGTAAGGATACAAGCGACAAAGTTACAGTACTATAGTCACAAGTGGGAGGGGATGGGTGATAAGGAGTGATGAGAAGATTAGTAATATTGCAGGCTTTGTAAATAGTTTGACAGTGTTGAGGGAATTATTTTTTTAGCAGAGTGATGGTGTTCGGGGAAAAACTGTCCTTGTGAGTCTAGTTGTTCTGGTGTGCAGGGCTCTATAACGTTGTTTTGAGGGTAGGAGTTAAAAGACGTTTCATTTCACATCTAAGAAGCTTCTTGGGTTCTTGGATGAGAAGAACTTCCTGGATGAAAAGTGGAACCTCTTCAAGGAAAAACTAAGGAAGTCCAGTTGCCTTTTGAAGAAGCACCTTTAGGACAACCGTGACTGGGATTGACTGAAAATCTCATTAGATATTTAGTAACTGGAGGGATTTGAGTCCAGGTACTTTGGTAGGCCTGGTGTCACAGAGTGATGCTGGAAACTGGAAACGATGGGCCTTGCTAGCCAAAGCTTCTAATTAGCAAACCTGGAGAGAGACCAGAAATCATCTCAGAGTGGTGGTAGGGAGGTTGAGCATCTTGAAAACATGGAAAGGTAAATTGAAGGCCTGGGGCATCTCCTCGCTTGCCGTTGTTATGCTACCAACATTTTGGCAGGCAGATTTAATGATTCCTGGTTACCTGGCTTCCCAATTAATCTCCTGTCCCCAGACAGAGAGAGTTTAAAGAAAGGTCTTTGTCAGGCTTCAGGTGAACGGAGATGCTGCTTTGGCAGTCAGGTTCTTATCCTTCTCATGAGCCAAATAATTCATATTTAATAGCATGGATGCAGAAACTTCAGGATACTGTAAAGTTTTCTACAGCCCATCCATACTGAGCCCAAATACAGTTATATGAAGGTCATGTAATCACAAGGTGATATATTCTTATTTCTTTGCCTTTTTAAAAATCATCCTGACATTGCAATAAATGATGTATTTCTTGAAAAATAAGGCTGCACCAAAACCCTCCGATTTTACCACAAGAGATAGTCCTCAGCTCACAACGGTTCCTTTAACGACCATTCAAAGTTACAACGGCAGTGAAAAAAGTCACTTAACAACTTGTTTTGCTTAGCAACAGGAATTTTGGACTCAACTTGGTCATAAATCGAGCACCACCAAAGAGGGCCACTTGTGAGTACAATCCAAACAACAGACTACCCTAACTGTGAAGAGAATAAGAAACAGGTGGGAGAGAAAGAAATTTTAAAAAGAACATAATTCTTTTATTTCTCTACAATCCAGGAGTAATAGTTATCCTTACGAAAATTCCTGCAATTCAGTTTTTAAAGAACAGCTTTGAGTCCTGCTCAATCTTATTCTCCAGTTTTTCTGACCTACGAAGAACATATAAAGAATGGTTACTGGAATTAAGGTATGTCTAGTCTAATGGAAAGAAGAACTAGGGGTGACATTATAGTTGTGTTCCAATATTTGAGGGGCTCCTGTAAAGACATGGGGGAGGTCAATCTATTTTCCAAAGCACCAGAAGGCAAGAAACAATGGATGGAAACTAAGCAAGGAGAGAAGTAACCTGGGATGAAGAAGAAACTTCCTAAGTGGGGACAATTAATCAGTGGAACAGAAGTTGCCTTCAGAAATTGTGGATGCTCCAACATGGGAGGCTTTCCAAAAGAGACTGGACAACCACTTGTCTGAAATGGTATAGGTCAGGATCGCCTGCAGGAGTAAGGGGATTTAGAAAGCCTTCAAGGTCCTTTCGAACTCCATTGTTCTATGTTCTGTGTTCTTTTCCATCAATAGAGAGTCAGCTCAAATGCTGAGAGTTTACAGATATTGTTAAGCCAGCATTTAGAAACTGGTGAGGAGGCATATTTCCAGAGGCAGAATTTTTTCTCCTTATTTCCCTTCCCAGAAGCTAAGCCCGACCACATAGTTTCACAGCGAAGCACGGGTATCCAGCTAGTACCTTCTAAAATTGCTAATGGAGGACTATAAACTGCCATGAAATGGAACTGTAAACTGCCATGCAGTAAGTTGTAGGGATCTGTTTTTCTAGCCCTTAATGCAGATGCATTGTCCAAGCTGCAAATTCCTCGCATTTCCAAAGTTTTGGAGCCCAACAGAGTATTGGTTTGGCCCTCCCTTTGCTGCCTCCCTTCTTTCTTTGCCTGCCAATGTTTGTTGCATACTCATAATCAAACCAAGAGGTGTTTGGGGCATGCTGGAGGCATATAGCTTTAATCACTGGTGGAAAGTCTGTTGAAATACACTTCCTGCTGCGCTGGGGTGTTAATAAAACATCTGTCCTGGGGTATATATGATTTTGTTCTCTCTTTGGTCATACATCTCTGTTTTATTCTCATCAGAAAAATTTAGGCCTCCAAGTTTGGAAGTAAGCATAGCCCTAAATATAAGCACTTCCAACAAAGGTTTTTAAGAACCCGAGACATGAGGGGAGGGTCCCATATAGGCACAAACCCCTCTTCCTATTTCTCAAGATCCTCTCTACATTTCAAACCAGCTTCTAATCACAACTGAGGGCTAACTTGGGGTGTTTAAATTAGGCTACTTTCATTACTTCCAGGAACAAATAAGATAAATAGGCTCACTTTTCTGTTAGCCTGCAATCTGCATTTATTTGTTTGCATGTATGTACGATATGTAAAAGAAATAGTGGAATGGAGGCAAACCAAGGCACAGAACAATTGTAAGTCTCCTAGGAATCTTGTTAAAGTATTTTGTGTGCTTAGCACTAAATCCTTTTCGGTCCCGCATTGGGGGTGTCTGGAGGAGGAAGATGAGGTTAAAAAAAAAATTGAGCTGGTAGCCACAATCATGGAATAAAAAACTCCTTTTTGCATACATTCCACTTGTGTAACAGGTGTAAAAGAGAAACACTAACCTGGTGCTTGATACATCCAGCGGAAGGTATTTACTGTATTTTGGGTGCTTTCCTGGGCATGTATTTCCACCAAGAAGATAGTAGCACATGGTTCCTCAGATGGTTGTTGGACTAAGTCAAGTGCATCCAAGGACAAACTGGAACTGCTCAAATGAAAACCAACCACAACGAAGTGATCTATGGAGAAAAAAAAATCCCTAAGTGTTTCCTTTGAATTCTGAAGTCCTCAAAGTCTGCACACTCTTTTGTACCAGGGGGAATTATGTGAAGAAAAAAATACTGTATCACCCAGCCATGGATCAAGTCTATTCAGATTAGTTCGTGATTGTTGACTCTCTGGTCATGGGTTCTCAACCTATTGACGTTTGGACTACTTCTGTGAGCCAATGTCAGCTGCAGTGAATTATTGTAGCAATCAAGCCTGCTGAATATATTTATTTCAAAATAAAGAGCAGTGTTATTCACATCTACTACAGACAAGTCCTTCTGATATCAATACAAATTGAACCATTCTTCAAGTCATGAAAGCTAATTAGTCCACTTTATGCACATGCAAAATATGTAAGATGATGATGAAGAAGAGGGGAGGAGGAGGATGAAGGAGGAGGAGGAGGAGAAAAAGAAGAACAAGGAGGAGGAGAAGCAGAAGCAGAAGGAGCAAGGGAAGAGGAAGAGGAAGAGGAAGAGGAAGAGGAAGAGGAAGAGGAAGAAGAAGAAGAAGAAGAAGAAGAAGAAGAAGAAGAAGAAGAAGAAGAAGAAGAAGAAGAAGAAGAAGAAGAAGAAGAAAGGAAAGGAGAAAGAGGGAGGTGGAGGAGAGGAAAAGAAAAGAAGAGGGAGGTGGAGGAGAGGAAAAGAAAAGAAGAGGAGGAGGAGGAGGAAGAAAAAGAAGAAGAGGAAGAAGAAGAAGAAGAAGAAGAAGAAGAAGAAGAAGAAGAAGAAGAAGAAGAAGAAGAGGAGGAGGAGGAGGAGGAGGAGGAGGAGGAGGAGGAGGAGGAGGAGGAGGAGGAGGAGGAAGAGGAAGAAGAAGAAGAAGAAGAAGAAGAAGAAGAAGAAGAAGAAGAAGAAGAAGAAGAAGAAGAAGAAGAAGAAGAAGAAGAAAGGAAAGGAGAAAGAGGGAGGTGGAGGAGAGGAAAAGAAAAGAAGAGGGAGGTGGAGGAGAGGAAAAGAAAAGAGGAGGAGGAGGAAGAAGAAGAAGAAGAAGAAGAAGAAGAAGAAGAAGAAGAAGAAGAAGAAGAGGAGGAGGAGGAGGAGGAGGAGGAGGAGGAGGAGGAGGAGGAGGAGGAGGAAGAAGAAGAAGAAGAAGAAGAAGAAGAAGAAGAAGAAGAAGAAGAAGAAGAAGAAGAAGAAGAAGAAGAAGAAGAAGAAGAAGAAGAAGAAGACTGCAGAGAGGAGCAATTGAAGAATCTGATGGCATTTTCTGACCATCAAAATTCCTTTTGTGAGCTCCCATCTGCAGACGCACATAGAAGCTGCAAAAGAGCAAGAGGGAGAAGTATCATGCTTTGGTCCTTGGTTACCAGTAGATGGTGCTGATAGGAAAGTCATCATGGAACTTCTTATATTTTGGCTGGCTGTGATTTCTTTGCTGCAGAGAGACCTTCTCTCCTTGGCTTCCTTTCCTAGCAGCCAGACTGTAAAAATAGCTCCACGCGGCTCGGTTCACTAGAGGGGACACCAGGAGTTATTTATGACATTCAGAAGATTACCGAAAGAGCAAAGTTAGGCAGCCATTCAGAAGCCACAAACAGAAATGGCTCCTGGATTGATTGCGTGGTGGGGATATTCTCAGATTTGCTAATGGAAACGAACCAAATGGAGATTTTTCATCTTGGTCACTGGTGGTTCAATTATAGGCCGGCACCTCTAGGTTGAGGTTGGAAGGTGGGTTGCTTCCCTCAGGCTCTGGCAAGGAAGGAGGAATTTCTGGAAAACAGCTGGACTGGGATGGCTACTTGACAACAAGACAAAGAGCAAAAGTTGTGTGGAGCAGTTTGAATGAGAGCAGGATGCCAACTCCACAAATTATTTCTTTTCAGGCACTGGGTTTTAATTGCAGAGCTCCCTATTGTAAATCTAAATTTTCAGGTAGCTTTACTTTTTCATATTTATGTGCAAGGAGCATGCCTTTCTTATGCGCATCTTCCCAAATCAATTGAACTCTCCCTCCTCCTCCTCCTCTCTTTCTCATTCTCTCTCTCTCTTCTTCTCTCTCTCCTCCTCCTCTCTTTCTCCTTCTCTCTCTCTCTTCTTCTCTCTCTCCTCCTCCTCTCTTTCTCCTTCTCTCTCTCTCTTCTTCTCTCTCTCCTCCTCCTCTCTTTCTCCTTCTCTCTCTCTCTTCTTCTCTCTCTCCTCCTCCTCTCTTTCTCCTTCTCTCTCTCTCTCCTTCTCTCTCTCCTTCTCTTCCTCCCCCCCCACAGAGTGCATCAGAATGGAATCCATTCTGATAGATCTTCTAAATCCACTCCAACATAAATCCATTGAGGATTTACTGTGTTCCCCTCGATGAAACTAACTTTTGATTTTGTCGTTATTCAAAAAGAGTTCTCTGACGCATAGTTATTCTTCAACAACAGTATGCAGTCACCTTATTGGTGAGAGGGGCAGCATATACATGTAAATAATAATAATAATAATAATAATAATAATAATAATAATAATAATAATAATAATAATAATAATAATAGCAGGTGAATATGCATATACATATCTGATAACAATCAACCATTTTTTCCTTAAAGCAATATCCCAAATTATCCATTTCAGTCCCAGTCCTGCAATAACGTCAACATATTATCCCCATACCTTCTGCAGCCCTTCAGAACACTTTTTTAAAAGGTAGGGGAGAAATGTAATGCTCACCTCCAATTTGTTGTCAATTTCTTTTTCTGTATATATATTTCATTTTATTTTTAAATATACATCAGCATCAATACATGAACAGTGTGGCACATGGGTATTGTTCATTTTGATGCAAATAACAATAATAACATTAATAAAATTTGTTACATTAGTCACACTTTTGTAATCTTAGTGTTAATACACATTTGCATTATTATTTAGTTGCTCAGTATTTTAATGTGCCATTCTAATGCCAATCACAATATTATTTGAGCATACATAGTAATACTGTATTTCAATCTCTAATCTTTCCATCTGGTTATTGCTTGTTGTCAATTTGTTGTCAATTTCTGTCCTCTTTGACATTATTAAGTCTTCTTGGAGTTGAGCCCAACCTTTGATGGTTACATGGAAATCACTGTGCTTTTTCTCTTATTTGGATGCTTAAAAATCATATATACTGATACATAGAATCATACACAAATTATTCCAACTAAAATTCACCTCCTGAAGTATGCACCACTCAGTAGCCATGAGTTCAACTGTTGCCTTATTGTGTCCAACAACCAGCCAGCAGCAGAAAATAATTACTGTCATTAATACAAGTTAGATAAATTGTGCCACTTCAAAAATGGGAAAGAATTGTGCTTGGCCTGTAATTTTTTCAGCAAATCATCTGAATTTACTCTTCTACAATAAGATCTAGAATGAATGATACACTTCTTTGACTATCTGGACTGGAATTCTCAGATCAGCAACTGCATACAAGTTTCTTTGTATTAGGTGAAATTACAATTTTGTTTTAAATAAGGAAGGGTTGTGTGAGGTCCACACTGAGTAGCCTTCTTGATACATTCCAAATTTAGCTTCTGCCGTGGAAGGTATATAGAAGAGAACTTTCTAATCCCATCCAATTTCACAGTTCTCTAAAATCCAGAGATAAAGAACATGAAGGCCCAGTGGTATAGAGAGAAAGTGGAGAAATAGCTGCTCAACTGACATGGAGACATTTGTGGAAAGACAAACTAGAGATAACGAGGAGCCGAGGAAGCAGATTAGAAGAAGAAGAAGAAAAAATGGGCAGAAGCTAAATGACTAACAGAGAACTTCGAGGACTTAAATATCAAAAGAGTTGAGTGCTATTGGCACAACAAATAAGCTGTCCAGGATAATCAATTGTAAAGGAATTTAGAGATGGATTTGGGGAAGAGATCTTCAGGGGGCAAGATATGAAGAAGTGATTCCATTGCTTATTGTACCCTATGACTATTATTAAGTGTTGTACCTTATGATTCTTGACTCTTGATGAATGTATCTTTTCCTATATGTATACTGAGAGCATTTGCACCAAGACAAATTCCTTGTGTATCCAATCACACTTGACCAATAAAGAATTCTATTCTATTCTATTCTATTCTATTCTATTCTATTCTATTCTATTCTATTCTATTCTTCTTATTCCTGCTCTATTCTATTCTATTCTTCTTATTCCTTCTCTATTCTATTCTATTCTATTCTATTCTATTCTATTCTATTCTATTCTAGTCTAGTCTAGTCTAGTCTAGTCTAGTCTAGTCTAGTCTAGTCTAGTCTACCCAGTCTCAAGATGGAAGCCAACACAAACAAGAGACCGGATACAATTTGCTTTGATTTTGTTTAGCATAAGATGGGACCAAGAGAAACTCCAAACAGGCTTTCAATTATTTTTCTCTCTGGATTTTGAAAGGTGGGTAACATAGTAAGGGCCATTGAACAGGTAGGTTTGAATTGTCTACTTTTGGTCCAGCAGGTAGAGGTCTCATTAACCTCCCATCAAGTACCAAACATCCCTGAGGATTCTAATGCTGATTAAAAACACACAACAGGCTGGCCCCTATTAATTATCCTGCCTAGTTCTACAGGGTATAGTCAAACCATGGTAGAAATCACTCCCTCATTCTCTCTCGGACAGACCTACACCAGAAGGTGAATTTTCCTTAGCACATCTGGATGCTACTTCCATCCTGATAGGGCTCAACCAAACCTGTGACTTGTACTGTTCTCTGGGGGTGTGTTTCAACTATCTCAGAAACTTCGTGTGTACAAAGTCTCATCATTATCATTATGTTTAGCATTATTGGGCGATGACTCCTTTGATCCTGGCCTCTGCTCAATAGGAGAAATTCATAAGGGCACATTTTGTTCCTTCTTGGGTGGGGGGCAGGTCAGGTTTCCTTTCTTTTGTAGAAGTGGCTTAATTTTGACTCTTCCTTGAGGATTTCCCACTGACGCCCATCAGCTGCTGTGGGAAATGGGATGCCAGAGTGAGCAGGGCTCGGGTCTGAGCTGAGGGAATAGCTGGGGAATGGACAGAGCCAAGAGCTGCGCATTCTCCAGAAAGCTAAGAGGGCAGAGAGGAGAGGTTATCAAACCCAGAATGCTAGGAGTCAATATATAAAATTTCACCTCTTGGGTAGGGGAGGACGCTGTCTATGGAATCCTTTCCAGGGGTGGAAAGTTGCTGATTTAAAAACCAGCATCTTTTCCCCAGCTGGTCAACTGGGGAAAAAGAAGAAGAAGAAGAAAAAAGAAGAATCTTCCTCCACTTTCTTCTTCTTCTTTTTTTGTGCAATCAGAGAGAGAGAGAGAGAGAAAAACGTTCACGCTCCCTCTGTTCTTTCTCTCCCCCCTCCTCCCCCTCTCCTATATACCAGTGGTGTGTAAGATCGGAGCAAACTCTCTGCAGAGCTCATTACGCGGATGCCCCAGTGCTTGGGTGAGGGCAACCCAGTCCTGTGTGGACTGATTCGAGATGATTTGTATTTAAGGCATTTGGCTTTTCAGGGAGCTCATGCGGAGGAGGCACTCGCACAAATTAAATAATTGAAGTAGCAAGATGGGAAGGGTGTGTGTGTGTGTGTGTGTGTGTTGTTTAGGGATAGAACCAAAGGAAAAGAGAATGAGGAAGAGGAAGGGGAAGAAGGTGGCATACAACCAGGGCTAACTTAGCAGGAGAGGAAGGCCAACATGATAGAGGAAAAAAAAAATGCAACAGAAGAGAATGTCTGTAGCTCAGGATTGAAGTGTGGAATTCTTGGTGCTCTCTGAGCTTGCTTGCTTGCAGATCTTTCTTAACCCCACGAAATAACGTGATTTTACATCTGCAAGAACCAAGAAATCCATAATGTTTTTTAAAGGATTTTGTACAATCACAAGACTGCTTTGCAGCTTCAGGGGGTCCATATTTCCTAAGCTGCAAAATATTTCAAAAAGAGGTCTTTTTGAGAACTCTGGGTCAATTCATTTGGAATTATTTCCAGGGTAAAGCATGGGCAAAACCATTTATGAAGGGATCACAGGACCAGGCAAAGATGCAAAGCTGAAATCTACCCAGTTTGGGGCTTTTTAAACGGTGACATTTCTGTTTCAGTTCCTTTGGTAGGTTTGGTTTGCAGTAATGGTGTTGGAGAAGACTCCTGCGAGTCCCTTGGACTGCAAGGCGATCCAACCAGTCAGTCTTAGAGGAGATCAATCCTGACTGCTCTTTAAAAGGCCAGACCCTGAAGATGAAACTCAAAGACTCTGGCCACCTAATGAGAAGGGAGGACTCCCTGGAGAAGAGTCGAATGCTGGGGAAGATGGAGGGCAAGAGAAGAAGAAGGGGAGGACAGAGAAGGAGGGGGATGGAGGGAGTCACTGAAACAGTTGGAGTGAGCTTAAATGGACTCCAGAAGATGGTAGAGGACAGGAAGGCCTGGAGGAATGTTGTCCATGGGGTCATGATAGGTTGGACACGACTTCACAACGAACAACAACAACGAATATTGGTGTCCATTTTCAGATTAGGTTTATCTCACCTGGGTTGTAAAACAAAACCAAACCAGATGCCAATCAGATGTCAGGAGAGGGATTACCCCGTTTTTTGATAGGACAATACACCCATTTTTCTTGAATCTGGGCAAGGCAGTCAGAAAATGCTTGAATGCTATGTAGAAAGACCAAAAGCAACTCTCCTCAAAGAAAAATGGAATGGCAAACTATTTTTGTCTCCATGAAATTGTCCATGAATTCAGTTTTAAGGAAACATCGCTCTTCAGCTTACAGAATGCTTAATATAACTACTCCTTTTTTAAAAAAATAAGAAAATATATCTGGAAAAAAGAATGCTACCCTTCTTTGGCAGTTTGATACCAAATGTTAGCAGCTTGGTCTTAAGCATGCTTGAGAACTAGAGATGTAAGCACACCGGACACTAGCATTGTCAAAAGAATGTTCTATCTCCCTCAAGTTTAAAATTACCAAATTTTAAAAGAATAGAATAGAAAATAATGGAATGGAATGGAACCAAACTGAACAGAATTATTTGGCCAAGTGTGATTAGACACACAAGGAATTTGCAGAGATTTTTTTTATTTATAGTTATTTATTTGTTTGTCAAACATGTACAAGATAACAAGTATATGTATGGACATTAACATAAACAAAGGAAGTAAATACAGATCAACAGGGACAGTAAGACAGGGATGGCAGGCACACTGGTGCACTTATGCACTCTCCCTTTAAGGACCTCTTAGGAATGGGGTGAGGTCCATGGTAGACAGTTTGAGGTTGAAGCTGTGAGGGGTTGAGGCTGTAATAATGGAGTCAGGTGGGGCATTCCAGGCATTGACCACTCTGTTGCTGAAATCGTATTTTCTACAATCGAGTTTGGAGCGGTTTACCTTGAATTTGTATCAGTTGTTTGCCCGTGTATTACTGTGGTTGAAGCTGAAGAAGTTGTTGACAGGCAAGATGTTATAGCAGACAATTTTGTGAACTATGGTTAGATCATCTAAATTTGTCTCAGAAAATCTCAGTGTACAAAACAACAGCATAGTAATAATCATCATACTAACACCAATATTTGGTATTATACAAATAACAATCACATAATTATCAATAAAGATAACAATTGTTATAATTGTTATAAATACTTACAATTATTACACATAACAATTATTAATTATAATAACAATTGAGCCATTAAATTCATGGATTGAGTAAAATAATGTTTTAATGCTGGAAAAAGTTTTTTTGGGGGAAGGGGTTGTGTGCACCTGTGTACATATTTATATTCAGTATAAAGTTTTAGAGAATGGCTGCTAAGACAGTTCCACTCCTGGTGCTCTCCAAGGTCATGCAAATTAAGAAATGCATTAGGAGCAGAGTGTGCAAAGAATTTATTAAAATCTGCCCATCTCAGATCTAAATCTGTCAGATGAGTGGTCCAGATGAAGCAATCAGAAGAGGTAGGAAATTGAAGCCCCAAATCAATAAATTTAGACCATCACCTCTTTCCTAGCCACTACTTCCCTTCAGAGCTCAAAAATGATTCTAGATTCTGTCGCCCAGTCTTGCCTGAGACCATTTACAATTGGTTCATAACATCTTTGTGCAACTTCAACCCAAGACTTGATTCATTTCTGGAATGGGTAGACCAAAAGGAGAGGTGCTTTTTTTTCCCCAAGAGGCAACTGGACTGTCTGGTTTTTCTTTGAAGAGGTTCTGCTTCTTATGCAAGAAGCTTCTTCGGCTCTTGGATGAGAAGTGAAACGTCTTCAAAGAAAAAGCAGAAAGTCCATTGCCTCTTGGAAAAAAGCGCAAGATCTGGATGACTGAGAATCTCCATAGACAAAAAAAAAGCTGACTTATATGTGCATCTGGCCTTCAGAGTTTAGGGAATCTTCATGTTTAAATGAAGAACCTTCAAGATTCTCAATGAAGATGTTCATGGCCAGTGTGTGATGATTCGTATCAGTTACACTGTCCAGTGTGTTCCTCAGCCAACGCGATAAAGGGATAATGCCACCCCACTTCACTTTGCCTCATCCTGGTCTATTCCATTCCACTCCACTCCACTCCAGCTACACCTTTTTTGCCCCTACTTAGAGCAACAGGTGCTCCATGATTGATGTTGTCCAAATTAATCTAGAACAGTGTTTCTCCATCTCTTTAAGACAGGTGTCAGTGTTCCAGAAAAACTCGACCCTAACAGATAACTCCGAACCAGACATCTTCTCAAAGTTCCTTTTTATTAGAGTAATAAACGGGCATATCTGGGAAATCCCCAATCTGAAAGTTCTGGGTTTGCCTTCAATACGTAAAATATTACAAATCCACCCCCTGCACCCATCATTGCATCACATGCCCCAATCACCATCCGTCCCAACTTGAGACGTCCCCTCAACCACTCCTCAGCCAGGTGCAGAAATAACATGACCTTGACATTAAAAAAGAATGCTATTATGTCTAATCACATACGCTCCATGCAATTCCCCTCTCCCAGCTTCCCAGGCTCAAGAATGTGGCAGCGTGGAAGCTTCTGGTGTTAATATGGCTTCCAAAGCTGACCGCAGTTGGGCTCCAACTCTTCAAGAAAGGAAGAGGTGGGGAGGCCTGACTCATAGAATCACCAAGTTGGACACAATTGTATGGATAACATCATCATCTGAGGCCCTCCCAGATGTCATCCAGAGTTGGTGTCAAGCCCGAAATTGACATAAGTGTAGCCATTTTAGTTAGTCTTAGTATATATTCTTTTTCTTACTTTCTCTGTGGCAGTCAGGGGGGGAAGTGTTCCGGGCTTGCCACATTCCTAAGGGGCGGGGGAGGAGTGGAGATAGAGTTGTTTTGGCTAGGTGATCTTCCTTCCCGTGGGAAACAGGCTGCCTTTGCTTGGCCCCTTTGAGATGGAGATTCATGACATCAAGCAACGTTGAATTACTTCTGTTGGGGAATGTGACTTTTGGGGGTTGTTTCTAACTTGTAATATTGTGGGGTAATTCTGGGTTGGGTCAGATCCGGAATTACCATGGACTTTGCCAATTTGATGCTTTCCTAAATAAAAGAAATCTTTTTTTGAAGATGGACTTTGTACTTTTCTTTTTAAATGGATTTCATTGCTTGGAAACCTGACAGTTGGTCCAGTAGCCCTCCAGATGTTGTCAAGTTAAAACTCCCATCAGTTTCTGCCAACCTGGCCAACTTTGAAGGGAGTTGAACAGCATCTGGGGAATGAAAGATTGCTTAGAACAGACAGGAATTTGGTCTTTCGCTCCACATCACTGGGAAAGTGTGTTTTACTCCTGAGGTTTGAAAAGGAGATGCTGTTCTGTAGGGGTAAATGCAAAAATGGCTCCTTCCCAAGTTTTCATAGAGACTGGTAGTTGGTGGCAGGCAGTGTAAGATAATGGCTTATTTGGCTGCTCTAAAGTCTAAAGTCATTTTGAAATGCAGATTAACCTACCTTCCAGAGGGAAGGCTGGAAGTGATGTTGTTTAAGTGGCTAGCTAAGAGGTTTATGGGAAGATAGAGGCAGATAGAGAGAAATACTCCAAGCACGTGCAACTTCATGGTTTAAATATGCTTAAATGATGGAAAAAATAATAATAATCCAAACTATTGGAAGACCAAGGAGCCAGATTCTGTTGCTGGAATGCTAAAGGAATCACCATTTTGGCTAGCAATAATACATTTCTTGGCTTTTGAAATGCTGTGATACCTTTGGTTCGTTCTATTGCAGAAAATAAAAAATAGCAATCCACGATTATTTATTTACTAGTTGTATAGCCGTGCTTTGCTACAAAACTACATGGCTGGGCTTAGTTTTGGTGGAGGAAAATAAGGGGGGAAAGATTCTGCCTCTGCCTACCAACATCCATTGGTATTCATCTGGCTAGCGTCCTGTCAGTGTGAGGGCTGTTTGGAAACTGAAGCAGTATTTGCTGGGTGAGCAAGAAGGAGACAGCAAGGAGACTGGGTGTGGCTTAGCTCAACTGTTCTGTACTAAAGCGGCTTGGTGCTGTGAAAGTAAAACTGAAACTGAAACTCCTCTCCTCTGCTTGTATTTTACATTTGGAACAGATTTCTTTTCAGGTGGGGAGGGGAGTAGAACTCCTCAGCATCAGAGTGTGTTAATAATAATATACAAAATACTAATGCTCTGATAGTCGTTTCAAAAAATCCTTTCTTAGTGAGCATCTAGAAGCCAAGAGGAACATAGGTGCCAAATTTCAGGTATGTAGCCTTCACAGTTCTGGAGATTTTGTGATGATGCCTGAGTGGTATTTTGCCTGTTATAGATATAGATTTAGCCTGTGATGAGAACATGACAGAAGAGAAGTAAACATATACACACAATCCACATGTAATTATGTACAAAATTTCTACAGGAATATGGCAGTGGCCTCATGATCCAGCTATCCCCTGGTGTTTGCTTCATGCAGTTCTTCTAGGGCAAGGATCTCCAACCTTGGTGACCTTAAGACTTGTGAGATTCTGGGAATTGAAGTCCACATGACTTGAAGTCACCAAGGTTAGAGATCCCTATTCTATGAAATCAAAGAATGCACATCACGGGCAATCTTGCTCAATCTACTTCAGAGTTTGCATATCAGCACCACAATTGCAACAAGGAGGATCTTTCCATCCCCACTGATGCAGGACAAAGGCACATTTTTCAGTACCAAACCTTATTCTGTTCCCGCCTCCTAGCATTCGTTAAACTATATGTATTCCCTGGGAGATGATAAATGGGTGATAACGGCTAGATGTAGTTGTACTGCCCTCTTGGGGCTTACGGTCATGACAAACAGAAATGTATAAAGTAGTAATCCATGATGTTATTTTCAAGTGAGTTGGCCGTAGCAAGTTGGCCACCCTGAGTTGTCCTAGACCAGTGGTGTCAAACTCAAGACCCATGGGCCACATCTGACCCATGGGGTGCTTAACAGATAACAGATAATCAGAGTTGGAAGGGACCTTGCAGGTCATCTATACCAGGGGTCCCCAACCACCGGTCTGCGGACCGGTACCGGTCCATGGGTCATTTGGGACCGATCCGCCTACTTTGCTTCGGTGCCATCTTGTTCCGACGTGCTGGATCGAGCACTGTTTTTGATGCCGTCCCTCAGCCTCGCTCGACCAAACACGTCAACTCCATGCTGTGCATGGCTAGAGAAAAGGGAAACATATAGTAGGCATGGAGAAGCTGCTCTCCCTAAGAAGGAGGCTCCTGATTCGCCGGGCTTACGCCAGGAGTTCTGTGAGGCTCTGGTGAAGGGAGGCTACGCTGCTGCCGATTACCTTGATCCCAGCCTGCACGAACTCCCTCGCCCTCTTTGGAAGCGGCCGGCGACCTGGTCAAGGCTCACGGGAAGCTCTTCTTCAATTGCCTCACTGACACATGGCTACAGGCCACTCAGGTGAGCGGCAGGAAATGGGAGCTGGGCAGCCACAGATCAGCCGTCTCTCCATCTGACGGCCTCAGCAGAATCTCTGCCTCCCAGCGTACTTGGTCCTCCTCCCGCAGGCTTCCCTGGCTCCTTGCCAAGCGAATTTTCCACCCCAGCCCAGCAGGGCCCTCGCTGCCTTCCCCTCGCCTGGCCGGCCAGGCTCCTTGGGCAACCCAGCTGCCTCGTGCCGAGAAGCACGCTGCCAGGCAGGGGTCATGCGACTCAGGGCAACACGCCACTGCCCGGCCCTGGCGAGGGAAAGCAGCGGGTGCTCCCCAGGTGGCGGCCTCGGCCCCGCCACCAGGAAAGCGGCTGCCCAGCTCCGGAGCTGATCCACACCTGACCGGCTGGAAAGTAAGGGTGTGTAGCATTGGTGTTGTGTGTGTGTGTGTGATTTCTTGGCGTGCAGCGCGGGGTCTCTTTCGGCCGGTCTCAATTTTTTTTTCAAAGGGGAATATCATGCTTGTATTAACCCATGATTATTAAAGCCAATCCAACTTTGATTATAATTAAATTAAGTCATAACTAGCTTTTCAATGAGTGGAATATATAATAAAATATAATCAAACAAACAAATAAATAAATAATTTAAAAATAAATAAATAAATAAATAAAAACCCCTAACCGGTCCTTGAAAAAGTGTTTCTGCGTGAAACCGGTCCCTGGTACAAAAAAGGTTGGGGACCACTGATCTATACCATTTCTGACAAATGGCGGTCCAATCTCTTCTTGATAATCTCCAGAGATAAAGCTCCCACAACTTCCGAAGGCAACTTCTATTCCATTGGTTGATTCCTCTCATTGTCAAAAAAATTTCACCTTATTTCCAGGTTAAATGTCTTGTTCAGTTGCCATCCATTATTCTTTGTCTGGCCTTTGGGTGCCTTGGAAAATAGCTTGACCTCCCCCCTCTCTATGGCAGCCCCTCAAATATTGGAAGACTGCTCTCCTGTCTCCCCTGGTCCTTCTCTTCCCTAGACTAGCCATGCCCAGTTCCTGCAACCGTTCATCGTATGTTTAGATATGCTTAGATCTGGCCCATGGGACCACCCTGGAAAAAATGAAGGACTAGCCATCAGTGTCTCTGCCAGCAAAAATGGAGCTCAAGAGGGCTATGAACTCCATTTTTGACCCTCCTGAGCTCAGTTTTCTCTGGCAGGGTGCTCAGACCACCATAAGCACCCTGGACATGAGTGACATTGAGTTGGCCATGCTAACCCTGGCCACATCCACCCAGCCTTCCCCCTCTGAGGTCAAACACAACCCTGATGTGGCCCTTAATGAAATTGAGTTTGAGACCCCTGTCCCAGACCGCGCTGCAAATCCTATCACTCAAGAAATTCTGCTGATGGGCTCCAAGAGACGAATATTTTCTGCCATGGCTCATGCCCTGTGGAACATGGTGCCCCTTGAGGTGAGATATTCCCCCACCCTTTTGGCCTTCCTGGAGGACCTTAAAACTTCCTTCTGCTGGTTGGCTTGGAGCCTTGATGAAGGTACCCTATGCTGGAGAAGGTTGGTGGAATAATAGAGAAAATTTTATCTCACTCCATTTGTGCTTTTGGTCCTTGGTCTTTGTCTGATTCTTGTTCATTTTAATGCTTTTATATCTATGCTTTTATTAAGTGGCGGGATTCAATTTTTTTTCCTACTGGTTCTATGGGTGTGGCTTGGTGGACGTGGCTTGGTGGGTGTGGCAGGGGAAGGATACTAAAAAATCACCATTCCTTCCACATCCCACTAACCTGCTTTCCAGCTCCATTCTCCTGTGCAGGGCAACAAAAGAAGATCCAGCCAATCAGCTGGGACTCAGGAGGCAGCGACTAGATGAGAGCGGGGCCAATCAGAGGTGGGATTTGCAAGTTCTCCAAACTACTCAAAATTTCCGCTCCTGGTTCTCCAGAACTGGTCAGAACCTGCTGAATAGCACCTCTGCTTTTATTATTGTTGTAATAATAAAATAAAATAAAAATATTATTGTCCCAGAGTCGCTGTGGAGAGTGGGATGGGTGGCATATAAATTTAATAAACAAATAATAGCTTCCGGATTCCACAACTGGCAGACCAATTCTAGGAGGTGTTATCTCAACACAAGAGAAGACTATCTAGTTGGAGAAAGCACCAAGAAAAGCTATTCTGGAGTAGCAGATCCCATGACGCTGATACATTTCAATATCTCCTGAAAGTTGGAGTCTAAGCCTTCTTTGTGCCAACTCTTTCCCTGCAGAGACAATCTGAGGAGTAGGAGGGAAAAGGAACCAAGGAACAGCACCCCTCCCAATTTCATTGATAGAAGTGTTTTCTTGGCCATTAGCACCAACGGTAAACATTTTACAACTCAGCCACCCAAGGGCATCCACACTGTAGCCTTAACTATGTATTATTAATAGAGAGCTATTTATTTATAACATATGAAATAGGTCATAGAGACTTCCCAACTCTGCTCTCATGTTTGAGTCTCTTTTAGGGCTGGATACATCTGGTTTATCGCGTTGCTTTGAAGCAGCTAAATCAGAATAACAGAGTTGGAAGGGATCTTGGTGGTCTTCTAGTGCAGTGGGCTGGGGACCACTGGTGGGCCACGGGAAAATTTTGGTGGTCCACAGAGAAATGTCAGTCCCAAAGCAATTAATCCATGCTGCATGGGAACACAAGGCTTGCGTCACTTGCATTGCGAGCACCACGAGGTAGTGAGGGGAGGGGGGAAAGGGTGGAGGGGGGAATTTGCCCCAATCACCCCACGTGTCTGGCCTGGCCACCAGGCTGCTTCTTTCCGCTTCTTTCTTCTGCTTTTGGCTGCATGCAAGGAAAGCAGCAAAAGTCTTTCTTTCTCTCCCCCAAACTCCACCAGAAATGAGTCTTTGGGACCCTGCAAGGCATCCTGCTCCAAGAGGCTGTGCCGGTGTGACAAGTCTCACAAAGACTCGTTTCTGGCAGAATTTGGGGGAGAGAAGGGAAGACTTCTGCTGCTTCTGCTGTTTTCCTTGCATGAAGCCAAAAGTCAGTCTCTCTCTCTCTCTCTCTCCCTCCCTGCCCCGGGAACGGAGCTGGAGCTGGAATCCTGCGATCCCAAATAAAGAACAATCGATCGGTAGAAAAATGGGGTGGGGAATTTTCCTGCAGACTTTTTGGGGGATTTTCCCAGGGTCTCTAGTCCATGGGATTTAAAATTATGAGTTTGGTGGTCCCTGAGGTCCAAAAGGTTGACGACCCATGTTCTAATCCAACCCCCTGCTCAAGCAGCTATACCATTCCAGACAAATGACTGTCCACTCTCTTTGTAAAAGTCTCCCATGTTGGAACATTCGCAACTTCTGGAGGCAAGTTGTCCCACTGGTTAATTTTCTAACTGTCAGGAAATTTCTCCTTAGTTCTAAGTTGCTTCTCTCCTTGACCAGTTTCCATGCATTGTTTCTTGTCTTGCCTTCTGGTGTTTTGGAAAATAGGTTGACTGCCTCTTCTTTGTGACAGCCCCTCAAATAATACATAGAATGGGTTTTGCAGAAACCTTTCCAAATAAGCATGGGTGGATTTCTCCTTCTCATCTAGATATGAATGCATTCTGTAGAGGTATATAACATAATTCAGAAAAATAATAGGGCTCCTGAGCTTTCCAAACCAATTTTTATTCACATCTTCACCAGAAAGGGCATGAAGAAATATTAGCTTCACTGTTGATCTATTGCTAAGGCTCAGTTATGACTAAAAGGGGGCTAAAACCATCTTCACAAAAGCTTATTTTTCCAGTCAAAGTTAAAGCTAGTACTGTCTACTGGGGAGAACAGTCTCAAAAAGATCTGGGGAATTTTGAATGAGTCACTTTAGCAGAACGGAACTGAAGAATTTTTCTAGGAACACCTGGACTTTAATTCTAAGTACAAGTCCTTTTCCAAGCCAAAGTGTTGAGTGGACCTTCAGTGCAAGGAAGAGAGCTGCAATTCACATTTTTAAAAAAAAAAAAAAAAAGGATGAGAGTTGCTGTGAGGATGGCAATGAAGCAAAGTGGGTCATATTGCATCATATTCGAAGTGAGGCCAGGATGTTCTTTCTTAGCTTTGGTTTCATGGTTGCCTTGGTGCTGTATTGGTTAGTGTGCTGTACTGCAGGCCACTTCTGCTGACTGTTGGCTGCCTGCAATTCAAATCTCACCAAGCTCAAGGTTGCCTCAGTCTTCCATCCTTCCTAGGTGGGTAAAATGAGGAGTCAGATTGTTGGGGCAACATGTTGACTCTGTAAAACCACTTAGAGAGGACTGGAAAGCGCTATAAGGCAGCATAAGTACTATTGCTATTTACTGGTAAAGGCAGAAGCCCAGTTAATCTGTTTTGCAATCCCTTTGAAGATGCCAACCGTGGTGGCCAGCAAACCATCAGAAAACCTGTTGTCCAGACCAGCGGTTGCCAACCAGCGGGCCTCGAGAAAATTTTGCTGGGCCGCAGAGAAATCTCACCCCCCCCCAGCACCCTCCAAAAGCAATTAATCCAGGCTGCGCAGAAACACAAAGCTGTGCTGCCCACATGGCCTGTGGGAACCCTCCCCATCCACTCACTCCTTACCTGGCAAACTTACCTGCTAAGTTGCTATTTTTTTGACCATCATCTGTTCTCCTGTGCCGGGAGATTTAGATTAGCTAGCAAGCCGGAAATGATTAGATGTCTTGCTTTCTAGCTAATCTTTAGATCTTCGGCTCTGCTTTTAAGCACAGCCAAACCTCTCTTAGAACTGAAGGTTCTATTATTCAGTGCAGACTCATAGCAAGCAAATTTGAGAGACTGAGCCAATGGCAGATAGATAGATCACTGAATGATTCTATGAGCAATTCAATCAGCCTGCCTGCTTTGCCTGCTTTTGGATAAAAGTTGCTCTTTTTTATAAAAAGTTCAATATTTACATACATGGTATGTTGTGAGTTAATTGTATGAGTTTGCTTGCAAGCAAATTTTATGTGACAGACTGAACTAGCTGATGGCAGATAGATAGATCACTGAATGATTCTGTGAGCAAGTCAATCTGCCTGCCTGCTTTGCCCGATTTTGGGTAAAAGTTGCTCTTTTTTTAAATAAAAATTCAATATTTGCATACATGGTGTGTTGTGAGTTAGTTTTGTGAGTTTGCTCGCTAGCAAATTTTATGAATTTGCTTGCAAGCAAATTTTATGTGACAGACTGAGCTAGCCGATGGCAGATAGATAGATCTCTGAATGAATCTGTGATTCTGTGAGCAACTCAATCTGCCTGCCTGCTTTGCTTGATTTTGGGTAAAAGTTGCTCTTTTTTATAAAAATTTCAATGTTCATATAAATATTTATAATATTTACATGCAAGCCATGCCCAGCCAGTCACATGACCACCAAGCCACACCCACAAATTAGGCCATGCCTACAGAACCAGTTAGTGGTCCCTGGGATTTAAAATTATGAGTTTGGTGGTCCCTGAGGTCCAAAAGGTTGACGACCCCCAGTCCAGACTATTGTCTTTAAAACTTGTAGCCCAGGGCTCCTTGACCCAATGGGCTTTTTGAAATGCAAATGGCAGAGATGGAGAGGAGGAAGGGTCTTCACTTTTGTTTCTGTCTCTCATCTGGCTCATGATTAGTAAAATGAGTCTCATTTAAGAGATTAGAGAACTTCCTGTTTCTTGGTGGTATTGGAAAAATAAGCGATTCAGTGCATCACAGTTAGCCATCTCTGTTTTAATGGGATGATTCTTATTTTCCAGCTCTAACTTAAGCCTTTCGAGAAATGCAAGCTCCCTTTCTTTTTTTTAAAGAACACGAACTGCTCAAGTGCCTCTCTCAGCTAGTGTACCACAAAGTGCCAAGAAAAAGGGAGCTGCAAATTTGCAGCAGGAAATTCTTGGACCTTAAAAGTCCAAGGGATTTAGTTTCATTTCTTTCTGCCTAAATGTACCAGAATCAAAGCATGCCCACCAAGTTTGTTATTCTGCTGCTCTAGGGCTGGAGTGTTACACAAGAAGCAAAATTGTCTGTCCCACCAAGAGCATCAGAAGTCCAAAAACCATTATGTAATGTATTTGCTCTGATGACAAAATGTAGTGCACAGTATAAGCAAACAGAGTGTTTTCTTCTTTTTTATTTTCTACCAGCCGATAACCCGTGTTGCCCAGATATTTATTTATCCCAGTCCTGTATTAGACAGGAAAATCCTGCCGTTAGGACTCACATTGTTGTACTGTCTGTTGCACAGTTCTTCTATTCCTCCACAAGAGGGAGCCCTGTGAAGCCATTACCATGGCAGAAGCCATTTTAAGACATCCCCACCCCCACCCTAAGGGGTATTGGGGTGACTTACCCTGTTCTGACCTAGGCTTCGTAAACCATAATTATTCACAAACTTGTTTTTTTTTTTAAAAAAAACAAAACCTATTTTATTGCAACACTGGGAATTGCTTTCATTCCCAGCAGGAATTAATCTCAAACAGTCCCCCGAAATAAGCACCCACCTTTCAGTTCTGTGAAGTGCTGCCAAAAACAGAAGTATCAGATGAACTAGAGAAACCAACCGAAGTACAAGAAAAAGCAACTGAAGTACAAAGAGCTTCAAGGATGACTCGGAACTAATCAAACTACTTTGCTTCCTGCAAAGGTTCTGTTATCTTTGCCTGACCTTTATCCCTTAGGGGAGGGGCAATCACCTCCCAGCCTTACTCCTGAGTCACCTCTTTTGTCTTAGCTACTCTTGCCTTCTAGCAGCTCTGCACACACATGCACTGGGAACAGGCTCCCTTGGATCCTCTTCCTCACTGCTGCCTGCAGCCCACTCCCAGATGGTCCTGGCCCCATCTCTGCATTGGACAGAGGACCCTCGTCTGAGTCCTCTCCAGAATCCCTGACTGGTCCCCGTTCTTCCCCACTGTCCGATTCTGCTGCTGGCTGCAACAGCTGCAGGCGAACCACAACATAACCCCACGGTATTTGTTTCCCGAGGATAAGTCATCTGTGTACCGAGTTTTGTTGAAATTGCTCGAGGCAATTTCCAGAGTTATGCTGGAACATTCATATTCTTAATGTCTCTAGAAGATAGATTAACAGAATAACTGAATTGGAAGGGATCTTGGAGGTCTTCTAGTCCAACCCCCTGCTCAAGCAGGAGACTCTAGTATATACCATTCCAGATAAATGGCTCTCCAGTCTCTTCATAAAAGGCTTCGGTGATAGAGCAACCAAAAATTCCACTGATTTATTGGTTAGGAAATTTCTCCTTAGTTCTTCGTTTGCTTCTCTCCTTGTTTAGTTTCCATCCATTGTATCTTGTCTTTTGTCTTGCCTTTATTATTATTATTATTATTATTATTATTATTATTATTATTATTATTATTATTATTATTATTATTATTATTATCATATTACCACCATCTTCCCTTTAAAAAAAAAAGGAATAAGTTCCAAGAGAGGAAGTAGAAAGACATGAATGATTCATAGATGCAAAATGTGTGTGTATTGGGGCCAGGGAGATAGAAAAAGAGAGGAAAAAGTAAGATTAAGACTCAGGGAAGCTTCAAAGTGATCGGAGACAATTTGATGTCCTGTGCTTGGTTACACCACCAACCCACTAGGGAAGCCCTGTCAGATCCCTGCCCCTTTCCTGCCATTCCCACTCCCCCTTCCTCCTGTCTCCTCCTCTCCACAAACAGAAGCTCCAACTTGGGAGTTCAAAGTTCACCATCGTCTAATGATGCAAAGGGCTCTCCGAAAACCTATGTGAGTGGCATCTGCTTAGTACGTCTCGACTTTCCCCTGGTGAATTAGTCCAGTTTTTTTTAAAAAAAAAAAAAGGCAGAGGAAGAAGCAGGAATGAGATGCGGGATCTGAGCAGAGGAGGGGAAAATGTGTTTTAGAAATTCTATGGGTGATGGATGTCCTTTGATTCTGAATATTCAAAAAAGGAGAAGCCCATTAGATTTAAGCGGATGGAGATTAATAACGTAGATGCTTTGATTTGCATTCAAGGGCTGAAGCTGAGATATTATGGGAGGGCAGGCAGAAAATAGGCAGATATGCACACAGACACACAAAAGCAAATTCCATCCATTCATCCATCTATCCGTCCATCCGTCTGTCTTTCTCATAGGACACGGCTTCAATTTAACCACATCATTTAACTCCACCTCTCTTCTGAGGCTTTCTGTGAACAATTCCAAGGAGTGGAAGATATTTCTACATGTCTACTGCTCGTGTGGAGATATTGAAAGAGAATTAGGACCACTGCAGGAGCTCTTTCTGGCTTAGAAAAAGCTTCAGGTTGAGGTGAAACATCTCATGGCAGTCAATGGCAGCACATTTTCAACTTTATGAGGAGGAAGCGAGGTAAGTCCAAGTTGCTACATCTGGCAGGAGATCTCTCTGGCACACACAGGTCCTTTGAGACTTCAGAAGACTAAGATTGCTGTGTTTCTCCAGATCTCAACCAAGATGCTTTTCTATAGAGCAGGTGGCAATGCAGAGAAGGGATTTTTCCAGGGTCCCACTAAGTGGCATTGTTTTATGGAAGGAACTCAAGGCATGTCCTCTTTGTGAGATCCGATAGGACAGATGGAAACAGTTGGAAATAGGAAGTCCTCTATGTACACACACAAACACACATGTTCATAAATCTGTATATCTTTCCAAAATTCGATGGGGGCATCAAAAGGGAACTTACAATGTAAGAACACAAATACTACCAATCTTATCCAAATGGGTAAGAAAATAACTTTAATTTTTTAACTGTTCCTTATCACAATAATAGTTATGCACCATAATATCAAAACACTTCCTCCAAATGAAATATTTCCTCCAAATATTCCCAAAAAACCATAGATGTTTTTTCCACGACAGATATTTTCACTCAAGGGAATCACAATTACTACTATTACTAGTATTACAATATGTATGACTGTCTGAAGGCCAGCAATGGGCACACTACATGATGCTTTTATTGGTTTATCTTGGTTCTAAATATTGTGGAATAAGAGGAATCCCACCGATATGTGTGTGGAGCAGGAAGAGGCAAATGGGATCCACTGCTTAATCTCCAGATGGTTTTAACTTAGCAAGCAAACCTATTTTCAATTGTTTAATGATAAGTACAACAAAATGACACTGCCTCCAGCCCAAGACTTTGTTGTATTGTTAAATTGAAGAAAGCCAATCTGTGCACATGGCCAAGGATAGATTTGTGTATGGAAAAATCATTAACATCATTCCTCTTTGATACTTAAACAAATTCCTGAGCTCAGAATTCTTTAATGCAAATTCCACTCTTTGCACTAGATTTGGCTGTTGAACATAGGCTTACAGTAAAAACAAAACAACAACCCATAAATGTGATAAAGCTGACATCTACCTAGGCTTGTGACATTTGTGTGCATAAAATATTGCCGTTTTTCTGAGTCTAAGAAGTCCCAGAACACAAGATTTTTTATGTCAGTGGCTCTGCCCTAAAGACAACCTCTGGGTCCTTCTATATGGATATATTCTACTTTGGATTCTGCACTGGAAACATGGCCCTTCCAAGAAGTGCTCTGACCTCAAACACAGGCGAATGGACTTCCAATAAGTCATCCCATCAACTAGGAGAAGCCAGTGCATGAAGTCAAACTGTGCAGGATCTTGAAAATGTTGAATAGGATGGCAGCAAGATTGTCATTATGGTTTGGCAATAAAGCAATGGAAGTTGAGAAATAGTTGTGCTCCGGCTACAGAGTTGCTGTCCGTGGTGCTGAATCCGAGGTCTCTGGTGTTTGCATAACAGAAAAATGAAACTCTTTGCCAAATATTTTGGGCAAAGAAATCTAGTGAATGCTATTTATGCAGTTGAAGGAAAAGTTCATCAACAATTCCTTAAAAATAGACCTCTTCCCTAAGAATGGTTATCATACTAATAGAGGGGACATACCATGGATGATCTCTCCTGATGTCTTCCCTTAAGATTTAACACAAAGAAGAACCAGAAATGGTACGCATAGTTGAAAAGATCTGAGGACAATAGAATGGGACATATATGCACATTATTTGACCAATTTATAATGGTAACACCACACTTTCTCTCTCCAAGATTCTCTTCTCCTTTGAAGAAATTTCTAAAGAAAGTTATCTTTCAGGCTGAGAATAGGACAGGAAAAAATGCAGGACAATACCTATCCACCCCTACGTTGAAGTATCAATAGGAATTCTGCAACTGGCTTTGCTGCAGCCATGCACTCTACTGGATGACTTTTTGGTGAATTATCTTTCTATATCATCAGCTAGAGAAGATGTGTGATTTTCCCCCAGCCTCTGAATGATAGTTATCAAAGTCTATTCCTCCCACCCCCATATGCATTCACACCAGAAATGCTGAAAACTCAAGTATATCTGCACAACACATGGCAGCAAGATCAATTAAGTGAATTTTGTTCCCATATCAGTAGAATTCAGATATACCCTTTGGATGTACTGTTTAATTTTGCATGTCCTTCACGAGCAAAACAAGGTGACAAATTCCACTGCATGTTTTCATATTTTCTTGGAGGACATGGAGTTGAATGAAGCTTCTAAGTATTCAAAGGCAACACTTTCTAGAAGCCAAATAGTTATTCTCCATTTTTTCAGTCACTGTGTCTATCAACTGGCAATCCATTAATACAGTGTGTGCATTTAATTCATGCAATGTTTATGAAAATGTGCAATAAATAAAGCCAATGAGCACATAGCCTGGTTGAGCCATGGGTGACAACCTTCTGAATTTTTAATCACACAAAGGGGGACGGGTGGCATAGACTTGTATTAATAAAACTAGTTATTGTATTTGATTTTTTTTTAAAAAAAAAACTAGGCATGGCATTTTCAGAATATTACAGCAACAAACAGAAATATTTCAGTTCCTTTGTCTACTTTTCCTTTGCTCTAGAGCAGGGGGCTGCAACCTTAAATGCTCAGACCCATTTGGACCCGTTTCCCACAGAAAAGAAAACCCTGGAAGCCAATTTAACAACCGTTGTGACTGGGTTGGGTGTGGCCAACTCGACGTCACTCACTCCCACCCAGTCACCTCTTGCTCTGGAATATGGAGCGAGTCTCCATCCCCTGCCATCTCCTTTACCTTCTCAGGCCAGGCAAGGAGTGATGGGGAGGGGAGGGGAGGGGAGGGGCCAGGCAGTGGTGGTATCAGCCGACAGGGAGCTGCAGCAGAGGGCCAAAAGAGCCGCATGTGGCTTCAGAGCTGCAGGTTGCCGACCCCTGCTCTAGAAAATGGAAGAACTCTACAGTACTCTGCTTATGTAGAATGCTGGCATTCTAGAGCAATTGTTTCTTGGCAGCAAATTGGACCCATATAATGCTGGTAGTTAGTGGAAGTTTGAATAATGAGATATTCAGTTTAGAGTGAATTGTAAATCGATATGAGATTTTGTTTAATGCAAGCTAAAATCCAGTTCATGCAAAGCTAGTGCGTGCAGCATTTGGGGTTTTAAACACTACTCATCTTTGTCTGTACAAAATGGAGAAAAATAAGATTCTATCAGAGGAAATGAGTACAAGGTTTTAAAAAAAAGAACCCAACAATTTCATTGGAGGCATGGCAAATTAATTACATGTCCTTGATTTTGTCTTTTTTACTAGTTTATAATATAAAATACAAAAACAAATAATAGGAAAAATGGTGGAGGGAAAAGGGAAGGGAAGAAGGGGGAAAAAGAAAGAAAAGGCATTGAATTCCAACTCCCTTTGGTGCAGTAAATAAGATAATAACATCAAAGGTCAACTTTTTAGTTTTACATAATGATATAAACTAGCCATTTCTATAATAGCAAATCTATCTAATCGGTAAAACCCAAAATCAAGGTTTCATTTTTTTTTCCCCACCTCAACCACAAAATCCAGAAATAGTTTCCAAATAGAAACAGTTGGTGTTTTTTTTTTCTTTTATCAAAGCAGTCAATTTAGCCATCTCTGCTTTACCATCAACTTTTGTAGCCATTTGTCCATGGTGGGAATTAAAGTGTCCTTCCATTTTTGTGCATGAAGTAATCTTGCTGCCATCAACATATATAACATCAAAGTTCCCACGTACCCCCAAAATTCCAAGTCTTTTTCCATTCAACCCAAAATAAAAGTTTCTGGTTTTATCTTTATATTCACAATCTTCTGTATTGGAATATGAATCCTACTCCAATATTTCTTTGCTTTATTTTTTTGTCCACCACAAATGATAAAAAGTCCTTTGTTTACATTTGCATTTCCAGCATTCATTTGAAGTATCTTAAATACATCTCTAACAGAATAGAAATGATGACCACAGCAAATACAGAAGAGCTGATGAGAAAAATAATAAACTGGAACCTCTCCAGATAAGGAAAGGATGGGAGATTGCCCACATGTGCTCTGGAAGGTTTCTCCTTGTGAGGAAATTCCAAGGCTTGAGAGGTGGGAGATGGAGCTGCCATCTTGCTTATAATCACAATGGAAACTTTCAAAGGATTGAGTTCATTTTCTAATCACTTTTGGAAATTGCTTATTATGTGGTCCCAAAGTAAATATATAGACAACTTCAAACAAAGCAAATATATAAATGACTTCAAACAATTTACATTAGAAACCATTTTACAATGAATCTCTCTAAAATGTCAAAATGAATCAAACATTTTAAAAATATATAATGTGGGAAGTCACTACAAGGACAAGAATAATAAACAGCCAACATGATGGAAATAGTCTTTGTTTTTTGCAGAAATCAATAGTCTTGTATTCCAGATGAGTAAAATCAGGATATTCTTAACAAATCCTGGCTTAACGCTAAATTGTGTGATGATTAAATTTTTCTCCAAAATGTGTACATGTCTTTTTAATGATCAAACTTTTCCTTCCACTGGTCTGTTGTTACAAAAAAAAGAAAGAAAAAAGAAAAGAAAGAAGGAAGGAAGGAAGGAAGGAAGGAAGGAAGGAAGGAAGGAAGGAAGGAAGGAAGGAAGGAAGGAAGGAAGGAAAAAATCCACATAATTTCCACTTCCAATTTCATGGTTTGATTACAAAAGCAGAGCTTACAACATCCAATTCTTGTACGACCACTATGAGAAAAAAAACAGTCACTCTTTGTGTCACTTTTTTCTATTAAGTTTTACTAAAAGGCTTTTGTGATCTACAGACTAATTCCTCAGTTACATTCTATGCACTCTGGCCACCTAAGGAAGTGAGCTGCAGTTCACAAAGGCATTCAATAAAGTATGTTGGTCAGAAGAGAAGGACTATCAAACCTATTCTGGTTTTGTTTTTTGCTTCCACATGCTAACACAGCTCTCCACCTACAATCCGTCAACCAGTAGTAAACCCAATAAACCAATAAGACAATGAGGAATCTAGCTCAGTTCTCTTATTAATTCTACAACAGGTAATTTTTGACATAGAATACATAATGTTCCTTTTATTTTTTTTCTGATCTTTCATTACAACTGCTCCCACTACCCTTGTTTCTACCTCCAGATCTGTGTTTCATTTGACAAACTGTGAGCTTCCCTCTCTGGTTCCTTTTGCACTTGTGTTTTATTGAAAAAGAAAAAGCAGAGCCAACTTCCAAACAGTTGTTTTCAGGTCTTCATCCCTTCTCCATGTTTTCACTACCAAACTAGCATTTGCACTAAGCAGGTTCTCTGATTGGCCACCCCTGCAGATTCACAAGAAGTTCTGAGATGCTTCACTATTCAAATAAAGAGAGATTAACTGAGTTGGAAGGGACCTTGTAGGTCATCTAGTCCAACCCCCTGCCTGAGCAGGAGACCCTACACCATTTCTGGCTGTCCAGTCTCTTCTTGAAAGCTTCCAGTGATAAACCTCCAACAACTTCCAAAGGCAACTTCTGTTCCATTGGTTGATTGTTCTCACTGTCAGAAAAATTCTCCTTATTTCCATAGTTGAATCTCTCCTTGTTCAGACATCGGGACCTTGGGGCAATCCAACCCCAGCCATTCAGAAAAATAAACAACATCTTGTTGACATGTCATGTGAGACGGTCTTCTCCAATCTACCCTTCTTTCCCCACAATCTGGACAGGAAAATGGGTGAAACACCAAGGCACAAACTTTGTCCTCCACTTGAAGGAACCATGGGTCCCCAAGGGAATAGCGAAAGGGGGAGAAAGAGAGTGTGCAGGGTTCAAGGAGGAAGAAAGTAGAGGGGGAACAAAACAGCACTACAGGAAGTGAATGGTGTTAATGAAAAATTCAACAGGGTTGGGCCCAGATGCGTTGGCAAAAATTGCTGAAGCAGAGATGATTAATATTTAAAAGACTGGCTGCTTCTTGGCTGCGTCTTACATGCAGATTCCACACATACCCATATATATGTGTGTTTGTACACACACCCATTTCCACTCCTCCCTCTTTTCTACCCCCTCGTTCCTCCCCCCCTCCATTGCCTTGATCTCCAGAATGTTGCATTTGGGACACGTCCTCCAGTGATTAAGTCCCTCGTGGTGAAGGAGGACCTCAGCTATGACCACCTTTCCACTTTTTCTTTGCTGGGGGAAAGAGGAAGGGTGCTCCTGTCCCAATGTGCCAAATTTGTGGGAAGGCTAAGCAGAGAAAATGGTTAAAGCACATCATGTATATTTAATGGGAATGGAAAAGCAGCTTGTCCTATTTAGTCACATTAGATGCTCTGTTAACCATATGTGTGTGTGTGTGTGTGTGTGTGTGTGTGTGTGTACACACACACACATATGCAGACAAACCAACATGAAATGCTTTGGAGAAACAGAGATTGGCGAGTTCCTGTTGAAAAGAAGAAGGCTTCGCTTTCCACTATGGCTGAAAGACTTTGGCTTCATCATGTATGTTTCATAAGATGCCGCTTACACAAAAAGTTTTTTAAGCTCTTTCTGGTTAAAGTGAGTTATCTAAAAGCAGTGCAGCAGAGACTACATAAAGAGGCTCATCGTGGGCTTTAGAATCCATGGTTATGAAAAAGGGCATTGCCTGCCATGTGGTTTTGGCTCTCAAGAGGGAAGGGAGGGAGGGAGGGAAGGGAGAGAGAGAGGAAGAGGGGGGGAGGAGGAGGAGGAAGGAGAGAAGGAAGGAAAGAGGGAAGGAGGAAGGAAGAAAGAAAGAATGGGAAGAGGGAGAGAGGAGAAGACAGGAAAGAGGAGGAGGAGAAAAGAAGGAGGAAGGGAAGGGAGGGAGGGGAGGGAGGGAGGGAGGAAGGAAGAAAGGGAGAAAGAATAGAGGGAGGGAGGGAAAAGAAGAAAAGAAGGAGAGAGGGAGGAAGAAGGGGAGGAGGAGGAAAGAGAGAAGGAAGGAAGGAGGGAAGGAGGGAGGGAGGAAGGAGGAAGGAAGAAAGAATGGAGAGAGGGAGAAAGGAGAAAATAGGAAAGAGGGAGGGAGGGAGGAGAAGAAAGGAAGGAAGAATTTATGATAGAAGCATTGCACAAGACTGAAAAAAATGGACCTGTGCTATTTTTACAATTTGTATCTCATCGTCAAAGTCTTAAAAATGGTTAAGGATGTCCACAGTGGAGACATGAAATATTTTTAAAAAGAGAATCTAACACGATAAGTAAGCAAACCCTTTAACATTTGGTTTAAACAAAGGGCTTTGCTCTCTGGCAAGGCCCATTGCCTTCATTAGTCTGTTTGACCTACACCCCATATTCCACTGCCATTGCATGAAGCAAACCTCCAGAAGCCTGTCCTTTCCTGAAAATGGGCTTCTGGAGGGAGCCATTGAAGTGTGAGAGGAAGGGACCCAGTGCAAGTGTAACTCCCTAATTCTCTGCTAAGTAACTGCTACCCCTTCGTGTTATTGGTTTACAGGAATTATTGAATGGGAATTTTTAAAAAAATGTCTTCAAGTCAGTGTTGAATCCTGGATCAGCCCTTGCAGTTTTCCTGACAAAGATTCAGACCCAGATTGTTGGGGGCAAGATGCCGACTCTGTAAACGGCTTAAAGAGGGCTGTAAAGCACTGTGAAGTGGAATATAAGTCAAAGTGCTATTGCTATTTTCCTTCCTTCCTTCCTTCCTTCCTTCCTTCCTTCCTTCCTTCCTTCCTTCCTTCCTTCCTTCCTTCCTCCCTCCCTCCCTCCCTCCCATCCATCCATCCATCCATCCATCCATCCAACATGCACAGTGGTTAGAATGCAGTATTGCAGGCTAATTGTGCTGACTGTCAGCAGTTTGATTCTTACCAGCTCAAGATTGACTCAGCTTCCGTCCTTCCGAGGTGGGTAAAATGAGGACCCAGATTGTTGGGGACAACAGGCTGATTCTGTAAACCACTTAGAAAGGGATGTAAGGCACTATGAAGTGATATATAAGTCTAAGCGCTATTGCTATTGCCCGCCCTCCTTCCTTCCTTCCTTCCCTCCCTCCCAGTGGTTAGAATGCAGTGTTGCAGGACAATTCTGCTCACTGCCAGCAGTTCGATCCTGACCGGCTCAAGGTGGACTCAGCCTCCCATCCTTCTGAGATGGATTAAATGAGGACCCAGATTGTTGGGGGCAAGAGGCTGACTCTGTAAACCACTTAGAGAGGGCTGTAAAAGCACTGTGAAGTGGTACATAAGTCTAAGTGCTATTGTTATTGCTTTGTTCCTAAGGCTCAGAGGGAAAGATTGGCCCAAGGTCACCCGGGAAGGCTTTATGTCTAAGGCAGGACTAGAATTCACCATCTCCCAGTTTCTAGCTTGATGCCTTCACCACTTCACCAAACTGGCTCTCTGAATGGGAATGTGTTCAATTAAAATCAAAAGGTGACCACAAATTCCTAGAGCTAAGACATCCAAGATGTACAAATGGGAAGGAAAGACCAAAGTAGGTGGGTCAGCTCCAGACAATGTGACAATCTTTTTTGTCCCTTCTTAAGAAAACATTCCAGTCACAAACAAGCCAAAATGGAAAAAGAACTATCCTGGGTCACCTTACAGGGAAGATGGGCAGCATAAACATCTAATTAATGAATAAAATAAAGAAAAGAATAGAACAGAACAGAACAGAACAGAATAGAATAGAATACTTTATTGGCCAAGTGTGACTGAACACACAAGGAATTTGGTACAAATGCTCTCAGTGTACATAAAAGAAAAGTTACATTCATCATGAGTCAAGAACCATCAGGTACAATAATTAATAATAGTCATAGGATACAATATTATAGAATTGAAGAATATAGGAATAGAATTTAAATAGAATGGGATGGGATGGAACAGGATAGAGAGTAGAATAGAATAGAATAGA
Source organism: Hydrophis major (assembly GCA_033807585.1). NCBI lineage: Eukaryota > Metazoa > Chordata > Lepidosauria > Squamata > Elapidae > Hydrophis > Hydrophis major. The sequence continues at coordinate 13,948,956 of CM066335.1, read as the reverse complement.
ATTCTTTTATTGGCCAAGTGTGATTGGACACACAGGGAATTTGTCTTGGTGCAAATGCTCTCAGTGTACATAAAAGAAAAGGCACATTGGCCAAGAGTCAAGAATCATAAGGTACAATACTTTATGATAGTCATAATACAATAAGGATGGAATGGAATAGAATAGGAATAGAATAGAATAGAATACTTTAGTGGCCAAGCGTGATTGGGCACACAAGGAATTTGTCTTGGTGCAAATGCTCTCAGTGTAAATAAAAGAAAAGAGACATTCATCAAGAATCATCAGGTGCAACACTTAATAATAGTCATAAGGTACAATAAGCAATCAAATCATACTAGGAAACAGTCCATATAAATCGTAAGGATACAAGTGACAAAGTTACAGTCATACAGTCACAAGTGGGAGGGGATGGGTGATTAGAAGATTAATAGTAATAGTAATAATTAAAAGAGAAATGGGTGTTCTTTCATTGCCTGCTCGCAATAAATAGGGATGATTCTAGGGGGGGGGAGAAAAGAGTAACAGACAGAATTAGAGGCACAAAGAATAAATTTCTTTCCCTCTCCCAGTTGAGTCTTAGGTGGGCAAAGGTCAAGTGTGTTGAATTGCAGTGCTTGGATTTGGAATCGAATCAGTGGTGAAGGCAGGAGGCCTCCGGGTCATGGTGGGACTGAATTAAGAATCCTAGCTTGATATCGCCAGCTTTCTCTGCCTGTCTCTTTTCCCCCTGCCTGCTCCCCATCTCTCTCTCACATCCAGTGAGTTATTAAGAAGATCAAGAGATGAACTTGTGACCTATTATCAGGTGCTGGCAACAGAAAAGGACCAAGGGACTGGGGTGCATGCATGCATACGAAACCCAAGCGAGGGTGAGGTGAGATTAATAAGAAGCTTTCAGGGTCCGTAGACAGAGAAGTTGTAATCTGGAAGCTGAAAATCGATACAGAATGGCCAGAATGGACAACTAGAGAGCGACATGTTATATTGAAAGTGATTGGATTTGTGGTCAGCGTTGAGAAAATAAAACACTATTTACATGGAAGAGAATATCTGGAGGTCAGGGTTGAACTGTGCCGTCCTTGATGCTTATCTGAGCTTGGTGGTATTCTTGCAGACGTTTCATTATCGAACGTGGTAACATCATCAGTGCTGGAAGAGGGTAGAGCTTGTGGAGAGGAGGAGGAAGAGTACTATGTTGTCTTTGATGCTCTCTGAACTTGGTTGTTTTTTGCACATATTTCATTATCCAACTAGATAACATTATCAGTGCTAGAAGGGGATAGAGTTTGTGGAGGAGGAGGAGGAGGAGGAGGAGGAGTATGGAGTCCTTGGTGCTCTTTGAACATGGTTGTTGTTTTTGCAGACATCTCATTACCCAACTAGGTAACATCATCCATGCTGGAAGGGGATAGACTTGGAGGAAGAGGAAGAGGAAGAGGAGGAGGAGCAAGAGGAGGAAGAAGAGGAGGAGGACTATGGAGTCCTTGGTGCTCTTTGAACATGATTGTTATTTTTGCAGATGTTTAATTACCCACCTAGGTAATATCATCCATGCTGATGAAAACTATGAAGTTCAGAGAGCTCCAGAGAACCCACACTATTTACATGGGTGTTAATCCTCCTTTCTCATGTGGGAATACTCTGGAAATCCAAAGACTATTTAAGCTTATTGCAGTAAACGGCATCCTTCTTCTGCATCTCAAGTCTAATACAACAAGGTCCATGGCCATGTTATTCCTTCTACTTGTGTTCAAGGAAATGCATCTTCAGATCCTCCTGCCCAAAGCAGAAGAATCCAGATCATAAGGAAAAGGACTGAGCATGACAGGAATAAAAGGGGTGAACTCTACTGCAGATGGGTAACTTTACTGACTGGAGTTTGCAAATTGCCCTCCTCTGTCCCATGTCTTTCTCAGTCCTCATACTTCCACACAAGGGCCTGAGTAGCACTACTCATAGCAAAAGTAAGGAGGATTAAAAAAAAAAAATCCATCATCCTGTAATTGTTCTGCCATGTTGCCTGCACATGGGTAGAATCGCCGAAGTGGGATGTCAGAACTCATGTTGAACTCATGTAGCAAATGTTTGAAGGCATTTTCTCCCTCTCACCCGTCTACCCGTCTGAACCAACACAGCTGGGAGACAAGTTTCCCCACCTCACGGAGAGCCAAGCCTTAGTCAGGCATTAATAATGGATTATTGAAACCAACCAGCTGCAAAAATGCTGCCTCTGTTCTCTCAGATTAATCTCACTCCTGTGAAGAGCAGCTATCGATTTTGTGAGTGATTCCTTCCTTCTTCAACTAAAGGGCACCTGCAGCCAGTGTAGCACAATTGCTGTGAGATCTTTATGGTCCTCTGTCTGAGTTTTGCTGGATTGTCCTACTCTCGCCTGGTGGCAAACCATGCGCTAACACGAGGAGGTCAAAGGCAGCTCCAATGCATTTTCACTTTTGGAATAGCAGAAAACTTGCAGACAGAATGACTAGTGAGGGATAGCTCCATCCTTTCCTGCAAATCTACCTAACTCTGCAGCTTTTATAGAACCAACAGACATGAAGTATCCTTTCGAATTTTTATTTCTTCCCATGCAGCTCTCTGCTTATAAACATATGTATCGAAGATTAAACTGTGCAACCACCAATGAATATATTAGCGTTCTTACCCATATCAGCTTTTCTGAAATTCAGTATGTATAGTTGTTAGCATTCATCTTTAGCTTTTAGTTAGCATAGACATCCTTATTATTTGGCTAGGTTAAGTAACTCCCAACTTTCTTATGACCCTATAATCCCTTAATTTGGGATAGACTCAGGGCCAATGAATGGGGCTGAGCATTTACTGGCCGGATGCCCTCCCTGACACCATGCAGAGTTCACAGCAGATATTTTTTCTTTGCGCCCTAAGAGAGAAACCTTTGCCGCTATCCAGGATTGAACTCTCAGACTTCCGAGTGGGAAGCGAACATCCTCACCACTAGGCCACCATGCCACTGGTTAAACAACCCTCATTGACAATTCTTCTATTTTGCTTGAGATTAAGCTAAGAAGAGCCAGGTTCTTTGCATCCTTTCTTTTGCAAAACAAGAAGTGTTTTACATGTTTATTGAAAAGTTGAAGGAGTAACACAGAAGAACCACTGAATCCTCAAAATAACCTTCTGAGATAGGTTGGATTAACAGGATCAGTCTAAACAAGAATCAGATCTTTTTTGTGTGGCCAGGTCATGGAGACATTACCAAGTTTGGCAAACTGATGAAGGAAAATGAGCAGAGTCCTAATCTATCTCCATTCCTCTGTAGTCCAAAACTCCATCCTAATCAGGAATTAAATAAATTGGTCTAAATGGCTACTTATCTCTGTGTCTAGAAATTACTCTTTGCTCTGCATTTCCTAGTATATATAACATTCCTTTTTCCTAAAGTTATGAGACGACAAGGGTTTTGACTGATACTTTCCAAGTTGGTTGTATAGGTCGCATTGTTCAATGATATTAAACCTTTGTGGGGAAATGCTATAACTCCCCCTCACCTATTTTTTCATCATCCGATCTGTCAATATTTGAGACTTGAGACAGTTTCCTGTTTGGGAATTCACCCAGCCTAGCTCTTTTAACACTTAACACTGTGATGAGGTAAGAAATCCAATTGTTTTATAGGAGTTCCAAACCAAGAACATGAGCTTAAGACAATAATTGACTTGAATTAAGTCAACATTATTTCATTAATATCTCTCTAAGAATATCCCTGATTCCTTGCAGGGTCTAAATGATGAGCATATAAAGAAGATTATCTGGTGTATTGATAAATAAACAACAACAAAAAAACCTCAGCAAGGGATTCTGTCAGATATTTTAGAAATCCTCACCCTCCCCTGAGGAAAGCCATGGGTAGGCTACCTTGTCCTGGCAACCTACGATTTTCCAGTTGAACAACCAGTGGTGGGATGCCTAGAATCATCTCTGTCAGGGTTCCCATGGATGCCCTAATTAATTCATGAGCCCTGAGCCAAGTTTCCAAAGAAATCCAATTATTTATTAGAAGCAACATGTCATCACTTTTCCCAAGTGCAGTTGGCTCTGCCCTATGTAATTTACTACCCACCTATAACCTTGTTTTTCACCTCCTCCCAGGGTCAGTGATGGGATTCAATTTTTTTTATTACCAGTTCTGTGGGCATGGCTTGATGGGCAATGGCAGGGGAAGGATAATGTAAAATCTCCAGTCAGAGGTAGTATTTGCCAGTTCTCCGAACTACTTAAAATTTCCACTACCAGTTTTCCAGAACAGGTCAGAATCTGCTGTCAGCCTTCAATCACCAGCTGGCACCTGCTGAATACCACCTCTGCCCAGGGTGTGTCATAAATCACGTTCTCCAATGGAGCACTTTCGCGGGCTGTAGAAAACACACCTCTCTGGCTGGCTCTGGTAACCTGGGACACAATCTGGAGAAAGGTATGCATGGAATGTGCTTCTGGTCGTAGCAACCAAACTGCTCCATCAGATCTCACCCCTCTCCTTCTTATGGCAACTAGAGAGCAAGCCAGGAATGCTTTGCAAGTTGACAACCTCAACTTCTCTGTAGATAGAAAAGTAAAAGAAAATTCCCCAAATAATAAAGCGTACAGAAATATTTGGAGAACCACCATGTCTCCATTCCTCCCTTGGAAGTATACATGGTAAGAATTTCTTTAACCACAACCAAAGGCAAATTTTGAATGACACATGGGTGAATCCATGGCATTCCAGGGAGAGATTATGCAAACTGGTGGAAGAGAGGCAGTTCTCTCAATCCCTTCTTTGCCAGTTTAATTTGATTTTTTCTAGGCTCATTAAAAGACAAGAGAAGAAAAGTTTTGATTGTTTAGGCCAAACGCCCAGCTTGTTTTTTGACTTTGGGGATTGGTGAACCAGGCTGGAGAAGGCCAAAAACAGTCCCAATGCTGGAGTCCTCTTATCACCCATCAGTTCTGTCGAAGTATCTTCAGCTGGAGAGGAGATGGCTCTTCTGGTTGAGTCCATTTGCAGCTCTGCTCCTGTCCTCTGAGTTGGCTGCTCTCGCCAAAGGTAAGATCCTCAGGGATGCTGACCCCAGGGACCCATCTCAATCCAATTAGAGAATGTACAGCCCCAGATATCCTTTCTGTTTGTAAGTGGTGGCAGATTCCGCTTTCTGTCCCAAGAGAAAGAGAGTGAAATTGATTTTGTCCTCACCTCTTGGTTTTGGAGGTCTTTTCTCTGAAGGCAGGCTGGCGTTTTTCTTTTATCAATTAGTTACGGATGTAACATTGAGAGAGAGAGAGAGAGACTTCTCTCTCTCTCTCTCTTTCCTCCCACCTTGGCTTTGGCTGTATCTGCTCCCTTCAGCTGTATCCGCCTCTTTCAGATAAAGATGTGTTAGTTCTTTGATCTGCTTGGCAGCTCCCCCAGGGGATTAGCTGGGAGATTAATTACTTACCAACTGTCTCCAGATGTGGCAAGAAGACTTCTGGAAGGAGAGGCATCTGTCCTTCTTCCTTTGCTTTCTGAGCCCCTCCCCCCCAACTTCCCTAGCTACATGCTTCAAGGGGACAGGTGGCTCAGGAAGGTACCAGTGAAATGCCTTTTGATATGACAAATGGTATCTAAGCTTTTGCTCTGGTTCCTATTTTGTTTGTCTAATGGGGCTGTAACATATGGATGAGCTTCTACTCCTGTGGGCTTATGTTTGACAATGGGTGTCCTCCTCCTCCCCTTTTCTCCACTTCCTCTCCTTTTCTGGGTGTCGTTGGGATGGAGCATGAGTTTATTACTTATCACTTTCTCTTTTGCTACAGCCACTCACTGCCTTGCTCTACGTGGCTTATTCGCTTCAACAGGTATCGATTTGTTTGTTCAAATAATTGGCTCCCATGGTGGGGGAAAATGGGCTCAACAAAAAGAAGGCAATGTTGGGATTAAAACCAATCATTGCAGCCAGATATTAGAATGGAAATATCTTGTTGACTCTTGACAAATGTATTTTTTTCTTTTATGTGCACTGAGAGCATATGCACAAAGACAAATTCCTCGTGTGTCCAATCACACTTGGCCAGTAAATAATTCTGTTCTATCTATCTATTGAAAACTGCCATTAAATGGTACAATTGGAGGAATGGTTAGACAAGCGGACTCGAATGATGTTCTTCAGAGAAGAAAAATTGAAGTTTGGAAAATAGCAATAACAACAATAGCAATAGCACTTGAACTTCAGAGTGCTTTACAGCCCTCTCTAAGTAATTTGCAAAGTCAGCATATTGCCTTACAACAATCTGGGTCCTCATTTTATCCACCTCAGAAGGATGGAAGGCTGAGTCAACCTTGAGCCAGTCAGGATCGAACTACTGGGAGTGGCCAGAGTTAGCCTGAAATACTTCATTCTAACCACTGCACCACCAGGGCTTCTAATAGCAATAGCACTTAGACTTATATACCACTTCACAGTGCTTTACGGCCCTCTCTAAATGATTTACAGAGCTAGCATCTTGCCCCCCAACAATCTGGCTCCTCATTTTACCGACTTTGGAAGGATAGAAAGGCTGAGTCAACCTTGAGATGGTCAAGATCAAACTCAGAATGTGGGCAGAGTTTGCCTTCAATACTGCATTCAAACCACTGTGCCACCATGGTGCTACAGATGTCTTGTTCCCACCTATATCCTCTGAGTAGCAAAATAAGTCACTCTGAGCAATAATTTCTACAGTGTGGGCACCCTAATGGAAAATATCCCTTTTTGCCTTCATGTTGACTAGAACTCCTGGCAGATATGAGCCAACACATCCTGGAGGGCACCAGACTGGGGGATGCAAGCACTAAACTTTGGCAGTGAAAGAGTGACTTCAAATGAATGATTAGGCCAGAATCTTCTACTGGGACCCAAAACAATATTTCAAGGTTCCAGACAGAAGACTAATACCAATATTGTGTGCACTCCAAGTGAACTCTACTGGGCTGGCAATTCCTCCTGCATGTGTTTTTTTTAATCAGTTCTCAGTCGATGAAATGTAAGAGAATTTACATTAAAGTATTATTAAAAGGGGTTAGCTTTGCCTTGTCAGAATTTGGCCCTGAGCCCACCTACTTTTAGGAATATAGAACCCTAGAACTTTGCACAAGACCAGGGGTCTCCAAACTGGGCAACTTTAAGACTTATGGACTTCCGCTCCCAGATTTCCTCCAGGCTGGCTGGGGAATTGTGGAAGTTGAAGTCCACAGGTCTTAAAACTGGCAAGTTTGGAGATCCTGCCCAAATCTATGAGGAATCTTCAACCCAAAATTCTGAACCCCTGACTTATCAGATCTAACTAGCTTATCCCACATATTTTATTCCATTTATTTACTAACTGTATAAGTGACTCTGGGTGGCTTACAACAATATAAAAGCATAATATAAAACAATAAGAACATTAAAAGTTTTGTTGTTGTGGTTAGTTGCGAAGTTGTGTCCGACCCATTGTGACCCCATGGATACCGTTCCTCCAGGCCTTCCTGTCCTCAACCATCTTAATGTTTTTAGGAGCCCTAGTGGCACAGTGCTTTTAGAATGCAGTGTTGCAGACTAACTCTGTCCACTGCCTGCAGTTCGATTCTGATCAGCTCAAGGTTGACTCAGCCTTTCATCCTTCTGATGCTGATAAAATAAGGACCCAGATTGTTTGGGGCAACTGGCTGACATTGTAAATCATCCAGAGGGTGCCATAAAGCGCTAAGGGGCTATATATAACTCTTAAGTGCTATTGCTATTGCTAAAACATTCAACAAACATTCAAGACAATAAAATCAACCAAGAAAGGAAATCAGGAGACTTCTTTTCTTCAACTACCAACTACTACTATGGTGGGACAACCCCATCAGGGGCCCATGCCACTTGGCAGAGATTTTCCCTGCAAATCCATACAAAAATTTTCTGGATGAGAAATCTGAAGTCCATGAAATGGAACCAGCCTAGCCTAACCACTCTTTCTTCTCTTTGGCCTGATTTCAACAAGGTTTTCCCTATGAAAGAAGAAGGGACACTATGTTCTTCTCTTTTGGCAAATGAATTCTGAGGGCACTTGTTTCTTTATCTTGCCTTGCCTCCTTGAAAGAGGGAGTGAGAAAGGTGAAGGAAGGAAGAGGCAGTGAGGAGAAGATGGAAGAAAGAAAGTGTGAGAAAGGAGAAGGAAGAAAGGAAGTGAGAAAGAAGGAAGAAAGAAGGAATGAGAAAGACAAAGGAAGAAAGAGGCATCAAGAAAGAAAAAGAAAGGAGAAGAAAGAAAGAGCAAGAAAGGAGAAAGAAGAAAGAGAGTGTGAGAAAGGAGAAAGAAGAAAGAGTGAGAAAGGAGAAGAAAGAAAGAGCAAGAAAGGAGAAGGAAGAAAGAGAGTGTGAGAAAGGAGAAGAAAGAAAGAGTGAGAAAGGAGAAGAAAGAAAGAGCAAGAACGGAGAAGGAAGAAAGAGAGTGTGAGAAATGAGAAGAAAGAAAGAGTGAGAAATGAGAAGAAAGAAAGAGTGAGAAAGGAGAAGGAAGAAAGAGAGTGTGAGAAAGGAGAAAGAAGAAAGAGTGAGAAAGGAGAAGAAAGAGCAAGAAAGGAGAAGGAAGAAAGAGAGTGTGAGAAAGGAGAAAGGAGAAAGAGTGAGAAAGGAGAAGAAAGAAAGAGCAAGAAAGGAGAAGGAAGAAAGAGAGTGTGAGAAAGGAGAAAGGAGAAAGAGTGAGAAAGGAGAAGAAAGAAAGAGCAAGAAAGGAGAAGGAAGAAAGAAAGTGTGAGAAAGGAGAAAGAAGAAAGAGGCATCAAGAAGGGAGAAGAAAGAAAGAGTGAGAAAGGAAAAGCAAAATGAGAGCAAGAAAGGTGAAGGAAGGAAGAGGAAGAAGAAAGAGAAAGGAGGAGGAAGAAATCTGTCTCTCTTTAAAAGGCATTTGCTCTCCTCCCCCGAGCAGGAAGTGGGTGCCGTTCACAGCCCTGCCCTCTGCCCGCCAAGATGCTAATGAGAGCGCTAATATGTTAAGAGGCTGGCAGTGAGTGCCGGTCCTAATGGAGACTTCCCAGCCCTTGCAAGCCATTTTAATTGCAGGGCCTTCAGAGACAGCAGGTGTGCCCGTCACATCCAATCATCGACCTGTATGCACTTACTCCCCTCCTTGCTGGAAGAAAGCAGGTTGGGGACACTGCCGGCTTACACCCTCGCCTGGGTGGCTCTTCCCCACACCCAACTTGGTGTATAGACTGTTGCACACCCGTCAAAACGATTATGGGCATGAATTTCTGCCAGAGCAATAAAGAGTAGGGTTGGAAGGAAATCCTCTGTCTCCCCCAGCCTTTTTGTTCACCTCGGCTACCGAGTCTCCCAGCGTGTGGGAGGATCAAAAAGAGGGAAAAAAAGAGGGAAAGAAAGAAAGAAAGAAAGAAAGAAAGAAAGAAAGAAAGAAAGAAAGAAAGAAAGAAAGAAAGAAAGAAAGAAGGAAGGAAGGAAGGAAGGAAGGAAGGAAGGAAGGAAGGAAGGAAGGAAGGAAGGAAGGAAAGAAAGAAAGAAAGAAAGAAAGAAAGAGGGAGGGGGAGGAGAGGGAGGAAGGGAGGAAAGAAGAAGGGGAGGGAAGAAGGAGGAGAGTGTGTGAGTAAGTGGGAGAGTGAGTGAGGAAGGAAGGGAGAAAGGAGGGAAGGAGAAGGAGGAAGGAAAGAAAAAAGAAGGAAGGAGGAGGAGGGAGGCGTGAGGGAGGGAGGGAGGAAGGAAGGAAGAGAGTGAGTGGGACAGTGAGAAAAGAAGGAAAAAAGGATAGGAGGAGGAAGAGAGAGAGTGGAAGAGAAAAAGGAAGGAAAGAAGGAAGGAAGGAGTGGAGGGAGGGAGGGAGGAAGGGAGGAAGGAAGGGAGGAAGGAAAGAAGGAAGAAATATTAATGGTGGAGGTGGTACCAAGTGATCTTAGAACTAGTCCAACCATGGAAGGAGATTCTGGGGGAATCCTGGAGCTGTGACTGTAATTGTTTTCTGCATGGGTTTTATTTTCTTTCTCCTAACAACTTGGCAGTGTTGACACAACAACCTTAAGCTTCAATTAAAGCTTCAGAAAGACAAAGTTTGGTCAGTTCTACGTTCAGGTTTTTTTTTTTTTTTTGATTTTGCGACTTTACAAGATGAGCAAAACTTTCCATGTGTCGATTAAAGATTCAATGCTTTTTATGTGAACTCAGAAAATGAGTTAATTCAGGAACAGCATTGTTGTGTGAATAAAGGTAATGAGAAAAAGTCATGAAAAGAGGCATCATCAAGTTAGATATTAACAGAGTTGGAAGGGAACTTGTAGGTCATCTAGTCCAACCCCCCGCCCAAGCAGGAGACCCTACACCATTTCTGAAAAAAGGCAGTCCAATCTCTTCTTGAAAGCTTCCAGTGATGAAGCTCCCACAACATCCAAAGGCAACTTCTGTTCCATGGGTTGATTGTTCTCACTGGCAGAAAATTGTTCAAAAGCATTTGAAGATTTACAGTAGCCAATATATGAGTTTCTCCTGCTTCTTCAATTATTTCTGTATTAGCAAAGAGGCAGCTTAAGACAAGGCCAGTCTAGAAGATTCCAATATTTTTTTGAAACTTCCTGCATTTCTTCTGAAAGCAATATTTGGTATGAAATTAAAACTAATCGAAAAGTGTGTATCAGGAGTATATAACTACAAACAAGCATTTCTGTAAGAAGGACACTTAACTGCTTCAAAAAGGAATAGATTTGTGAAAGGACCATTGTGTATATAATTAGAATTGTGGGAGGAAGGCCAAGGAATGGACCCAGTTTCTCTGTTGTGCCTCTACACAGTAGGCCTGCCTCATTTTACGATTTTTCTTGCCACACCTGTTAACAACTCTTAATGCTTTTTTGGCAATGCTGTTACAGTGAGCTCTGGGACTTAGATCTTTTGAAGTATAAGTACTCCTAAGTCTTCTTCCAAAAATGTTGGACTTAATAGCTGTATTTCTTGGGCTTATGAGCCGAGGAAGACTTCTGTCATCTTTTAGAACCTGCTGCCCATATTTCCATGTGCAGAGCTGAAGAAGAAAGCACGAGTTGGAGCAGCCAGGCTCATTTGGTGTATTGAAAATATTCTCTTTAAAGAAAAATTTAAGCAAGTTTAGCCTCTGAGAGGCTGTTCCCTCTCAAAATGAAGCCCGACTCCTTCTCGTCTTTGTCTCGGCAGAATTTCTCACCAGTAATCAATCCAGCCAAATGATCAAACCCACCAGAGACTGGTGGCTTGCATCCCAGTACAATAGATGGAAGGGCTGACCTGTATGGTTTTACTAAATAAATAGATGAACAAATAATAACCTCAGCTTTTTACAGATGGGGGAGGGGGAAAGGGGGAGAAGATATCCAACAGGGCAAAGGTCTCTGGGAAAATGAAGATGGCTCTGGGAAGGGACACTATGGAGCTCTCAAGCACAGAAAGTCTCCCCTGAATTGGATTTTCCAGAAAGAGGAACTTGAGTGAGTTCTATGTCAGCAAGTTGGCAAGGCCATTGAACAACTAAGGGTGTGGAAGATGGGAACAGAAGGAGAAAGTCCCAGTGGGCTGAGGCCTAGAGCTGGACTGATTGTAAATTGTGAGAAATACTCAGGAAGTGTGTGTGTGTGACAGAGAGAGAGAGAGAGACAGACACACAGAGAGAGACAGAGACAGAGAGACAGAGAGACAGAAACAGAGAGACAGAGACAGACAGTAAGACAGAGAAACAGAGAAAGAGAGAGACAGAGACAGAGAAACAGAGACAAAGAGAGACAGAGAGACAGACACAGACAGTGAGACAGAGACACAGAAACAGAGACAGCGACACACACACAGAGAGAGACAGACAGACAGTGAGACAGAGACAGAGAGATGGAGACACAGTGAGACAGAGAGACAGAGACAGAGAGACAGGGAAAGAGAGAGAGACACACACAGAGAGACACACAGAGAGAGTGACAGAGAAACAGAGAGACAGAGACAGGGGGACAGAGACATAGAGGGAGACAGACAGTGAGACAGACAGACAGAAAAGAGAGACAGACAGTGAGACAGAGACAGAGAGAGACAGAGAGATAGAGAAAGAGATAGAGACAGAGACAGACAGTGAGACAGAAACAGAGAGACAGAGAGAGAGAGAGAGAGACAGACAGAGAGACAGAGACAGAGAGTCAGAGACAGAGAGTGAGACAGAGACAGAGAGAGAGAAAGAGACAGAGAGACAGAGACAGAGAGAGAGAGAGAGACAGACAGACAGAGAGACAGAGACAGAGAGTGAGACAGAGACAGAGAGAGAGACAGAGAGAGAGAGACAGAGACAGAGAGAGAGTCAGAGAGAGAGAGAGAGAGACAGCAAGACAGAGAGAAGCAGAGATAATGCCAAGAGGAGTTTAATTCACAGTAACCCCCTACAGATGTGGGAGGACTACAAACCTCCAAATTCCAAATCAGTATAGTATTGGCTTGGAATTCTGGGAGTTGTGATGAATGCAGGTCAAGAAGCTGCTTAGGAATGTGCCTGAAATACTCTAGGAAAAATGTCTTCCTATTCACTTCACCTCCTTGCTCCATAACTCCTTTTTCTCGCTCTTCCACCCATTCCTTCTTTCTGTATCTCTCTTTCCTCTGATCCCCATAGTTTACCCCTCTCTTCTCTCTTTCTGCCTTCCGCTCAAAATGATAGACATAGAATAACAGAGTTGGAAGTGACCTTGGAGTCATCTAGTGAAACTTTCTGCTAGAGCAGAAGACCCCATGCTATTCCAGTCTCTTCTTAAAAGCCTCCAGTGATGAGCATCCATAGCTCTGAAGACAAGCTGTTCCATTGAGCTGTTAAGTGAATCTGGCTTCCCCATTGACTGAATAGAACCGCCATAAATATGAATCAGTGGCCAAGCGTCTGAATTTTGATCACGTGACCATGGGGATACTGCAATGGTTATACGTGTGGGAAAATGGCCATGAGTCACTTTTTTCAGTGCCATTGTAACTTCAAACTGTCACTAAATGAATTGTAAGTCAATGATTTCTTCCTCTGCATTCTTCCTACCTTCCTTTTTATGTCTGTCTGTCTGTCATCCATCCATCCATCTATCCATCATCTGTTTGTCTGTCTGTCTATCATCTATCTATCTATCTATCTATCTATCTATCTATCCTCTCTGTCTCTCTCTCTCTTTCATCTATCTATCACATTTCTATAGTGTCCATCTTACCTATATTTTTCACCACCACGTTCCTTGTTTTTCCTGACCTCTATATGCAGCTTCTTGGTTTTCATTCAGCCAGTTTCCCATCCTTCCTCCCTCTTGTTCTCTTTTCCATCTTTACTGGGGAATTGCAGAACTGGCAGCTCTTTTTGGTTTAGAGTCAAAATCCAGTACTGCTGAGTCAATTTTCAGTCCTGTTCCTGCAACTCGATTTCCCCAGAAAAGCTTTTGAATGCAGGCAGTGCATTACAAGATGCCAGGCACTGTTATAGCTTCCTTCCTCACCATGAAGGAATATTTCTGTAATTTCCATCAGGAATAACAGAATAACAGATTTAGAAGGGACCTTGGAGGTCCTCTAGTCCAATCCCCTGCTCAAGCAGAAACAGTTATTTCAGACAAATGGTTGTCCAATATCTTCTTAAAACTTCCAGTGTTGGAGCGTTCACAACTTCTGGAGGCAGGTTGTTCCACTGGTTAATTGTTCTCACTGTCAGGAAATTTCTCCTTAGTTCTAGGTTGCTTCTCTCCTTGATTAGTTTCTGTCTTTTGCTTCCTGTCCTGCCCTCAGGTGCCTTGGAGAATAACTTGACCCCTTCCTCCTCTCTGTGGCAGCCCCTCAAATACTGGAAGGCTGCTCTCCTGTTTCCCCTGGTCCTTCTCTTCACTAGACTAGCCAGGCCCAGTTCCTGCAACTGTTCATCGTGTGTTTTAGCCTCCAGTCCCCTCATCATCCTGGTTGCTCTTCTCTGCACTTTTTCTAGAGTCTCAACATCTTTTTTACATCTCTTGTGGCAAGACCTGAGATATTGGAAGACTGTTATCCTGTCTCCCCTGGTCCTTCTCTTCACTAGACTAGCCAGGCCCAGTTCCTGCAACTGTTCATCGTGTGTTTTAGCCTCCAGTCCCCTCATCATCCTGGTTGCTCTTCTCTGCACTTTTTCTAGAGTCTCAACATCTTTTTTACATCTCTTGTGGCAAGACCTGAGATATTGGAAGACTGTTATCCTGTCTCCCCTGGTCCTTCTCTTCCCTAGACTAGCCAGGAACAATTCCTGCAACCGTTCGTCGTATGTTTTAGTCTCCGGTCCCCTAATCATCCTGGTTGCTCTTCTCTGCACTCTTCCTGGAGTCTCAACATCTTTTTTTTATACTGTGGTGACCAAAACTGGATGCAGTATTCCAAGTGTGGCCTTATCAAGGCCTTATAAAGTGATATTAACACTTCATGTGATTTTGATTCTATCCCTCTGTTAATGCACTATAGGACTGTGTTGGCTTTTTTTGGTGGCTGCAGCATATGGATGGCTTATATTTAAGTGATTGGCCACTAGGACTCCAAAACATCTTGCAGTTACCACTATTGAGCCAGGAAGGGGGAAAGGATGGGGTGGGAAAGGAGAGGGAGGAGAGGAGAGGGAGGAGAGGGGAAAGGAGGGGAGAGGTGATGAAAGGAGAAAGAAGGGAGGAGAGGAGAGGGAGGAGAGGGGATGGGAGGGAAAAGGAGATGGGAGGAGAGAGAGGGAAGGAGAGAGAGGAGAGGAGAGGGAGGAGAGGGGAGGGGAGAGGAGATGAAAGAGAGAGGGGAGGGGAGGGGAGGAGAGAAAGGAGAGGAGAGGGAGGACAGGGAGGGAAAAGGAGAGGGGAGGAGAGAGAGGGGAGGAGAGAGAAGAGAGGGAGGGGAGAGGAAATAAAAGAGAGAGGGGAGGAGAGGAGAGAGAGGAGAGGAGAGGAGAGGGAAGAGAGGGGATTAGAGGGATGAGATGGGAGGGAAGAGGAGGTGGGAGGAGAGAGCGGGGAGGAGAGGAGAGGACACAAAAGAAGAGAGAGGGGAGGAGAGGAGAGGAGAGATGAGGAGAAGTAAGGATATATTTGGAGAGTCAGCTATGCATCCAGTAGCCTGCTATTCAGGGTATTTCTTTTCACCATTTTTAAATTTCCTTTACCTGCTTAACCTATTATTGAATGCACACATTTTCTGAATTCACACATCAACTAACCAAGTAGGGTAAGCCAGAAAATAAAACTCCAAAATTAACATGAAACAAGCTGCTAGTCCTGCAACTGTGTGGGTGTAATGAGAATCTGAAAGGGGAATTCAGAGGCCAACTTGTCTCCTCTTCCTTTCTTGGACATTGCACTCCAGACTGAACCAGAAGATGTATAAAAAAAGAAATGTCCTCCCATTTTTCTTTCTTATTTTACCAGCTGCCGGTCATTGCAGGTCCTGAGAGATCCCATAAGCAAATTGACCGATCAGCAGGACTCTGTAATGGAGCTCTATTTTTCAAACTCGGCTGAGCAATTGGAGTCTTCTTCCTTGAAGTCTTCTCAGAAACAAGTGAAAAAGAGGAAGCTGTGGTGACATAAATAAGATGCTCTTTTAGCCAATAGTTGTGCCTATCATGAAGTCCCCAAGGAAGTATGAATATCTGAATGCAGGGCATGGGGTGAAATATTTAAAAGATTGTGCCAAGGAAAGCACTGCATATTGCAAGAATGTACAGAATAAGGTATTAATCTCCTGGTTTAGAGACAGACAGACACCTAGACAGATGAGAGAGTTTAGAGAGATGAGAGAGAGAGAGAGAGATGATAGCTAAATAGCTGTTGCTATATTTGTAGCTTAGGGTTGAACTGTGGGATCCATGGTGCTCCTTGGTGGTGCAGTGGTTAGACTACAGTATTGCAGACAGACTCTGCCATCTACCAGGAGTTTGACCCTGACCGGCTCAGGGTTGACTCAGCCTTTCATCCTTCTGAGGTCAGAAAAATGAGGACCCAGATGGTTTCAGGGAACATGCTGACATTGTAAATTGCTCAGAGAGTACTGTAAAGCACTATGAAGTGGTATATAAGTCTAAAGGCTATTGCTTTGATTCCTAATAAGGTAAAGGTAAAAGGTTCCCCTCACACATACGTGTAGTTGTTTCCAGCTCTAGGGGATGGTTCTCATCTCTGTTACAAAGCCAAAGAAGAGCCAGCGCTGTCCAAAGACGTCTCCATGGTCATGTGGCTGGCATGGCTAAATCCGAAGGTGCCCGGAATGCTGTTACCTTCCCACCAAAGTGGCCCCTATTTTTCTACTGTCATTTTTTACATGCTTTCGAACTGTTAGGTTGGCAGAAGCTGGGACAAGGTATGGGAGCTCACTCTGTTACGCGGCGCTAGGGATTCAAATAGCTGAACCACTGACCTTTCTGATCAACAAGCTCAGCATCTTAGGGGACAACCATGACTGGAGCCATCATGTCCCTTTGATTCCTAATACAGAACTACAATATGGATCTTCTCATTCCTACTTCAGCACTTTACCTTTCTGCAGAACACAAGAAGAAAAGGATATCACATAAAATGCAGCTGAAGAACTGAACTGAAATCTATGTGTTGGTTGAAGCGTTGTTTTCTCAGCAAAAAATAATAATCCTGGAATTAAATTTCTCTGCCTTGTAAGTCAAGTCGAGATGTGAACCAAATAAAAGGAGGCGAGAGAAAATGAGTCAAATCTGCCCAAGAAGTTATTTTAAAAAGTGTTATTAACCGATAATGGGAATTGTTATAGAAAGAACAATCAATAAAACATGAAGATCTGATTCAATGGAACCAGGGAGAAATGGACACACAGCTGTTCTGAAAACAGGACTCAGAGAAAAAATCTCCCATGCACAATTACAGAAGATATGAAAAAGTCTAGTAAAAAGGGCATCGCAGTACTTTAGCACAGGAAAAAAAAGACATCTTATTTTTAACCTGATCCACTTTTTAGATATAAGTTGATTTTTCTGGAAAGTCCACAAAAGGGATCCTCTATTAGTGAACATCTCCAGTGGATAATATCCAGACTAACAGAATAACAGAATTGGAAGGGACCTCGGAGGTCTTCTCGTCCAACTCCCTGTTCAAGCAGGAGACTACACTATCCTGGACACATGGTTGTCCAAACTCTTCTTAAAAACCTCCAGTGATGGAGGTCTGTAGAGATTCTCAGTCATTCCAGTCATGGTTGTCCCAGAGGTGCTTTGTTCAGGAGGCAACAGGACTTTTTGGTTTTTCTTTGAAGATGTTTCACTTCTCATCCAAGAAGCTTATTCAGCTCTGACAGGACAGTGGGGAATGGAAGGATTTATATACCTTGCAGATAGCTGGTCATTTGCATCCTTTTAGAGGGTCATTGAAGCCACTTGGAGGTTTATCGGTGTCCTCAGGGTCACCTGAGTAGCGTTCCTGGTTCCTGTACAGTAGTCTGTAATTTTTTTCCCCCTGGAAATCCATTCCTACTCCCACACCATTCCAAGGGTAGAGCTAAAAGTCTGTTGAGATTCGTAGTCATCCAGGTCATGGTTGTCTCAAAGTTGCTTTTTCAGGAGGCAGCTGGACTTCCTTGGTTTTTTTCTTTTAAAAAAGCACCTTGGGGACTCCACTGATGGAGCACCCACAATTTTTGGAGGCAAGCGATCTACTTTTCTTCCTGTCTCTGGTATACTTGATGATGTCCCTTCTCCAGGTTTTTTGCATTTTATTTCAGGGGAAAATAAAACACTTTTAAGTGGAAAAAATGAGGCGCATCCTAATATATGTTCATCTAGTTCAGTATTGCCTCCTTTGCTTGGGATTCTGCGGGCGTTCTGTTAAGGTATTCCCCATCATCCCCTTCCACCCTTTAGGGAGTTAGACTTCAACTCCCATCAATTCTAGTCTTCAAGAGAACTGTGAGAATCGCGGTGTACGACTTGGAGGTCACCTCACTTCCCATCCTTGCTTGAGGTCAATTTGAATCTTGGCAATTTAATCTGGGATCATCTCCATGCAAAGCATGCATTTCGTCTCTGAGCTTTAGAGCATCATTCCTAACCTGAAGTCACCAAGGCAAGGTCAGGGAGAAGATAGAATCATAGGCTTACAGGAAGGATCTTTATTTTTATTTATTTATTTTATTTGGTTTGTGAAATTGCTTACAAGATAATAGGTATAAGTAAAAACATAGTTATGAACACATGGATACATATAAGAAAAATAAAAGAAACAATAGGATAGGGATGGTAGGCACGTTGGTGCACTTATGCACGTCCCCTACAGACCTCTTAGGAAAGGGGTGAGGTCAATAGTAGAAAGTCTGAGGTTAAAATTTTTGGGGTTTGGGGAAGAAACCACAGAATCAGGTAGAGTATTCCAGACATTGACCACTCTGTTGCTGAAGTTGTATTTCCTGCAATCTAGTTTGGTGCAATTAACCTTGAGTTTGTGTCTATTATTTGCTCTTGTATTGTTATGGTTGAAGCTGAAGTATTCATTGACAGGTAGGACATTTCAGTGTATGATTTTATATACTATACTTAGATCGGACCGAAGGTGATGTAGTTCTAGGTTTTCTAGGTCTAGAATTTCAAGTCTAGTGGCATAAGGTATTCTGTAATGAGTAGAGGAGTGGAGAACTCTTCTTGTGAAATATTTTTGGAGTTTCTCAACTGTGTTAATATCAGATACATAATGTGGGTTCCAGACTGATGAGCTGTATTCGAGTATTGGTCTTGCGATGACCCGGGACGTGGCACAAAGACAACACAGTCAAATAAGCAAGAAGAGTCCCTTTATTATCTCCAACTTTGTCCTCATTGTCCAGGTTACCTTCAGCTGGAGAAAAACTCTCCCAGGAACAGCCTTTAAACTGCAGAAAATTCAGTCCAAAACAAAACACATACAGACTATAACTAAAAATCCAAATAAACCAAGTTGAAGTAATTAACTTGACAGGGCAGGAGAAGGAATTTCAAACTTGAAAGCACGGCAAAACTCACACAGTTGGGAAGATGCCAGGAACACAGATAAGCCATGGACGAGACCAGATAAACTCATGATTTGCTCCCAACATTTTGCTGTGCGCAGCTTCCCTTTTTAAACACTGTGTTCCCAGCTGCAGCTAATGAAGGAAATCAGGACCCTTTCCTCCCCTGTAAGCCACGCAACTCACATTGCTCCCTTCTCCATTCCTCCCTGCATGCCCTTGGATGAAGAGGGTGTGGGCCTGGGTCTTCCTCTGAATTCCCTCTCCCTTGCTCTACCTCTCCCTTGCTCTGCCTAGCTGGACTTTGCCCTTCCCCAGTTTCTTCCACAGCCAATGGAGCCACACTCCCACTCTCCCCTGTCAGCTGTTTGGCCTCCTCCTCCGAATCAAATTCTGATAGGGGCATGACAGATCTCTTTATAGGCCAGAGAAGGACAGCCAAAGACCGTGGAAGGCAATGACTTGGCTTCTTGAGCTCCACTTTGCTCCCAGGAGCTCAGTAGCCAGAAAGCTCACCCCAAAATGTGCAGACCATTTAATTTATAGGCACCAGGGGAAGACGAAGATCAAGGAAGGGAATACGGCAACGTTTGGCTGGAGAGAGACAGAGGGAGGGAGGGAGGGAGGGAGGGAGGGAGGGAGCATTTCCAACTCCCTTCCCCCGCTTATTCTCCTCCCCAATTCCAAAGCAAGAATACAAATGATTCTAAGAAAGCTCTGGCTATCCCAAAAAGCCTGTAGCCAATTAGAGACTATCAATATTTAATTAGCTCTCTGCCATTGTTCAGCCTGCGATGAGTTTGCTTCAGCCTTGCCATGCAAGTGCTCTTCCCCTCCCTCACCCCCCTCCCTCCCTACATCACAGACACACTGTTATGACACATAATGATATTGACAATGAATAATTTAAGGCCGTTTTGCCTTCTCCCCACCACCCTTCTCTCCACACTCTCCCAGTTCACTCTCTTCTGTCCTTATTAACAGAAAATGCAGAACAGAGGAGGAAATTGTGTCTGTTAGGACTAGACAATCAAACAGACAAAGCTCTCCCACCAGCCTCCCTAATTCCCTTTTTGCTATCTTGAAATCTGAAGATGAAGGCTTCCAAAGCAGATTTTTGAATTGGCTCTCTCTTTTCCCAAGCTAAGATAGACCAGCTCCCTGGAGTTGGGTCATAATTGCCCCAAAGAGGTTATTTAGGTTGAGACATCTTTGTGGAGACTCTTGCCAAGGAGATGCCATTGATAAGTCATCAAAGCCCCTTCTGGATCTCCCTGATGTCAAAGTGGATCCAGTCCCAATAGCAAATGGTTTCAAGTCATCATTAAAAGTCCTAAGTTGAGTCAAAAGTCACTTTGCAAGGGATCAATATTTGGTCTGGCAGCCTCTTGAGATGTTTTCTCCAAGCTGATGGGCATGTTCCTACCACTCCGTCCATTTCATAATCAAATAACCACAGTAAAATCTAGCAGTTGTTTGTCAAAGGAGGATGGAGCACAAGAGATGGATCACCAGGCTGGGTTCCAAGGATCACCTGTTTAGTGTCACAGTTTTAAAGTTTTTAATTCAAATTGTCCTTCCTTCTTCAGATAGGTTTTGCATAAATAAAGGTGCCCTCTGCAGGGCACTCCAATGTTTTGTTTTTTTAAAAGAAAAATAAATGCTAAGGGAGTTAAGGAATCAATCCGAAGCCAAAAGATACTGAATAAAATACACACATGGTTGGAAAAAATGACAAAACAGCACATAGATTTGAAACTAGAGATATTTTTATTGGGAATTTTATCCAAAGGTTATAACAGAGAATTGACATGCTTGATTATTACTGTTTTAACTGCAACTAGAATTGTATTTGCTCAAAACTGGAAAAATGACAAAATTCCAATAGAGAAAGAGGTGATTAAGAAAATAATGGAATGTGCAGAAATGAGTAGATTAACATTAGCAATTAGAGAGCAAGAAAAAAAGAATATTTTAAGATATGGGATCTATTTTACCAATGGTTAAATAGAAAAGTGGAAAATTGAAGTAAAATTCAAGAGTAATGATATGTTATAATTGATTATTATAGAATGACTCCTAATATGAATTAAAATTGGAAAGAACTGAGATTTGCTCCAAAGGACAATGCGGATTTGAAACTAAAATTTAATGATGGTGTAATAATAATATAATATGACATGGAAAGTTGATTAATGTAATATGAATGTAAATTTAAATTCAAGAGGAAAAGGCTATACATATTGTGCAGAAGAATTATGTACCAACCAATACACTGTACAATTGAAAGATGGTTTTATTTTGTTGTTTTATGTTTGTATTTGTCCATATTTGTTGTTAAAGTCCTAGGCTGCATTAACAGAGGGATAGAATCAAGATCACGTGAAGTGTTAATATCACTTTATAAGGCCTTGGAAAGGCCACAGTTGGAATACTGCATCCAGTTTTGGTCGCCACGATGTAAAAAAGATGTTGAGACTCTAGAAAGAGTGCGGAGAAGAGCCACAAAGAGGATTAGGGGACTGGAGGTTAAAACATACAAAGAACGGTTGCTGGAATTGGGAATGTCTAGTTTAAAGAAAAGAAGGACTAGGGGTATCATGATAGCAGTGTTTCAATCTCTCAGGGGCTGCCACAAAGAAGAGGGAGTCAAGCTACTCTCCAAAGCACCTGAGGGCAGGATGAGAAGCAATAGACAGAAACTTAGAAAGGAGACAAGCAGCCTGGAACTAAGGAGAGATTTTCTGACAGTTATAACAATTAATCAGTGGAACAACTTGCCTCCAGAAGTTGCGAATGATCCAACACTGGAGGTTTTTAAGAAGAGATCGGACAACTGCTTGTCTGAAATGGTATAGGGTCTCCTGCCTGAGCAGGGGGTTGGACTGGAAGACCTCCAAGGTCCCTTCCAACTTTGTTATTCAGTGCTCCGTATGTATTTGCATTGCAGGCCAAGTGACATCTTGACTCTACTGGGTTCAGTTTAGAAGAAATGTGCACTAGACTTCTGGGCGGTCCAATTCAGTTCATAAATATACTTCATAAACAAGCGAGTTCTCTTCTCGGTGCAAGTCTTAATTTGCATGAAGTATCTCTCCAATCTTCCTCCAGTGATGGTAAAAAAAGCGGGTTGGGGGAGGCATATTAGAATATCAAAAGCTAGAGATTCAAAGCTGTTCTTAACCCGATGATATCAAAGCCTCCTCTTTTGCCAACAGCAACAATGTCGATGAGCTTAAAAACAAATAGTGTGCTAATGTGTGCCTTGCTTTCCTTGGAGACTCACAAAAACTAATTGTGAGCAAAAGTTTTTCTTCTATGCGGTTAGACAGTAACAACATCCATGATGACAAAGGATCCATGTGGGATTTCAGAACAAGATACTGGCTCATCAAGAATTTAAATCTACAGCTAACAATAAATGTCCTGGGCATGCATTAAATTGGAGACTGCCATCACCATTGACAGTGAACATTTATTTAAGGCCAAACAATGGAGAGTTGTCTTCCCCAGGCATTATAAAGCAGTACTAACACTTTTTTTTTTTTTTTAAAGAATTTTTAATTTGGAAAACAAACATACACATACAAAACATAAAAACATAAAACCATCTTCCATTTTATATACATACAGTGTGTCAGTTGGTTACAAATATTTTGTGCTATTCTTTTGTAGTCATTTATTTACAATTTATATCAATTGTCACATTATTGAACTAATATATGCTTGTATATTTATCAGTTATTAATCATCCATAACTAAACTATTTATTCCATCATTTTATACAAGATGTTCCAAGGTTTACCTTAAAATTTATGTTATACTTTCAACCAATATATGTCTATATTATGTCTTATATCAATCTGTTAAATTTCTGCAGTACTAACACTTCATGTGATCTTGATTATATCCCTCCATTAATCCAGCCTGTTGGCATTGTGAAGTGTGTGTGTGTGTGTGTGTGTATGAAGAATGGTTGCAGGAACTGGGCACAGCTAGTCTAGTGAAGAGAAGGACCAGGGGAGACATGACAGCAGTCTTCCAATATTCGAGGGGCTGCCACAGAGAGGAGGGGGTCAACCTATTTTCTAAAGTGCCTGTAAGCTAGACAGAGGAATAATGGATGGAAACTGAACAAGGAGAGATTCAACCTGGAAAGAAGGATAATTTTTCTGACAGTGAGAACAATCAACCCATGGAACAGAAGTTGCCTTCAGAAGTTGTGGGAGCTTCATCACTGGAGGCTTTCAAGAAGAGACTGGACTGCCATCTGTCAGAAATGGTGTAAAAATATCTGCTTAGGCGGGGGGGGGGGGGTTATATAAATCAAGATCAGATAAAGTGTTAGTACTGCTTTACAATGCCTTGGGAAGACCACACTTGGAATATTGCATTTAGTTTTGGTCACCACCATATAAAAAAATGATGACAAGATGATTAAAGGGCTAGAGGTTAAAACATATGAAGAACGGTTGCAGGAATGTGTAGTCTAGTGAAAAAGGACTAGGTATGACATGATAGCAGTGTTCCAATATTTGAGGGATGGCCACAAAGAAGAGAGGTGGGTCAATCTATTCTCCAAAACACATGAGGTCAGGACAAGAAGCAATGGATGGAAACTAATCAAGGAGAGATCCAACCTAGAACTCAGGAGAAATTTCCTAGCAGTGAGAACAATTACAGATTAACAGAGTTGAAAGGGACCTTGTAGGTCATATAGTCCAACCCCCTGCATGAGCAGGAGGCCCTACACCATTTCTGACAGGTGTGGAAGGGCTTGCCTCCAGTACTTTTGGAGCTCCATTTTTGAAGATTTTTAAGAAGAGACTGGGCAGCTATTTGTCTGAAATGAGCAGGGAATCTCCAAGGTCCCTTCCAACTCTTGTTATTCTGTTTAGAAAGCAGATCATCAGTGATCTTACAAAATGGCTACGATGAGGACCATTCCCAGAACGCATACCAGTAAGGTGAGTTGATTATAGTCCTTTTTCTTCTTCCTCTTTTTTTTTTCTGGGTAAACGTTCCAACAAAACACAAGGTAAAACCAAAGTTCCCCGCCATTTTTATTTTTAAACCCTCTCTATGGGAGTCTAGAAGGCCCAGAAGAGCAGCTATAAAGAAAGATGTCATGAAAGGAATTTTGCAGTGCAGCGCAAGAGTGCTCCATTCCAGCTAGCTTTAATTTAAAAAAGAAAATCTAAAATTGTGGAAGTCAGGTCGAGCAAGCAGCAAGGAAGAAAGCAGAGACTTCTCTTGTAAGCACCAGATTGCTTAGCAGTGATTAAAGGGATGGGTATTTGCTTCCCTTCAAGGCTACTGAAAGAATCACTTTTTCCAGTGGCCTCTTGAAAGCTCATTGCATGAGAGCTCTTAACATCCCCAGGACTTTTTGAGATGGTTTAAGCTGTTTTTCTATTTCCTCCCAAAAGAGCATCTTGGATTCTTCTGGTGAATAATTTATCTGACATGTTTCACTGTTTATTCCTGTTTGTAAATTAGCCACAAGCTGGTGTGGATTTACAAATGCATTTGTTATTCTTGGCTGTACAATTAACAGTTACAGGCCACCTGTACTTTATGAATCAGAAAATTGGTCTATCTTTTTGGGGAGCAAGGAATTCTTGACGTTTCTGAGTAGGGAAGGTTTGAATTTCCATAGGTCAGGGGTAGGATTCAACTGGTGCTACTACCAGTTCAGTACTTATGTTTTGCTCTGTTCATCCCAAATTGTATAGCTAAAAGTCCGTAGAGACTCTCAGTCCTTCAGGTCATGATTATCCCAAAGGTGCTTTTTTAGGAGGCAGCTCGACTTTCTTGTTTTTTCTTTTGGAAGAAAAACCAGCTGTCTGCAAGGAATATCAATCCTTCCATTCCCCAATTGTCCTGTCAGAGCTGAAGAAGCTTCTTGGATGAGAAGTGAAACGTCTTCAAAAGAAAAGAAAAAAGAGAAAGTCCAATTGCCTCCTGAAAAAAGCACCTGGATGACTGAGAATCTCTATGGAATTTTAAAAAGGGGTTAAACCCCCAAAGCAGTGAAGGAGACGCATCCCCTATCCAAAATATTGACAATTGCAAAGGAAAAAAAAAGAACCTCTTGTGGGAAATGCATCGTCCTTTGCATCCAGCCTGCGTTCCTGAAGCGATCAGTGGTGTCAAAGTTGGTTATTGATTCAAAGGAAAAAAATTGAAAAGCGACACGATGAATACCAACTGAATACTCTCTCTTTTAACTTTTCCTCCTTCCCTCCTGGCTTGTTTGTTTATTTGTTTGTTTTTCTTAGCAGGCTTGGATTGATCGTTTCCGATTTTCATTCTGCTCTTCTTTTTCTTTTTCCTTGTGTTTCCTCATTTGGAGCTGCCTGACTAAACTAAGGCAGGCAGAACTCAATTGATCACCTTCCGAAATTCTCTCACCTCTTATGAGGGTGAAAGGGGTGGGGGTGGCAGGAAACCATGGCCCTCTGCATAATTCAAAAAGCAAACACAGATTGGAGAGGGAGAGGGAAAGAAAAAGAAAGAAAGAAAGAAAGAAAAGAAATCGATGTGGCCACAACGGATCCTGCAGATAAATGAGCTGGCGAGCCTTTCTGAATTGTAAAGGAGTATTGTCCCAATTGTAGATCAGAAATTGTTAAATGATTTGAGGGCAGGACCCCTATTAAGGGCGAGGGTTTGTGATCATTTGGGACTGCAGCCAATCAGATCTTAATGCTTCGACTTAAATGCATGCCAAGGCACACAATGATGAAAGGCAGGGCAAGAAGCAACGGACGGAAACTAATACAGGAGAGAAACAATCTAGAACTAAGGAGAAATTTCCTGCAAGTGAGAACAATTAGTCCGTGGAACAACTGGCCTCTAGAACTTATGGATGCTCCAACACGGAAGGTTTTCAGGAAGAGATCGGACCACCATTTATCTGAAAGGGGGTTTTCTGCTTCAGCAGAGGGTTGGACTAGAACAGTGGTCTCCAACCAGTGGGCCACTGGTGGTCCGCAGAGAAATGTCACCTCCCCAAAGCATTCCCCAAAGTAATTAATCCAGGCTGGGTGGGAACACAAGGCTGTGCTGTCCACATGGCCCGTGGGAACACAAGGCTTGCGTCGATTGCATGAGGAACAACACGAGGTAGTGAGGGGAGGGGGGAAAAGAGGGAGTGGAAACTTGCCCCACGTGCCCCACGCACCTGGCCTGGCCACCAGGCTGCTTCTCTCCGCTTCTTTCTTCTTCTGCTTTTGGCTGTAGGCTCTGCAGCTCTGAAGCTATGTTGAGCTCTGAATCTGTCTATTGAAGATGAAACTAACTTGCTTGCTTGCTGAAGACTGGAGCTCTGCTCTGAACTTGCAACATGTTTCTGTTTGAGTTTGCTCCATATTGGAGAAATCTACAACTGGTTTGTAAAGTCTACTTATGTTTATAAAGATGTTAAATGAAGCATCAGCCATCTGTGTTTATTTTTCTGGCGCTGAATTATCACTGCAAAACTCTCAATATGGTTGAGAGGAGGCCAACCAGGTGTAGCTGACTGGGTGGGCGTGGCCAACTGGGTGGGCGTGGCCAGCTTGACATCACTCCCCAAACCGCTAGCATGCTAGCGTGTTTCCTCTTTTTACTGGGTAGACGGGGCTGAAGCCATGCTCACCCAATTTTTCCTCTTCACATTGGGTAGACCAAGATGTCTGGATCTGGACCACGAGCCTTGAGTTTGATACCCCTGCTCTAACAGCTGACATGCTACCACAGAATGTCAATCAGCAACTCGCAGGTCTTCGGTCTAACAAGCCACCCTCCATTTAGATGAAGTTCCCCATTTGTAGCTGACTTCAATGAGCCCTGATGCTACAGATTTAGCTGAGCAAGGAAGTAGCTTGATTGCTGTCCAAGATCAGCGCTGCCATGAAATTCAGGAAAGTCTCTTTACATGTAGTAAATGCACTGATTTCTTGGCAGCTTTAGAAGCTCTCACACAAAAAAACCCAGCGACTTTGTAAGGATTATCAGGCTGCTCGTGCCGCTGAAGCTGAGAAACATAAAAATCATTGGAATGACTCGGAAAAGGCAATAAAAGATATAAAATTAAGTCATTAGGTATATCCCAGAGGAAGGGGAATCATAAAGGACAACATGACTAATCATTTCAACAATTCCAGAGCTGCTGGTGATTTCTATGGCCAAAATACTCAGGCGGATGGAAAGGCATTAAATCACGCTGTCTGTGTGCTTTGGTAGATGGGCAGTCACATAAATGTGATAAATTAATAGATATATGCTATGGAAATTGTGGTCTGGTATTTGGACAGAGTTAAGATAATGGTATACTGGGTTATTCCTATAGGGGAAGGTTTTAAAAAGATGTTGAGACTCTAGGAAGAGTGCAGAGAAGAGCAACTAAGTTGATTAGGGGACTGGAGGCTAAAAGATATAAACAACAGTTGCTGGAATTGGGTATGTCTTGTTTAATGAAAAGAAGGACTAGGGGTGACATGATAGCAGAGTTCTAATACCTCAGGGGTTGCCACAAAGAAGAGGGAGTCAAGCTATTCTTCAAAGCACCTGAGGGCAGGACAAGAAGCAATGGGTGGAAGCTAATCAAGGAGAGAAGCAACTTAGAACTGAGGAGAAATTTCCTGACAGTCAGAACAATTAATCAGTGGAATGACTTACCTCCAGAACAGCAATAGCACTTAGACTTATATAGTGCTTTATAGTGCTTTACAGCCCTCTCTAAGCGGTTTAGAGAGTCAAAATCTTGTCCCCCACAATTTGGGTCCTCATTTTACCCACCTCACAAGGGATGGAAGGCTGAGTCAACCTTGAGCCAGTCAAGATCGAACTGTTGGCAATAGGCAGAATTAGCCTGCAATACTACATTCCAACCACTGTGCCATCACGGCTTAGATAGCAATAGGACTTAGACTTATATTCCACTTCACAGTGCTTTATAGCCCTCTCTAAGCGGTTTACAGAGTCAACATCTTGCCCCCCCAACAATCTGGGTCCTCATTTAACCCACCTCAGAAGGATGGAAGGCTGAGTCAACTTTGAGCCTGGTGGGATTTGAACTGCCCAATTGTAGGAGCTGGCTGCAGAAGTAGCTTGCAGTACTGCACTCTAACCACTACGCCACAGAGGTTCCTAAGTTACGAATGCTCTAACACTGGAGGTTTCCAAGAATAGATTGGGCAGCTATTGAGCAGAGGGTTGGAATAGAAGACCTCCAAGGTACCTTCCAACTTTGTAATTCTGTTTAGGTGAGAGAAAGCTCCACTTGTCTAGAGAAGATAGGATGGTGATGCATGTTTTCAAGGAGATACAGGCAGGAGTGGGATTCACAGTTTTTAACAACTGGTTCTGTGGGTGTGGCTTAGTTGGTGGGCATGGCTTGGTGGTCATGTGACTGGGTGGACATGGCTTGGGGGTCATGTTATTGGCTGGGCGTGGCCAACACAACTTCACTCACATCGAGGCACACATCTCCTTGCCTGACCTCTCATGACTGTGGGGATGCTGCAACAGTCATAAGTGTGAAAAACGGTCATAAGTCACTTTTTTCAGTGCCATTGTAACTTTGAATGGTCACTCCACATAAGCAAAGGAGGGGAAAAAATCTCCAGAGAGGTTCCTGAGACAGGAAGTCTAGTCCTGCCAAGAATGTAATAAGGGTTAACGGAGAGGCAGTTTCTGTAAGCAACACCAGAATGTTTCCTTCCTGCCTTCCTTACAGGATTAGGCCAGTAATTTCTTCTAACAACCGGTTCTCAGAACTGTTTGGAATGTTAACAACCGGTTCTAGCAAATAGGTGCGAACTGGTAGAATCCCATCCCTGGATACAGGCCATCTGCCTCTAGAAGTGCAAAGCAAGCCCATTTCTCATATTCAGAGCAGAGCAAGATCTGGTGAAGCCTGTAAGACCGATTCACAGGAAGAAACGTTTGCAAGGCTGATCATCAGTCACTTAATGCAGAACTGTCCTTCCTCAACTCTTCATTGAGAAGAAAAATGGTGCCCTTTCTTATCCTGATGCAGGTCATCCCCACAGCCTTAGGAAAGAAGGGTAAGGGTTGTTCTCAAGCTGTGGTCGCCAACCAGTGGGCTGGGGACCACTGGTGGTCTGCGAGAAAATTTTAGTGGTCCACAGAGAAATCCCCCCCCCAAAGCAATTAATCCAGGCTGTGCGGGAATACAAGGCTGCGCCGCCCACATGGCCCGCCCACCCGCTGGCCCCCACCCTTCGGCCGAGTGCAACCCTTACCTTACCTAGAGCCACGTGAGCGGGAAGAGGAAGGTAAGGCTAATAGTGTGGGAGGGAAATCGGGCCCAGGTTGGCTTGCTGACGTTGGTAGGGAAATCGATCTCCTATTCCAGAGCTGCAGGAGTCACAGGACTGGCCCTTTGGTCATTCCGGAGCAGCTGGTCTAGTCCATGGCAGGCCGATGTACCTGGGTAGAGGAGCAGCTGCTCCGGGATGACCAAAGGGCCAGTCCTGTGACTACTGCAGCTCTGGAATAGGGGACCGACTTTCCCACCAACATCAGCAAGCCACCGTCAGTTAAAATTCATATTAGTGTTTTGCGGGATTTAAAATTATGAGTCTGGTGGTCCCTGAGGTCCAAAAGATTGGCGACCCCTGGACTAAAGGGCAACAGAAATATCCTTCCGTGCCACCCAGCTTTGGACTACCCTCTGTAGCAGTGTTTCTTATCTCAACCTTGGCAACTTTAAGATGTGTGGACATGCTGGCTGAGGAATTCTGGGAGTTAAACTTGCTATGATTGAGTAACACTGAGCTGTAGTATGTATCTATGTATGTATCTATATATACAGTAATGTATGTATGTATGTATGTATGTATGTATGCATGAATTCATGTATGCAACAGTTTTACTGGATATTTTACTGTATCTAGCCTTATGGCTGTAAACTGATTTGAAAGGGCTTCAGAAATGAAATGAACATCAGTTATAACAGATCCTTCCCTTCCCTTCCACCTTTTGTTTGCTTTCCCTTCTTTCCCTAACCTTCCTTTCCCTTCCCTTCAATTCCCTTCCACTTTCTCTTTCCTTCCCCCTCCCTCATCCTCCTTTCCCTTTCTTTTTTCCTTCCCTTCCCTTCCACTTTCTCTTCCCTTCCCCCTTCCCTTCCCCCTCCCTCATCCTCCTTTCCTTTCTTTTTTTCCTTCCCTTCCCTTCCCTTCCCCCTTCCCTCATCCTTCTTTCCTCCCCCCCCGCTTTCCTTCCCTTCCCTTTCCTTCCTTTCCCTTCCCTTCCCTTCCCTTCCACTTTCTCTTCCCTTCCCCCCTCCCTCATCCTCTTTTCCTTTCCTTTTTTTCCTTCCCTTCCCTTTCCTACCTTACCCTTCCACCTTACATTTTGTCTTCCCTTCCCTTCCACCATCCCTTCCCTTCCCCCTTCCCTCATCCTCCTTTCCTCCCCCCCACTTTCCTTCCCTTCCCTTCCCTTCCCTTCCCTTCCCTTCCCTTCCCTTCCCTTCCCTTCCCTTCCTTTCTCTTCTCTTCTCTTCCCTTCCCTTCCCTTCCACTTTCTCTTCCCTTCCCCCTCCCTTATCCTCCTTTCCCTTTCTTTTTTCCCTTCCCTTCCCCCTTCCCTCATCCTCCTTTCCTTCCCCCCTCCTTTCCTCCCCCCCCTCCTTTCCTTCCCTTCCCTTCCCTTTCCTTCCCTTCCTCTCCTTATAGGTCACAATAGATCTCTTTCCCCTCCACAGTCTCCCAAATTTCTGACCCAGGGTCTGGGCATGATCTAAAATATGGAGCTTCTGATACCCAGAGTGTCTTTTATTAAACGAATGAATAAATCTGAGCCGGCTCCCACGAGCCTTTGGTAAAACTAAGGGGGTCTGCATAGGCAAGGTGGAGAGCTGGAGAAAATCTTGAAATTGAACATGTCTGGAATGCAGAAAGAAAAAAAAAAGGCTTTTAGATTGTTACTACCTATGTTGCTGCAGTTGCAATATATTTTAGTGTGATTTAATAGGCATCTAACAGCAGCCCAGCACTGTTAGCTCAGGGAACAAGCCGTTCTTTTAAAAGGTTCTAATTGCTGACTTAGAGGGGACGGAAAATGTATCTGGAGGCACCAGTTAAAAGCACTTGGACCATCATGCCATTTTATCTCCCAATATCCATCATTGCCTCTTGATTTAATTGCAACAAACAAACCCAGATCTGTTTCATTGGGGCATCAGGAAGACAGTAGAAATTTTAGGCATAGCAATGGCTGAAGGCAGTTGGAGGCCCCAATATAACACCAATATAGCAATAGCACTTAGACGTATATACCACTTCACAGTGATTTACTGCCCTCTCTGAGGGGTTTAGAGTCAGCCTATTGATCCCAACAATCCGGGTCCTCATTTTACTGACCTCGGAAGGAGGGAAGGCTGAGTCAACCTTGAGCCAGTCAGGATCGAACTGCTGGCAGTGGAAAGAATTGCCCTGCAATACTGCATTGTAACTGCTGTGAAGGAAGGAAGGAAGGAAGGAAGGAGAGAGAGAAGGAAGAAAGGAAGGATGGAGGGAGGAAGGAAGGAAGGGCAATAGTAATAGCAGATTTATCTGTCCGTCTGTCCATCAGTCCGTCTCTCCATCCATCCATTCATCCATCTGTCCGTCCGTCCGTCCGTCCATCTGCCCATCTGTCTGTTTGTCCATCTGTTCATCTGTCTGTCCATCTGTCCATCCATCCATCTGTCCATCTGTCCATCTGTCCATCCATCCATCTGTCCATCCATCCGTCCCTCCGTCCATCCTTCATCTATCCATCTATCCGTCTATCTGTCCGTCGTCCGTCCATCCATCTGTCCATCTGTCCTTCCATCCGTCCGTCTGTCTATCCGTCTGTCCGTCTGATTGGGTCACTATGACTATGTTAATCAGTTTTGTTTTTGAAGGATTGCTGATGATGATTTTAAGAGCGATGGAGATGGAGAGATGAGATGATGGTGATGGAGATGGAGATAGAGATGGAAATGGAGATGAGATGGAGATGAGATGAAGATGGAGATGGAGAGATGAGATAAGATAAGATGATGGAGATGGGGATGGAGACAGATGAGATGGAGATGAGATGGAGATAGAGACATATATCTGAATGAAGGGTGCAATTATACAAGAAAAGCAAGAGATTTCGAGACAAAACATATAGAGGGAGGAGGAGAGGGAGAGGGAGAAGGGGGGCTTCCATGCAAATTGCTCTTCTCCAACAAGTGGTGAATTTCTCTTCATTCTCCTGAGATGAGTATTTTGTCCTTTGCAAGCAGTACGACATGCTGAAACTTCTGTCATCGTCTGGATTGCCTGAGGCAGCCTAAATGACTTTCTTGCCAAGCTTTTCCCTTGTCTTTCTTCTTCTTTTGCACACAGATTTGCTCTGTTTTATGCTGCACTTGTAAGAAACGGGCCATTCATTTCTTCTTATTCTTTTTTTCCCCTCCACTTTCACTTCCTCTTCCCTCCCCATCCAGAGTTCTATTGTCACAGCTGGATGACAGCATCATTGGGTGATGTGACAATCCGTGGAGAGTGTTGACATTCAAAACTAGTGAAGATTCTTCTTTTAGGCTCTTCCTGCAAGAGTCAGACTGGATGTGGCAGGGAATACCTTGCAATAGGCTACAGAAGCCAAAAGCTCAGTCCAGTCTCCACAAACAAGGGGAAGAATAAAAACTATCATAAGACATGCAAGGAAAAAGGGAAATAAAACCTAAGTTTTGCTGCTGTGTTTTGGGTACACTGTTATACACACTGCTCTGAACTTAAGCTCAATTCAGCTGAACACAGCTTCCTTTTGAGAAGACATTTCTGGGCTTCTGCATTTCATTAATCATGCAACATTTCATTTACATAACCCATTTAGAGAAAAATCATTTATTTTAATTTCCCTGCTGATTTCACTGGGACAGTTACACGAAGGCCTGGAATCTGTGTTTTCCATCAGAATGACCTGCCATTCTCATTTTAGAGAGATTTTTTTTTTATAGTATGATAATCAAAACTGGATGCAGTATTCTATATGTGATGTTACTAAGGCTTTATAGAGTGGTATTAGTACCTCACTGTCCCTCTGTTAATGCAACTTAGGATTGCATTAACTTTTTTGGCTGCTGCTGCACACTGCTGGCTCCTATTTAGCTGGTTGTCCACTAAGACTCCAAGATCCCTCTCACAGTTCCTGCTGTTAAGTCTGGTTTCACCCAGTCTATATGTGTCCTTTTGGTTTTTCTTGCCTAAGTATAAGACTTTACATTTCTCTACATTGAATTTCATTTTGTTAAGATAGGGCCCAGTGTTCAAGTCTGGCTGAAATTTGAAAGGCAGAATGTTTTGTTTGGGAGAAAATGATATAATACAAAAGTGTCTTTGGATTTAAGACAAGGAGAATTGTCATGTGAATGAATTCAGTAATGAATTCATTATTAGTCAATGGGTTAAGAAAAAAAAAGATGTTGAACAAATTTTGTTCCTTGAAAAACCAGACTTATGGAAATGCCTTTTATATCATGCTGTCTCCTGGGTCAATTGAGGTACCCTATAGCAGTTAATGGGAAGCCCTTCTTAATTAATGTTATTCCCAAAAAAATGCCCCATATTTTTCTCTTCCAGTTCTCATTCAGTTTGAAAGAAGACATTGCTTTGAAAGTTCATCTTAAGGAACAGAACTTTTACAAGTGGTGTGTTCTTGATTTGTTTAAGGACAAGATGATCAAAGAGCTGTGTGAGAATATCCAGGTTTTCATCGAAGATTTATTTCTCCCACAGTTGATTGCCTCTCTGCTTTTTTTTTCATTTCCAAGAGAAGAATTCAAGAAAGGAACGCCTCCCCTGGTTTTTTTCAGGTACAGAAGGAAGAATTGATGCTTCAGAATGAAGAAACGTAAAATGGAAACCCATGAAAAACATGCCTGAACCTTCCAGTATCTTAAATATTCATTTTATTTATTTGTTAAATTTATTTGCTGCCTCACTCGCTGTGAGGCTACTCTAGATGGCTAACACAATAGAAAGGAAGAGATGAAAAGAGTGCAAACAGAAGCGAAGCAAAATAATAGAACAATAAAGTAAAGAATGAACAAGAAAACAAGGAGAATACATCAATATAATAACAATAAAGTGAGCTATGAAGTTCCACTAAGATAAATGCTGAAGAAATTTTAAAGCACCCTGAGAACAAAAGACGAACTGGATTTGATTGGGGGAGAAAACTTTTCATAAAAGGTAACTGAGATTTTGGCAAACAGTTGGTTTTAATACTCACTTCCCAATGCCTATGCCCTATGACAGGGGTCTCCAACCTTGGCTCCTGGAAGCCTGGTGGACTTCAACTCCCAGAGTTCCACAGCTGGCTGTGGAATTCTGGGAGTTGAAGTCCGCCAGGCTTCCAGGAGCCAAGGTTGGAGACCCCTGCCCTATGATATAACTTCAGACCAAGGAGATGAATCTGGTGCCAGTCAATTTCTTGGTAAACATAGGAAATTCTCTATTCTCTATTCAGTTCATTACCTCATCCAGCCTGATATGTCAACACTGAAAACAAGAGCTTTCCTGGGCTTCTGGGTGGAATTTCTCCAACTTAATAACAAATATTGGTATTGTCAGCATTCCAAGTGTATTCTCTACAACACAGCAGGAAAAAGACAGTCAGAAGTAACCTGGGCATTCTTATTAAGGAATGACCATTTCGAAGAGCTATCCTCTCTTGGGAGGGAGTCAGTTGGAGTTGGGTATCATCTAAGTCAAATTAAATACATTTCATATGTTATTTAATTATTCTGAGTATCTACTACTGCTCCTTGGGCCTGAAAGGCAGTCACAACTTCATATACCATGTTGAATGTTTGATGTTGCGTGTCATCAGTCTAATCATTGCCACACTATATCCAAAAGCGTTAATAGCCCAAAATCTTCTGAAAAGTGGAATTCAGTGACAGCATTGATTTCCGTTTTAAACTACTTTAAGGAACAGCATGGAAGGTTGATTTTGATCTGTTCAAAGTAAACAATTATGAAAGAAAGAAAGAAAGAAAGAAAGAAAGAAAGAAAGAAAGAAAGAAAGAAAGAAAGAAAGAAAGAAAGAAAGAGAGAGAGGAAGGAAGAGAAAGAAAAAAAGGAAAAAAGAGAGAAAGAGATAGAAAGGAAAGAAGGAAGGAAGAAACTGAATAACAAAACCACTGGAAACTGATAGTGTGTCCTCCTGCCCAATTCACTGGGAATATTCACATTTTAGGGCTGTTTTTTCCCTTTTTTATTGAATTGAAACTTGATACCTTCAATGTTCCTATTTCCTATCTAGAAGGATCATCCACAACTACTTTGCTGCTTTCTACCTCTCCACCATCCTAATCTTCTTGAGATCCAAAAGCCATATAATCTACACACACACACATTTTTTCAAAAAAAGAGAAAATTAAAGGAAGGATGGACTGATCCAATGCAGGACATCTGGAGACTACAATGGCATGGTGTAGAGGGAAGGAATGCAGGGATGGTGTGGAGCATTTGGGATGCAGTTGGTGGCCACCGATATCTCCATATTTTGTAGCTTACAGACAAAGTCGAAAGCAACTGTCAGGATCTGTGTTTCAAGTCTGACCTTCTGCTTTTATCTATATTTTAAACCCCACACAAGGTATACAAGGCGAACATTGCTATTACAGTCAGAGATTCCTAAATAATGGATGAAGAACAGAGGCTCTAAAGGGGGAGAAAAGCTAGTGGAGGAATATTTTTTTTAAAAAATAAGAAAAGTAAAAAAAGAAAAGAAAGAGGGGAGAACCCTTTCCAAAATAAGAGTGATGAACTGAATAACTGACGTGAGAGAGTCTCTTCTATCACAGCACTACTCTTGTGTCAACTGAATTCCTCTATGGTGTCATGCCATTCATTGGCACTCAATGTTGACATGCAATAGCAACAGTATCTAGATTTATATACCATTTCACAGCGCTTTAAAGCCCTCTCTTAGTGGTTTATAGAGTCAGCATATTGCCTCCAATAATCTGGGTTCCCACTCTGCCTTTCTTGGAAGGATGGAAGGTTGAGCTAACCTTGGTCAGAATTGAACTGCTAGCAGGTGGCAGAACTAGCTTGTAATATTGCATTCTAGCCACTGGGCCACCATAGCCCAGGCAACATAGTTCCTCCACCTCTTTCCTATGTGCTTTAATTTTGAACTTCCAAACCAACATTTCTTGAATAAGAAGGGAGAAGAGATTGGCAATTTGATTGGCCATGAAAACTCCAAGAAAAGCGAAACTTTCTATAATTCTTCAATCCAGAAGCATCCACGGTGCCATGGTAGTATACTCTACAATTAATCATTTAAAACACTTTATTGAAAGAATTTATTGGCACCACGTATGGGCATCGTATGCTTGAGAAAGCACTCAAATGGGACTAGCCTTGATGATGTTACCTAGTTTGGATAATGAAATGTCTGCCAAAAAACAACCAAGCTCAGAGAGGCATGTCGAGAGGCTCTCACATTTACAATTTCTGTTTGAACTGGATCAAGAGCAAAAGAGTTGGAGTTGGAGAAATATATTTTTAAAATTCACAACAGACAGATAGCATTCGGAAGTGACTCAGATAGAATACTCCATTGAACTATCAGGGGGAGGAGGAAAAAGTACAACATAATTCAACTTGCAAGATTCTGTAATTACAATTATTCTCAATAAAAGGAGTTTTTGTCTTCCTTTGGAGCTGATTTTTTTTTTTTACCTGATCTACTTAGTGCAGCTGACAGAATCACAAAAAGGACGGGCTGAAAAGAGATAATCTGGTCCATAATCCAGAACAGGACTGAACTGTACCATTATAGTTTAAATACATTCAAAGAAACAGATAGTTGGTTCCATTGTTTTTTTAAAAAAAGATTTTTTATTTTTTAAACAAACATATACAAACAAAACATAAAACATAATACCATCTTTCAGTTACATGCAGTGTGTTCATTGGTATAACGAACGTCATCTCTGCAGTCTTCACTTATAGTTTGTATAAATTCTCATATTATCAATCTAATGCATATATGTATATTATTATCATTATCAATCATCTGTTTGACTATTACTATTTTTCCATCATTTTATGCGACTTATTCACTATTTTAATTTAATTTACATTATAACATTTATTACATCTTCATAAATCCATCCAATAATAATATATCCTTAGGTTATATTCTCTACAGTTCTATTATCCTTATATTGTGAAATCTTCTAAAATATTTCATTTCCATGTTTTTTTATCTAACCTTTGATAAAATAAGTCCAATATTTTATAATATTGTTGATCTTCTTGCTCTCAAATTTCAAATGTTAATTTACTCATTTCTGCACATGCCATTATTTTCTTGATAATTTTCTCCTGTATTGGAATTTTCTCATTTTCCCCATTTTTAGCAAATACTAGCCGCTGTTAATACATTTACAATCAAAAATTTCAGTTCTCTGCTGTATATTTCTGGTAAAATACCCAATAAAAGTATCTCTGCTTTAAAGTCTATTTGTTTTGTTTTTTTGTCATTTTTTCCAACCGTGTGTGGATTTTACTCCAATATCTTTTAGCCTTTGCACACCTCCATCACATATCGTAGTATGAACCCGGTATCGGATAGTTGGTTCAATTGTTGAACTCCATTTATCGATAGGATTTTCCCCCACCTGATGTACAAGCAATATCTTTTTCCTTGTAATTTAAACTGATTGTTTCTAGTCACATCTTCTGGAACCATTTGGATTAATTCTACCCTGCATGATAACCCTTCAGAAACTTGGAGATAAATATCAAGTTTTCTGTTCTTTTTTCTTCGGATTAAACAAACTCCACAACCCTGAACTATTCCTCATGAACTTTGTCTTTTGGGCTACTTATCATAGATATTCCACTACTAATGGCAAAGGATCCAACTCTCTCTAGCAGAATCCCGAGAAGGGTTAGAAAAAAACCTCATGGCTTGCTGCCTTGCTTCATGCCAGAAACTTTATTCAGATCCTATGATTTATTTATTTTTTATTCTTTTAACAGTGGGAGGTCTTTCATCTGAGACAGGACTGCTGGTGGGGAAAGAAGAGAGGTGCCATCAATAATCCTGATTCTTGATTAAAAGAGGGAGATCCAATAAACATTGTTATCAAGCCAATAAAAGGTTGCCCAGTTTTCAACCTGCAAAGAGCAAATCGCAGATAGAATATATTGAACTGGGTCCAGGATATTTATGGAGACGTTTTCAGTGGTTGCTTTCCAAATCCAGGGTCTTCCTTTGTCCTTCTTGTAGCTTCTATTTAAACCTTGGAGAGGTGCAGGTGGGGGCTTCTCTCAAGCAAATGAAAGAAGCAAACAAATTTGCTTCTTTCGAGCAAAAGAGACAAATGGACTCTTGTTTGAAAGAGCCTGGAAAGAATCCATTTGTCTAGACTCTTAGAGAAGGAGAGAGAGGCAGACCAATTCCAATTCAGTGGCCTCTTCCAAGGAAAATAGAACCTTTTCCTTTCCTGGAACAGCCATTGGTTGAATTTAGGAAACAGGGCATGGCTCTGAGTAATCATCAACAAAGGTGTCCAGGGGAATGTGGGATGAATTATGGAACGTTCCTCCTTGCCGTTATATCTCAGGAGAAGCTCTTCCTTTGTGATTGGTTGGTGATTTTGGATCGTACCTTGGAAGTCCAGGGACCGTATCCATCTCTTCATCCATCAATTGTGGGCCCAGGGTTTCAAGTGATCTTCTCCGTCTGGCCATTCTCCAGATGCCTTGGGTGGCAACAATCTGAAGATGCCACGTTGGAAAGAAAGGATTTGGAGCAGGGGTGTCAAACTCGACTCATTGAAGGCCACATCAGGGTTGTGTTTGACCTTGGGGGGGAGGGGGGACTGGGGGGGCATGGCCAGCTCGATGTCACTCATATCGGGGGCACCTGTGGTGGCCTGAGCACTCTGCCAGTAAAAAGGGGCTCCCGAGCTCCGTTTTTGGCTGTGACAGCCCCCTGCAATCCTCTGCCAGTGGATTTTCCATTTTCACTGGCAGAGGCACCATGGGATGGCCCTCCTCTGTTTCCAAGGTGCTCCTGCAGGCCAAATCTAAACACCCTGCAAGCTGGATCTGGCCCCCAGGCCTTGAGTTTGACACCCCTGATCAGGGGTGGGCTTCAAAAATTTTTAGCAAGGGGTTCTCTTCCCGGTTGCTGGGTGGGCATGGCATGGTGGGAGGGGCCTAGTTGTTTTCACCCTCCCTGGGCTCCAGAGGCTTTTCTCGAGTCTCCAGGAGGGTGAAAATGGCTTCCCCGGACTCCAGAGGATCTCTAGAAGCCAGAAATGGGCCCA
Source organism: Hydrophis major (assembly GCA_033807585.1). Taxonomy (NCBI): domain Eukaryota; kingdom Metazoa; phylum Chordata; class Lepidosauria; order Squamata; family Elapidae; genus Hydrophis; species Hydrophis major. Next base: position 13,909,641 of record CM066335.1, on the reverse strand, counting down.
TTTCTGGCCTTCCTGAACTTTGGGGAGGCCCATTTTTTGCCCTTCCTGAGCCTCCACACACGCCCTGCACATACCTGCATCCAAAATGGGTCATGTGGGGACTCTTGGGAGGGGAGGGAAGGGGTAGGCGGGTCAGCCAGGAGTGGGATTTGGAGGTTATTTGAACTGTGCAGAATCTTAGCTCGGGGTCTCCCGAACCCCCGCGAACTCCCAGCAGCCCACCCCTGCCCCTGATTTAGCAGGACACACAGAGAGGGGGTATAAGGCTGTTTGAGCTGACGGGCCTCTCAGCCGTAAGAGCCTAGATCTTATAAGCGTTCCTCGTGGAAATGAATCCCAGATGTTTATTGATTCTCATAAAATGTTGAGCCAGAGCCAAGGGTGCTCAAAAGGACAGTTGCTTGGGGCCAAAGGTGTTCCCACTTGCTTAGGTTGGCAGGGCCAACTATAGCATTAGACAGGAGTGAGATAACCACCAGAATCAAGAAGATCCTAAGGTAGAGCAAAATTGGCTGGCTCTCCTCTCCACCAGCCAACCTCTTGAGACTGCCCAAAGCTGTTCCTATTCTCCTGATCTGGCGCCCTTGTGCCCGGGCAAAGCTCCTTTATTGCTAGCTAGTCTTGTAATCCAATCAACCATCTCCTGATACATTATACTCAGCACTTTTGGGAAAAGACGGGCAGTGAGGCAGCCAATTCAGGCCATGAACTCTGGTGCACAAAGCACAGGCACGTACAGGGTGGAACGGAACTCCCTCACCGGCACTGGGGCTTCCACAACTTAATATTTCAAGCAGGTAGCAAGCAGAGGTCACAAACATGATGAATGAGGAGCAAGTGAGAAATTTGAAGGAGATATCCCATTGGTTGCTTTGAGATGTGCAGTCCCACTGACTGGGCTGATGCCACAGTTTAGTGGCCAGTTTGCACACGGAATTAATGGCTGCTATTATCTTGTGGCAAATGCCCAAAGGTCCAGTGGGGGAGGGTGGAGTGGGAGAGGGAAGCATGGGAAAATCTATGCTGTAGAACAGACTGCACAGTCTGAAGAGCGAAGGCCCCCGTGGGCTAATGATTTCTGCAGACCAATTCCAATTGGACTTCCGGTCCGCAGAAAAACTTCTTCCCAAGGAACCAGTTCCTCGTGTTCAAATGCTTGGGTGGGGGCACTGTTCTAGAGGTTATATCTGTTGCACTGTGAGCACGTCCAAAGAATGTTTAAGGGAAAGGGAAAGGTTCCCCTCATACATATGTGCTACTCGTTCCTGACTCTAGGGGGCAGTGCTCATCTCTGTTACAAAGCCGAAGAGCCAGCGCTGTCCGAAGACGTCTCCGTGGTTATATGGCCAGCATGACTAAAGGCCAAAGGTGCACGGAACACTGCTCCCTTCCCACCAAAGGGGTCCCTATTTTTCTACCTGCATTTTTAATGTGCTTTTAAACTGCTAGGTTGGCAGAAGGTGGGACAAGTAACGGGAGCTCACTCGGTGACCAGGGATTTGAACCGCCAAACTGCCGATTTTTCTGATCGATAAAGCTCAGCATCTTACACACAAACACACCTGTGCAAGAAGCATTAAAAAAGAACTACAGTGTCAATCAGACAAAGAGCACAACCGTGAGTACTAACTCTATCTGTATTGTAAGGTTATGCTTATAGAATCTTGCAAAGATGGAAGTATTTCTCTCCTCCCTTCCTTATACTATCCAGAAAACTAGAGAGAGTTTCTTCTGAACTGCTTCCCAAGCCTCTTCTCCTTCTTTGGATTGAGATAGCAATAGCACTTAGACTTATATACCGCTTCACAGTGCTTTTACAGCCCTCTCTAATCAGTTTAGAGTCAGCATCTTGCCCCCAACAATCTGGCTCCCCATTTGACCAACCTTGAGCCAGTCAGGATCGAACTGCTGTCAGTTGGCAGAATTAGCCTGCAATACCGCATTCTAACCACTGCACCACCAGAGTCTTTCAGACAGAGATACCCTTTAAAGGACAGTTGTCCAGTCTGCAGCTTTGCCTCCTACCTCCCAAGGTCGTTCACACATTCCATTACATACATTTTATAAAATTATTATATTCCAGTGTAGCACATATGCCTTCAGGTATGCTCCAAAAAGTCGAGATGGTATACTTACAGGTTGTTGTGCATGAAGTTCTGTCCTTTTTTATATAAGATGCACATTAAAATGGGAGGGGCCTTGATTATGTGATCATGTCTGTCCTGTCAATCTTTTGGAGCATATAATTCAGCCTCACCTCCACCTCCTACCCCCTATGGTGGGGCTTAATAGTCTATCCACAAGGAAAATGCATCTTTATTTCTCTGGGAACTGCAATTTTAATTTTTTCCTCCTCCCCTCCCTTTTCACCTCTGGGATATATTAACAGATTAACAAAGTTGGAAGGGACCTTGTAGGTCATCTAGCCAACCCCTGCCCAAGCAGAAGACCCTATACTATTTCTGACAAATGACAATCCGGTATCTTCTTGAAAGCTTCCAGTGATGAAGCTCCTACATTTTCCGAAGGCAACTTCTGTTCTATGGGTTAATTGTTCTCTCTGTCAGAAAATGTCTCCTTATTTCCAGGTTGAATCTCTCCTTGATCAGTTTCCATCCATTATTCCTTGCCTGGCCTTCGTTTGAAAATAGCTTGACCCCTTCCTCCTCTCTGTGGCAGCCCCACAAATATTGGAAGACTGCTTTCATATCTCCCCTGTTCCTTCTCTTCACTAGACTAGCCATGCCCAGTTCCTGCAATTGTTCATCATATGTTTTAGCCTCCAGTCCCCTAATCATCTTGATATATAATGGGCAGGGCTAAGATTGTTGGTCTAGTTTTTTAATGGGTGTGTTCTTTTTTAAATTCATCTAGCAGTCCTTCAAGACAATAAACCTGATATAAAACTCAGCAACATCTGGCTAATGGGACTCGCTCTCCTCCTCCCCATCATTCCACCCCCTTGATCAATGGCTTAAATCTAGGAAAACCACATGTCCAACAGATGGCAGTCTGGCCTCAGCTTCAAGATGTAACACAAATATCAGTTTCTTTCACCATAAACCTCCAAGGCCCAGCTGACTCACTTCACCTTACACCAACTCTAAATATCCAATGGAAATTACAAATAAAGCCATCAGCAGTTCCTTATGCAGAGACATGGTAGGTTTCAGTCAACAAAATGACCCTTTTGTTATATTTCATCAATCAACTTAAAAGCTCAGAATCTGCCACATACTGTATATTAGTTGCTATCCTTGATGTAGAAAAATGTAGAATTTTTAGGCATTTCCATCAAAACCCCTAGGTTGTTAAGAAGCCTTTTTAATTGGCCAAACAATTGTTGCCTTGTGAGATCATACAATACTTCAAAAGAACATGGCCAAAATTTCTTGGTTGTTTTTTTCTTCTTCTTTTGTATTTATTAGAATCTTGTGCATTATTCATAGCAATGCCAACAGGAGGAGCAGCAAATGGGTTACGAGCAACTAATAAGGTCAAGATTAGAGAATTCTTTTTGTGTGTGGGCCTTGTTTGGCCTTTGGATAGTAAATCAGGGATTACATTCCAAAACATGGAAGAGAAGGGAGTGGGCTAGAGCAATTCAAGTTTAGCTAAATGTGTACGGAATGAATTGTATGCAGTTCTCGTGGCTTCTCCTTCCATAAAGATTTCTTTGAAGAAGCAAGATAGGAAGGTATTGGAACTTCTTCACTAATTTAACCTCTGCGACTAGAGAAGGTTCTCAAGCATGTTGAAGACAGTCAAGGAAACAAATCAAGAGATATTTGAATGAATCAATCCAAAGTTGTCACCAAAGACACAAATGATCAAGCTCGAATGATTCTACCTTGGACACATTATATGATGATTAACTGTCTTGCAAAAGCCCCAATGCTGGCAAAATTGGAAGGAAAGAGAATGACCAGCCGTAAGGTAGATAGACTTAGTTACAACAGTAACTCTATTCTCTGAGTATCCCAGAGGTTGGAGATCCAGTCAACCCTGCCCTCCCATTCTTATTTTCATGCCTGCAACAGATAAAAGTGGATTCCCCTTATGCTTGAAGGCACATGTATCATCAAGGCTAGTAGCTGTGCATGGTCCTATTCTTGAAGAAAATTCAGCATGGGATTCTCTTGCTTTGGAGTCCAGGTCCTAGCAAGAAAAAAGTGCATAGAGAAACTCAAAGTCTGGTGTAGTTTAAGCTGATTTTCTATCTTAGAAGAAAAACATTCCAACCTACCAGATCATTTCAGAAACTGTTCTATGCTTCAGGTAGAGCTTTTGCAATAGAGCAGAAGCGAGACAAAAAAATAACTAAGGCTAGAAGGAAAGCTAGATTTGAGTTGAGTCAAGTTGAATCAAGTGCCATTCGTATGATTGATTTACTGTTGATTTCATAAATTCTTCATTCTATGATATGAAAAAAAAATACGCAACTTGGTAACAACTTTGAAAGAAGTTCTCATGCTACATCTGAAGGTCTGCACTTTTTATGCTAACCTATACTCACCTTTAAGTAACCTGGAAAGTCAGCCATTGCAAAGCAGAGGTGGATATTCAGCAGGTTCTGACCAGTTTTGGAGAACTGGTAGCAGAAATTTTGAGTAGTTTGGACAACCGGCAAATTCCACCTCTGATCGGTCCTGCCCACATCTATCCTCTGCCTCCCAAGTCCCAGCTGATTGGCTGGGTCTTCTTTGGTTGCCCTGCACAGGAGAATGGAGCTGGAAAACAGGTTAATAGGATGGGGAGGGAATGGGATTTTTGCAGTATCATACCCACCAAGCCATGCCCACAGAACCAATAGTAAAAAAAAATTGAATCCTACCACTGTTGCAAATGTGGTTGAGGACTTGCCCTCAAAGTAATTGATAGAAACAGACAGAAAATAAGGCCTGGTTTTATTTCCCTTTAATAAGATAAATCAAAGAAGACTTAATCCTCTAACTCACCAGTCACCATTTTTCTTCCTTCTGTCCTATTAAATATGACAAATGGATAACAACCTTTGGAGCAACTTTTGCTTCAAGTTTTGTGAAAGCCACATGCAACTTTAGAGCCTTAGGTTGCACACTTCAGTTTTAATAGTCTTCTGAAAGCATCAGAAATACTTGCAAGGAACAGTTGACTGTAACCTTGTGATGCCCAAACATTTCCCGTAAGAATTGAATCACTCTTTACATTCATTCATTTTACTGGGCTTATAAGTATCTCCAACTGAAGCCACCTATGAACCACGGACATCCCAATCATCATAAATTAGGTTGAAAACATACAGCACACGTTAGAATCAAATAGCAGCAACCACAATTCATAAAAAAAATAATTACCTCTACTGGGTATAACAATGTGTTATACCCAGGAAGCCCAGGAAGTTATACTGCAGGAAGTCTAATTGTTTCAAGAACCACCAAGGATAAGATGGCTTCTGTTGCTAGAAGAACAACTCATATACCACCAGCCCCGATGCCTGGAGAAAATAGCCCTGTTTTAATGGACTTCCTAAAAACCAAGAGGGGCGCACCATTGAGATATTTAGAGTAATGCTTTATGGAAGGGAGCAGTGACTCAAGATCTACCATCTTGGTCAATGATTGGAAGTCTGTACTTGCAGACATCCTTGTATTACTGCAAGCCATAATGATGCTTTTATCAGAAGATACTTTGCAAGGATTGAATTCCCCTACAATGGACCAAAGGTTGACTAGAACCTCTAGCCATGCCTTGCTCAAATGCAACCTTTCCAAACTCAGCTCAAACAACCTGGCCTATGACAAGACCTTTCAGCAGGATTTACTCTTTTCTGGAGTGCCTTTCTCAAGAAGCTTTTCTAGCCAGGATTCAGGATTTGTTCTTTCTTTTGTTTAAGGGCTGGAAATCTTGTGGGTTCTGGGGCTGTCAAGTCATAAATCACAGCAGCAAAATGGACAGTGCTGGGAGTTGTACTTCAGCAATATCTGGACGGCCTCAGATTCCAGAACTCTGCTAGGCTGTTTCAATAAAAGCATTGCAATAAGGGTTAACATTAAAAAAATGTTCCTTATTTGAAAAGTGCCTCTTCCTTCTAAAACTCTGTTAAACTCACCAGAGCTTTCTTAATCACTTGAGAGCAGATACAGTTTTTAAATATTTGCTTCTGAGTTAGAAGCCTTGGACTTGCCTTTTAATAGCTGCACAACACATAAGCTTAATAGCAATCCACCTAGTACCTGTCTAAGGATTCTTCCACCTTTCTTTAATCCCAGCATCTCACACCCCAGTTAATTGTATCTCTATGATGGAGCCAGCTTGGGAACAAACAGAACTTAAGCATTTTCAAGACTAGCGTAAGGCTATCCTCTTTCATTCCTTTTAGACTGATTACTTTCCCTGGCACAAGGGCTCATTTGGACAAAGGCAGGAACAAAGCAATTCATCTTTTCTAGCTAGGTTTAAAAAAAAAAAAAAAAAAAGCAAAGAGACATTCTCAACTTGCACTGGACTCCAAGTGACTGCAACTAGGCAGTTTTCTTGGCAGCATGATAGAAAAGGCCCTGTGGCTTGTTCCAGTATGTGTGTGTGTGTGTGCTTGACTGCAATGGGACCCGCAGCCTTGGTATTACCTAGGAATTCCCAGCTGAGAATTCCAATTCTTGAAAGAAGGTAATATGGGACAGAAAAATAGACAAAAGAGAGAAGAGAGAGAGAGAGAGGCAGGCAGGCAGGCAGGCAGATAAGATAGATAACATATGGAAGATAAATATGGAAGATAGATATAGACAGACAGACAAGATAGACATAAGACAGACATGGAAGATAGACAGATGGACAGATAGTTGGTAGATGGATAGACATAGATATAGATATAGATAGATGATAGATAGATAGATAGATAGATAGATAGATAGATAGATAGATAGATAGATAGATAGATAGATGAATGGATGGATGGATGGATGATAGATTTTACAACAATGACAAAAGGATGTGGCCCTTTGTCTGAATATCTAGATTCTTTGCTTTGCTTTGTTTTCCTACAATGTACCTAAAATGGAAATTGCCTTCTCCTGTTACACTTCTTTCTCACATCAAAATTAAAGCCACAACCTTTGTCAACAACAAAAATTGCAATAAATATTGTGTCTGCATGCAGTCACTATTTTGAACTCAGTGTGACTTAACTAGCTATAGCAATAGCACTTAGGCTTATATTCCATGGTGCTTTATCGTGCTCTCTGGTCAGTTTACAGAGTCAGCACATTGCCCCCAACAATCTGGGTCCTCATTTTATGGAAGGATGGAAGGCTAAGTCAACCTTCAGCTCTAACAGGATCAAACTACAGGCTATGGGCAGAGTTAGCCTGCAATTCTGTGTCACTGTGTCACCAGGGCTCCTAGAATGATAGAACCATAACAATATAGGATTGAAACACCTTGGTGATCTTCTAATCCAACCCTACACTGCCAAGGTTGTAATTTTTGTATGTGGCAGAGATTTATCTGGGTTTGTCCCGAATGCCACATCAGAAAGAAAGGAAATTGAAGTATTTGTGGGCTTCCAGAAATGAAAGAGACAGAGCAGCTTTGTTTGAGGATGAGATGTCCATTAGAAATAGCAGACAAAGTATATGAAGCCAAGTGTTTCTCTCCACTGTATAAAATGTTTTTTTTTTTTAAACCAAGAGGCCGATATAATTTTAAGACGAAGACTAAGCAAAATCAAATGATTCCAAAACCTCAATGCAGAAAGTCTCCGATTTATACCCACAATTGGGACAGAATTTCCATTGCTAAGCAAGAGGTTGTTATGTGAATCACACTCAATGTTATGACCATTTTGTCATGGTTGTTGAACAAATCACTGCACTTAATTGTGTTAAGTGCTAAGTGAATTGTGTAGATGTTAACTGAATCCAGCTTCCCACAATGATCCTCAGATGACAGTGAAGACGAGCTAGATAAGATCAAGGTAGCCCAGTTTTTAATACTTTTGGTTTGTATTTTTTTATTATTATACACACAACAATGTGAAATTAAAGCTGCCAATTCAGTTATCCACACTTTCTTCTTTTTGACCACAGTTATATTCTGAAGTGTTATGAGCCAAGACTTTATCAGTTTCTATTCAGAAATGTCACAACATCTTAACATTTTTTACTACTTTTTCAACTCTATGTTTCCACCAATTTTTCATTTATTATGTGTGGGGAAGATGCAGTTAAATTCAGTCTAAGACTGATGAGAACTGAACAATTCAGATGCTCACCAAAGACCTAAGCATTAATGTTATTAAAATCTCTCTCTCTCTCTCTCATTTGTCTGTCTGTCTGTCTATCTATCTATCTATCTATCTATCTATCTATCTATCTATCTATCTATCTATCTATCTATCTATCTATTTCCTTAACTTGGCATTCACCAGATGTGATGGACTACTGGTCCCATCAGTCAAAGCTCCACCATAGGGTATCTGGAGAGTGATGGTATTCACAGTCCAATGCATTTTAAAAGTCACTATTTGTGAAAGGTAGTTTAAGGGAACAAAGTAGTAACTTGAAGCTACTAGGTCATTTGATATGTGTGCATGGATACATTAGAAAGAGTGAGTTGGCCATATATCCTTCCTCCACTCTCTCCCTTCCTCCATGCACACACAGGCACACAGATATATACACACTTCCTTTGCGCACATACAAATACACACACACACACACACATTTTTCTTTAGCTGTCAAAACAGTCTTCCTACCCATGCAATCCTTCAAAGAATAGGATGTTCAACATCAAATCCAGCACTGAATGATGAAACAGAAGGAGGAGCAAGTGGAATGATTTGCCACAAAAGTCATTCCCAACATAAGATAGTGGGACTGCGGCTTCTCCTTAAGTGGGCTTTTTAATGGGTCAGGGGCTAATTCTAACCACTCAGAGGAACCTTGGGTTCAGCAATGCATCTCAAAGAACAGATGCTAAGGGGAACATTTATGGGACGTTGGAAGGAAGGGCTGACAGAATGCTGTACTGAAACATCTGTAATCTTGAGCTGTTATGAGTGAAGGAACTCACTAAAGCTATCTACCAGACGCACTCTAGACATGTCTACTGAGAAATAAGGCTCACTCAATTCATTGAACTTCCTCCCAGGCCATATGGGATTGCGATCTACTAATGATTTACTTCCTACTAAATGTTATGTATAGGAAATGACTGTTAGTCAGATTTCTCATCCAGTAGAGGAAAGTTTCCACCTTCTCAGAAGGGTAGGATTTTGAGGAATAATTGTGAACGGATCCTGCCAAATTCATAACCAACATCCATGGAAATCCCAACAGTTCCTCCACTTAAAACCAAACCACAACACACCAAATCAAATCTGCCACTGTATTCCACACACTGCCAGTTGTCCTGATAAGCAGCTGACCTGAAAATAAAAGCTGACTGCAAAAGAGGTAAGTTAGATGGAAGGCTGGTATTTATAGTAAATTAGCAAGTAACCCTTTAGTTGACTCAGATTAAGAATTGTTCTGTCTTATCCTGGCCCAACCATTAATACATGAATGCAAATTTGATTCTGAGGTCTCCTTCCCCCCCCCCAAGTGTTGACTTGTTCTGACATAAAAGACAACGGCTTGCATAATCTCCCAAAGGATTATGCTCATAGCTACCCTTTAATTCCTGACTCTCTTTCCCCAGTGAAGGCCTCCTCCCTTTTATAGGAAAACAGCCCTTACCTGATTCAGCCACACCTTAGAGGAGAAGGCTGTTTTATGGCCTTCCAGAGATGCTCTCAGATAAATATTCCTTACCAAAAAAAACAAAATGATCCTGCAATTTGGGAAAGTACTTCCTCCTCAAACAACTCTCCAAGTCCAGATCGATTCCTCAGGAGAAGCATTTTTGCTTAAAGCTGTTTGAATTTTGCAATGAGGAAATATTGGCTCGCCTTTTTATTATCTCAGGTGATAAATATTGCATCGTGCACATTTAAAACTTTTAATACTAGGACGGGAGTGGGAGAGGCACCTGTGGGTTTACTCATGCTAGCCCAATCCCTTCACTTTTTGCCCTGCCTCCTAAGGCAGGATTTAGAGAGGCTCTTTTTACAGATTGGTGTGGGGGAGGGGGTTTGCTGCTAGCACACACATCCATGTCCTGCTCTGTAAAGAAAGGGATCTAACCAGGCCAGGCACTGGTCCTGTCTTCAGCCATGGAGGGTTTGATGTCTCTTGGAAAGAGCAACAACGGGGAGGAAGGGGGAGCAGGAGAAGGGGCCCTGCTAATGTTGCGCTGAAATGATTCTCAAAGGCCCCCCAGGCAGCACTCAACATCCAGACTTCATTAAAATTTCATACCCAGCACTTGGCCAAGGTCTATTTATGAAAATGCGTATTTCGTGGCATGGAAAAAAACAGGACTCCAACTAAAGAACATAGCAGGAGGCAGCTGAACTGAAGGGAGATGAAAGCTGCATGTAGCGTCCTGTCCAGGATCTGCCCGGAGAGTTTCCAGTGGAGATTGGATGCAAACGAGAAGAGGGGAGTGAGAAAGAGACAGAGGAGGGAGGGAGGGACGATCTTCTCCATCCGTACTGTCCGGAGTTGTTTCAGTACCCTGGAGAGCTCCCGCTGGGGCAACAATTCCTCCATAAAGCGGGAGTGCTCTGTGCGCTGTCCAGGGTCCTGAAAACAACACTCCCGGTGGAGGAGGATCATTAAAGAAAGCTACATGGGGAGCTAATTATCCTTACACACACATACACACACACACACACACACACACACACTCCAAAAGCTTTTCATTCATGCAGAAAGTCACTGTCCAATCCATTCTTTTTGCCTAATGCCTGGGAGAGAAGATTTAATGTGGTCCCCAGGCAGAATGCCAAGCGCCAAGGAAGCCCTGTGTGTTGTCAGTCGAGGCCAAGAAGAAGGGTTGGAACAGAAAAGAAATCGAAGGGCTGGGGCAGGGAGCAGCCCAGGGAAGTGAGTAAGAAAGTCACCAACTTTTTATCCAAGTGAATAAAAACAGCTGAGCCCTGCACTGTCCACCAACCAGCAGAATTCTGTCTCTTAAAGATGTTTTTTGAAAACTTCTGAGCTATTTATTTTACAAAACATTAGTGATGAGGCTGAATGATGCTAGGTTAGGGGCTAATTTAGGGGCGCTGTCATCCAAACAATTCCCACATGTTTTTTAGCTATCCTAGAAGGAATGTTTCAACTTCCTCTCTCTCTTTCTCAAAGCAGAATTGTTCTGAACTATTTAGAAAAGTAGCACAGCCTATCAAAATGCTAAGAAGCCTCTGCTGTGTTCCAGCATAAATCAAAAGATCTTATTAATGTTCTGATTTATTCGAGAATAAATGAAATGAATAGGAAATATGTATGGTTAGGGTTTTGTTTTTGTTTTTTTAAAGTCTTGTTAGAAACTGAAGAAGACATTGATATTATACCATTACTGTTGTAGGTTACGTTAATAGAGGAGTAAGCATTTTTCAAAATAAATGTAATTTTTGAATACTGTTATACAGGACCGAGCTTTTATTTATGAGGAAAAGTTGCATTTCACTGCCTATTTTTTCCTCCTGCATATTTTCCCAGACTCTTTTCTGCCAAGATTAATCAAAGCTTCCTGATTTATGGATTTATTTATAAAATCTCTCTGCCACCCACCTCCCTTTATAAAGTGACTTTCCAAATTTGTTTCTAAATTTATAAAGAGCAACAAAGAATTGCTCCCCGAATTACAGTATATCCTCTTCTCCTGAAGACAAATTCGAAGCCTATTGGGAACTGCAGAATCTAAATCCCAAAGAAAGCAACTTTTGCATAAGAAAAAAACCAAGCAGCTGCTAGCTCAAATTCCTAGTCTCCAGAGAGCACCATGAGGAGATTTCTGTAGTGATAACTAGAGGCAGAAATTTCTGTTATCCGATGCTGGTTTGAGGTCCACACTGGAGAGGAATCAGCAACAATGGTTTTGACTGCACATCACCTAGAGTAGTGATCACATTACTATCTAATTGATTGGTTTCTTTTTTAAAACAAAAAACCAGAAATACCAAATTCTTAGCAAAGGTAGTATTGCAAGATTATATAAATTCATTCCACTTCGTCTCTCTTTCTGTTACAGAGGATTGCTTCAAGCAGTTGATAGTAGTTTACAAATTCAGCAGAGGGGAGACAGTGGAGTTGTTTTTTCATCATCATCATCAACAACAACAATCATTTCAAGCATATTAAAAACTGTCTTAAAAGTTGCCATTTTTTCTTCTGGAAAACTGCAGGAATTAATTGGACTAGCCACATTTTAACATTCTTATTTCCCAAAAATGTTCCGTAACTTACTTACTCCCCCCCCCATTTGTAAAGTGACTGAAATATTCATTTCTGTTTTTATAGGAACCATTTATTTAAAACAACTGTTTTGTTCTCTTTGTTTTTATTTTCTCTGTTCAATATTTTTTCTTTTCATCGTTTCTCTTAGTAAAATTGCTTTCTCTCTCTCTCTTTTTCCATTCCAACTCTATTAATTCCTTGGATTTATTCCTAGGATTCAGGGACTGATTCTTTGTTCTCCGCTTAGGTGATATATGTTTTGAAGAACTTAATATCACACCCACACCCACACCCACAAACACACCCACACCAATTTACACAAGCATACAGAGAAACACACTTGTGTGGAAATAAAAGCAAGCAAACAAAACGGCTATGACTGACAGTACAATGAATTAGCAAGGCTTCAAAGCAATTAATGAAGGAAAATGTAAATCTGTCTTCTTTCAGAAATGAATTTTCTTCCTTTTTGTTTTCATTCTTTCTTTCTTCCTTTCTCTTTCCTTCTTTTCTTTCTTTCTTTCTCTCCAAAAAAGGAACCTGTGTCTGTGTGTGTGTGAGAGAGAGAGAGACAGAGAGAGAGAGAGAGAGAACGTGCCTCTCCAAGGAAATTCAAAGAATTTGCAGCCAGTAGATGTAGCTCAGGACTTAAAGGCAGATGGGGAGGATAGGTCCACTCATGTGACTGAGCCATGAAGATTTCAATGAACCTGTATGTTTAAGAGCAGCAAAAATAAAAGTGGGAGGGGAAGGAGTGAAAAGACAATGGAAGGAAGGCGCTGGGGCTTCCCCAGTGGGATCTTAGCAACAGCTTTTGCCCCGCCAGGGATTCGATTTGTCCCAATGAGGCACTGCTCAGGACCCCAAATCCCATCTCCCCCAACCAGCATGGCTGCTTTCTGACAAGAGTGACGGGAGTTCCTGCTGGACACATGGGGTGGAGGTGGAGCAGAAGGGATGCCTGATTGAGAAAATCTACCCTTTGATCTAGTTCTGAAGGGCTCCCTTTAAATTTAGGTTGTTTGCTATGATGTTTGCTGTTTCATAGAGTATTTGGGATGGATGGCCGGGCTCTGCTCTGCACCTCCCATTTCTGGGCAGGGGAGGGAGGTACTTTTGTAATTTCCCTGGGGGGGTTGTGGCCGCACCTATAAATCTCACAATCCTGTTCATTTGTTTCTTTGTTTTTTTTTTGTTTGGTTTTGTCTCATCTATCAGTTCACCCTAGAAATATCAACCCTGCAAGAAGACATCAAGGGAGTCTTTTAGTCTGCCAGGTGAGGCTATTAAAAAGTTCAAAATAAAAAGGGGGTTCATTGTGCCCACTCTCACCTGCCCTAAACCTCCAGAGTGGCTGGAAGTCACCCTTGGAAATATTTCTTTTTGCTAATTTCTTTCCACACATAGGGAGTGTAAGTCTATTCCCGGTGAGCATGCAGAAGAAAGGATTATTTGATTGAGTGATAGATAGATAGATAGATAGATAGATAGATAGATAGATAGATAGATAGATAAATAGATAGATAGATAGATAGATAGATAGATAGATAGATAGATAGATAGATAGATAGATAGATAGAAAATCTTCCAACAACTCTCTTTCCCTTCCTCAACAATTAGCCTATGAAATACTGTAAGGAAAACTCTTGGAGGCAGCTGATGGAGGCTGCTTTTCATGTGAGAACATTTTGGATTAGTGAATGATGGGACATGGAGTCCTAAAAGCAAACTGTGTGCCCCACTGGAACAAGAAAAGTTATTGGTGCCAGTTTACAGCTGCTTCTTTGTTCCATGCAGTGTGATGCCTTTTAATGGCATGCCTTAGTACTTCATGCTTATTAGATGATAACAGAATAAGAGTTGGAAAGGACCTTGGAAGTCTTCTAGTCCAGCCCCTGTTCAAGCAGGGGACCCCATACCATTTCAGACCAATCTCTTCTTAAAAACTTCCAGTGTTGAAGCAACTTCTGGAAGCAAGTTGTTCCACTGGTTAACTGTTCTAACTGTCAGGAAATTTCTCCTTAGCTCTCTCCTTGGTTAAGTTTCCATCCTTCGTTTCTTCTTTTGCTTTCTGATGCTTTGTAAAATAGGTTGACTCCCTCTTCTTGGTGGCAGCCCCTCGGATATTGGAACACTGTTATCATGTCACCCCTAACTCTTCTTTTCATTAGACTAGACATTCCCAATTCCCGCAACCATTCTTCACAAGTTCTAGCCTCCAGTCCCCTCATCATCTTTGTGGCTCTTCAACCATCTTCGTAGATCTGAAGATGTCTTCAGATCCTCCACAAGTTAACCAAAAGAAAGAAGGGAACAGGAAAGGATAGACAAAGGCAAACCTGGGTGCTTTAGTTGCATGTTTTGCAATGTAAGTCAGTCCAGCATTTCCCTGATTGTCCTTCCAAGAATGTCCTGGTATTTTAAGGAAGTTGTTAGGCTGAGCTGGATAGGAGTGGTAGAAGCCCTCTTAATGCAACTTGGTGCCAAAAAAAAAAAAAAAATTAATAAGGACACAAATTGTGAATATTCGCAGAAACCTAGTTTGGTATCATTTCATCCCCTAGATTTGGATTCAGTGACGCTGAAAAGAAATGTGCCTTTTTTACTTGAAAGTTATGTCCCAGCTAATTTAGTGTTTCTATTATAGGAGATTGCTTAAGAGAGATTCTTTGGTTGGGGAGAAATAATAGATGGGGGAGAGTACTGAAAACTTCAGAGAGGAACCCACAGCCCATGAAAACAAATGCAAGTGAAGACATTCTTTTGTGCCCCTCCCTGATTATTTTAAAGTCAGCCTTTATTCCATTACCAAATCCCAGTTAAACAAGGCAACACTTTAAGGAGATGGTGGTCAAGTTTCCTTCTTCCAACCGGAATTCTGCAGGACTTAAATATTTCACATGGATTGAAAGCAAACAGATTCCTGGCGAGTTCCCATTATCAGTTGGTCTGCAGTGGTTCCCCCATCCCAATCTTGGGGGGCGGGGGGGGGTTTGCCCAAGTTTGTGTCCCTATAGAACCACTGCAGACCAACTGATGGAAGGTAAACCCTGCTGTTGTTGTTCCATATGGATAACGTCTGAGTAGGGATGCAAGTGTAGTCTCTTCCACACACATAATTTTCCTAGCCAAAAGGGAAAATAATGGGGTGGCCTTTACACTTAGAAGACACAGAAACTTATCCTGTAAATACGGGTGTGTGGAAGGGTGCCTGGAAATGGATCCCAAGGTCTGCCTACTTACACATTATGAACTGCTGACAGCTCTTCTTGGTTCCTTACATTGCTTCTTAGAGACTGATGGGTAGAAATGTCCGTCACCAGATAATAACTAGAGACAACGCCAAGCGGTCTACAGCAGGGATGTCCAACCTTGGCAACTTTAAGACTTGTGGACTTCAACTTCCAGAATTCCCAGTCAGGTCTTCAAGTTGCCAAGATTGGGCAGTCCTGGTCTACACTGGACACTGGACACTACATTGGGCACTGCTGAGCAGTGGGACAGATTGGCTGCCCTGTCTGTCTTTTTCTTTGAATCAAGACCTGAAAGCCACCCATCTCAGATCCAACTTTCTTATGGGCTGCACTGTAGCTTCAACCTACTTTCAGGCAGAGAGTTGGATATGATGGACTCCAGAACACCTTCCAGCTTGCTTCCACAGTTCAGTTAAAACCTTTCAAACCTTCTGAATGCTTTTAGTTTTATTCCTGATCACCGTAAGGTTGTGTGGTTGCTAAGTTGGCCTATGCAACTCCATTCTGTCTGGCTAGCCTCAATTAATTAATTGTACTATACCAGAAAGATGGATTAATGCAGCAATCAAGTAACATGTGTTTTATGAACACCGTCTGCAACTCTTGGAGAAACCAAAACACAAAGAGAAGAACAACTGGGAGCAGAAGACAGTTCCAGTTGGCCAGAATCACACCACACAGTTGTCCACTCTGTGAAGGTAGTTCAACCCCAGCCTTTTTTTTGAGGGGGGGGACTTTCCTGGAGGTAAGGGACTGTTTTAGGTGGCTGGAAAACCTGCTTCCCCCTGTCCCAACCCAGATAAGTTAAGCAGGTCCTGCCAGCAGAACTCCTAAATTTTCCTGCTCAGACGTGCTAGACATTTTCTGGAAGATGGCAATGGGCAGAAGCATCACCTATCCTAGAGTAAACTTCTCAGGTGAGAAAGACACCAATAACCCCCTTCTTGCCAGCAATACAGCCTAGATCAGAGGTCTCCAAACTTGGCAACTTTAAGACTTGTGGACTTCAACTCCCAGAATTCTTCAGCCAGCATAGCTCAGTTGAAGTCCACAAGTCTTAAAGTTGGCAGGTTTGGGGACCCTTGGCCTGGATCTTATCTTCCTTGAAATCTGGTACGCTGGCTGAAAGGGTCTCTGTTGATGGATCCAGAAGCTTCTTTGCCATCTTTCTGCAGTCTCTGCTTATTCTGCCCTTTTCTCTCCAGGCAACGAAAGGTAAGTGGCCTTCTTGAGTCAGAATGATCCACTTGAAGGATCCAAAAGAAATCCACAGTAGGGATCTTGGGAGTTGACTAGCTGCTCCTTGAGCACCTGGCAGAGGTGACTCCAATATCCAGAGGAAATGGCTTCTCGGTTGGTTGGGAGGGGATGATGGTCTCCTGCATTGGGTGAAGAGTTGGTCCATGGAGCCATAAAAACATCCCCTGTGCTTTTCATCAGTTGAGACTCTGTAGAGTTTGGAATGTGTGAGTTTTGTCTGAACAACTTTTCCATTTCTGGATTCTTTCCCCAAAATCTCCACATGCCTCTTGCCAGAGTGCTGGCTGCCCATGGTAGAAGAAGCAGTCTGTGCCTCACTCATGCCTTTCACATAACTTACGGGTTGGGTCTCTACATACATTTAATAAATGCACGCATTTATTCGAGCAAACTTTTTCTGATCTTTCTGATCTTAGAGTGAAACAAGACTGAGCTCTGACAGTGGTGTCGTTGTCTCCATACTG
Organism: Hydrophis major; assembly: GCA_033807585.1. Taxonomy (NCBI): domain Eukaryota; kingdom Metazoa; phylum Chordata; class Lepidosauria; order Squamata; family Elapidae; genus Hydrophis; species Hydrophis major. The sequence continues at coordinate 13,892,340 of CM066335.1, read as the reverse complement.
AATGGGTGACGCTCTATTCTTTGATGTAGCCTGCTCCACGACAGGGTTGTTGCAAAGGGAAAGAAAGGACCCCAGGAGCCTTTTTGGAAGCGCAAAAATGGTGTGTAGACACACCCACCCACCCAGCACACACTACACACTCCGCAGAAGTAAGGCTTCAGATTTTTTTTTTTTTTTTCAGTTTGCAGCTAGTGAAGTCTGAACAAAACTGGAGCCAATCTCTATCGAGGCTCAATACAGTATTTCCGCCCACTCAAAAGAGAACATTTTTTTTAAAAAAGCAAACCACTTTCTCAATCCAGACCGGACCAATTGTAAGTTCTCTGATTCTCAGCCGGGGTGGCCTGGGCAGGGGATGACGGGCGTTGTAGTGCGACCAGCCAACCAATTTATGGGACTCTGTGCTCAGGACTCTCAGTCCAGAGCTCACTGCGAACTATTTCGCGCCTGTCCACTTTGGATCAGGAATCACTTTAACAGAAAGCATTTTCAGCTTCAAAGGGTTATATCGACAGCTCAATCGACATGCGGTAATGAAATATTTGGTTGATTTCTCGTGTCTCGGGGGCGACTTTGCCCCGCCCTTGGAATTACAGAAGCGGCCGGTGAATCCCAGACGGATTTCAAAAGCCGGGTTGAGGGAGAGGAGGAGGGAAGGAATATAATTCACAGGCGCGCAGCCTCCCCTCCCCACAGAAGAATAAAAATCCTGAGGATTTGGGAGGGGGAGGAAGTCACCTAGGAAATGATCGTTATTATAATTGCTATTATTAATCACCCGCTATCAGCTGAACTTCTTAGGATTGGCGTCTGTGAATAAAACAAAACTTTAGCCCGGCTTAGCTAGCTGACGATCAGTTATTCTTATCGGAATTTGAGAACTGTAAACATCCCAAGCGAGAGTCTTTATTCGGTCCGGGGAACCGGCGGAGTTCACACAACGGGGTAAATGCAACCCTGTCTGTTTGCTGCGTGCTCACAACACAGTAGCCAAGATCGTTGGGTTGGTGCAACTCGTTAAGCCAAGCCAACCCAAGCAAGCAAGCTTTAATGCCAAGTTTAGGCAACTAAAGTCTTGGCCAGATCGTGTCTTAAGTGAACCGTGCCGTGTGAATGTTGGGGGATATTTGATCCATTGCCATCTGAACGGCATTCGTTCAGCGCAGGTATCTTCAGGCCGAAGATACGCAGGTATCTTCATCCTCGCGACTCACAAATTGCAGAGTCCCACGGAACCACAATTGATCAGGGAGCAGGGGCGGGGGCGGGGGCGGGGGGGAGAGAAAGCGGTTTTAAATGTCGCTCCCTCCCCCTTCGTTTGGGGTTCGCTTCTCGCCGGGATGATCCAAAGTCGTGGAACGGGGTGGAGGTAAAACGTGCGTGTTTTATTTGAAATTCTGGAGCATTAAACCGACACAAAAAAGGCATTCCTCTCACACCCACACAAACTATAGAGTCTCTCCCTTTCTTCTCTCCCCCACCTCGAGCCCCTTCCCCGTGGTTTTTTTTTTTTAAAGATAAAAAAAAACCGGAGGAAATCTCCTTGGATAAAGCAACCGAAGGGGAAGCAAGCTTCGTAGAAAGTGCTCTGTGATTATTATTATTATTATTATTATTTTTGCAAATAACTTAATATAAGAGTGCTCAGTCAGGCGTATAAATTAAGAAACACATCCCCCCCTCGCCCACACACATAAACACCCCTCCCCAAAGAAACTGGTGCTTGGAGGAACTGTAAGAGGGAAGAAGGTGAAGAAGAGGAAAAAAAGAGAAGGAGAAAAATTGTACTCTGACGATCCGACCTCGGACTCGGGACCCGGGCGCACCTCCCCGCGTGAAAATCGAGCTCATTCCAAACGGCCTCAGGAGTCACGAACGCGAGGTTTAATTGATTGTCAAAGCGCGGTCCTTTCCCTCCTCCCAAACCCACCCAGCCCCCGGTTTTTTTGTACAGTGAAATTATACATCTTTCGTGTAACGGCAAAATGAAACTGAAACCAAGGAGTCTTCCACGCCAAACTCCAGCCCCCCGCCCCCCCCCCAATGTTTGGAAAGCAAGCCCCCAAGCAGGCAAGCGCTGGCCGCCGCTGGTTTCTTTGGCCCCGTTTGCTTTGAACTTTCTCCTCTTTTCTCGCTTCGACGGATGAGGTAGGAACACAACACCTTTATTGCAAACCAGGCGAGGTGGGTCTTTCGGTCAGGAAAAGGGAGGAAGAGGAGGCGAGAGACCCCCGAAGCATGCGGAGGAGGGAAGGGGGGGAGGTGAAGTCACGGAGATTCCCCCCCCCCCTTTTTTTGGTCTGGTTTTGGGTGGTTTGTTTGTCTCTTTTTTTCTTTCTTTCCTTCCTTCGCCGAAATAAAGGGGAAAGAAGAATCATTCAGTCGAAGTCTGAAGCCTTAACGTACTAAACGGCGGTCAAAAAAAAATTCACTCTCACCCCAACATCAGTGCGTGTCTTAAATACACAAACGATGCAAGTGGTCTTTTTTTTTTTTTTCCCCACCTGTAAATTCAGGGTTAAGATACTAGGAGGGAAAGTTTTCCCCTCCCTTCAGTTCGATGAAAAAAAGAAAAGAAACCCACGGGGGTGGGTGGGAGGGGAACACGCACCCCACTTTTGCCACTCGCCAGGAATACGGTGGGGGCAGGGAGGAGGAGGAGGAGGAGGGAGGCCCCTTCCCCTGAACGCTTTTAATTGTTCGTAGGGTTCTTGTCTTTAGAAAACGAGAGTCTGCCTGTTGCCGCTTTGTTGGGTTGGTGGCTTTCCCCGCCGCTCTCGTGGGACCCGGGTTCTTATCCGCTCGCCCCCACGACACCTCGGCCGGAGGGGGGGGAGGTCGGTTCCAAAAGTCCGGGAAGGCTGAAGCGCCCACGGAGGAAGCAGGCCCCCTCCTTGGGGCAGGGAAAGAAAGCGGCGCCCCGTCTCATCGTCCGAAGCCGGCCGCGCCTTCCAAGTGCCGCGCGTGGCGTGGGCAGCGAGCGCTCCTCCTCCCTCCTTCCCCTCCACCTTTCCCGTCCGCAGCGTCGTTAATAAGCGGCGGAGAACTTCATGCGCTTCTGTTTCTGTCTCTGGTTGCAGAACCAGACCCGCACCACGTTCTTCTTGAGGTCCAGTTTCTCGGCGATGGCTGCGATCTTCTCGGAGGAGGGCCGCGGCTGGACAGCGAAGTAGGCCTCGAGCGAGCGCTTCTCGGGCGCCGCGATGGAGGTGCGCTTGCGCTTCTTGTCGCCCGTCGAGTAAGCCTCGGGCTTGGCCAGCTTCTCGCGCTGGGCGCGCTCGGCTTCTTCCAGCCAGGCTTCCAGGATGGGCTTGAGGGCCACCATGTTGTTGTGCGAGAGGGTGAGCGACTCGAAGCGGCAGATGGTGCTCTGGCTCAGGCAACCCACGCCGGGGATCTTGAGGTTGGCCAAAGCCGAGCCGACGTCGGCCTGGGTCACGCCTAGCTTGATGCGCCGCTGCTTGAAGCGCTCGGCGAAGGCTTCCAGCTCCCGCGGGTCCGTCTCCGTCTCGGGCCCCGCCAGGACGGCGGGGTGCGAGGCCAGGCCGTGCGTCGGATGGGGCCCCATGGCCAAAGGCGGCTGCCCGTGCGGCGTCGGGTGGCCCAGGCCGTTGAGGCCCACCAGGTGGGCGGAGTGGTGCGAGTGCGGGTGGGCGGAGGCGGCGCCCACGTCGGGCAAGGGCAAAGCCGAGGTGAGGTGTTCCAAGAGCTCGCCTTCCAGGCCCTGGGCCGGCTGGTGGTGCGGGGCCGCGTGGTGCGCGGGGCCGCTCAGCATGGAGGCCGGATGCAGGTGGACGGAGGAGGAGGAGGTGGGCGTGCAGGAGACGGAGACGCTGCTCATGGTGTGGTAAGTGGCGTCCGGCTTGAAGGGGTGGCTCTTCTGCGAGACCAGGTCCACGGCCGCCAGCGCCTCGGCCCCGCGCAGCAAGGTCTCGTCCAGGCCGGCGAAGAAATTGCTCTGCAGCTGCGAGGTGAGGGGACGGAGGAGGGGGAGGAGAAGAGAAAGGACACGGGGCTAAGAGACGGGGAACCGCCGGGAGAAGGCAATGCTAACCTCCCACCAACCCCTGGGTTGGCCAACCCTTCGTGGCTCAACAGGCCCTTGGCACGAAGGGCGAACCCCGGAATGGGAAAATCTGGGATCCTCGGGAAGTCCCCCCCCCCTCTCTCTCACACACACACAACGGCTGGGTCCCACTGCTTTCCCTCTTCCTTCGAGATTTTCCCGGAGGGATCTGCGAAGCTCGCTCCGAAGCCCACCCGACCTCCCCTGACCTTCTCCCGGGGATCTGAACCCCAGAGGGAGGGGAACGTTTACAGCTGTCCTGGTCCACCTTGGGGGATGGGACACCCAACTGCAGATAATCTCAGAACTACCATTCCCATCATGCGCAGCCACACAGGGAGACCCGCGGGGATCAGCCTTCATCCTAGCCAATTCTGGCCCATGGACCCATCCTCTCTAAGGCCCTCCCGGAGCCCGTCCCAACCGCCGCCCCTCTCCCCGAAGGCGTCCCCAGCAGAGACGCCTTAAAACATCTCTCCAAGCCGCCGCCGCCGCCGCCGCCCCCCGCCCCCCCCCCCCCGGAGTTTGAAAGAGAGAAGTTTCAAAAGAAAAGAAAAAGAAAAAAAGCAGTTGTGCGTTTGAGGGAACCGGGAGTAAAGCTGGAGGAAGGAGACGCCCAACAACATTTCGCGACGTTTTTCAGGTCGCTCCAGCCTCTCTTCAAAGGTTCGAGGGTTCGAGTCCCCTCCCCGCAAACGAGAAGCTACCCCGAGCGGGACTTTGTAACTCTCTCACCCTTTGGCATCGCGGCGGGGTTGAGTCAAACACCGGGCCGGTGTGTGTGAGGGGGGACGGGTAACCGATGCCATTTGCAAACCCCCCCCCCCATGGAAATCCCGGTAGATTCTCCCGGTGCTGATCTCCCCGATCCGCCCCCCCCCCCCGCCTTCTCCCGGGAATCTGAACCCCAGAGGGAGGGGAGCGCTTGCAGCTCTCCTGGGCCGCCTTGGGGAGGGGGCGAGGATACTCAACCTGGCCAGCCTGAACCCCAAACCGCTTCCTTTTCCCCCCCCCCTTCCCGGCTCCCCCCCCCCCCAGCTCACCTGCGGGGCGGGCAGGCAGGCTCTCCGGATGGCCTCGGAGCTGGAATGCAGGTGGGTGTACTTCGGCTCGTGCAGGATGGGGTGCATGCTGAACGCCTGCTTGCTGTTCATGGACATCATGGTGGCGGCGGCGAGAAGGAGGAGGAGGAGGAGAGGAGGAAGAACCGGAGGAGGCGAGCAGGTGGCCGCTCCAGCTCGGCGGCGCGTCTTATTGTCTCGGACCGGGCGCTCCGGCACCCTCAATGACATTATAGGATCGTCCTGGCCACGCCTTTCCAGCGGGCCGCCTCCTCATTGGCTGAAAGGGGGAGCCGGGCCCGCCCCCCCGCCCCCATTTCGTGGTACCGCTTTCTCCCTGGCTCCGATCCTGGCCATCGGGAGGAAAAGGCGCAGCAGCGGGCTTTTTCTCCGGTCCGAGAGCATCCTTGGCGCTTCCAACCGGTTGGGGCCAACCTGCTGAGCAAGGAGAGCTCCGAGAAGAAGGATGAGGCTCTGCTTTGAAAAGTGACTCTAAAAGTTATGCCGCTGGGTGCCTTGGCTTCCTGGTGGACGGATTTTCCAAGCCCATGTGGATTCGTTATAAATTTTATGAGATATAAACATTAAAACAAAAAACAAACAACAACAACAACAAAACAGCGAACGTGGTGTTTCTTCCTTGACTTACATTCCTGCCCAATCTTTTCACCTTTAGAAATAAAGAAAGAAAGAAAAGTTAATACATTGATATACAAATATACATTTTTGTGTATCGTTTTTCCAATGATCCTTAGATTCCTTTTTAACACTTCTTCACTTATTTTAAATCTATGAACATCCTTTCGTGTCCTCCATGTATAGAATGTGTTCCATATTTTATCATACTCTAGTACAGGGTCTCCAACCTTGGCAACTTTAAGACTTGTGGACTTCAACTCCCAGAATTCTTCAGCCAACATAGCTGAGTTGAAGTCCACAAGTCTTAAAGTTGCCAAGGTTGGAGACCCCTGCTCTAGTTCATCTCACTCCTTTAGTTTAGTTTATTGTCATTGCACCTCGTACAACAAAATCAAACACCCATCTTCAGTGCACATCATGACCATGACCATGAAAATAAACACATCCTTCACCCTTCACACATTCAAATGAAAACCCCATACAACACACCAACACTGCAACACTGCACTATGCAGCAGTGTCCTTCAATTCAGGTGTAAGTTATCTAATTTGGCTCATTGTAATATTTTCCCAGTCAAGGCATCTTCACTTGGAATCTGTCTTGCCTTCCAGTTTTGGGCAAAAGTTATTCTTGCTGCCATTTGTATAATTAAATAAGTATCAACTTTATTTGCATTCCCCTCCATTATTCCTAAGAGAAACATCCCTGGTGTGTACTGAATTTCAAGTCCTGTCATTTCTTTTAGACATAACCAAATTTTGCACCCCAAAAAACCTGTGCTTACCTGTAGGTCCGCCATGTGTGATAGTAAGTACCCTGTGTTTTCCTACATTTCCAGCCTTTGGGAAATTAGTTACCGTACATTCTGGCTAATGTTCATTTATTATATGGCTGCCTATCTCACATAGAGATCCTAGACGGCTCACGACAGCCCATTAAAAAACAACGGCATAAAAACAACCCCAGAGGAATCCTTTCCTTCCCACCAGGTGCTAAACCAATCAAGTTCTTGACTTGCTGACTCAACCCCATCCTAGGCCAAGGCTTGAGGATGGAAGACCAAAAAAAGTGGAAGCTCCTTGTATCCCAGCTGGGAAGGTCTTCCAAAGGTGACCGCAGAGAAGACCTCTTTGATTCCATCGGATGACGACATTTAAGGGAGGGCTTGCCCACCTCCTCTGAGCTAGTGAGATGGGTAGAGGCTCTTAGGGAGAAGTAGGAGAGGGGAGAGGAAGGCAAGGGGAGGGGAGGGGAGGAGGGAGGGGAAGGGAGAGGATTGGAAAGGAGAGGGAAGAGGAGAGGGGGAGAGGAGGGGAAGGAAGAGGAGAGGAGAGAAGAGAAGAGGCGAGAATGGAATGAAGAGGGAAGAGAGGAGAGGAAGGGAAGGCAAGGCAAGGCAAGATAAGACAAGACAAACACCTGTCTGACATTGATCATTAACAGATGTTTCATCACTCCAGGAAAATCATTTCCCTCAGACAATCCCAACATCACACACAAAAGTGGGAGTGGAAGGATGAAAACACTTGAGGTGCCATCCCCTGTCAGTACTGCCTGAAAAAATGGATAATAAAAGAAAGAAACAGATGAATGAATAATAAAATAAATAATAAATAAACTTTAGAAGATGGTTTGTTAAATAAACCGTATTTTCACCAGTTTGTCCATTTTAACTGTGCAGAAGCTTGATGGAGAGAAATGACCTAAGTTCTGTTCACGGATTCCTCCCAGTTCTTCTCTGTTAAAAGGTGTGCACGCTGTGAAGAGTTGTGTATCCAAAATGTCATATTTTAGTCATATAACATTTAAAATGTGGTGGATCTGAGTGGCAAGAAAAGCTGCCTACTCTCACTGCCTCTCATACAGTATAATGCTTCATTGATAACCATCTTGTTACTTCCTTTTAGGGAAAGAATAGAAGAAAGTAGTAATAAATGAAAGGCAAGAGATATAGGAAGAATAAAAGGATACACAGTTAGAACTAGTTTACACTACACCATTCCTTATAGCTTTATATCTTTGCAAATCACCCTCTTTTCACCACATTTCTACTCTGCTTCATACATTACCACTGATGTTTATATTTCTCTTTTTATGTATCTCATCAATTTCACCCAAACACAACTTACGCTCTCTTTCTTCTCTTTCCTCTTGGTCCATTCACTCTCCCATCATGTTTTTCTTCTGCCATACATCCCCTCATTGATTATCTTTATATGGCTGCATCATCTCTGTTGAAAAATGAGAGAATGTTAGAAAAAAAAAAAAACAACCTGAAGTCTGGGTGGCATGTTTTTTTTTTATAAACGATATGATAAAATAAAATGTAATCCTTTTAAAACATTTATACAGCTTGCAAACTTATTGTAAAAAAGCAGGTTCAAACTGGAGTGAGCATGCAAGATTTTTTTAAAAAAATATCAATGAAGAGAAACTAATGTAGGCATAACTCGTATTTTCCAACTTAATTTCTTTTAGGATTTTTATTAAGCATTTTAAAAAAGAAGGTAAAAACTAATACAAACCAACATAAAGAAGAAAAATAGAAGAAAAAGGGAAAATATAAAACAATGAAATAATTTTAAAAAAGTAGGGGGAAGGAAAAAGATACAAGGAAGTGGCCTCTGATATTAATCACAGCAGTTATAAGTACAATTAAGTTTTCACTTCTGTCTTTCTTAAGTGACACTATAATACTCTTCTTTCTATGATTTATACTTTGACTAATTATCAAAGCAATTAACCACAGGTTCATTTCCCCCCTCATTCTTAAGCAAAAAGTCCATAAAAGTTTGCCAGTCACCAAAAATGTAGTTTCTTTTAGCTAATCAAAAACAATTAGCTTATTCATCTCAGCAAGACCTGTTAATTTAATCAACCACATTTCCCTATTTAAAAGTACTTGGTTCTTCAATAGTATTTTGTCATTCTATACTACAAATTATTTAATAATCAATATTCCAGAGAAGATATTGCTGAAGATCCTAGCTAGTCATACACAGAAGAGGATAGACCTAGAACACTGCTGATTAATTAATTATATGGAAAAAGCAGAAAGATAGCAGAACATTGTTTACAGGATGACTTTATGCCTGTTGAATTTTTCTTCAATAGAAAGCCAAACACCAGAGATGCTATCGAAGGCATAGCTGTACGACTAGATGCCACCAGTAGAATGATTTGAGGAAAAATAGAATGGCACTAGATATGATATTGGCAAAGAAAGGAGGAGTGTGTGTAATGTTAGGAGGTAGGCTTTGCAGATGGTTCATGGTATAATCAGCTAACTTTGTTATTTACAGTATCTATAGATCAGGAAGAATGGATCAGATGTGAGCTGGTTCTCCCAACATCTGGAAGGCTTCAGGTATCTTCTTTTGCTGGAATATAACTCAATATAACTCAAAAATAAAAAAAATGAATGGGCAGGACATGGTTGACGTGTTTGAGGTTTGTTTTCATTGTTTTAAAGCCTGTTTGAAGGTTGAGAGTTGTAAAAATTTTTTGGGGGAAGACAATTTTCCAAAGGACTACCTTACTAATGATGGATCTTCAGTGGATGATGGTTCTTATTGGGTTAGAAAATAGCTGATTTCCAGCTCTTAAAAAAAAGAAGTAAGAAATAATCACATCAGCAACACCCTCCCTTCAATCCAGGTCTTCCATTTTGTGACTAAGGAGAGATCTTAATGAGGGGGAAAAAGGATACAGTCACCCACCCAAGATGCCAGAGGGGACAATTAACAAGTTGAATTGCCTCTTCCTTTAGCATTAATCCTGCCTGGACAACTTGGTGAATTTCTGGAGCAAACATAAGCTCTTTCTTCCATTAAGAAATAGGAATCTTTTAAAGGCTCACTCAGGCAGTAAATCTCTCTCTTTCTCTTCCCCACAAGCCCACCTCCTGCATTAAGGAGGAGAACCAGGTTCCCACCAGGTTCTCAGCAGAGAACACAAAAGTGCATGAAAATGAGGAGAAAAATTTATGGACAGGGCAAAACGTATCCTTGCTTCTTCTTCTTTTAACCCTAAATTGTTTATTGTAAATAAAATCATGTGTGTTGATTGTGAAAAGAGTCCAATTTGTTTGATTTACATGGCAGGTGGGGGGGAGGGTGCCCTCAGCTAAGGGGTGTTTAACTAGCTTCTCTAATGTAATTGCCTTTGGCGGCCCCGCTAAATATTTCATAGGCTGCCTTGTGCAAAAAAACAAAAGTGAGGCTCCCTCATCTGATCTGAGGAGGCAGACGGTGCTTTGTAGAATATGTCTCTGCTTGGCCAATCACAGGAAAGAGAACTTATTACCATGAAGTTTAGCATGTGCAGACAACCACCAGTCCAATTGTCTAAATGGGTCCCCAAAATCCCAGTCTTGGTGCCTGAAAAAACAACAACAACAGCAGACTTCTAACAAGCAGAGTCCAAAGGTTAAAGCTGAAACAAGTAAGCAAACATTGGCTGGCGTGTGTGGGTTGATTTGGAAAAATTATTCTTTGGAACCAAAGTATGAATGTTCCTTTTTGAAAAGTTAATTTAAAAGTAATATCTTCTTCTTCTTCTTCTTCCTCCTCCTCCTCCTCCTCGTTGACAACTGGCAACTTCCTGGATAGTCCCTGTAGTTGGCAAGATTTCAGAAGTGTTGCCATAGCCTCCTTCCTAGGGCTGAGAGAGTGGGACTGGCTCAAAGTCACCCAGCTGGCTTCATGCCTAAGGCAGGACTAGAACTCACTGTTCTCCCAGTTTCTAGCCTTATGCCTTAAAGCCCTACAGCAACTTGGCTCACTCTGGCTCGCTGTTAGAAGGTAGCTTTATAAGCAGCTGTCCTTTAGCTCTGGCAAGTTTTCTTTTGAATGGTTTTTTGCAGAAAGTGTGTGAAAAATCTCCCTAACTTGGCCTTTAGAGATTCCGCCTTTGGATTGAAGGCAATTTATGCAGAATCTACATAACGTCTAGACTTTCTTCCTCCTTACTCCCAGGGGAAAGTTCTTCAATGTTATCTGTTTACTTTGTTTTTTTTAATATTATAAAGTTTAAACGATCATATCCATTTGCTGCCAATGTTATTAAGTGGAAGCAGAAGATAATTGAGGGGAGAATTAGACAGGTTCTTTTTTAAAGAAAAAAGAAAAGGTAAATGGACAATGAACGAAACAATATGTACATGATGCTTTTGAATTAGTTTTTCATTTTAACTTTCTGGATATTGTATCTAAAGTGTAGGTCCTTTTCATCCGACATTTTTAGAAGGACAACATATGTTGTTACTTCTTCCCGTTATACAATTTTAAAAAATTAATTGACCCAACTGGCTAAATATAAGATTAAAGTGCACCATAAGTTATAATGCTCTGAGTTCTGGACATCCCAAAGTCTTAGATCAGTGGTTCTCAACCTGTTGTCTGAGTACCTCTGGAGAGCCATGATGTTGACAGGGGCCCACAAAGGCTTGAAGAAATGTTATGATTTAAATCTTGAGTTAAGACTTGGGAGTCCGTGGCCATGGTTTGTGGCCAGAAAAATATTTAAAGGGAGTCCGTGGTGAAGAAAAGATTGAGAACCAGTGTCTTAAATCAAAACGAGTCTAGTAGAATCTTTTCCGATGAATATAAGACTTTGTAAGTCTCTTGATTTTTGGCTTTCCACAAAGACCCATACATTTCTTATCACTATAATCTAACTTCCAAATATTGACCTCTGAGTCTTCTTGTTCAATGACATCCCTCCCAGCCATTTTTCCAGAGAAGGAAAACAATGGAAATCAATAACTTTAATGATGGAATGGTAGATTCTGAGAACATACAGCAGGAAGTCTCCAATACACTGTTGTTCAAAACTTTTGGTTTATTTATTTATTGAATTTATTGAAAAGGTTTATATGGCTGTCCACCCTAAAACACAACTCTGGGTAGCTCATCTAAACATGGTTGTGAAATGCTCAGCTGCAAGGAATATGCTTAGCTTTAATGTTTAGTCCATTCGATGCTTTAGATGAAGGTTTCACATCTCCATGACTTTTTCCAGGCTGAGGATGAGAAGGAGGAAGAAGAAGAGGAGAAGGGGAAGCTGCAATGCAAAACATAAAATAGATTTAATACAGGTAATGTTGTAACTCTCCAAGGATTCAATAATTCCTTCCTTCTGGCACATCCAAAGTTCTGAAACTTTTAGAGAACTCTAGGAATTGTGTCCACGTTTCAAGAATACAAGACTAGATTTCTGAAAAGCACTGAAAATGTGGCTTTCTCTGCAAGATCTGGGATTGAGCAAAGGCAGTAAGAAGATTTAATCAGACTAAGATTTAATCAGTTAATAATGTTGGAAATTTAACTTTGGTGGCAGGCTTTCATTGTTTATGGTTTTAATACATTTATTAGTATTTTAGTAGTTTTAATAGATATAAAGTATTTTGTTGTTTTATTATTGATTTTGGCTTAATCATGGATTGAGAGCCACCCAGAATTTAATACAAGATGGGCAGCTATATAAAATTAATAAGTAAGTAAATAAATAAAAGTTAACCTTTCAAAGAAATAATCAATCTAACAGACTGAACCAGAAAGCATTTGATTTTGTTTGGACCTGAAACTGAAGGAAGAGTCAAAGAATTCCCACTTCCTACTTCTTCTTGACAAGCTCAGGAATTCAATAAATGGTCCCATCAATGATAGCAACAACAACAACAGCAACAGCAACAAAGTAGCATAAAACATGGGAAAGAATGCTCAATTTAGGATAGCATCATCTTCCTAATGGCTTACACTAGTAAAGCTTTAGGATTTCTATCTGCTTTACATTTTTCAAACTCGGCTCGTTCACATCTAATGGACCTACAGAGATTTTGGCCATGGACAGATAGCATAACTTCTTAGTCAAGAGAGACATCTAAAAAAAACCTATATAATAAATAAAGCCCTCATTTTCAGATGTCTTGATGTGCAAAATGGCATCTTCTCCAGACAACAAAACCAGACCTCTTCTGTAGGGACACAGATTGCACAATCTTGCCATCCTAGTATAGGTATGATGGGGGGTGGAGGTAGGGGAAGGTCCTGAGGGGATGACCATGCAGGGGTGTGTCCCTCTCCTGTCTTGTTTCTGGGGTCCCCTTTCAGCAATTATTTCAGGACTTTTAATTCCTAGAAGACAGTCCCAGGCTTGAATGGTAAATATTTAATGCAAAGGATACCCCCTTCTCTTTTCCTCATGCATATTAATGTGATTAAACCATCTCCTTCTGCAAACAGCAATTGGTTTTTCTCTGCTTCTGGAACACACATTCCCTCCTCCAGGGTAGAGAGCAGGAAGATGGAGGTCTCGGAAAGAAAGACCTGAGGGACAACTCAAAACATGGAGTAAAAAAAGAGAGCTACTCAAGACAGATGAGGCCCATGGCAATCACATACAGTGCAATCCTCCAGGGCCCAACAATTCTTTAACTAGACTCTACTGAATATTTCACTCCTGAATTCACATTTCTTCTTTCCCTTGGCATCAGTCTACCTCTACAGCTTTTATTCCTATCGATGGCTAGACCTGCCAAGGCAAGGAAGGTTCAGAGTTGTTTGCCTTCAAGCCAGAACTGACTCCTAGCAATTGCCTGGACCTACAGGTTTGTTGGCCAGGTTTTTCAGAAGTGGTTTGCCATTGCCTCCTTGCTAGGGCTAAGAGAGAATGACAGGCCCAAGCTCACCCATCTGACCTTGTGTCTAAGGCAGAATTAGAACTTATAGTCATCCCGTTTCTAGCCTGATGCTTTTAAACGTCAAACTGGTTCTTTCCAGAGTTGGCTCACAAGGCATAATACACAGAAGCAGCTTGGCGTCTCTAAGTATGTCTAACACAGTTGAATCTGGAACAGTTTGATCCAAAATGTACCTATGGATCATTTACTTCCCAGACTTAAGCATATGAAACTCTACAAATTTCACAGCCCAAAGTGTGTTCTAAATAATAGGAAAAATGTTTATGAAGTTATAATGGCTCTGATGGGACAATAAAGCCCTCATTTTCATATTCTGATACTTGGAAGTGGTCCTGTAAAGCAGAAGAGACTTCCTAAAAGAGGAAGTGCTAGACAGTGGAACTGCAATGCTGGCAACAGTAGATCCATCCATCATCAGCTCCAAGCATCATCTGAGTCTCCCTTTGAGTGTGCAGTGATAGCCGTGTGGAGCTATCCAAGGTGCTGACTTTTCAAATGAGTTGGTCTTGATTTCACTTCTCTTCCAGGCCCTACTTATAAACTTTATTCAGAACTAGACTTCAATTAATTTTAACTTCCTTCAGAATTCCCAGGTACTAAACTGCATTTCTTGGGATTCATTTTCAGGCATAGACATGGGGGAATCTTAGCTCTCTGACGGTGACCGAGCCATAAACTCCTGATATCCTCATCTCAGTCATATGTTAGTTGTAGCTGCTGCTGTGTGTGTGTATGTGTGTGTGTGCATGTGCTTCAGCACCATTTGGACATAGATAGTCTTTAACGGATGACCACAGTTGGAACAGAAACTTCTATTGCTAAGCAAGATGGTTGCTAAGTGAGCCAAACTCAGTTTTAGTCTCTTTTTTTCCCAGAGTTGTCAAGAAAATCACCGGAATTGTTAAATGAACTAAGCTGTCATTAAACAAATCCAGCTTGGACTTTGCTTAGCTGGAAAAGCAGTAAGTGGTGATTGCAGGATTCTGAGATGCTGCATCGATTGTAAATTTTTACACCATAATTGCTAAGTGCCCAAATTTTGATCACATGACTGCAGGGGCATTGAACTGATCAGACGTCACTTTTTTCAGTCATTTCAAACAGTTGCTAAATGAATGGTTGTAAGTGGAGGATTACCTGTGATTCTTCCTTCTACCTTTCATAGCTTTAGCAAATGCACACCTAAGATGTATGTTTGTCTTGTCTTCTGTAGTCTTATTGTTCATTGAAGGCTGACATTGACTCACTAACAGCAATGGATAGGCCTCTTACCTGCCGTATATTATAACAACAACAACAACAACAATACTTCATTGTCATTGTATGTATATACAAATATACACATACAATGAAATTCACATAACACCCAGAGACCAGACCCAACACACACACACATGACAATTCCCAAACTCATCCCCACCCACCAAATTCCCCACCCCCTAAAACACACAAGCATCCACACAACAGACCAAGTAATCCTGTCCAACAGCTCAATGATGGTGGTTCTTAAGTGCAATTATAGCTCTAGGTTAAAAACGGTTCAGAAAACGTGTGATCCGAGTTTTAATTGTTCTGTATCTTCTGCCAGAAGGCAACAGTTCACAAAAATTGTGAGCAGGATGGGAAGAGTCTTTGAGAATGTTGTGCAACTTCCTCAAACAGCGAGATACGAAGATGTAGACCAGGGCTGTTAGCTGGAGCTTGATGATATTCTGGGCAGCCTTATTTTTTAGCTTCTTAAATATCTAACTTGCATTGCATTTTTGCCTTCACACTTAGTTTGTGTGCTCCAGACTATCTTGTGCAGGGCCCCAATTTCTACAAGGGTGTACATTTTCATATTTCTCTCCAAATTTATGTCAAATCTTCCTCTTCCTGTTCCTCCTCTCTAGCTTTCCGAGATGTGATGTCACCAACAACCTGCCTTCTCCTTCCCCTCTAATGGCTGGCGCCTGGGCTATTATTTCCAAGCTTCTCAGCTCCAATTGGCTGACAGCCAGTCCCCAATTTTGTAAACAATGTAGCATTGCCAACAATGGCTACTCAGGAGAAAATAAGGAAGATGGAAACTCTGGCACTAGGAGAGAGAGAGAGAGAGAGAAGGAAAAAAAAAAAACAAAAGGGAAGAAATGTTGAAACCTTTTTCAGAGAAGATAGACTGAGCTGTAAAGCCATGGTTGATGGAGATCAGTATGCAATGGGTTGTGTTTTGCACACCCAATGAACTTTGAAATTGGAATTTTCAGATTTTTTTTCACAGATTAACAGAGTTGGAAGGGACATTGTAGGTCATCTAGTTCAACCCCCACCCACCCAAGCAGGAGACCCTACATCATTTCTTACAGATGGCAGTCCAGTCTCTTCTTGAAAGCTTCCAGTGACAAAGCTCCCACAACTTCTGAAGGCAACTTCTGTTCCATGGGTTGATGGCTCTCACTGTCAGAAAATTTATCCTTATTTCTAGGTTGAATCTCTCCTTGGTCAGTTTCCATCCATTATTCCTTGTCTGGCCTTTGGGTGCTTTGGAAAATCGCTTGACCCCCTCCTCTCTGTGGCAGCCCCTCAAATATTGGAAGACTGCTATCATGTACAGATTTTACTGACTGTGAATTTCCTAACTGGAATTGATACATTGCAAGCTCTTTTTCTTACAACATCCCTTTGCATTTTTTTTCTCCATCGAAATTCATAGATAAAAAGATGCGTTGCTTCTGGGATTTGTACAAGTGAAGGAAATGCAGGGTAGGGGCCACCCTGATTCTTTGCCCCATCCCCCCAAAAGGTAGTAACTCAACCAGGAAGAGCTTACTTAAAGCAGCTCTAAAATGGGAATGGAACTCAAAAGGGATCAGAGAAAGGTCAAAGGTCCAACAGCAGTCAGAAAGGCAATCAATATTTAGCCAACCAAATAACTCTCTCAATCACATTATTACATTGGCTGTATATGATAGGAGATTTGAGTTCAGCATAAATGAAAAATACTGGTTTTATGAAGGGCATCATAAAATATAGACCTACGTCTATATCAAAATATTTTATAAGGTCTAAAAATTGTATATTAGGACAACCTATAAATGTATAGTTTCCTCAAAACCGACACCCTTGTAAGAATTACTAAGTAAAGTAGGCAGCTGGAATCACCTATAAATCCTTGCTATGAAATTGATAATTATTCCACCTGCTTCCAGTCACTAATTAGCTATGTTGGCTGGGACCTATGAGAGATGGAGTCTGGCATATTGGCTGAGCTTACTCAAAATGCTAAACTAGGTTAAAATGGAACTTTAGTATCTAATGTGAACTAGACTATCCCATAAGCCACAATATAATTCATCATGTCCATACATAACATGCTGGACACATGAATTTTCAGTTGAATAACTTAGATTAAGTGTCCTGTGTAAAGTTAATCATCCAGAAACCATAATGTTAGGGAAAGTCTCTAGATTTAAGATGGACACCCAAAAGCAATATTATATAGGGAACAACTTATCCATCTTCAATACTGCATTTCTCAGCTAATGTCAAACAGCTTTTTCATTTTGTTGGCAAATTATAATGCTCGAAAGAGATTGGAGCTAAAACTTCCAAATAACTTAACAACTGTTTATAAGATGGACATTTGGGGGCAAGCAAGATCTTGTTAAGATCTGATTTCTTGATATTTTATGTATAGTATAAAGCAGGGGTGTCCAACCTTGGCAACTTTAAGACTTGTGGACTTCAACTCCCAGAATTCTCAGCTGGCTGAGGAATTCTGGGAGTTGAAGTCCACAAGTCTTAAAGTTGCCAAGGTTAGACACCCCTGGTATAAAGCCAACAACTTGGATCACAATGGAAACATTTAGATGAATAATTAGAGATCCCAGACCAGAGGCCTTAGGCTTAAAACACAATCAAGCATAATCCTTAGGATTTTTTAAATATCCAGGTCAATCAAAGAGGGTGAAGAACTAAGTTTCATGTTGGAGGAGGAGTTCTTGAATGTTGAGAGAATGTTCCCTTCCTTTGGTCATCTACAGTAAAACTGTACGTGATTTTGGCTCTGGCAATCCACAAAATCTGCTTATTTCCCTGAGCTTTGGCCCTTGATGCTTTTTGCTGTAAACAATCATACACACACACACATGCGGAATAATAAGAAAGACACAAAGAGGCAAAGGGGAAAAAGAGAAAGGAAGAAAGAAACAGTAAGGAAGAAAAGAAGGGACTGGTTTCTTAAGCGAGAAGCAAAATTATCTTGATTTCTGGCTGAATAATTCATATTTGCCACAGGCCATGTATTCTTGCACTTGGGTGTCAAGTGTTTATTGAATATCTCTCTTGACAGGGTGCTTGTGTGATATTCCATCATCATAATCATAAGAAGGAAAACACTAACAACCATACAAGGGAGAAGAAACAATAAATGCGGGAATGACAGCTTTCTTCATTTCAATTTGAGAATAATTGCTACAAATGATGTTCTCTCTACCCTTTATAAAATGAGTTTGCCTCCCCTTCTTCCTTTGCCATCACATAAAACAGCTGTACAGCCAATTAAGATGCTAAGTGTATCCACTGGGACCTTTTTAGGAAGAGAGGCAGGGACGGTACTTGGGTGAGAGGAAACAAGTACTGGCAAAAAAATGAGTCTGGATATTGGTAGGAGGAACCAGGCAGAAGCTTGAAAGATTATGTCTCTTCCTACTTTGGTCAGAAATTAAAACCTCAGAAGGTTGAAGAAAAAGAAGAAAAGAAACTTTCGGCCAGTTCCAAGGAGGACACACTTCTTGTTCAGTTATGACTGCTGGGGTAAACCCTGGAGCTCTTCATGACTCTATTTGAAAGCTTCAAGATGTCCTTCGAGGTTGTAAACCTATGCAACAGAGAATAGAATAGAATAGAATAGAATAGAATAGAATAGAATAGAATAGAATAGAATAGAATAGAATAGAATAGAATGGCATGGCATGGCATGGCATGGCATGGCATGGCATAGCATAGCATAGCATAATGAAATGAAGAATGACTAGACTTGACTAGACTAGACTAGCATAACATAGAATAATGGAATGAAGAATAGAATAGAATAGAATAGAATAGAATAGCATGGCATAGCATAGCAAAATGGAATGAAGAATGACTAGACTAGACTAGACTAGATTAGCATAACATAGAATAATGGAATGAAGAATAGAATAGAATAGAATAGAATAGAATAGAATAGAATAGAATAGAATAGAATAGAATAGAATGGCATGGCATGGCATGGCATGGCATGGCATGGCATGGCATAGCATAGCATAGCAAAATGGAATGAAGAATGACTAGACTAGACTAGCATAACATAGAATAATGGAATAAAGAATAGAATAGAATAGAATAGAATAGAATAGAATAGAATAGAATAGAATAGAATAGAATAGAATAGAATAGAATAGAATTCTTTATTGGCCAAGCATATTCCACTTTTAAAAATTTTCTGAACAATAAGTCTGGCAGTAATTTATAGTGCGCTATGTTTACCAAGTGAGTCTGTTACTTCTCAATGTAAAAAAAACCAATTTACAGAGACAAAATGTTAGGTGGGGTATAAAAGTTGCTTTGAATAATCAAAAACCCACATTATCTTGATTTCCTGCTCCATCTAGCCATCTTCCTGAAGGGAAGAAAAACTAACTTTGGGAAAGGAATTGCTGAGTCTCTCCTGCCTTTCTGGAGAATTCAAATAAGGCAAGTTGCTAAAATGCGGATAATCCTTTTGGTGGAAGGAAGGTCTACAAAGTAGCTAGAAAAATATTACACATTAGCGAGGCTGAATTGGGAAGAGATTAACAGATCCTTGTTTCTTAGGTTCCAAGTATTTGTATACAGAAGAGGTGTCGTCATTGGCTGATGTTGAAAAGAAAAGGGGTCAGAGTTGGTTGGCACTTGAATGGGTAGCCATCAAGAAAATGCTAGAGCTTTAGGTTAGATGGGAAGTTACACCTTAGAGAAGGTCTCCGAGAATTCCTTATGTTTGCAAAGGTTGCACATTCTCTACTACTCTACCCTAGGTATGAAGTTGACATGAAAACTGCATGATATGTCCTTGAAGCCACCAAAACTCAAACTTCCAGGAGACTGTACTTGTTGAATGGACATTAAAGCTATTCTAGATGAAGACTTTGTGGGTCTTGTGAATTGGGAGAGGGTCCAGAGGAAAAGAACAGCTGCATCCATGATTCCTTCAACTGTATATTTTGGTACAACATGGTCACCAATAATCCCCTCTGGTCCATACATATCCATATTTTCCAGTCTTGATGTCCAATCCTTTGGGTTTACTTTGAAAATCCACATCCATGTCCTAAATACAAGCCAGTTCCCAAGAACCTGAATTGTGATTCTATGACCCCCAAGGGTGGTGCGACAGTCATAACTTCAGGGATGGGAGTCCCAAGTCATTTTTTCTGAGACCGATGTACCTTCAAACCATTGTTAAATGAAACAATTGTCACCAGCCTTTATTATTATTCTTTTGGTTTTTTTTGGCTTAGCATGTTATGCAAATCTAGCCATTGGGGCAGAGGTGGGATTCTACCGGTTCAGACTGGTTCAAGTGAACCAGATGTTAACGTTACAGCTGGTTCACTGCTGGCCCCACCCCTCCTGCCCCATCCCTCCCAGGAGTCCCCACATGGCCCATTTTTGATGGAGGGTCTGCGCGGAGGCTCTGGGAGGAGGGAAAAACGGGCCTCTTTCTGGCTTCCAGAGGGCCTCCAGAGCCCAGGGGAGGCCCTTTTCACCCTCCCGGAGCCCCAAGGGAGGCTTCTGGATTCTTGGGAGGGTGAAAAATGGCCTCCCCTGGGCTCTGGAGGCCCACCGGAAGCCGGAAACAGGAAGCTCTGGTAGGCCAATCCCCACCATGGCCACATCCACTCAGCAACCGGGCAGCGAACTGGTTGCTGGGATTTTTGAATCTGACCCCTGCATTGGGTGGGGGGTGTTTAAGGAATTGTGCAAGTCCAAAAACTGGATTAACCACAGAAAGGACCTTGTGGGGGGGTTTCCAGACATTCACAACCAACCAGGGTCTCACAAACCACCTTGCCTGATTACAACACATTCCTCCTCTCAGCATTACATTTAAGCAGGTTTAGAATCAACCTTAGATCTCGCCACTTCTTGGTTGTGTTTATTTTCATGCAATATAAGGGTCTCAGTTGAGCAAACAGAAGATTATGGTTTGTCTCTCCCTCATTACTCTAATTGTTTGGGGACTCCCCAGAGCTTTTGTGAGTACATATTCTGGTCACCCCCTTCTATCTCACTCTCCTCCCTCAGCTTCAAGTGTCTCTTAAAGAGACAAGAGCCAGCCCAAACCTTGCCATCCCTTGGGAAAAGGGAGAACAGGAGGATTATGGAGCTCATGTTTCTGTTTTCGTTGGCTCCAAAATATTTCATAAAATCTGAATGCCACAACAGTCTGGAGATCCAGGGAAAGCTTAAAATGAGCAGAGGTGGTGGAGAAATGGGGTAGTTTGGGGGTATCAACTTTCTCATTGCTGTACAAACACACACAGCCTACTTGTTGCCAATTGATGGTTTACAATTAATGAATAATGAAGGTGCTGCAACTGAAAACTTGCCATCTATCTGGGGGCCAGGTTAAGTGGAGGGGGGGGAGGAAAGGGACGATCCGCACTTACTGGGTCCCAAACACATTTTCTGTTCATATATCGACAGAGAAATGCAGCCATTCAGCTGAGTCCATACACGGATAATTAGACTCTTTTCTTGATTGCTGTCTGCTGCAGACAGACATCAAACGGTCTTGGGCATAGTCCTTAATTTCTGAAACAAGAGTCCCAAAGATAGTAATGTGTCTGATGGCAGGACTTTTCCACTTAAAATCTCTTGATTCCAGAGATTTCCCTCCCTCTCCTCCCTCTTCCTTCCTTCCCTTCCTTCCTTCCCTTCCCTCCTTCCTTCCTTCTTTCTCTTTCCTCCTTTCCTTCCTTCCTTCCTTCCCTTCCTTCTTCCCTTCCTTTCCTTCCTTCCTTCCTTCCTTCCTTCCTTCCCCATCCCTCCTTCCCTTCCCTCCTTCCTTCTTTCTCTTCCTTCCTTCCTTCCTTCCCCATCCCTCCTTTCTATTTCCTTCCCTTCCTTTCCCTATCTCCTTCCCTCCCCCTTTCTTCCTCCCTTCCCCATCATTCTCCCTCCCTCCTTTCCCTTTCCTTTTCCTTCCCTACCCCACCTCCTTCCCTCCCTCCCTCCCTTCTCCTTTCCTTCCCCTCCCTCTCCCTCCTTCCTTTCCCTTTCCTTTCCTTTCCTTTTCTTCCCTACCCTATCTCCTTCCCTCCCTCTTCCTTCCTCCCTTCCTTTTTTCCTTCTCCTTTCCTTCCCCCTCCCTCCCTCCTTTCCCTTTCCTTCCCCCCTCTCTCTCCCTCCCTCTCCCTCCCTTCCTTGTTTCCTTCTCCTTTCCTTCCCCCTCCCTCCCTCCCTTCTCCTTTCCTTCCCCTCCCTCCCTCCCTCCTTCTTTTCCCTTTCCTTTCCTTTTCTTCCCTACCCTATCTCCTTCCCTCCCTCTTCCTTCCTCCCTTCCTTTTTTCCTTCTCCTTTCCTTCCCCCTCCCTCCCTCCTTTCCCTTTCCTTCCCCCCTCTCTCTCCCTCCCTCTCCCTCCCTTCCTTGTTTCCTTCTCCTTTCCTTCCCCCTCCCTCCCTCCCTCTCCCTCCTTCCCCTCCCTCCCTCTCCCTCCTTCCTTTCCCTTTCCTTTCCTTTTCTTCCCTACCCTATCTCCTTCCCTCCCTCTTCCTTCCTCCCTTCCTTTTTTCCTTCTCCTTTCCTTCCCCCTCCCTCCCTCCTTTCCCTTTCCTTCCCCCTCTCCCTCCCTCCCTCTCCCTTCCTCCCTTTTTTCCTTCTCCTTTCCTTCCCCCTCCCTCCCTCCTTTCCCTTTCCTTCCCCCTCTCCCTCCCTCCCTCTCCCTTCCTCCCTTTTTTTCCTTCTCCTTTCCTTCCCCCTCCCTCCCTCCTTTCCCTTTCCTTCCCCCTCTCCCTCCCTCCCTCTCCCTTCCTCCCTTTTTTCCTTCTCCTTTCCTTCCCCCTCCCTCCCTCCTTTCCCTTTCCTTCCCCCTCTCCCTCCCTCTCCCTTCCTCCCTTTTTTCCTTCTCCTTTCCTTCCCCCTCCCTCCCTCCTTTCCCTTTCCTTCCCCCCCTCTCCCTCCCTCCCACCCTCCACCGCTTCCTTCCTCCTCTCTAATTTGGCATGAACTAAGCCTCCCTCTGCCCTGCTTTAGGCTTGAGTGGATCGCAGACCAACCAACCAGCCCTGGAAAGAACGGGGGGGGGGGCTGTTTCTCCCTCCTCTCTCCCCACTCGCCCTGCCTGCTTTCCCCCAGGCACATAGACAGCCAGGGTGTGCGGGGGGGGGGGGAGAGGCCACCCCCATGGCCTTTTTAAGAGCAGTCATTCAAAGACCTGCTTCTGGAGAGGGTGAGCAATTGACGGAGACAGACAGCGAGGCGAGGCCCTTTCAATGTGCTCTTGATCGAAGTCACCCAGTTCACATCTGGTGCACCAGCAGGTAGCCCTGCCTGGCCATATGCTCGTTGTGTTGCTACAATTACCCCCTTCTAAGGAAGCCAGGCCGGGAGGGGAGGGAGAGGTGAGCGGCAGAAGTCTCGTGTCTCCCGGAGAGCTGGAGGCTAATGGTGGGGCAGGGGGGGAGGTAGAGGGGAGGGGAGCCAGCGGAGAAAAAGAGGCAGTGCAGCTTAAACCAGGATCAAAGCTTTTACAGGTTTAGCAGAGCTGGTGGCCTGTGGCTTCCTTTCAGGACCCTTCTGCCAGGCTAGGAAGGACGCCTGAACAAAACCATGGTTTTTTTTTAAAAAAAGATGTTGCTTTTCATTTAGTTGGAAAGAACTTGGAAGCTCGCCACACTCTTCCATTTGCATTTCTCTCCTAAGAAATGATCTGCTACAATGTCCAGTCAATGGCTACTTCAGCTTCAACTGCAACAATACAGGAGCACACAACAGAAACAAAGTCAATGTAAACCACTCCAGGCTTGATTGCAGAAAGTACAACTTCAGCAACAGAGTGGTCAATGCCTGGAATGCACGACTTGACCCTCACTCCTTTAAGCTCAAACTAACCACTATTGACCTCACCCCCAGGGGTGGGGTTCAAATTTCTTGACAACCGGTTTTGTGGGCATGGCCTAATCTGTGGGTGTGGCTTGGTGGTCATGTGACTGGGTAGGTGTGGCTTGCTAACTGGGGGTGGTTTGGCGGTCACGTGACTGGCTGGGCATGGCTTGGGTGTAAATATTGTAAATATTTATGGAAATATTGAATTTTTTATTTAAAAAAAGAGCAACTTTTACCCAAAATCAGGCAAAGCAGATTGAGTTGCTTGCAGAATCACAGATTCACTCAGAGATCTACCATTCTGCAATCTGCTGCCTGAGTCTGCACTGAAAAATAGAAGCTTCCGTCCTAAGGAAGGTTCAGCTCTGCTCTCAGACCACTTCTCCCCCAACCCGCAACCCCCAACCCCCTGACTGGGCCTCAGGGAAGACTCCTGGGTGAAGGCGAAGCAGTACAATAGATGAGCTAGAAAGCAAGAAATCCGACAGGAGGGGGGGAGGGGCTAGTCAGTGGCGCGATTTGCCAGTTCTCCAAACTGCACAGAATCATAACAACCGGTTCTATAGAACTGGTCCGAACTGGTAGAATCCCACCCCGACCTCATCCCATTCCTAAGAGGTCTGTAAGGGGCCCGCATAAGCTCACCATCGTTCCTACCATCCCATTTATTCATCCCTATTTCCTGCATTCTTACTCATCTTTATACTTATACCTCTTATCTTGTAAGCGATTGACAAATCAAATCAATCAATAAAATGGCCCTACAATTTTAGCAGAACTGACACAAGGAAATGATTACAGGACTGAGACATTAGGAAGAGTGACACTAAAAGGAGCATAGAATAACAGAGTTGGAAGGGATCTTGGAGGTCTTCTAGTCTAACCTCCTGCTGGAGCAGGAGACCCCATGTCATTTCAGACAAATGGTTCTCTAGTCTCTTTTTGAAAACCTCCAGTGACGGAGCACCCATAATTTCTGGAGGCAAGTTGTTCCACTGGTTGATTTTTCTCAGGAAATTTCTCCTTAGTTCTAAGTTGCTTCTCTCCTGAGTTAGTTTCCACCCATTGCTTCTTGTTTTTTGGTGCTTTGGAAAATAGGTTGAGGCTGTTTGTCTTTGCAGGACCCCCTCAAATATTGGAACACTGCTACCATGTGTCCTCTGGTCCTTCTTTTCATTAGACTAGACATACCCAATTCTTCCTGTAATGGAAGAAGGTTGCCTGCCCCCTCTTCTCACGCACACACCTTTCCCACTTAAAATACACTGAAAAATAAAATTGTAGGGTGACCAGGGATACCCCTAAAATTAGGGGAGGGAGGCTATAGAGTTTGTCCTTGCTTAAAGACCAGTCAGATAGCAACCATTCAAAGTGGACATCCACAGAGCTAGTTATGGCCCAGTTCAGAAAACAAAAAGAGAAAGGCGGAAATAAAAGATAAAAAGAAATGGAATCTTTTGATTTCCTCTGCGACCCATATAAAATATGATGCCAAGTTACCCTTTAATCTATGGTTACAATAAAGCTCGGCTCCCCCCCCCCCATTATCTGTTTTTCTTCCTATTTCTCAAAACCACAAGTCCTAAGTGCAATGTCTACAAGAGATTTCCAATCAGAAAAAGTAGATATTGTCTTTTCTCGAATGAAGGAAGTCAATTAATCCATCTCTGCAAGTTCCGTGATCTTCCCTAACCTTTATTGTGGTCAACGCCACATCTTTTCACATTTGAACACAAAGTAACCTAAGAGCAACCATGAACTGACCTCAGGAATCTTCCTCGTTTCTCTTCTTGCTTGGATCTACTCACTAGAGAGATTACCAACCAGCCGCTTAACCCGAGTGTGACCTTAAAATCCTTTGGGAAAGAATAAGAGAAAGTAACTGTTTGAATTCCAAAATGCTTCTCCTCTTTCTTGCATGTGTACTTTACTGTAGGAAACTCAAAAACAATGCTGACCCATTAAGTATTCTTTTAATTTAATCAGTTGAATTAACCGATTGCTTCTGATGCCTTCAAAAGATTGGGTTCCAAGGTGGTTTAAAAACCTATCACCCAGCTGGTATTGTTTTTCTTTTCTTTTCATTTTGGGCTTTAGGACCGAGATTGCAAAGAATTCTTGCACTCAAGAACTACGCTGTCTTCATCCCAGTAAATGCTGGCTTGGCATACATGTTGCGTTCATTTAGCATGATTTGTTGAGCAAGCCACAAAGGTTGGTTGATACTACGGCATCAATTATTTACAGACCACAAACAACGCAACAGCAAGCCACAATAACCCATCTATAATACAATCCATCTATAATACAACAAGCTTGCAGAACCCAGTCGTTATGTAATTCATTTTGGGAATTCTCTGCTCCAAAGATGTGGAGGCAAATTCAGATGGCTTTGAAAGTTCATAAGGGAGGTTGATGGAGAAGAGGTCTCTCCAGGATCTCTTCATGAAACCATGAGGATTTCTTGAGGTATATGGGACCTTCTTGAATGATCTGACAGGAAGGGATTGAACTACAGGTAGTTCTTGACATGCAACCACAACGGAGCCCAACATTTTCAGTTATTTTTTTTAACAATGTTTATTAGTTTATAAAGTAGCATACAAAGAAAAGACAAAAGTAAATAATTGAAAAAATAGAGAAGGAAAAAGGGAAGAGAAAAGTGAGGGAAAGAAAAGGGGGGGAAAAGAAAGAAAAGGCATTGGCTTCCAACTCCCTTCAGTACAGTAGAACAAGGCATCAACATCCAACCTCAAAGTTTTACTTTTACATAATAGTTTAAACTAGCCATTTCTATAACAACAAATCTGTCTAATCTGTAAAACCCAAATTTTCTTTCTTTTTTCACCTCAAGCACAAAGTCTAGAAGTGGTTTCCAAGTAGAAATAAAGGTACTTGTATTTTTTTTTTTACTTTAATCAAAGCAGTCAATTTAGCCATCTCTGCCAACTCCATCAATTTTTGCAGCCATTCATCCATTGTGGGGATTGAGGTAACCTTCCATTTATGTGTGTAGAGTAGTCCTGCTGCCGTCAACATGAATAGTTTAGTTTAGTTTACTTTATTGTCATTGCACCTGGTATAACAAAATCAAACACCATCTTCAGTGCACATTATGACCATGAAAATGAACACAAACACACATCCTTCACACTCCACCCATTGAATTGAAAACCCCCAACACCACACCAACACTGCACTGTACAGTAGAATTCAACTGAGCTACTGCCCTGGGATAGAAGCTGTTTGTCAGCCTATTTGTCCTTGTTTTTATTATTCTGTACTGTCTGCCAGATGGTAATAGTTTTTTTAAAAAAAGGGTTCCCAGGATGAGATGGATCTTTGAACTTTCTTAAGGCAGCGGGAGCTATAAAGCTCTTCCAAAGAGAGGAGAGGGCAACCCATGATCTTCTGGGCAATGATGTTAACCTTCTGGAGTGCCGTCCTATCTGCCCCTGTGCAATTGGCAAACCAGACAGAGGTGCAGTATGTTAAAATACTCTCTATGGTGCAGCAGAGAAGGTCACCAGCAGTTTTTCGTTCAGTTGTTGTTTTCTGAGAAGCCTCAGAATAGCATCAAAGTTCCAAATTCTTTTCCCGTCTTTTTCCAAGCAAGACAGTTATTTATTGTGTTTTCTCCCATTTTACAAACTTTCTTGCCACAGTTGTTAAGTGGATCACTGCAGTTGTTAAATGAGTCAGATGATTGTTATATGAATCTCACTTCACAAATGACTTTGTTTGTAAGAAGATCAAAACTGATCACATGACCCTAAGATCCTGCAATGAATGAATATATGTCACTTGTCAGGTGTCTGGATTTTTATGACATGACCACTGAATGCTGCAACGGGCGTAAGTGTGAAAACCAGTCCTGTCACCTTTTTCAAATGCCATTGTAACTTTGAGCGGTCACTAAATTAATGGTTGTAAGTCAAGGATTACTGGTAGTTGGCTTTTCAATTTCATCAAGGAAGACTTCTTTTGGAAGTGTCTTCTGTCTGACTACACAAATCATAAGTAGTCAAAATCCTAGCATCCTTTTGCTTTTGGTCCAAAATACTGAACTATCCAAAGCAAAATTTGAGTTTGTCTGGGATACTGTTAGCATTAATTCACATTAACACTGGATGACTTCTATTCATAATCCAACAATAGGTGTTCTGGCCCAAACATTTTTTCAAGTAAACAAACACCAGAGATAAAAGCAAACCCTTTTGATGCTTATCTGCTAATTCCGTTAATTCACAATTAAAAGGTTATTAAAACTAATTGTCTCTGATAAGAATGAGCCTTGTCAAGGTTGTGCAAGGCTGCCAAAAGCACTAGATTAAGTTGCCAAGAAATATTCCAAACAAAAAGTCTTCAAACACAAGCCAAGATAGTCCGAACTTCCACAAGGTTTGAAGTGCAAGAACTTCTTTGCTTCCTGCAAAGAATCCCGGTCTCTCAGGCTGGCTTTTATCCCTTAAGGGAGGGGCCATTACCTTGCAGCCTTACTCGCCCGTGTTGCTGCAGCTGCTCTTTCCTTCGAGCAGTCCTGCGCGTGTGCGCACTGGGCACAGGCTCCTCGGGAACCTCTTCATCACTGCTGCCAGCCTCCCCAATCTCTGAAGGCAGCATTCTACTCCCTGATAGTCCTGGCACCATCCCTACATCACACGCAGGGCCTACATCCGAGTCCACACTTTCTGAGACCTCAGCCATCCACACCTACGGCCGGCGAACCACAACAATAGGACAGCGATCTATTGATTCCATTCATGAAAACATCCATGCGTACACATTGCCAAAGAGGTTGCAGATATCCAAAGCCTCCCTTCCACGTATAAACAGCTATATTGGGTCTTAGTCCATTTATCACGGCTTTCAATCAATGGGCACATGGGAACCAGGCCACCGTCCAACTACAGATCATACGAATGGCAATAAAATAGCACCATTGATTTTAAAATACCCCATTCAAAGCTTTATAAAGTATTCATTAAATGTCTATTAGAACAAATTGAAAGCATTAGGAGCAAGAGCAGCTAGTTATGCAGATTTGCATCATTTCAGTTAATTCAGAAATGCCAGGCTGAAGGCAGCTCCCGAGGACATGCTTGGTTTGGAAATGGGCAAGCCGTGAAATTTTGATACATGTGTGAATGAATATTGATTGGTGTGACATATGTGATCATCTACACAGATCTCCCAGGAAGGCAGTTGTCCTGAAAAATATGGAGCCATCTGAAAAGATTCAGAACAAGCTGTACCCGAACTAACACAAAGGTCTTTGAGTGAGGAATGGTCGAGAGCCCACAAGGCAATTCTATGGCTCCTTATTTTGGTGATTTTATTATGGTTTTATCTTAATGCAATATATTATCTCCTATATCGTATTGTCCACATATCTTGCATATATCAGAATAGCATCAGAATATATATATACAAGCATGCATCTGAGAACAGCAACTGTAGTTTGAGATCAGAA
This sequence comes from Hydrophis major, assembly GCA_033807585.1. Classification (NCBI taxonomy): domain Eukaryota; kingdom Metazoa; phylum Chordata; class Lepidosauria; order Squamata; family Elapidae; genus Hydrophis; species Hydrophis major. The sequence continues at coordinate 13,863,287 of CM066335.1, read as the reverse complement.
GCTGGAAGTAAAGTTTAGTCTACAAATCCACAACTTCTGAAGGCAAAGCCATTCCACTGATTAATTATTCCCACTGTCAGAAAATTTCTTCCTAGTTCTAGGTTGCTTCTTAATTTCCATCCATATGGAAAAACCATTATAGTAAACAATTTGTACAGGATGGAACTTTTAAAAAAAAACTCTACTGGGCCAAATGATCCACCAGATCAAGCTCAGCCCATTCCCAAAGGAAAGAAACCAGGTTTGTTCTCAAATTGTCTGATGATGATAAAGATGGTTTTGTGCACCTTTCATCCCTCTTATATTTCTCTCTCCCACATGTCGATGGATTCTGTGGCGAATGAGGTTTTTAAATCTATTGGCTTGACCAAGCTTTGCTCCTCTTTTAATAGATTTTAGCCTCTGTACTTCAAACAGCTTATTATTAGAAGCCAAGCTTTTAAGCTTTTCTCCTGATGACTGGAAGCCAAGTTATTGAAGCAAACAGCTAAGCCAACTTCCATAATTTAGAAAGAATCAAATCCCTGGCTTCCCAAGCTCATGGAACCAAAAGGTCACTTCCTTGATATCTTATGTCACACCTGAGTTTCTTTTGTCATTTCTGCCCCTGTTCTTCCCTGCAAAAGACACATCCCCATCCAATAAATAGGGAAATACCTGCCTTGTTACTTTGTAAATTATTTGAGATTCCAGCCTTTGACTTCCATTAATCATGCATAGCTGTCTTTGTTCAAGGATCTGATGTAACTAAGTGGTTTGATTAATATTTAAATGTGAACTATATTTAAAAGCAAAGCATCACTACTTTGTTGCCGTCTGGGTGCGAGGGAGAGAAGGAAATTCCAAAAAGGAAAAGCCCACCAAAGAAGGGTAACCCATATCTCTTGGAGTTAAACTCTTTTCTCCATCTGTTGTCTTTTAAACAATTTACTGGCAAAGAAATGCATTCTTTGCTTATCTTGAACCATAACACAGGTGGATCATGCTAAGTGTTTCATCTTTGACTATTAAGTCTTCAATTAGGCACCAGGCTAGAAACCAGGAGACTGTGAATTCTAGTTCCACCTTAGGCAAAAATGTTGGCTAGATGACTTTGGACCAATCACCAGGAGACTGTGAGTCTTAATTACGTCTTAGACATGAAAGTTGGCTGGGTATCTTTGGGTCAATCACCAGGAGACTGTGAATTCTAGTTCCACCTTAGGTAAAAATGTTGGCTTGATGACTTTGGACCAATCACCAGGAGACTGTGAGTCTTAATTACATCTTAGACATGAAAGTTGGCTGGGTATCTTTGGGTCAATCACCAGGAGACTGTGAATTCTAGTTCCACCTTAGGTAAAAATGTTGGCTTGATGACTTTGGATCAATCACCAGGAGACTGTGAGTCTTAATTACATCTTAGACATGAAAGTTGGCTGGGTATCTTTGGGTCAATCACCAGGAGACTGTGAATTCTAGTTCCACCTTAGGTAAAAATGTTGGCTTGATGACTTTGGACCAATCACCAGGAGACTGTGAGTCTTAATTACATCTTAGACATGAAAGTTGGCTGGGTATCTTTGGGTCAATCACCAGGAGACTGTGAATTCTAGTCCCATCTTAGGTATGAAAGTCAGCTGGGCCAGTGGTTCTCTCCCAAACAATCTACTTCACAGAGTTGTTGTTGTGGGAAAATAGGAAGGAGTATGTTGGCCACCTTGAATTACTTATAAAAATAATACATGTGGGATTAAAATACATAAACTCTGAACTCTGAAATAGCTTTCTGTAATTTGGAGGCAGGAAATACACATAAAGTAGGGAGTAAATCCTGATGTAACTTAACATAATATAAAAAGGCAGTCAAGCCATAGTGGGGACAGTGTTAACTTAGAAGGACCAAGGTCCTGATATGATAGAATGATTTTCTATTTCCATCACACTGCATTTTTTTTCTGGTCATTTCTTCCACTGCCAGTAAAAACTCATTACCCGTCAGAAAACCCAGGAATTTGAATTTGAAAGGGTTTTCTAAGGAAGTTCTCTAGATAGCACATCCCCATATTATTTATTTATTTAAAACATTTATAATAGCCATCTATTATCTTCAAAAAAACAAACAAACTTGTGGGCAGCTTCCAATCAAAAGCATTAGAATGTGTGTGCATTGGGGAACCCGCCGAATCTGAATGGTTGATTCTGAATCTCTGATTTGGTTCAAATTAAGTTGATCCATTCAGAAAATAGACTGGATTTGGGGGGGAGGGGGGAGAGGGAATAGCTTCCTTCTGTACATTAGTAACAGGCTATCAGATATAATTCATAGAAGAATAACAGAGTTGAAAGGGACCTTTAAGGTCTTCTAGTCCAACCCCCTGCTCTATACCATTTCAGACAAAAGGTTGTCCAGTTTCTTCTTAAAAACCTTCAGTGTTGAAGCACCCACAACTTCTGAAGGCAACTTGTTCCATTAGTTGATTGTTCTGTCAGGAAATTTCTCCTTAGTTCTAGGTTTCTTCTCTCCCTGATTAGTTTCAAGTGGTATATGCTTCATTCAAAATTGAGAATCTGATCCAGCACATTGATTATTTTTTTCTTTTTCTGAGATCTCTAAAAAAATTTTTGCAGCCAGTCAGCTTCAGGATTGGGAAATATCAGGGCTGTAGTTTAGATTTGATGGATTGTTGTGTCATCAAGTCAAGTGTTGAATTTTGGGAAACACAAAAATAGAACTTCACCAGGATGCTCTCTCCCAAACTGGTCCTTCAAGTCTTCCAGCACTTTGACTAATGAAGTAATTTATGAGAATATAAAGATGTAAAAATGAGGATAGATAATGAAATGATGTTGGAAAGTTGTATTTATGATTAAATTGTAAACGGAGTAAACCCAAGAATGCATCATTAAGGAAATTAGAGATGGACTAATATGTCTTTAATGGATTAATTATTTTGTTATCCGTTTGCATAAGAAGATATAATGTTAAAATTTGATAATATTAAATATTGTGAATATGGGAATATATAATTAAGGTAAATTACAAATTAAGATGAAAATTTTGACTGACTAATGAAATGAAGTAATTTATGAGAATACAAAGATGTAAAAATGATGATAGATAATGAAATGATGCCGGAAAATTGTATTTGTGATTATGAATATGGTTGATTTAAAATGTAAAACACCTGAAACCATGCTGTTCTCACAAAGATGTATTTAAATAATTAAAAAATAAAAAAAAAACTTTTTCCAAAAACAAAGTCTTCCAGCACTTTATCAGAAGAACAAAATAACAGACTTGGAAGGAAACTTGGTGGTCTTCTAGTCCGCCCCACCTCTGCTCACGCAGGAGACCCTATGCCATTTCAGACAAATGGCTGTTCAATCTCTTCTTTAAAATCTCCAGTATTGAAGCACCCACGACTTCTGGAGGCCAGCCGTTTCATTGATTAATTGTTCCCACTGTCAGAACTAATTTCTCCTTAGTTCTAGGTTGGTTTTCTCCTTGATCAGTTTCCATGATCGCTTCTTGCCGTACCTTCAGGTGCTTGGGAGAATAGGTTTATAGATTTATAGATTAACATAATTGATGCCACCCCCCATACCTGCACTGCACCTCTCAGCTGATTTTTGGCCCATTTGAGGCTTTTTTCGGCCTGCCAGAGTCTTGGGGGAAGCCTCTGCAAGCTTTGAAGGCTGAAAAATGGGCCCGTTTTGTCACTTCCGGTATTTCTGGAAATACAGGAAGTGATGAAATGGATCTATTTTTCGGCCTGCAAAGCCTGCAGAGGCTTCCCTCGAGCCTCTGGCAGGCCAAAAAAGGCCTAAAAATCAGCTGGGAGGCAGGTACATGCGCAGTGAGGTACGTTTGCCTGGGGCTTGCGTGCCATAGGTTCGCCATCACGGCTCTACCACCATTTCTAACAGATGGCAGTCCAGTCTCTTCTTGAAAGCTTCCAGTGATGAAACTCCCACAACTTCTGAAGGCAACTTCTGTTCCGTGGGTTGATTGTTCTCTGTATCAGAAAATTTCTCTTTATTTCCAGGTTGAATCTCTCCTTGGTCAGTTTCCATCCGTTATTCCTTGTCTGTTAACCCCCCTTCTTTGTGGCTATATGGGAACATTGTAGAACTAATTCTGTAGAAATTCCCTGTTATTCAGTTTCAGGAAACGGGTTGTTTAATACCCCTACAGACTTCCTCTGACAGGAATCTATGCATGCTCAGCTTTTCGCTATATAAAGCATTACGGGAGAAGAGAGAGTTCTGGAAGTGGTTTCTGTTTGTGTGCTGTCCAGACCCTAATGATGTGCCCAGAGTGATTTACACCACTTCTTATCTTTGATTAATGCTTCTCTCTGCCAGCCTCTCTGTGTTATCTATCCACCTTCACAGGCTGCTTCTGAGCAGGTGCAACCTGTGCCCTAGAAGGAAATCTGCATTGGTTGAATAAAAGAAGCCAGCCATGTTGCAAAGGCGGTGTAACATGATCTCTGGTCCAAGGGCCCATGAGCAGAAAGGCAGCTGGGGGCTCATGGGGGGGTGCACCCACCAAACAATGCCAGGTTCGGTCATTTGATCCATCCTTGAGCAATTCCTTGAATGCAAGCTGGTGAATAGCCAAAGGCTTGCAGTGAGGAGGAAATGGAAACGCAGGCTTTGAAAAATAAGCCAGCGGAGAGAATGCATATGAGTTGCTTTGGAAAGAAGACTAGTAATAACAAGGCACAATCTCCCCCCTCCACACCTGCCCCAAATTTCCAAGATGGCTAATCCTAGTTCCCCCCCCCCCATCTAGGCTGATGGAAGAGTAGCAGAGGCACTGCCAAGAATGGTCAACTTGACACAAAAGAAATAAAGGGTCCCCGACTCTTTGAATCTGGCTGTTTTCTTGCAGATGTTTCATTAAGCAAACGAGGTAACAACATCAGTGCTAGAAGAAAGTGGAGTGTGTGGGAGGAGGAGGAGGAAGGAGGAGGAGGAGGAGGAGGAGGAGGAGGAGGAGGAGGAGGAGGAGGAGGAGGAGGAGGAGGAGGAGGAGGAGGAGGAGGAGGAGAATGACGGTGGGGTCCTTGGTGCTCTCTGAGCTTGGTTGTTTTCTTACAGACATTTCATTACTCAAATGACATAACAACATCAGGTGTTATGATGATGTTTTCTAATTTGGGTAATGAAATGATTACCCAATCCTGAGCTACGCATATTCTCCTTTATTGGTACAAAAGATATACTACAGCTTGATTTCACTCATCAGACTTGTGATGATCATATGGTTGGCTGGCTTGGCCTTTATATGTCTTAGTTTAGCAGGAAATGCTCAAGGTCAGCTCAAATTTTCCAAGAAAACACAAATCATTGTAAATTTCACCCATACAGATCTTAGGGAATAAGAGTCCATTCGGCATTGGGAATGAGCAGATCACTCCTAAATTCAGTTTGAGCCGTTGATGTTTCCAGAATCAAAAATTTGGCTCCATTTCCTGAATCAGTTTGGCTCATGAATTAAAAACCCAAGAAAGCATCTCATTAGATGGTTTGCTTTCATTTTCTGACTGGAAATGTTGGCCAAATTCGTAGAGTTGATCGCATTGGATCAAGTCTCTAAACTGAACTTCACTCGGCTCCACTGGACAGACACACTTGGATGTTGTCAAATACAGGTAGTCCTTGACTTGCGACCACAACAGAGCCCAAAATGTCCGTTGCTAAGCGACAGAGTTGTTAAGTGATTTTTTTTCTCCATTTTATTTCTTGCCACTCTTGTTAAGGGAATTGTTGCAGTTATTAAATAAATCTGGCTTCCCGGTTGACTTTCTTTGCCCAGAAGGTCACAAAAGGTGATCCCATGATCTTGGGACCCTGCAACCATCATAAATAAGAAGCAGTTGCCAAGAATTTGGATCACATGACCATGGGGAAGCTGCAATGGTTGTAAGTGTAAAAAAATGGTCACAGGTTACTTGTTTCATTGTAACATTGAAAGGTCACGAAAGAAAACTGTTGTAAGTTGAGAACTACCTGCATTCTACAAAAGCAATAGGAAGATTGCAGAGCATTGCTAAGAGTTGATGATCAGAATGGGTACAAATCTTTCTTTTTGTCTCGAGTCTCCTTTTGTGATGACCCGGAGCGTGACACAAAAATAACCAAGTCACAAAAATAGAAGAAAGTCCCTTTAATGCCTCTAACCTGGCCCCAATATCCAAATATTTTCAGCTGGATATCAAACTCTTAAAGAAAATAGTTTACGGAGGGAGTAAATGCAGTCCGCATCCAAAGTAAAGTTAATTGAAAAAAAAAATCCCAACACAAATCACACTGAAGGAATTACTATGGTGGGCAAGGATGATGAATTGCAGACTTCTACCAGATAACAAAGCCACCACAGTTGAGAGGAAGCCAAAACACAGATAAGCTCCAACTAGAATCCATGCTTTGCTTCCAGCAACTCTGCCATGCGCAGTTTGTCCTTTTAACCAGTCCTCCCAGCTGCAGTCCATGAAGGGGATCAGGGGCCCTTCCTCACCCTCAGACCATGCCACTCATGTTTCTCCCTTATCTGCTCCTCCCTGAATGCCCTAGGATGAAGAGGAGATGGCCCTGGGTCTTCCTCTGAATGCCCAACCAGACTGTGCCCTTCCCCAGTTTCCTCCACAACCACCAGAGCCATACTCCCACTCCCTGTCAGCTGTTCCATCTCTCCCTTGGAGTCAGACTCCAACAGGGGCATGACACCTTTGGCTCAAGGCGAGTCCTGGCACCCGTGGTTTAAAATCCCACATGCACAAGTACCGAGTTAAGAAAAACCTAGCAGAGTTTCCATGATATCATCAACCACTCGGGACTGATTCCTACAGCAGGCGACGTGATGATATATTATGATTTGTTTTGACTAGACGGGTTGCATGAATCCAGTTAATGGAGTTTATAGTTTTCTTTCTTTTCCTTTTCAAAAGTCTCTCTCTTGGTGTGTTATGAACCTAGACAATTGTGGTTTATTAAACAGACCAAGGAACAGTTGCTTAGCAAAATGTCAATCCATAATCTACTAAATTGGTAATGATCGGATAGCTGTAGTTGTGGCTGCTAAAGAGCCATAAACTGCAGGAGGGAGAAGGCAAGCATCAGACAAGAACTTGTTTTATAGTTAAAGGTCACATGCAGTGGTGGGATTCAATTTGTTTTACTACTGGTTCTGTGGGCGTGGCTTGGGAGGCATGGTGTGGCTTGGTGGGCACGGCAGGGGAAGAATACTGCAAAATCCCCATTCCCTCCCCACTCCACTAACCTGCTTTCCAGCTCTGTTCTCCTGTACAAGGCAACAAACGAAGAAGACCCAGCCAATCAGCTGCTACTTAGGAGGCAGAGAATAGATGGGGGTGGGCAGTGATGGGATTCAGCCAGTTTGCATCACTTTGGGAGAACCGGTTGTTAATTTTCTGAGCAGTTTGGTGAACTGGTTGTTGGAAGAAATCATTAGGGCAGAGAACCAGTTGTTAAATTATTTCAATCCCACCCCTGGAGGCAGGGCTACTTAGAGGTGGTATTTGTCCAAACTACTCAAAATTTCCTCTACCGGTTCTCCAGAACTGGTCAGAACCTGCTGAAAACCACCTCTGGTCACATGTTAGGGCAAGAGTCTTCAAACTTGGCAAGTTTAAGACTTGTGGACTCCAACTCCCAGAATTTCTGAGCTAACATGACTGGAAGAGGAATTCGGGGAGTTGAAATCTACAAGTCTTAAAGCTGTCAAGTTTGAAGACTCCTGTGTTAAGGAGATGAAGGGTCACATCAAAGCTGGACTTGGAGGAGATTTGGCAGGAGATGTTATGCCTCTTTGATAGCATTTATTTCCTGTTTTCAATTCAATTCAAAACAGCAAGATACGGTACTATTGGGTCAAAAAGAAAGGCCAAATCCAGTCCCAAAATTGCACACTTCGACTGCTGGTTTCTCTTAACTTCTCCAGGCCAAAGCTCCTTGGAAGTAGGTAGACAAAATCCTAGTGCAGGGATTCCCCAGCCCCAAATACCATCACAGATCTAGTACAGGTAAGTCCTTGACTTAACTGATTTAGTCCAAAGTTACAATAGCACTGAAAAGGGTGACTTACAACTGTTTTTCACACTTATGACCATTGTAGTATCCTCTTGGTCACATGGTTAAAATTCAGATGCTATCATTGGAACTTAAGAACAAAGAAGAATGAGAATATTACGAGATTTGGAATTGTTGGTACAATTGGCTAGAAGATAGACATGAAATTAATAAGACAAAGTCAAGTAAAAAGGTATGACAGAAACTAGCAACACTATATGTAATTAGATTTGCAATATATAATTAGATGAAACTTTGCATTATGTGTTTAAAGTAACATTCGTGAATGAATGTTTTACACCATTTGAGAGATGTAAGATTGAGTGAACACCGTTTTGCTTAAGTTGCGATAAGCGGAAATTTTGATTTTATTGTGCTTGCGTAAATTTGTTTAATAAAGTATTTTTATAAAAATAAAATAAAATAAAATTCAAATGCTTGGCCACTGGTCCATATGTATGATGGTTGCAGTGTCCCTGGGCCACAGGATCCCCTTTTGCAACCTTCTGACAACCTTCTGTTGTTAAGCCAAGGACTACCTGTAGTAGATCTGTCAACGCGGAAGCCCGAATCACTCAACAGTGTTAGTAACTTAATAGTTGCTGTGGTTCGCTTAACGACTGTGGCAAGAAAGGTGGTAAAGTGGGGCAAACTTCACTTAACAAATGTCTCGCTTAGCAACAGGAATTCTGGACTCAACTGTGGTCATAAGTCTAGGAGTACCTATATTGAGCCAAGAGAACCTGGTCAACTCTGCCATGTTGTCCATTCTATTCCAGCTGTGCAGGGGACCAGGGTAGGTTACAGCCAGTGGATTTTCCAAAAGCAGCTCTTCCCATTGGAGACAATCACTTAGGCACCTAGAGGGATGGGAGTCAGTGAGTCTGGAATAAAACTCAGATATCTGGAGGAGATGTAGGAAGAAAAGGGTTAGGACTTAAGGGGAGTGTCAGCCTTCAAGATTTCTTTCCTTTGCTTTGCATCTTTTGGCTGCCATAGTAATGGGGGAGGGGTGAAATAATTGGACTTTGTGGGTGTGGGAAATATACTGGAGGTTTAGAGATGAACTGTATAAGTTGGGGAAAAAAATTTCTTGTTTATGCTTCTTTCCTGTGCTATGCGCAGGCGCAATTCTTTATCAAAATAGGCCAAGGTCAACGGACAGATGCCTGCATCACCACCTGAATATGACATTATATACAACTTTAATTGGATGGACAATTTGAACTATTGTGGGTGGGAACATTGCCATCACTTTGTATATGTGATTTTCACGCTCAGTTCCTCAGATTCAGAATTCCTTTGATGCTACCACTTGATTTCCAGTAAAAGATACTTTTTCTCTAATTAGTGGAGTTTAAGTGTTTTTCTTGCATTTTGAATGGAGCACCAGCTGACATTGAGGCAGAACCAAACCAGGGATCTTTTAATGATAAAGGCTATTCTTTCCAACAAAGGTCAAATTCCACTCATTGCTACCACCAAGTCTGGACTTCAGACCCGTTCACGTATATTCCTGTCCTCCATCGCGATATTTTATTGCTCTCAAAAATAATACCGTAGGAGGGGAGTGTTTCTAATTTATTTCTTTGTATTTATTGAATTTATTGACCGCCCATCTTACGGCAAACAAGGCTTTCTAATTCAGGTTTCTAAACACTTGAATTGCAAGAGGATATTTTGGGTTTCGCTACTTAGATGGAGACAGCTAGTATATATTACTATGTCAAAGTAAAAAAGTTGAGGTTGTGCGTTGTTATTCTACTGTTCCAAAAGGATCGAAAGTCAATGCTTTTCTTTTTCTTCTCCCCTTAACACGTTTTCCTCTTCCTCAGTTCCAAGAAACCTGGAATTCAGGAGAAACTTCCTAACAGTGAGGACAATTAACCAGTGGAACAGTTTGCCACCAGAAGTGGTGGGTGCTTCATATTGGAGATTTTAAATAAGAGACTGGACAGTCACTTGTCTGAGAGGGTATAGATTCTTCTGTTGAGCAGGAGGCTGGACTAGAAGACCTCCAAGGTCCCTTCCAGCTCTAGTCTATTCTTTTTAAAAAAAAAAAAAAATCCTTTCCTTCCGTATGTTCCCATAATGTTCATTTCACTTTGTATTTCTGTATCTTATATTTTGATAAACTAATTGAAAACAATAAGCAAGAGGATCATTCTCTCCCATCCCAGCCAGATTCCCCCATTGGTTTGCCAGCTTGGATAGGGTAGATGGGCTTTTTTTCCTCCGATGGCCAAGCCTGGACCTGTTTTGCCCCACCCAGGGCAGCATCCTAGCAGCAGGCAGGTAGCTCGCTTCCTCCCAAGGCCACGAAGAACCTCATTCAGCCAGCTCCTTCCAAAGCAAGCCCACTTTGCCCACCCACAAGCCGGCTGTCAGGGCTCAGTGCCAAGAGATCGGAGAGGCTGGGAGGGATTCTTGGTTGGCTGGCTGGCTGGCTGGCTCATGCTGGGACCCGCGAGGTCACGTGAGCAGAGCGTCAGCTGTCAAGCAGGGCAGAGAAAGTTTCTGCAATTACCTGCTTTCAGTGCTTATACCCACAGGGCGTTTTTTTTTTTTAAAGGCAGAAGAAGATAAGTGCAATGTAATATCCCAAAAGCCTCTTACAAGGGGTTAGTTGTTGCTTCCACTCTCTGCCCCCTCCTCCTGTGCTTTCCTAGCCCCCCACCATCGTCTCTGTGCCACTAACAGACAGGTCCACTCAAAACACTACTTCGTTTCAACAGCAAATGGAGAGGATAATGATGGATTCAATGAAACTGTATAGATGCCTTCTTCAATCCAGCCCCTCTCAAGATTTTAATTAGTTGGTAGGTTAGTTAGTTAGACAGTTAGTCAGTTAGTCAGTTAGTCAGTTAGTCAGTCAGTCAGTCAGTCAGTCAGTCAGTCAGTTAGTTAGTTAGTTAGTTAGTTAGTTCTTGCTTTTATTATGATGTGTTTGTTCTCTGGGCTTGGTTGTTTTCTTGCAAACGTTTCATCACTTAAACTAGGTTACATCACATGTGCTAGAGAGGAGGAGGAGGAGGAGGACTGTGGAGTTCTTGGTGATCTCTGAGCTTGGTTGTTTTCTTGCAGATGTTTCATGACCCAAACTAAGTAACATCATCTGTACTATACTCTAAATATTCTCTTTTATAGCTTTTATTATCTTTATAAGTAACTCAACTTATAAAGTTAGCAAACTTTGGCAAACATGCCGAATACTCCTCCCTCCTTCTTTGATCCCCTCAACAATAACCTTGTGCAGTAGGTTGGCCTGGGAGAGAGAGACTGGCCCAAAATCACCCAGCTGACCTTCATGCCTAAAGCAGGACTCAAACTCACAGTCACCTGGTTTCTAGTCTGGTGCCTCCACCACTAGAAATGTTTTATCACCTATCACCCATCCTGAGAAACTGTAGTCCAAAACAATTTAGTGAGGAAAACAGCATTTGTTCCTCCAATCTCCCCCACGAACTACAGCACCCTCAATGCCTGAAGATACAGAAAAACAATTGAACCAGATAATTCATAGCTCCAATATTTTGAGAGAAGAAGGAGAACAATATTGTTGCCTACGTTTTAAATTGTTACATCTCTCTCTTCCTGATATGTTTCCCTTAAACTAAAAAAAATGCAATGTTTGAACCCAATTCGATGCTCAGAGGGAGAAATGATATTCTACATGATGACAATGAAGTCATGAGGATTGAGCTCAGCTCAAAGGAGATTTTATCTTTTTTAGTTTCATTGGGCTGTAGTTTCTACCAGCCTCAACCTTACCAAGCAAAAATATTCTTTTCTTATAAAGAAGACACTCCAATGAAACATCTACTGATTGGACTGATGGCTGACACTAAACTTTGGCTGATCAATGGTTAGGAAAGTTACACTTTAAACAGTAAGACTGCAAGTCGAGATACGATTTTCCTGCTGGTGTAGTAAGGAATTTAAAAATAAATAAATCCTAAGAATGCCCTTTTCTTTTCAAAAGAAGCCTTCACTTTGCTTATTTGCTAAAAAACATCTTTAAATTCCTCTCCTCACTCCAAAAATGAGCACTGATGGATGTTTCAATGATAATGCAAAATTATTACAAAGCAAATAGAATAGAATAGAATTCTTTATTGGCCATGTTGGACACACAAGGAATTTGTCTTCGGTGCAAATGCTCTCAGTGTACATAAAAGAAAAGATACATTTGTCAAGAGTTAAGAATCATCAATAAAAATCTTTTTATAAAAAAGTGTCAAGAATCATAAGGGACAACACTTAATAATAGTCATAGGGTACAATAAACAATCAAATCATACTAGGAAACAGTCAATATATAAATCGTAAGGATACAAGCGATAAAGTTACAGTCATACAGTCACAAGAAGGAGGGGATGAGTGATAAGGAGTGATGAGAAGATTAATAGTAATGCAGACTGAGTAAATAGTTGGACAGTGTTGAGGGGATTATTTGTTTAGCAGAGTGATGGCATTGTGTCTAGTTGTTCTGGTGTGCAGGGCTCAATAGCATCGTTTTGAGGGAAGGAGTTGAAACAGTTTATGTCCGGGATGTGAGGGGTCTGTAGATATTTTCACAGTCCTCTTTTTGACTCGTGCAGTATACAGGTCCTCGATGGAGGGCAGGTTGGTAGTAATTGTCAATCAATCAAATCCAATCAAAAATTAACAATGAACAGGGAGTTGTACAATTGCAATCCAGCAAAGTTCACATCGGCCCAGTACAATAGATCACATTCATGTCTCTGGCAGAAAAAAAAAATCACAGCTAACATGACTCGCAACCAAGGTTTGCAAGCAAGTGACTGTTATGAGTACAGATAGTTCTCAACTTACAACCACAATTGAGCCCAACATTTCTGTTGCTAAGTGAGACATTTATCAATTGAGTCTTACCCATTTTATGACCTTTTTTGCCCCAGTGATTAAGTGAATCACTGCAGTTGTTCAATTAGTAACACGTTAAGTGAATCTGGCTTCCCCATTGTCTTTGCTTGTCAGAAGATCACAAAAAGGGATCAAGTGACCCCCTGGAACACAGCAACCATCATAAGTACGAGTCAGTTGCCAAGCCTCTGAATTTGGATCACGTGACCACAGAGAGGCTGCAACAGATGTAGGTGTGAAAAAGGGTCAAAAATGCGTAATTTTCCAGCGCTTGTTGTAACGTCAAATGATCACTAAATGAACTGTTGTAAGTCGAGAATTATCTGTAAAGGATTCCCTTATTTTGTTATAACTTACGAGAGACACAACTCTTGCCATATTTAACTAGCTGGTCCCTTCTTCTTCGATGTGTTCTCTCTCTGCTACTATGGCCCCACCTTCTGGAAGAGAAAAGCAACAGCGAATCTCTCTGGGGTCCCATTAAAACCCCCAAAGGTCAATCAGCGACTGTCTTGCCATTGAGTATTTTCCAGTGTGTTTGTTTGTGTCAATCCCCACCACTTAGGTAAGAGGCTCTCTGTTGTGATAGGGATTTACAGGTGGAAGTTTTGGCTTTTACTTTCACAGGGCCCCACATGAAGAATCACACGCTGATTTGGAATAGAATAGAATAACAGAGTTGGAAGGGACCTTGGAGGTCTTCTAGTCCAACTCTCTTCACAAGCAGGAGACCCTATATCAACCATTTCAGACCAATGGTTGTCCAACATATTTTTTAAAACTTCCAGTGTTGGAGCATTCCCAACTCCTGGAGGCAAGTTATTTCACTGATTAATTGTTCTCACTTTCAAGAATTTTCTCCTTAGTTCTAGGTTGCTTCTCTGCTTCATTAGTTTCCACCCAGTGCTTTTTGGTCTGCCCTCAGGTGCTTTGGAGAAGAGCTTGGCTGCCTCTGTTCCAGCAAACGTTCTTTATATGTTTTAGCCTCCAATCCCCTAATCCTCTTTCTTGCTTTTCTCTGCAGTCTTTCTTAGAGTCTCAACATCTTTTTTACATTGTGGCGACCAAAGCTGGATGAACAAGGTGAGGTGAAAGTTCCAGGAAAGGGACAATGCTTTCAGTGGAAATGACTGCCATTGATTTTGGCAGAGAGAAGATTTCAGATGTAAAAATAAATAAATAAGCCTTTCTCAATTAACTTTCATTGACTGGAATTAAAAAAAAAACAGGTTTGTGGGCACAGGAAAGGAACTGAGCTGCTCCTATTCTGAAGATAAAGCCAACAATGAGTGACAAGCAAGCACAGATGTTTAGGTGAGGAAGATGAAGTGGTCAGCTTTGAAGTTATACTTTAAAGTTATACTCAGTAGAGTATCTGTGTGTAAGTATGAATGATACCAGTTGGGTATTGTAGCCACTAGAAGTCTTTCCTGGGCAATGAAACTAAAATTTGGAGAAGGAACAAAAATGCCTGAAGACTACCAAAGTTGACGGGCCCCATGCTATAAAAAACGAAACATTATGATGGCTTCATCTGTACTTATTTCATTTGCAAGCCACTGAACTATAAATTCATTAAATGAACTGGTTCCCATGAAACTGCAAAACTACTCACCCAACATCAATCAAGATTGGAATTTTGTAGAAATGTGAACTCCTTGGTACTGTCTGAGTTTGGTGGTTTTCTTTTGGACAAGTTTCATGAGCCAAACTAGGTAACATCATCAGTGCTAGTGATCAGGGCTCATCAACAGTACTGATGATGTCACCTGGTTTAGGTAATGAAATGTCTGCAAGAAAACCACCAAACTCAGAAAGTACCAAGGACCCCTCACTGTATCTAGTCGCTACACTAGGAACATTTTCCCAAAACGTTCTCCTTTCCAATGCATTTTGAAAGCAAAGATTCCTGCAAACAGAATGAGGACGAGTAGGGAAAAAAAACCCTTTTTGCCCGGTCCTAATTAGGATCACCTTTTATCCCCATCCTGTTTCCTCCTTCCACACCATCCCCCCACCCTCACGATTATTTTGGAAGAACCCCAAATGGGCTTCCCAGCACAAGAATGGCTCGCCACGAAAACTCTGACTAATCCTGGAATCACAGACCTGATGTCTCTATAGGCAGCAATAAAGTTTTCTGTAACCTCAACTCTTCCTTTTATAATGGCTTTCCCTGGGCCATTAGACTCAGACACAACTTCCCCTGCCTCTCAAGTTCAGTCTTAGTAGGGGGGAAGGGAGGGAGGGAGGGAGGGGAGGCTGTGCCGAGGGAGGGAAGGGACATGCCACTGTGGCTTGGGCCACTGCTTTTTATATCCCCAGATTCAGGGCTTTGAAATTCAGAAGAGAAAAGTCAGCCTTCCAGCTTCTGAAGCACTTAAACATGCCCTAGAAATTTTAGATTTTAAAATTTAAACATGCCCTGGAATGTTAGAACACAGCCATGACCCACATGGGGTCCAGGGCAGCTGACCCTTAATGTGGATACTACCCTTGGCACCCACTGTGCTCCCTGGTCTATCTTACATTCTTTTCCAAAGTTTACATTTATTAAAGTATGCAGAATAGAGTGCTCTCCCAAAAATTGCGACTGAAAAGTACCTTAATATGACAGAAAGGAGATCACAAAACACAAGGGGAACAATTATCTTAAGTGGACTTAATTAAAAGGTAAAGGGTTCCCTGTCCAGTTGTTTCCACTTCTAGGGAGCAATGCTCATCTCCGTTTCTTTGCTGAGGGAGCATTATCCATGGTTCTGTTGGGCCAGCATGGTCATACGCCCAAAGTACATGGCATGCTGTAACCTTCCCACTGAAGTGGTATCTATTTATCAACTCACATTTGCATGCTTTCAAACTGCTAGGCTGAGAAGAGCTTTGATGAGGAGCTCAACCAGTGACGTGGAGCTCGGGTCTCAAACTTGGGCAGTTAGTTCTTCAGCTGACAAGCTCAGTGGTCTTTAACCACTTATTCATCTATATTGAAATGGAAAGCAGATCACAACTGAAATTAAGTCAAAACCACATGAAATCAACTGGACGTTTTTGTAACAATTTCTGCATAATTTCTCCAAGTTCATTCCACCCCATCAGATGGAGAAAAGTGGTCATTATTCTATAGGTCTATTTGAGTCTATCTCGTGTTGTTTTTGTGTGTTGATGCAAAAGTGCAAAAAGTAGGAATGTTTTGCTTTAGATGCATATATTTTTCAACCAAGATAGATCCCATCTTCAAATCCTGGATGTCCTCCTTGACTTTATTCCAAATTCTGCCCATCCCTTTTTCCCCTTCTTCTCTGCTCCCTGGTGGGTAGGCGAATTATAAGCTGTCCCATTGCTGCAGTCCAAAGCAAATTCAAGGCATTTGCCCTTTGCAAAGGTCCAGCTGAAACCCTGGGCTATGAAAAATGGTTGCAAATGGCTTGTCAGGAAAAGGGGATTAGCAGGTAAACAACGACGCCATCACCGAGTCTATGGGGAAGCACTTCTAAAACTTCCTTAACAGAGATCATTAAATATACATGATCTTGGTGGCCAGCCATATATCCTCATTAGAGCCTGCCATCAGCTGAATCAAAGACTCTTCTGCTCACCTCCAAAGAGCTGGAATCCATGTGGTTAAAAAGGTAAACAGAAGCTTGAGCCAAAAGACAGAAGAACAAGGCGAAGAAACACGTTCTCCATCAGCTTCTCTTGGGTCCAATTTGTTTTTATTAGGTTTTATTTTCCTTGTCTTCTAGCTTCTTTTCCTTTTTCATGGGAAAAAAAAGTCCAGCCTGTTGAATTTAGGATTTTTTGAGGGATGAGGAAAGGCTGAAAGAGAAGCCCATGAGTCAAAATATGGCCCAAATATCTGGAAATTTAATTGCTCAAAGTTTCCATTGTTTCAACCTTGGATGCGAGATGGGTGGCAGATAAAATTTCTAAATAAATAGACAATGGTACCAAGCGGAGGATATAAACGTTATTGGATAATGCAATAGTAAAGGATTCTAGAGATCATCTACTCAGTTTAAGACACAGGATTGCACTTTCAAGACATAAAGATTCTTGGTTCGCATGCGACTAACCAGGAGACCCCATGGTTTTTCCACCAGAAACTTATATCTTGTAGAGTCAGCCATCCTTCTTGGTACCAAAATAATCATTGTGAGAACAGGGTTTATATGCCTTCCACGGGGCCACCAAGATACCAAAAACTATGGCCTACACTACTCATCATTTACATTTGCATCAAATCGATATTGTGATGGGAGGATTATCTTCCCAAAACCTGAGGAATAAATCAGGGCTGTGGTTTAGACTGAACTAGGATATATTTTGTCCGTGTTTTCTGTTTATGGTTTTCATAACATATTCTTGTAAATAGGGGCATAATTATTCACTTCATCCGCCTATCCAGCTAATGTTTCAGAGATCAGATTACACAGAGAGACACAATTTTTGGGTTTTTGTTTTTGAGAAATCTGGCATGATACTTAACCTGGTGTGACAGCCTACTTCTTCTATATGATATGATATGATACTATTGGGCTAGAAGTCACTTATAAGATATGACTATCGAGGCAATTGTCTTAATCATTTATAAAAATGATCAAGGCAGCATGAAAAAAATTCTCTGCCCAACACTAGTTTGTAAATAAAATACAGCTAATTCCTGGTAAATTTTCATTTTCATTCCTATTTGTCCTATGGGAAGAAGGCAAATCTCATTGATACTATTCTACCTCTCACTGTTCAAAGAACCCTTCTGATTTAAGGGATTTCTTCTGATTCCCTTCAAAGAAAATCTGGATCTAGCACCATATTCTTAAATGAATCTGATGCACTTACCATCCTGCAGCTGGGTGGCCATTTATCTCAATAAGAAGACTGACAGGCTGGGATTTGATTCATGAAGGGTGCCATGTTTTCCTTCTTGGTGACACCAATGTCTTTTCTGCATCGGTGACTCTTTTGCAGAGAGCAATCCCCAAGACTCCCATCAGTTACAGCAGCAATGTTTCCTGTCTCTGGGAGACAGGAGATGCAGCAGCGCCACACTCAATGGTGGTTGTAAAGTATCTTGGAGTAAATGCAGTCAACAGTTTGCCTGCTTAGGAATAACAGAATAACAGAATTGGAAGGGATCTTGGAGGACCAACCCACTATTCAAGCAGGAAACGCTACACCATTTCAGGCAAATGGTTGTCCAGGTCCATTCTCCTGTGCAGGGCAACCAAAGAAGACCCAGCTGATCAGATGGGACTCGGGAGGCAGAGAATAGATGGGGGTGAGGCCAGCCAGAGGTGGGATTTGCTGGTTCTCTGAACGACTCAAATTTTCTGCTACCGAACTGGTCAGAACTTACTGAATAACACCTCTGGTCCGGTTGTCTTTTGAAGAAGCACCTTTGGGACAACCATGACCCGGATGACTGAGAATCTCCAAAGACATATGTTGTATGGGTTTTTGCTGGAAAGATTGGTAGGCCCGTCAAACTGACTCTGAATCAAGGCCATTTCCAATTTATGATGTGCCATTTGATCCGATCAAGTCTCTTTTTCAGCAAAAGGAACATGGATAGAACCAGAGACCAGGAGGGAAAGACACGTCCTCTACACACTGCAGTGCTGACCTTCTCCAAGACGTGGCTCCAGAGAGCTGAGGGTCGTAAATCATCTCAGGCTGAGTTTTCTCGTAAATGGTTTCCATTTTGTCTCCCTTCAAGGGGGGTTGGCGGGGAGCTCTGTGTGATCTATAGCGCAGAGACGGCTGTCCATTTTCCAAAGAACTGCCCCTCCCGTTGGGGGTCTCTCCTATTTCTCTCCCCACCCCCATATGCTTTTTAATGGCCTGCTTGAAAGCCAAGAAAAGCCAAGAAGTTGCATTGTTAATCTGACCGAAGGCCAGACTGGGCAAAAGCAGACAGCACCTGAAAATCTTTTCAATTATCACTTGAGCCACAGTTTTGTTTTATATGTTTTTTTTTTTTAAGTAATCCTGCATCAAGAGCGCATGATCCAGAGTCTTATTTATTTCTTTGCTTTTGCAGCCCTTAGAGCACACACACCCCCTTAATCAAAATAATTACTCATTGTATTTGGGTGGGAGGCAGATAATGTAGGAGATTAGCAGACTGAGGCCGAAGGAGGGGTCAAGTACATCATCAGTCTTGAGTCCCTTCATGCCCACAAGAGATGTAAGTCCAGTCCCCCTTGAATGCCAAAGACTGTTATTGAGTGCCAATTTACTTAGTAGTTCAGATTCTTGCAGGAAACTTTAGTATACAATGTTGTTGTCAGGATCCCAGCAATCGCTCTAATAAAATCATGATTCTTGAGCCAAGCTTCAAAAAACTTCAAAGGATTCCTTAGAGGCAACATAGTGGCACTGTCCTGTATGTGGTCAATTCTGGCATATATAATTTACAGTCCCCTGTGACCCTGTTTCCCCCCTTCTCCCCTGGGTGTTTCATAAACCAGGTTCTCCAATTGAGCACATTCACAGGGCTGGGTGTCATCATTCACATTCTCCTATTAAATATATTCGCAGGCAAAAGCTCTGGAAGTTTAGTTATAATCTTTTAAAGATAAGAGTTGGAATGTACTTTTGCTTCCACCCACTTTTTTATGGACACTACTAAAGCAGGCAAAGGAATGTTTTATGAGTTGTTAGTTGTTAGTTGCGAAGTCCTGTCCGACCCATCGTGACCCCATGGACAATGTTCCTCCAGGCCTTCCTGTCCTCTACCATCCCCCCGGAATCCATTTAAGCTCACACCGACTACTCCATCCAGCCACTTCATTCTCTGCCGCCCCCTTCTTCTTCTCTTGCCCTCCATCTTTCCCAGCATTAGGCTCTTCTCCAGCGAGTCCTTCCTTCTCATTAGGTGGCCAAAGTATTTCGAGTTTCATCTTCAGGATCTGGCCTTCTAAAGAGCAGTCAGGGTTGATCTCCTTCAGGACTGACCAATTGGATGGCCTTGCAGTCCAAGGGACTCACCAAGGGAGTCTTCTCCAGCACCAGAGTTCAAAGGCCCCAGTTCTTTGGCACTCAGCCTTCCTTATGGTCCAAATTTCACAGCCATACATGCAACTGGGTAAACCATAGCCTTGACTATATGCACTTTTGTTGACAGGGTGATGACTCTGCTTTTTTGTGTACAATAAAACTATATATTTATATTCATTGCCTTCTTCCTGATGTATTGCCCCTGATGGATAAAATCTCTGTCATGGGCCCTGTGCTAGACATTGTAAAGTTTTAAAAAGCGAACTTTTAAAACTGTTCCTTAAATCCAAATCTTCCCAAAAGGCAGTCCTCAGATCCTGTTGAATGTTACATTTTCACTAGAAGTTGTCACCACTACCCTAAGTGGACTAGAAAACCTAGTCCAAAGGGGGGGGGGGAGTCAGACTTTGCCTTCTTGTGCTCACATAGAGATTCAAGACTGACTCCCTGTTTGATTCCTCCCCCAGGCTCATCCAATCTCTTACCTACATTCACTGAGTTTGTATGCTTCGAATAGGACTTTGAGAAGCTTTAGTCCAAAAGTGGGACTTATTTGGAGACCGGATTCGGGAATTTCAAGGGGGTAAAATGGGCACTTTAAATATATACAATGTTGATGGCCCTCTTTTTGCTCCTGAAAAAGATTCCAAAAAGAATAATGGAAAGTTGGCATTCAGATCCAGTTCATGATTCAGAGGATGCATTAACTTCAATGGCTCCACTTGATCCAGAAGCCCTGAGACACTGGGACAGCCCTTGATGGACTAAGCAATGCCTATGCAATGTCAATTAGGCTGTATGCCATGATATCATCCAGATACTTGCCGAGGGAGAGGGACATGGGCAGTAATGTAATGTCACCAAATTGTTTATGTGAAACTAATTGCTGAAACAATCCATCAAACTACATCAGGAGTCTGGAGTTACATTGGAAAGCACAGTAGCTTTCTGCTTTTCTGCTGGATTTGACTGCCCTCCAATGGTCTCTTCTCCCTTTTCATTCAAGCACAGAGATTTTTGAAGCTGAGCCATTGGAGCTACTGGAAATCTGCTTTATTGTTACAGATTCTAATAACAGAATCTTGAAAACCTGGCAACAATACTCTCTCTCTTTATACCCAAGAGAATCAAGGCAATGCAAACTTGAGTTTCTTTCTCACCATCTTCCTCCTTTCAGGGGAAGCTGGCTTTTACTTAATGGCTGTTGAATATCTTCTTCAAGGTCACATCCATAGAGTTCTACAGAAGGATTCAACTATGCAAAGAAATGGTTTGCCTTGGAGTAAATGCACACTATTCACAGGCAGAACATGACAGCATGAATCAATAGACACACATCCAGAGTCTTGTGAGTTATAGACATCCCAAATTCATCTCTATGTTTCTGGTGCTGGATGGGGAGAGGCAAGACGATGGAACACTTAAAAGAAAAATTGGCTTAAAGAACTGTATTCATTGAGTTGAAGAGGCAGAGATCCTACTTAAAAGAGCAGGGTTGTAATATATGATAATATGTTGGACTTCTGAGGATGAGTGAATAATGATTTTTATTATATATCTAAGTTTATAGACTTAATGTGTGCTACAACAAGCAAAGCTTTGATCACACCATCACAACCACCATCCTGATATTTGTTGGCTGCATCATATGAACACCCTGGTATAAGTTTTCATACATTTTATTATTTTCACCTCTTTTCATCAGAGGCGATGGATAACTACCAGTGCTGAACTCTAGTAGTACAGGCAGTCCTCAATTTATGATCACAATTAGCCCAAAATTTCTGTTGCTAAGTGAGACATTTCTGAAGTTGACCATTTTACAACCTGTCTTGCCACTGTTGTTAAGTGAATCTGGCTTCTCCATCAGAAGGTCACAAAATGTGATCATATGACTCTGGAACTGTGCAACTGTCATAAATACGAGTCGGTGGCCTACTGTCTGAATTTTGATCACCAGACCATGGGAACGCTGCAATGGTCGTAAGTGCGAAAAATGGTCATGAGTCACTTTTTTCAGTGCTGTTGTAACTTTGAACAGTCACTAAATGAACTGTTGTAAGTCGAATCTGTATCTGTATGTTTTCAACAATGCAAGCAAAGTGGGTTTGTTTAGATCTGTGAAACAATTGGGAGGTGAAAGAGGTCATTTACACCTCTCCTTAATTTCTTCCAGAGTGGAAATTCTTTTTATAGCATTCATTCTTTGTAGAACTAGAGGAGAATTGCCTTCATTTGCCCTGCATGAAAAGTTTTCATAAGCCTCTACTTTAATTTCCCATCACAAGAGGGAGCACGTTGCCTTCTCCTGGTTGGGCTTTCCAGCCTGTGTATCTTGAATGATATCGTGTGAAACTTAACAGTCAAGTTAGAAAAGTTTTCAAATCTCTCCTAGCGAATGGAGAAAAAAAAAAATCCTAACAGTGTATTTGTGAAGTTGTTCTGAAAATCTTGGCGCAGGTAATCCTTGATTTGTGACAGGTCACTAAGCAAGCATTCAAACTTATGACAGACATCCCCAAAGGTACTTATTACTCAGCTCTGAGATATCTACCCCCACCTGTGGTCATGAGATCGCATTTTGGGTGCTTAGCAACTGGTCCAAGTTTGTGGACATGTGTATCATCCCACAACCATGTGACTGTGGTTTGTGATGGCTTTGTCCCAAGCCTCGTTTAATTCTGGTTCCTGGCAAAAAAGAAACATCCATAGCAGAGGTGATCTTCAGCAGGTTCCGACCAGTTCACGAGAACCGGTAGTGGAAATTTTGAGTAGTTTGGAGAACCAGTAAATGCCACCTCTGACTGGCCCTGCCAACCCCATCTCTTCTCTGTCCCCCCCCCCCCCCCCGAGTCCCAGCTGATCGGCTGGGTCTTCTTTGGTTGCCCTGCACAGGAGAACGGAGCTGGAAAGCAGGTTAGTGGGGTGGGGAGGGAATGGGGATTTTGCAGTATCCTTCCCCTGCCACGCCCACCAAGCCACGCCCACAGAACCAGCAGTAAAAAAAAAAAATTGAATCCCATCACTGATCCATAGTGAACAATAGGTTCACTTAACAACCACTTTACAATCAACATTTTTTTAAAAAAAAAAAAAGGTTGTAAAACCAGGTCAGTTACTTGAGGACTTTACAATCCTCACAGCTTATGACTGCAATGGGCAACACACCCAATCTATCAAATCTAGTGGAATGGATGAACACCATCAGACCCACAATCCTGGTCCTGTGCTGTGTTGATGATCCTAACAGTAATAACCAGCACCTTGAATTGATTCCAGAAAGTAACTGAATGGGATATTCTTAACTCTGGTGCTCATATTTATTAAACTGTTACATGAATCGTAGTTTAAGGTTTCATGCTAAGGTTTGATTGTACCCACCTACCCATTAGTGGTGGGATTCAAAATATTTTACTACTGGTTCTGTGAGCATGGTGTGGCTTGGTGAGTGTGGCTTGGTGGGCGTGACAGGGGAGCATACTGCAAAATCCCCATTCCCTCCCCACCCCACTAACCTGCTTTCCAGCTCCCTTCTCCTGTGCAGGGCAACCAAAGGAGACCCAGCCGATCAGCTGGGACTCAATGGGAGGCAGAGAAGAGATGGGGTTGGCGGGGCCAGTCAAAGGTGGGATTGGCCAGTTCTCCAAACTACTCAAAGTTTCCACTACTGGTTCTCCAGAACTGGTCAGAACCGGCTGAATACCACTTCTGCTACCCATGCACACGTCCAGTCATTCTTAGCTTTCACAGATTCATTATCTTGTCTTTTTAGAAGTGGGCATTTGTGATATACTTCCCTTTGGATATTTATTTGCTGATACAGCTGGTTGATTGCCTTTATCTCCTCTGGGATAAACCACAGGGAATGTTCTCCCTTAAATAGGCAGAACTTTTTCAGTGGTGACACAATTATCGATCAACAAAGATCCATCAGGATCTTGATTTGCTGGCCAGGCAACCTTTAATAACCAAAGCCATCTATTCAACAATGCAGATTTGGCTGATGCTTTGATGCCTTACCTTTGGCAACATGACTGTGTTACAGAATTAGCCATTTGTTTTTTAAATTTAATTTTGCTTTATTTTGCTTCAATGTACTTCACATCAACTGCTTTGTTTGTCCAACAGAGAGGTAAGATGTAGTTCCTTTTGTATGGGTGTGCTTTTTCGTTTGTAGTCTGAAACAGGACAATGGGTCACAGATGTTGGTTTACGAAAGGTAGAAGGTGCTGGAAGTGATGCAAAGCTACGTAGTAAAGGAAACAGTCTAAGGAAATCAGACGCCTTCTTCTCTCTTTCTCTCTCTCTTCCTGCTTGCCTCCATTTGTTCGCAGCTGCTGGGGTTCACTTGTCCTCAGCAAGCCAAGGGAAGAACTTTCTCGTGTCAACCCTCCCAAAACAGAAAAAAAAAAAAAAAAAAAACCCAGCATAGCAAGAGACTTGCCTGGCTGAGTCTAGAAGGAGAAGATCCGCTGTGATGATGTCAGCAGAAGCATATTTTTAACCTGCGTTCAAGCGAACAGGAAATGGCCCCAAGAAAAGACATCAAAAGCTCGGACAATACAGATCCTGCCTGGATTTTCCCAGAACAACAACAACAATTATTGAAACAAAGTAAAAAAAAAAAAAAAAAACATTCCTGTCTCTGCAGGCTGGAAAAAAAAAAATTATAAAGGAATTGGAAACAGGAAGCTCCAGCTAAATAAAGAACTGTGCTCTCTTCCCTTTTCCAGGCCTTGTGCTGGGAATTGGGCAGAATACGCATCAGCTCTTGAAAAGGAGGGTACAGCTGGGGTGGGGTGGGGGGTTGGAGAGTTACTCATTCTATTGGCAGCTGCCTTAGAAGCCGGTGCCTTGAGAACCTTTATTGGGAAAAGAATGTGATTGCATCAGATGATACAACAGACTTGCTACACTTGAGGAACATCTGTGACTTCCAAGTGAGGTCCTCTTGAAGACAAGAGTTAAGTTGAGCAACACGTAGAGGTTGCATCTGGAGCAAGCACTTACGTGCCAAATTGGGAAAGGAAAATGTGTCACTCCAAACAGAACACAGATTTTCATCTGATGTGCACATGCTGGTGTGGAGATGGAAATTTGGAGCGAGTGACTCCAGTTGAGATGGATGTGTCTCACTGCTTGGGGGAAAGACAACAAGGTGATTTATGCAACCACATACTTTATTGCCATAGCTGTTGATGAACATCAAGTCCTTCTAATAAATTCTTTAAATCTGACTTGCCGTGGTGGCCACTGTAAATAAAAATTTCCTCAAAAAAGTTGAAAATGACCCCCTTTGAATGAGAGCTGCCCTCTCTAAAGCGGACATGGACACTCTAATCAACCAATCTAATCGTGGTTGACAACTCATTTTTCTATTGTATCCCACTTTCTTACTCCTGGCCCAGTAACTTTCTTCTCCAATCTTCTTCAAAAGAACCTCACAGCCATTTGTGTATGACTAGAAAATAAGTTGTATCGACTGCCATGTTCCTGTTGTCTTTGTCTTTGTACAACACACATTAACTTAAAAGTTCTGGAGGAGGAATCATATCCTGATCCTTGTGGATCAACTCCTTCTGTAATCATGAACAGTTACAGGAACAATTCACCCATCAAATGGAGAATGCTTGTGAACCTTCATGTTGTCTGATGGTGGTAGTCTATGACAGTGTTTCTCAACCTTGTCACCCAAGATGTGTGGACTTCAACTTCCAGAATTCCTCAGCCAGCATGGGAGTTGAAGTCTATCTATCTTAAAGTTGCCAAAGTTGAGAAATAATGGTCTAGGACAAGTTGATGCTACCCATCAATGTTGGATTAAAACTCCTGGACTCTTAGGAGTTTTTGTCCAACATAGTTGGAAAATGCCAGGTTGAGGAAAGCTGGTGTGGACAATAATTTCTGAAGGAGGCATCAAAAGCAAACTATCAATGGCAATAATAGCAAGAACAGCTATAAATCTACTCTGGGAGACATTTTTACCAACTTCTTTACACTAGGAGGAGCAGTACATATGATCTTGCTGCCCACTTTTCAGTACATCTCTTTATGGAAAGTGGTTTGTGAGGGCAGCTGCTCATATTCCAAGCTGCATCACTGTCAGAGAGAAGGAAACTTGGATGGGACATTGCTTCTTCTCTTCACTCGAATCAGTGTTTCTTTCCTTGTAGGAAGAAGTAGCAGATCAGGCAGAGGCCTCAGGAAAGTTGGGCGGTAAGCTTAGAGTTCTAGAATATCAGCACCAAGGCTTTCAATGGTACAGTGGCCTTGGCAAGGGCATAACAATGCTGGAGTCCAGTGCCAACCTTGATTCAGTGCTTGCAGTCTGAGAAAGATGAACTGTGCCAGAAGCTGCAATACCCATCAAAGATCTTCATGGCATTTGCATGAATGGCCTTTTCATGAATGAAAGCAGAAGCCTTGTGAATGAACAAAAGGATGAATGCAAGAGTTGAAAGTACAAGCATTCAGTTAGAAGTTGCCATCGTACCTAGCATCCAACCCAAGTGTCCAACCCAAGAAGGGAAAACAAATGAGCAAAACCACCAGCAACTTCTAGGCTATTGGATCATCCCTGCCACAACAGCAGCCTGCTTTTCATTTCATTCCTATTGCAATCTGAAAAGAGGAGAATGCAGAGAAACAGATGGCGGTCCCTAGCGAATAAGCTTTGCTTTGGGACTCTGCGCTGCTGACTTGAATATGCTAGGAATGCATACTGAGACTTCCTGTTGTGCTTTCCCCACACTGATGAGGTCAGACCATTTTAGTTCCTTGGCAATGACCCAAGCTCTGGGCCCTGGCACCTAGCTCCCCTAACTGTCAGGAACTCTTGGGAATGCTCCAGCTAGATGTTGACTCTTGGGGTCCAGGGAAAGCTTTTCAAATCCCTAGGAGAAGATGGGAGGAAGACAGTCTGCTCTGTAGCCCCTCCAATCATCACAAAGAGCTGGATGTTTTCTAAGGATTTTTCTTTCCTTTGAGATTGTTGGCTGACTTCCCAAAACACGCTTCATCTCATGCCCGAATTCACCCATTTTCTGCCTTCACCTAGTGTTAAACCAATTAGGCTGTGTTCTCCCAACATACTTCCCCTTACCGCCACCCAAACAAGCAAAAATCATATTCAAATTAAGATCAAGGCTTTGGAAATGGAACTGACCCAATTAAGAATATTGTGCGAACGTCATTAATGGCCAATATGGAATCATTCTTAGTATGAGAACCAACAACAACAACTGTAATTCTACATCAATTTTCCCAATTATGTTATGTTTTTGAGATCTGCAGCTATGAAATCCCATCATACCCACTCATGGACTCTGCCTAGGAATGACTGGACTTGTGCAAATAAAGATGTCAAATTAGGAATGTAGATTCAACTATTTAGAGAAGCATTTGGTCCAGTCAAAGACGTTAAAGATCCTACTGTGTGTCCTACAAAGCAGCTCATATTAGTATCTCCAACAGTGTATTGGGGACCCCCATTACCTCGGGAGGAGATTAGCAAGAAGGAGAGACTAAATAGTCTTTCAGAACCCATGTATGATATTGTTGTTTAAGTTTGTTCATGTTTGTTGTCTAAAAATTAAAAAAATACAAAAAAAAGAACCCATGCATGACACTCAACTTTCTCTGCTGTCTAAATGGGACCATACCGTTCTTTTTCCACTGTATCTAAGGAGAAAAGGCTAGATTAGGAATTCAGCAATATTACTCTTTTTGAATAGTCTACCACTAAATTTCTCTCTTATTGTCACTTGAGATGGTTGTCACTCACTGCTCAGAAGGAGAAGACAATGCCATGAAAACCTGAGCAGATGAAATAAAATCCCTGCAATTCAGCCCAGGATGGAAGGAAGGAAGGAAGGAAGGAAGGAAGGAAGGAAGGAAGGAAGGAAGGAAGGAAGGAAGGAAGGAAGGAAGGAAGGAAGGAAGGAAGGAAGGAAGGAAGATTCTCTATGGCCTGACAGCTGGTCAATATGCTATGGATGCAGACTCCCTTTGGGCAAGGCTTCTGACTGGCCACAAAAGCAGCTGTCCTCCCTGTCTCTTCTCTGTTTCCCTCTCCCTCCCCTCACTCAGGCAATCCATTCCAATCAAGCTAGCTCAGAGATGGACAGGCTATTTGCTTAGTCTAACCTCCGCCAGAGAGATCCATTAGCCATCCCACAGTTCCTGGAAGGCAGACAATCCCTGACCAATAACACAAGCAGACAGCTATAAAGGAAGATGCACTGAATGGGAGGGAGGAAAGGAGGGGATGGAGGATGGCAGGATCCAGGCTGCTTGTCTGGACCCCAGGTTGAAGCTTTGCAAGAGACATCCTCCAGGGAGGGTGCCCAATTTTTCCAGACATACTTTTCAGAGCAGTCCCCAGCCTCTCCGGTATCAATGAGTGGGTCGTTGGAGACCCTGTCCACCTAAGATTACACCATTAAACTTATTGAGACTGACAGATAAATAGCCTGAGCTAGACAAGGCATCTTCCAGGGTTCCAAAACTAACTCTGTTCAATAAATGTGATCCCAAGTTAAAAGGAGAAGCAAAGTTCTTGCATAGTGAACCTAGATTGCTAACATTCATGGGTAGTAGCATCTCCAAATGTCCATTCACCCTAAGACAAACAGCTGATGTAGCTTCCTTCCACATTTTATTCTCTACCCCTGGAGAATTTCCACTTTGAGCAGCTGAGCATACTTCCAAACAAAGCATGGAGCAGATATCTCCAACCATTCTTTAATTTCTAAACACAAGGGAGGGCAGAGTTACAACACAATGAGACCTACATGGTTATTGCCAGCCTCCCAGGTAGGTGAGACGAGGAATCTGAACTCCTTAGGAAGGCTAAAGCTACTTCTATTTAAGTGGGCTTTAATAGTAGAATTTTTCAAGCCTCGTTATGTAGGATCTTACCCTTCTTATATTTATATGAATTAGGGTGCTATCTGCCTGGGTTTCTTCTGTATAAATTGGTTGTTTTAGATTTAAGATATGTTTTCCTGTCATTTTAGTAACTGGTCTCATTGATCCCCATCAAGGTTATCTTCCTTACAGTTTGCATTAAGGCACACAGATATCAAGTTTCCTTTTCTTATCCTGGCTAAGGATGTTAAAGGTCCAGGATCAAAGATCTAAATGTCACCATCTGGTTGTCAAGTCTGCCATCTTGTCCTAGTCCCTCTTATCACCGTCCCTAGGAAAATGTCTTCCCAAGTTAAAAGGGTATTAACATTTGTTTATGGGTATGTCACCTTTGCCATCTAAAAGGGTGTTTTGGCATAGTCATGTCAATCAATTTACAAATCTGGACTACAAATCCTAGAATTCCCAGCCAGCATGATCCCTTTGGCGGTTCCAGAATTTCTGGAGAGCACCCAATTCAAAAAGGGGAATCCTTCATTTGACTAGTTATCATACTGAAAGAGAGAGAGAGGAATATCCCATCTGTTCCCAACAGATGTTGGAGAATCAGCATGTGGTCCTTTGGTGAGTTGATTTTTCTTCTGTGCAAACATTGTCTTCCAATTCTATTTGCTATTTTCAGGACAGTGAGAGATTTTCTATGTTCTGGCCATTATACATGCAAAGAAACAAGCTCGCTTATTATTTGAAGGATTATCTTTTCCCACTTATATCTATATGACCCATCAGAGCAGAAGGCAAGTATGTTACAGGTATCTTTGCTTATGGAGGTCTATCTTGGGGCTTTTCTTGGTGGCTCCCTCATTCTATAGAAATAAGACTGGCCCCAACCTTGACACTCTTTCAAGAGGCTTGGAAGATTTGGTTTCACCAAAGGGGCCTGAGGATCTCAGGGAGATATGGAGTCCATCAAAGGTTGTTATAATGAGGTAGTAGAGTTTTATTGGCTTTTATATTGAGATTTTATTTTTATAAGCTGCCAGGAATCACCATGAGTTGAGTTAGGTGGCCATATTAATTTTCTTAATTAAGGAAATTATAATAATAATAATAATATTCACCCCAGTTCCAAAACTCAGCCTTGAAGAGTTCTGGGGTTATTCTTAGGGAATCAGAGCGGGAAATGTGCAATTGAGAAGGAAAGGTTGGATTGGAAGGACTTCTTTGCCAGAAAGCTGTTTTAGCTCCATCACGGAAGGAGTTGAAATGTGGAAACAAAAAGAGTTCTAAGGCTGCAGTCGCAGTGGCTCCTTCCTCTGCTGTGCAACAGGATTCCAGAAACAGCTATCTTGGGAGAGAAGACAGGGAAGAGGGAGACAGTTCAGCCCAGAGATGGATAGAGATTACTCCCTGCTGCAAGCAGCTAAATAACAGAATAACAGAATTAGAAGGGACTTTGGAGGTCTAAGTTGTTCCACTGGTTAATTGTTCTAACTGACAGGAAATTTCTCTGCTTCTCTCCTTGATTAGTTTCCACCCATTGCTTCTTGTCTTGTCCTGCTTTCTGGTGCTTTGGAGAATAGGTTGACTTCCTCTTTTTTGTGGTGGTATTCAGCCAGTTCTGACAGGTTCTGGAGAACCAGTAGCGGAAATTTTGAGTCGTTCAGAGAACCGGTAAATACCATCTCTGGTTGGCCCTGCCCCCCATCTATTTGCTGCCTCCAAAGTCCCAGCTGATCGGAGTCCCAGCTGATCGGCTAGGTCTCCTGAGTTGCAAGTAGTGCTGTTGTCATGGGGTTTGTGGTGGGTGTGCCATTGCACCAGTGGTGAGGTTCAGCCAGTTTGCACCACTTCGGGAGAACCGGTTATTAACTTGCTGAGCAGTTTGGTGAACTGGTTGTTGGAAGAAATCATTAGGGCAGAGAACCGGTTGTTAAATTATTTGAACCCCACCACTGCATTGCACCCTTTTCTGGATTCCCCTCTGGGGTTGCAGCTCTTCCCCTTTGCAAGGTCAACCCATTGGCAGGAACATACACAAATCAAATTGTTATAATAAGACTAGAACTGCTGCAATATTGACAATAGAATTTAATCCTGAGACACTAGAAAGCTTAGGAAAAGCAAGCTGTAACCTCAGTGTTTTAATCAAGATTATCCATTTTTGTACCCTTCCAACACCTCCTCCCACCAATTCTCTTGGTCATATCAATACACAGGGTTTGCTTCACCCAGTGCTCCAACCTACAGTATAAGGGTTAGTACGACCTATGATTCCAGTGATTGCAGTTTTCAAAATATGCTCAAAGACTAAGCACAAACCCTACCAATTGGGTATGGTGCCTAATGATTTATCTATACCCGAGCACTTTCTAAGTATAAAAATTGACATAGGTTGACCAGGTTGATCTCATCCTAGTTATGAAGGACTATAAGATGTTATCGGTTCATTTTCGGTGGATCAAAATTCATTGCTTAGAGCAAGAGTTGATGACTAACTTCAAATTACCCTTGAAAAATTTAAGTTGGCTCCCATTGTTTTTATAATAATTGAACTAAATAAATAAATGCGCAATTGATAGCCATGACAGATTCCAGTTTGTGTCTGATGTGAAATCACATGAAGTAATATACTTACATTCGATATCTAAATTCAGTAAGTACAGGTAATAGACAGGGGTGGGATTCAATTTTTTTAACAACCGGTTCTGTGGGTGTGGCTTAGTTGGTGGACGTGGCTTGGTGGTCATATTATTGGCTGGGCGTGGCCAACTCAATATCACTCACATCGAGGCACGCATTTCCTCGCCTGGCCTCTCATGACTGTGGGGATGCTGCAACAGTTGTAAGTGTGAAAAATGGTCATAAGTCACTTTTTTCAGTGCCATTGTAACTTTGAATGGTCACTCCACACAAGCAAAGTACTAGCAAAGGAGGGGAAAAAAACTCCAGAGATGTTCCTGAGACAGGAAGTCTAGTCCTGCCAAGAATGTAATAAGGGTTAACGGAGAGGCAATTTCTGTAAGCAACACCAGAATGTTTCCTTCCTGCCTTCCTTACAGGATTAGGCCAGTAATTTCTTCTAACAACTGGTTCTCCGAACTGCTTAGAATGTTGACAACCAGTTTTAGAGAATAGGTGCGAACTGATAGAATCCCACCCCTGGTAGTAGTCCTCCAGTTACAACAGTGACCATTCAAAGTTACAACGGCATGGGAAAAAGTGACTTAGGACCATTTTTCACAGTAATGACCATTGCAGCATCCTTATGAGCAAAATTCAGGCAAGCAAAATAAATGAGGAAGCCAGATTCACTTAACCACCATGTTCCTAACTTAAGAACTTTAGTGATTCACTTAACAATGGGGGCAAGAAAAGTTGAAAAACAGGGCAAAGCTCACTTAACAAATGTCTCACTTAGCAATTTTGGGCTCAGTTATGGACGTAAGTCAGGGACCATAAATAAATAAATCATTCCTAGTTTACACGTTCGTTGGAGTTTGAAAGGTGCTATACGTGAGCATTCCCATCATGTACTCATCTCCAATATGGATAACCATCTTTTCAAAACAGCGTTTGAATAGCTATCATTCCTTTAAAAAGAAGAAGCTGGAGCTTTTCAGAACAGGTCCATCTCCTGATAGGTCTATCGGCCCCTGCTGGGCCCTTCATGCTCTGGCTTGTCCTGAGGATATGATGGACAGCTATCTTCATCCTGAATGACACTTGTGGACTCCACAAAGTGTGTGAGGGGTTTGTGGATGACTGATCTGGCCTCCCCCAGGCAAAACTAACAAGGAAAGGCCATCACCCCTCT
Source organism: Hydrophis major (assembly GCA_033807585.1). Classification (NCBI taxonomy): domain Eukaryota; kingdom Metazoa; phylum Chordata; class Lepidosauria; order Squamata; family Elapidae; genus Hydrophis; species Hydrophis major. The sequence goes on along the minus strand of CM066335.1, from coordinate 13,830,640 downwards.
TTAATCCACCTTCGGCTCTGCAACTAAGAGGAGTCAGTGAACCTTGTCCTTCTGACCCAAGAAAAGCTAAAGGAACAAGGCAACCAGGAGGCAGGAACGTCAGGGCACTGGACAGTTGGTCAGCATTCGGTATCTCCCTGCTAGGCCCAGCCCCCCCAGGACTCTTGTCTCTTCCATTGTGCCCTCCAAAAGAGGAGGTGGGGCCCCCAGAATATTTCAATCCAATTGGTACCATGACAGAAGGCTTTGTTGGGCCCCTGTCACTCTTGCCAAGGTGTCATGGCCTCTGTTGCCAGGGCAATGCAAGGAGACTGAAGGGACCAGGGAAAAAGGCATATGATAGAGTAGATGTTTTTAAGTGCCTGGGGAATTAGCAGTTAACCAGGGTAACCCGTATAATAAAAGCATCCTAGTCTGTAAGAAAGCATCACTGGTGTGGGAACATTTGTTCAAGGTCCCCTCTCTCTTCTCCCCTTCAGGAATAAGTGAATGTTGTTGCTTGTTTATCCCTTTGGAATGCCTCCCCCTCCCCAATTCAGAAGGACTCTGGGCAGTGAACAACCAATTTAAAAAAACAAAACAAGATCAAAATATCAGCCTTGGAACCAAATAAGCAGCAGCAAAGGACTCAACATTCATCTCCCTAAAGCCTCTCTTAAAACCTCTCTAAGTGTTGGACTTATAGTAACTCAACCCTTGGTCTAACGCCCATGGGAAAAGGCAAGTCTTCAATGATTTTCAAAAGAGCAACAGGGTCATCGCCATCTGAATTTGGGGAGGGGGCATGGAGGGACTTCCATAACTGGTGTCACAATAGAGGGGATGAACTTCTTTGGTCATATTGAGTCACTTAAGGCAAGGTTGGGCTCTCAGAAATGGATTGCCCTTAAGGTGCTGATGTTAGATAATTTCTGGGGAAAAAAATTTTGAGGATCCCCTTTTGGAAGTGTTGTTGTTATTGATGAGGATGATATATTAGTTCCATTAATATAGGAACCTCTAAACTTGCAGTCCTTGGGCTGGGTTCAAGCAACACATTAAACCCTAAGCCAGGTAAGTGAAACACAATGTGTATTTTTTACATTAACAGATTAACAGAGTTGGAAGGGGCCTTGTAGGATATTTAGTCCAAACCTCTCTGCTCAAACAGGTGACCCTACACCATTTCTGATGGATGGCAGACCAGTCTCTTCTTGAAAGCTTCCAGTAATGGATCTCCCATAGCTTCCAAAGGCAACTTCTATTCTATGGGTTGATTGCTGGTCTCACTGTCAGAAAATGTCTCCTTATTTCCAGGTTGAATCTCTCCTTGATCAGTTTCCATCCATTATTCCTTGTCTGGCCTTCAAGTGCTTTGGAAAATAGCTTGCCCCTTTCCTCTCTGTGGCAGCCCCTCAAATATTGGAAGCCTGCTATCCTGTCTCCCCTGGTCCTTCTCTTCCCTAGACTAGCCAGGCCCAGTTCCTGCAACCATTCATCGTATGTTTTAGCCTCCAGTCCCCTAATCATCTTTTGGTTTTTCTTGCCTAAGTGTACAACTTTACTTTTCTCAACATTGAATTTCATTTTGTTAGATAGGGCCCAGTGTTCAAGTCTGTCAAGATCCATGATCCAAGATTCATACTGGGATTTAACATGATGACCTGGTGCCCATAAAACTCTAAGACTTGGCAAACAGGCATATATTTATGATGATTTCAATGTCCTGAAGTCATGTGATCACCATTTGCAAGCTAGGTACCAATAGGCAATGTCAATAGATACACTTAATAACTGCATGATTCACTTAGCAATTGTGGTGATTCTCTTAACACCCATAGCTAAAGAGGTTACAAATTGCAATGTGACTAACTTAACAAGCACCTTGCTTATCAATGGGCATTCTGGTCCCTGTTATAGGTGTAAATTGAGGATGAGCTGTATTTTTCACTCGGCTTCTTACATAGATTAATAACAGAATAATAGTGCTGGAAGGGACCTTGGAGGTCTTCTAGTCCAACCCCCTGCCTAGGCAGGAAACCCTACACCACTTCAGACAAACGGTTGTCCAATCTCTTCTTAAAAACTTCCAGTGTTGGAGAATTCACAACTTCTGGAGGCAAGTTGTTCCTCTGATTAATTGTTCTCACTATCAGGAAATTTCTCCTTAGTTCTAGGTTGCTTCTCTGGTCAAGGAATTGCACAGCCGGGGTTCAAATGGAGTCAGAGATGCTGGCATGAACCAGTTTTATATCAATAAATATATTTACAGTAAATAAGATAGGCAAAGAGGAGCATCGTCAGGTAAATCAACACCTCAGGCACATCATGAGGTAAATTAACAGCGAACACAGGATGCCTGGAGGAAAAAGGTGGGAAATGAGGAAACTCCCCCTTTACACTCACAGCAACCAATCACAGCTCAGATTACCTCATCCAACACCCTTCAACTGATTAACCATAACTGTGTGTTCTTAATTCATTGTCCAACTCTTCGGTGTCCTAGCTATTAAATTTTAAATATCTTAACAATTCTTTCCTTGATTAGTTTCTGCTATAATGTCACCCCTCACCCTTTTTTTCATTAAATTCCAGCAATTGAACAGGGTTGAATAGTATAGAGCTGGACAGGACCTTGGAGGTCTTCTAGTCCAGCCCCCTTTTCAAGCAGGAGAACCTATACCATCTCAGACAAGTGACTGTCCAGTCACTTATTAAAAACTTCCAGTATAAAGCACCCACAACTTCTGAAGTCCAGCTATTCCACTGGTTAATTGTCCTCACTGTTAGGAAGTTTCTCCTTAATTCCTGGTTGCTTCTCTCCTTGATTAGTTTCTACCCATTGTTTCTTGTCTTACCTTCTGATGCTTTGGAAAATAGATTGATTCTTTCTTCTTTGTGGCAGCCCCTCAAATATTGGAAGACGACTATCATGTCTCCCCTAGTCCTTCTCTCCACTAGACTACCCATGCCCTGTTCCTGCAGCCGTTCTTCATGTGTAGCCTCCAGTCCCATCATCATCTTGGTTATTCTTCTCTGCACTCTTTCTAGAATCTCAACATCTTTTTTTTACATTATGACAACCAAAACTGGATGCAGTATTCCAAGTGTGGCCTTACCAAAGCATCATAAAGTGGCATTAATTAATCTCTAAGATTTCCGCTCAGAACATATTTTACAAGGCCAAAAATCCCACTGAATGAAATGGGAATGTTCAGTTCAGTTTGCAGCTACCGTTTTGCTGCCCATTCAGGCCTGAATTCATTTTCACCTGCGCAACTTCGCCAACCTTGCCTCAGATGTGAAGCCCTGGCATGCAGTTAATTCCCTTTGTGATATGGATATCTTGCCCCACTACCCTCCCCACTTCCCTCCAGAATATTTCAATGCTATGTTGGCTGCAGCGAACAAGACCTAGACTAGGAAAAGTGATATTTATTATTGCACCAAACTGCAGTATTGTTTTACTGGGTTTTGCAAATCCCTCGTTTGCTCAAGCCAATGCCCATTCAGGAGGCTTTTCAGACAAATCCATTTTGACAATAATTAGCCTGGCCTACTTGATGTGATCCTGCTAGCACTGCCTTGCACCTGCGTCATTAGCAGCCAATGTCACAGTTTCCCTTTGCACCACCTTTGCTGCTCTTGTCACTTGAAGGCAAAACTATCTTTGGCTTCCCTGCTTTGTTTGCCTCTACCAGATCTCACTCCCTTTGACATGGCCACAATTTTATTTTTATTATTAGATGTTTTTATCCCAGCTTTATTACTTTGTAAGTAACTCCAGGCAGCCAACATTGAGGAACATTAATATAAACATATAAAAGTGTTTAAAAGAGAAAACAAAACCTGGAAGAAAAGTGTCAATGCTAGTTAAGGGAGGAGGAGGAGGAGGAGGAGGAGGAGGAGGAGGAGGAGGAGGAGAGAAGAAGAAGAAGAAGAAGAAGAAGAAGAAGAAGAAGAAGAAGAAGAAGAAGAAGAAGAAGAAGAAGAAGAAGAAGAGGAAGAGGAGGAGGAGGAGGAGGAGGAGGAGGAGGAGGAGGAGGAGGAGGAGGAGGAGGAGGAGGAGGAGGAGGAGTAAGGATGCACCAGGAAGAATGAGGAGATAAAGAGAAGCAATAGGGAGAATTCCCAAAGAGGAAGGGTAGATAGATCTTCAAGGCAAATGTTCTCCAGACTCATCCAATCTACAGAACACCCCTGTCATTATGTGCCATTCAGTCAGGACCCACATATGTTTCAAATATCAGCAGGCACATAACTTGGGTTAACTATTGATATACTATATATTTTCCTAGCTTATATATTCTAAAGTCACTTCCTCCAATTTGGTGTGTCCTGCAGAGATGTATTAGGACTGTAGAAAAAGACCAGGTCCACATCTGAAGGTCCAATGAAACTGATTTATCGCTAAAAGCTGATGCGCGGATATCTTCTCAACTGAAAGCCAATGCACAAGTATCTTCTCAACGAAAGGTCAGCACTTGCTAAGAGGTAAATCAGGGTCAGTGGCATTCAAGAAGGGTTAGGTTTAGTTCTCTTACGGTTATGTAGGGATTCCAAGCTGATTCCCCCTTTTTATTCCATCTCCAGGTTCCTTCTCCTACAGCAGTTTTCCATGGTTGCAGACACAATCCATCTTGGGAAGGCTGCTCAAGAAACAGCAATATTTTCAGTCCCACAAGGAAGGCCAGTCCAGAAAGAAAAAAGTGGATTCTCCTCCTCCTGATTTGTTTAAGACATCACACAGTTAGTGGCTCACCCAGGCTTATGTGCTCTGCTCTTTGACCTTTTAGAGGCCAAAAGATCAAGTGATACATACCATTTTTTTCTCTGCCTCTTAATTCTTCCTTTTGGCCCCGGTTCTTTCAGGGCTCAGCAAAAAGAAGCTTGGAAGAAGGCTGGATGATCTTCCAGCCTCTTCCCAGAAGGTCAAATGCTATATTTTTATCCTCGGGATTCCAAAAGTGGATTTTTCTGTCCCGCTTTTCTTTTCTTCTGTTTCTTTTTGTCGTTTTCTCTTCTTTAATTTCCCCATATCATCCAGACACAGTGTAGTAGGGGAAATTGATACAGATAAGGAGGAAAATGTGGCTTCCCCCCCCCCAAAAAAAAACCTCCCTAGAGGTGTTGTAAGTTTCTTGATGGAACAATTAATCAGTGGAACAACTTGCCTCCAAAAGCTGTGGGTGCTCCAACCCTGGAGGTTTTAAAAAAGAGATTGACAATCATTTGTCTGAAATGATATAAGGTTTCCTGTTTGAGTATTGGGTTGGACTAGATAGAAGACTTCCAAGATCCCTTCCAACTCTTGTTATTCTGTTAAGCTTTAAAGCAGGGGTCTCCAACCTTGGCAATTTTAAGGCTTCTGGACTTCAACTCCCAAAGTTCCTCAGACAGCTGGCTGAGGGACTCTGGGAGTTGAAGTCCACAAGCCTTAAAGTTGCCAAGGTTGGGGACCCCTGCTTTAAAGGATTCATAAAACTTTCTCCAACCTGACATCCTCTGTGTGTGATGGGTTACAATACCTCACAACTGCTAAAGTTGGACTCATTTTTAGTTCTGGCTCCATCCACTTTGTAAAATGGCCCTTGACCTACTGCAGAAAACTTGGTGTGACCCTCAAGTTGACCAAAGCTATAGATAGCAATAGCAATAGCACTTAGACTTATATACTACTTCACAGTGCTTTTACAGCCCTCTCTAAGTGATTTATACTACTTCACAGTGCTTTTACAGCCCTCTCTAAGTGATTTATAGAGTCAGCCCATAGTCCTCAAACAATCTGGGTCCTCATTTGACCCACCTTGGAAGGATGGAAGGCTGAGTCAACCGTGAGCCTGGTGAGATTCGAACTGCCAAATTGCAGGCAGCCGGCAGGCAGCAGAAGTAGCCTACAGTACTGCACTCTTAACCACTGGGCCACCTTGGCTCCTTATATCCAACAGTTAAAGTAGTGATATCCCAGTTAAAAAGCCAAGTCAACCAAGACTTACTTTTCCTATTTGATGGGTTCCATCTCTTTAGCCTCAACCCTAAATTCCTCAATACCTTAAACAGGGCCTTTACTTGTTCTTGAGCTGAAAAATCCCAGAAAAACTTCTGAAAATTCACTTTGCCTTTGAAATGAGTGCTAAAGAAACTAGCCTCATAAGCAATGACTTCCCAGCCAGAATAATTTTGCATGATTTCATGTCTAGGGGGCCAGCTGGCTTAGGAACTTGCTCTTGTGGTGTGTGCAGCTCAGCTTGGCTGAAAGAAAGCAACCCACCCACCCCTTCAGCTCTTGACTTCCATCAGATCAGAGACCCTCTTGAAAGGCAGCAGAGATTAGCTCTTCCTCTGAACTTTAAGGTGGGAAACAGCAGCGTTAATAGGTGGCCTGGAGCAGGGGGCACCAATCTTTTGGACTTCAGGGACCACCAAACTCATAATTTTAAATCCCGTGGACCAGAGACCCTGGAGAAATCCCCCAAAAAGTCTGCAGGAAAATTCCCCACCCCATTTTCCTCCCGATTGATCGTTCTTTATTTGGGATCACAAGTTACCTTCACTGGCTCCCTTCTCAGGGGGAGAGAGAGAAGAGAGAGAGAGACTTTTGGCTTCATGCAAGGAAAGCAGCAGAAGCAGCAGAAGTCTTTCTTTCTCTCTCCCAAACTTTGCCAGAAATGAGTCTTTGTGAGACTTGTCACGCTGGTGCAGCCTCTTGGAGCAGGATGCCTTGCAGGGCCCAAAGATTCATTTCTGGTGGAGTTTGGGGGAGAGAAAGAAATACTTTTGCTGCTTTCCTTGCGTGCTGCCAAAAGCAGAAGAAAGAAGCGAAAAGAAGCAGCCCGGTGGCCAGGACAGGCGCGTGGGGCAAGTTCCCCCCTCCCCTCACTACCTTGTGTTGTTCACAATGCAAGTGACGCAAGCCTTGTGTTCCCATGCAGCCTGGATTAATTGCTTTGGGGGGGACATTTCTTTATGGACCACCAAAATTTTCTTGCAGACCACCAGTGGTCCCCAGCCCACCAGTTGGCAACCACTGGCCTGGAGGATCAAATGAAGACAGAAGAAATAAGCATGACATGTTGCTACGTTAAGGTCATAGAGCTGATTTGGAAAGTGAACAGGTGCCTTGAAATTGCTTTTCGGTGGTTTTTCAGTTTTCTGTTGGTCTATTTTTTTTTAATTTCATTGTACTCTCCTCCCCTTTTTGCTTTGAATTGGAAGCATCACCTTGGCATATGATGTGCAGAAGGTAGTTATTTCAAGCAAGGCGTGCAACAGGCCTCTGAAGTGCAAGTAAGGTGTCATCTTTTTTCAGTCATAATACTGGTGAGATTTCCATGTCTCGCTTCCTCATTTATTCCTCCCACCCCATCTCAAAAAGTTTAGAGCCTGAAGCACAGGGCTGGCATTTTCTTGAAGGACAAAGCATGATCCAGGGTCAGGTTTCTGTCCTAGATCGTTCCATCACTGAACTCTTCCTGATTCACAATTTGGTAACTTTAATCTGGTGAAATCACAACTTTTGTTGTGAAGTTCCACAGTGTGTGAGAATCAGAAGTGTGGATATGCAATAGCACCTTTTCAATGGATACAGTCTTCCAAATCAGGAATTCTCAGGAGGTGGGCGAGATGAAGAAAGAAGGAAAAAGGAAGGAGGAGGAGGAGGAGAAGGAAGAGGAGGAGGAGGAGGAAGAAGAAGAAGAAGAAGATATAGAACCCATCAAAGCTGGCCTAGATCCTCTAGGACATCAAAGTCCACCCAGAGGCTCTCACACTTTTTGCAACACTTCACATCAAAACAAGAACAAAAAAGATTCAAAATGAATATATAGACATTTTTATTGTATAGTTGCTTTGACGTGGCTTAGAAGACCACCCATAGAATTGTTTTTCTTCTTATGTTTTCACCAGTGTTTCAGAAGTTCTTTACTTTGGTTTGCAAGAAAAAGGAGAAGGAGGAAGAGAAGATAATTAAGAAAGTTATAATAAATACATTAGGATGCATTTTAACCCTTTAAATAAATTTCTGAAATAAATAGCTTGCTTTGTTACAGAAGATATGAGTATGGTTAACAAAAATATATACAACAAAGGAGGTATACAATCAACATTATTATATTGAATACAAGGTTTTGCAAAATAACACAACTTTAGGGAACACACTAGTCAGAATGCCTTCAGTTTGAGATCCTAGGAAGGAGCTTCCCACCCAAAAAAAAAGAAAGAAAGAAAAATATATCACTTATAGCAGAAGCCATAAATGCTTGGGATAGGGGCCTTTAAACTGGACAGACCAAAGGATGACAGTTTCAAACGTTTATGAAAGAACAAAGAAACTAGGCAATAGATACTCAAACCGTTATTATTTTTGCCAGACAAATTGTGACAGGTGAATATCGACTCAAACAATACCCATGATTTAACCATATTTAGCCAGCGGTATCTAGGTAGCCATGAAGTAAGTCTCTACACGTCCAAAGAGAACAGAATTGAATTTCCTTGCTTATCTTAACAAAACTCCTGGTTTACCCTTTTTTTCAGACGGATGTTTTTAACTGTTTTGGTTTTCACAAAAGGAGACCATTTTCACAGTAACCTCAAATCAGTAACAGCTTACTGTAACTCTGCTAGATTTGGGAAGCTGCCCCTCCTCAGTCTTGATGCATACAAGGGACTGTATCATTAGAAACTTTTCTAATGAATTAAATGTTCCCAAATTGGCACGATGCAAAAAAACTAAAGGCAAGCCTACGGGTATGTCTAGTCAAATGAAAAGAAGAACTAGGGATGATATGATAGCAGTGTTCCAATGTTTAAGGGATTCATATAAAGATGAGGAGGTCAAACTATTTTCCAAAGCACCAAAAGACAAGATGAGGAACAATGGATGGAAATTAATCAAGGAGAGAAGCAATCTAGAACTAAGGAGAAAATTCCTAAGGATGAGACAATCAACCAATGGGACAGTTGCCTTCAAAAGTTGTGAGTGCTCCATCATTGGAAGCTTAAAAATAAAAAAGACTGAACAACCATTTATCTGAAATGATAAGGACCGGTGTGTCAAGGTTGGTTCAGTGGATGTTAGAAGGGCTAATACATGTGTCTCCTGACTGCCATAAATACCCTGCAGTGGTACATATGTGCAATTTAAAACCAAGTAAACACAGCTAAGCCATAATGGGACTTTGTAGGGTTTACTGGTTCGCTGTAGTGTGCAAATCTATCAAATGGTGGGTCCCTCCACAAACTGTTGGTTAAATCAAGAAGAAAGCACAATGCTAGAATTTTTGTCCTCTAAATCAACAAGTCTGGAGACACATCAGCCCCAAGCTTGTAGTAAAAAAGACTCTTATTATTAAATTTAAGCTTTGGGGGAACTGGGATCGAGGTGCTCAGGTAAGACAAGGAGCAGATTCCAGAAGACACCAAACAGATGGTGCAGCTGAAAGACTGTTCCTGCCCTCCTTAAACGAGAAGCTACATTTTCATTGAAAATGAAACTCTCTGTGGCCAGGCAAATGGGCATGAACTTTCCTACTCTTGTACATTTCCATTTGTGCTTCAAAGAGAGAAAAATAAATGGGTCATGGATGCCAAGTGTAAAAATGTTATTACTTTTATTTGTAGAGCAAGGCTTGATTCTGTAACACCCCAAAATAGAACCTCTGTGCTGGGAACCAGGAGAGGGGGAAAAACACCTCAGATTCAGAAGCAGCATCTGTAAGTCGGGCCTTAGAAGGACTTGGTTAGTTGCAGTCTCAAAAAAGCCTTGAAAGAAGAATAACTCAGTTGTTCAGAATCCCTCAAGTTAAATCAAGCTGCAAATCAAAGGACTGTAATTGTGCAAGACACTCTACACTGTCCTTCTGCCATCCTTCCAAAACTACTTAATTTCCCTGTATAACCACTGAAAACATCCATCTTTCTCCTCCCTGGAAACTGCACCTTGCTACAGTTTTGCAGAAACACCTGTCCCTACAGCATTTTTAATGCTTCAATCCACCAGCCTCTTCTCAACTGCAAACTGTGCATAGCAGGTGGAAGGGTGGAATGCAAGGGAGACGGCAGGGGTGGCCCAACAAAAAGGGAAAGAAAGAAAACTGAGTTGCCTTGTCCTCAAGATGCCACATTTGGATGCAATAACCTCTTTTCTGGAACCCCAACAGATGAGTCAACTCATAAGGCATTCTGGAGGACACACTCCTAAGCCAATCCATAGCAAATTGCATCTTCCCTCCCACCCACCCCCTTCCACACCCAATCTGATGTCCAAGATGACTAGTGCATGCCTCCACCTGCCCTTGGCTAGGACCGAAATGTGTGAGGCCTTAAAAAGCTCAGCTTGGACACAGCGACCCGTGGCTTCCTTCATTCCAGAAACAGGGGCTAACCTCAACAGCTAACCAGCCATTTAGTTCTCTGCTTTGTTCTCGGTCAGAGGCTCTCAAGAGGGGGAAGCTAAAAGAAGGTCAGAGAGAACAGCCATTTTCCTAGCCCTTCCCAAAAGGAGTCATACTGGTTTGTCCAAAGTTTTGGGGAGAGCAAGACCACCTGGTGGGGAGATCTTCCTGCAAACAGTATTGGTGTGGTTCTGGCAGCGGCAGCCTGGCCGTTTTACAGCATCATAGCCCTTCTGGCACAGTTTGAGGCAACCAAAGGTAGGTAGATAGCAGCATAGGCAGGGCATGAGCAAGGAGAGTAAGCCCATGGCCACCCAACGGGCGCAGCAAGAGCCAGGACCACAGGAGCAGGGGTCATCGGCACAGGTGTCCTCATCGTCTGAGGAGCAGTGGTAAAAGATGCCCTTGACACAGCAGAGGCAAGTCCCATAGTCAATGAGGTTCTCCGGCGAGCAGAGGCAACGCTGGTTGCAGAGCCAACAGGAGGGCAAGGTGCGGGCCGTCGCGCACTGGGCACATTTGCAATGGCCACATTCTTCACAGATGAAGAGATGGCCTGGGTGAAGGGTGGGAGACTTCTCCAGGGTCCCCTTCAGCAGCTCTTCGGCTTTTGGGTCACTTGCTTGAGGCTGCGTCCGGATGAGCGAGTGTCCGGAGTGCGATGGCGTGATGGCCCTGAGGAGGTGCTGCTCTGAAGTGGCAGTGCTGTGGGAGATGGAGCTGGCTGTGCTGGAATGGCTCAGGGGCTGTTCGGGTGGTAGCATCTGGTGTGGTTGGCTGGAGTGAAATTCCTGGAAGACTGAGGATACCAGGCGTTCCTGTGTCATCTCCACTTTATGGACTGGCAGCGTCTGGGACACAGCAACCATGGAAGCGGCCTGTTTGCAGGCAGGTCTCTCCACATAGTCATTGGTGGCATGGGTGGCACGGATCTGGCTGATGGAAAGGACCTGCTGGAACTCTTCCAGCATGGAGTCCATGGCTTCTTCAGGGCTGTGCTCGGTGGTGCTGGATGCCAGAGGCATTCTGGGAGAACGGAAAGGCTGAGATCAACAGGGAACATCAGAAGGTCCTACAGGGGAAAGAAGAAGAAGCAAAAGATATGAATAACAACAGTATTAATCCCAAGAATGAACAATATCATCAAGGGAAGAAAAATTCCCTCCAGTGCTACTCTTATAAATCTTATAGCCTCTGAAAACACCCATCAGCCTTCACTCAAACTACAGCTGTATATCTGGACATTCCAGACACACAATTCTATATCCTGGAACAGGATTTCAACAGACATTTCACAAATACAATCCAGCTAGAGAAGGTTCTTAATTGCAGACAAGGAATATATCATATATAAAGAGAATATCTGCCCAACTGTAAGATCCTGGAAATCAAACCAGTAAGGAAAAAGGATGGATGTTAGCCCCAGATTCCACAGAGGAATGGGTCAAAGAACACAAGGCAAACTCAGAAGAAAATAAAGAGATAGCATCAAAGACATATTACAACAACACCAATCAACAATGGTTGAGGCCACCAGAAGAGCAAGAGCCAGAACTTAGTACCTCCCTCAACATCTGAAATGGTAAAAGACGAAGTAAAGAATAAGTTAGCTCCACAATTCAAATTCCAGGTCTTTTCTTCTGCCTCTTCAGTCACTGGAAATTTGGCTGTTCTCTTTCGAGCCTTCAGACTTGGGGACAGTTGCTCACTGTTGGCTTAATGGTTCTGCTTAGCCTTGCCAATATCTACTCTTACAATTTCTCCAGTTCCCTGGTGGATTTTTTTAGGAAGACCTAGAAATGCATGTCTGTTTTTTTTCTCTTGAATTGGAAACTGTATTTGAACAGGACCTGAATGGTATCTATGGTCCCTGTTTAACTCATTCAGCAACAGCTCAAACTTATGACAGCACTAAACAAGTGGTAATTACTACTGTCCTTGGAGTTTTAGCCATTACAACATCCTGAAATCACATCATTGTAATTTTCAGCCTTCCCTGCTGGTTTTCCAAAAGCAAAATCAATGGGGAAGCCAGCAGGAAGTTAGAAGTCACACTTACCTAAGGTCTTGCTTAACAGCAGCAATTGGCACTGCCAAAACTGCTGTCACTAAGCAGTACAGTCACGTGACATTGCACTTCATGACTACATGGCTTAGTGATGGCCATTCCAGTCCCAATTTCTTTCATAAACCGAGGACTACTTGTTCTCATAGAGAACATTTGGATGAAACAACTAATTCAACTATCTCTACTGAAACACAAGATGATTTCACACTAATTCCAGGTTGATAAATTTCTTGGATTACGCAACATTTGATACCAAGGCATGTAATCTATAGCAGGGGTCCCCAAACTTGGCAACTTTAAGACTTGTGGAGCTGGCTGGAGAATTCTGGGAATTGAACAACACAAGTCTTAAAGTTGCCAAGTTTGGAAACCTCTGATCTATAGCATGGCTCAACCCAACTACTTGGTTCACACAACAAGCTAAGAAAACAGGCGATTATCGCAACATCCTCATCCACAAATTCCATCCCAATCCACAGATAGCTTAGCATATTGTATGACTCCATCTCTTCCCCAGCATGCTAGTCGAGCTATTGCCCAACTAGGACTATAGATAGCAAGACTGCTCTTATAAAAGAACCAGTTGTATCAGCCATTTTGCAGCAAGGAAATCACAGAACTGTAATCATCTGAACCATCTTGTTCCTTTCCTTGTTTGAAAGCTCAGAGCAGCTGAACAGAGATAGTCCATATCCAGGCAACAATTACGTCCACATTTTCTCCCCTGCATCCTTGTAGCTGGGCCTTCCATGACATAAACACACACACATCCAAGAAGATGTCAAAGCACAGATTTGGGCTTAGCATTCACTGGTTGGCAGTCCCCAGTTCAGTTTTGTAGTCTCTGTTTAAAAGAAAAGAACATTTGAAGACACTTGCTTCAGTCGAAGGAACTGCAGACTCATATGACCAAGGACATCCACTGCATTAATCAGCAAATGTCCCATCTGCTGTGGTCCATCAGCCTAGGTTATATTATTATTATGGATGTGTCCTTCAACAAACTAATATGCTCGGCCCATCATGTCTTGGCTTGGATGCTACAGTGCCTGGATTAGTTGGAAGGAGGGACAAAAAAGCTTCATTGATTAGAGTGGTTGATCTCTCAGGGATCGGGGAAAAAAATCATTTATGGGGCAATTGATTGGACATAATCCATTGATTACTCTCAGAGAAAGCCTCAGTTTCTATACTATAGTCTTCCCAACCTGGTGCCCACTAGATATTTTTTTTAGATGACAATTTTCTATTTGAGTTCTGGGGTTCCACCACAGCTGGGGACTGCCAGGTTAGGAAAGGAGCAAATGGGAAGAACGTGATGTCCAAGCCAACAAAATTACACAAGAGCTGGTGCTGCCTTGAACAGCAAACCGCTGACGGGAAGAGGCACAGTGGTGGGAAGATTGATTTTCATTGGTCAGGTTGACCTTGAAGAAGAGTGGAAGCTCACATCTCCTTCCTTTGATTGCTAAAAGCAAAAGCTAATTTGGGTGTTCCACCCATCAAAGGGAAGATAAAAGAATGACAAGCAACTTAGATTCATTGAAAATATTCTTTTTTGGGGTTCAAACAAAAAGGAAAGATGAGAGAAAAAAAAAAAGGAGAAGAAGAGGCAAATCCTAATTTGAGTTGGGCCAGTACTCAATGCATAGGAGAGTTTCTTTTGCATCACGTGTACATAACATCTGTCAACCTAAGAACCGTTCCTACATGGTATTTTAGAATAGAATAATAAGTTGGAAGGGACCTGGGAGGTCTTCTAATCCAACTCCCTTCACAAGCAAGAGACCCTACACCCATGATGGCAAACCTATGGCATGTGTGCCACAGGTGGCACGCAGAGCCATTTGTGCTGGCACACGAGTCCCAGATAAACTTACCTCACTGCGCATGTGCATGCCTCCTAGCTGATTTTTGGCCTGTTTGAGGCTTTTTTTGGCCTCCCAGAAGTTCGAGGGAAGCCTCCACAGCCTTTGAAGGCCAAAAAACAGGACCGTTTTGTCACTTCCTGAATTTCTGGAAATACCGGAAGTGATGAAACGGGCCCATTTTTTGGCCTCCAAAGGCTGCAAAGGCTTCCCTCAAGCCTCTGGGAGGCTGGAAAAGACCTCAAACAAGCCAAAAATTAACTGGGAAGCACACACAGTGTAAATAAGGGGGTGGGAGGAATCATGTGCGCACGCCTTCTGGGTGCTGGCACACGAGCACAAATACACACACAATTTTCGGCATAGGAGCCCAAAAAGGTTAGCCACCACTGCCCTACACCATTCCAGTCTCTTCTTAAAAGCTTCCAGTGATGAAGCACTCACAACTTCAGAAGGCAAGCTGGTTAATTGTTCCCACTGCTACGTTGCTTCTCTCTTTGTTCAGTTTCCATCCATCGCTTCTGGTCCTGTCTTCTGGTGCTTTGGGAAACAGACTGACACCCTCTTCATTGTGGCAGCCCCTCAACTATTGGAACACTGTTATCATGTCACCCCTGGTCCTTCTTTTCAATAGACTACTGTAAATAAACACAATTCCTGCAACCGTTCTTTAGGGTTTTAGCTTCCAGTCCCCTAATCATCATTGTTACTCTTTTCTTTTAATTAAATTTTTTATTTTTAATATAATAATTCCATCTTCAGTTGAACAGGGTGTTGTCTGGGTACAAGTACCTTTGTTGAACAGTAATCAAAATTTGCAACGTCATTCGTTACATTGGTATTAATTCTACAATATTAAAATAGATCATTGTTGCTCTTTTCTGCACTCTTTCTCAACATCGTTTTTATAACATGGTGTCCAAAACGGGATGCAGTATCCTAAGAGTGATCTTTCTAAGACTTTATCAAACGATACTAATACTTCACGTGATCTTGGTTCTATCCCTCTGTTAATGTTTGCTTTTTTGGCTGCTGCTACACACTGCTTGTACAAACAAGAGGATGCTTTTTGGAGGGACCATCCCACTTCCTTTAAAAGCATCTTTGGTTGAGCCAAAAATTCCCAGAAGAGTCAATTTTCTTTCCAAACATGGACCTCCATGTGTCCTAACTCCATTCTATTCCTTTCATGGGATCATTTCTAAACCTCTTTCTCCTTGAGTTGTGATAGTCCTCGACTTACAAACATTCATTTAGCGACCATTTAACAGCACTGAACAAAGTGGCTGATGATCAGTCCTCACACTTATGACCATCATCACAGGGTCTC
This sequence comes from Hydrophis major, assembly GCA_033807585.1. Taxonomy (NCBI): domain Eukaryota; kingdom Metazoa; phylum Chordata; class Lepidosauria; order Squamata; family Elapidae; genus Hydrophis; species Hydrophis major. The sequence continues at coordinate 13,815,001 of CM066335.1, read as the reverse complement.
CACGGTCTCAAGATCTCAACTCAGGCCCTTAAGAAGTGGCCTGGATATTATGGTTGCAGCATCCCAGGGTCACGTGATTGATATCTGGGTTCTTTCCAGCTGGCTTCTGACAAACAAAATCAATGGCAGAAGCAGTGATGGTATTCAGCCGGTTCGCACCGGTTCAAGTGAACTGGTAGCAAGGATTTGGCGTGGGTCACTGAACCAGTAGTAACTTCTGGCTGGCCACACCCCTGACCCAGTTGCAGGTCGCTTGCTTGCCCCACCCATCCGATACTCGCTCATCCCGCCCACCTGATGCCCAATCACTCCTTAAGGTATTTTTTTTCTTGCTCCTGACAATCAGCTGTGCCTGGATTCCCCTTGCTTACTTACTGCTTCACCCAGGAGGCTTGCCTGAGGCCCAGAAGGTCCAAAAACTGGGGGGGAGGGAGGTTGCTGCCAAAAAAGCCACACCCACCCAGTCACATGGCCATGCCCACCTAACCACGCCCACAGAACCAGTAGTAAAAATGTTTTGAATCACACCACTGCAGAAGCCAATTTGTCTAACAGCTTAACAACCAAAGTAAAAAAAAAAAAAATCAGGTGCAACTCCCTTAAGGACTGGATCACTTAGCGACAGAGCTCTGGTTCCAAGTGGAGGACTATCTGTAACTCAGAGCAGTGAAGCAGATGGTGGAAGAGGATTGTCTATGCCAGGCTTGTCCAACCCGCGGCCCGCAGGCCGCATGCGGCCCAGGTCGCCTCGTAATGCGGCCCAACGCCCACCCCAAACTTTGTGAAAGATCCAGCGAGGAGGAGGAGGAGAGGTAGGTGCGAGGCGGGGCGAGGCGAGCAACAGAAAAGGCGGGCAGCCGCAGCCCAAAAGTCCCGCCCCGCCACCTCCTGCTTCTGCCCCCACTGCCGCCGCCGCTGCATTTGCAGGAGAGGAAGGCGTGAGGTGGGGTGAGGCGAGCAACAGAAAAGGCGGGCAGCCGCAGCCCAAAAGTCCCGCCCCGCCACCTCCTGCTGTTGCCGCTGCCGCCACTTCTGCCCCTGCCGCCACTGCCGCATTTGCAGGAGGAGAGGTAGGCACGAGGCGGACGAGCTTTCTTCCCCCCCATCCCCCCCCTGCAAAATTTGGCCAGAAAATTATAAAATAAAAAATAATTTTTATTAAATAATTAATAATAAATAATAATAAATATTTTATTTTATTTTATTTTAATTTATTTTTTTTATTTTTTTTATTTTTATGTGCAGCCCAAACCAAATTTTCATCTTCTAATGTGGCCCAGGGAAGGTAAAAGGTTGGACACCCCTGGTCTATGCATTATGTATACACATTACGCATCTGGCAAAGCAGCAGTCCAAGAATTCTCCCATTCCATCCCTCATTTTTGGTAAGTATCTGGAGCCTCAGACATCCTTGTATGGCCCACAGGGAACAACGTTGCAGAAATCTTGGAAAGTGAAATACAGCTGATCTGTAAGCTGAGTTAAAATCGTCTTGTCTAAATTATGGAGCTTTGAAAATTCACAGGAGAGCTAGTTTCACAAAACCATGCTAACCTCAGATTCTCAAACTACATTAGCTTCACTAACCAAGCATCCTGCTAAACCCAAATCAATATAGCATCATATGCTCTGAGATATATAGGTATCATAGATGGATGGAGAGGGAGAGAGTGAAAGACCAGTAGATAGATGGATGGATGGATGGATGGATGGATGGATGGATGGATGGATGGATGGACGGGCAGGCAGGTAGGCAGACAGGTAGACAAGTCTGACTCTAGGCATTTCTTGGCCAAGTCAGCCAGCATTGTCCGAAGAACCAATTTGGTCATATGGCCAGCATGGCTATATGCCAAAGATACACGGAATAGAACGCTGTTCCCTTCCTACCAAAGTGCTACCTATTTATCTACTTATATTTTCATGCTTTTGAACTGCTAGATGGGTAGGAGCTAGGGCAAGGAAAGAGAGCTCAGCCTGTAGAATGGAGCTCGGACTTTGACAACTGACAAACTTAGCATCTTATATATATGTGTGTGTGTGTGTATATGTATATGTATATGTATACTATGCCTATTGTTGTTAGTTGCGAAGTCATGTCCAACCCATCGAGAGCCCATGGACAACATTCCTCCAGGCCTTCCTGTCCTCTTCCATCCCCCACAGTCCATTTAAGCTCACACCAACTGCTTCAGTGACTCCCTCCAGCCACCTCCTTCTCTGTCCTCCCCTTCTTCTTCTTTTGCCCTCCATCGTTCCCAGCATTAGGCTCTTCTCTAGTGAGTCCTTCCTTCTCATGAGGTGGCCAAAGTCTTTGAGTTTCATCTTCAGGATCTGGCCTTCTAAAGAGCAGTCAAGGTTGACCTCCTCTAGGACTGATCTATACAAGACACTGAGCTTATCACCTGTCAAGATCCGAGCTCCATGCAACGGGGAAAGCTCCCAATCCTTGTCCCAGCTCCTATCCACCTAGTAGTTTGAATACACACACACACACACACACCATAATATTCATTGATTGTACCCACAACTGAATGAATCACAAATTATTTAGCTCCATTTTAAGCTAACATGTTGCGTGAATCCATCAGGGGATTTTCCACAGTGCAGGAAGAAGGCAGGGAGGAAAGAGATCATATCGTAGCACTAATGTGATCCCTACTGAGGATGAAAATGGAGGTGGTGCACAAAGGAAAGAGCAAGAGTTCACCTCCGTGATTGCAAAAAGAAAAAAAGAAAATCATGCTACACCAAACGCATATTTGGAAATCGACACAACTCGCCAAATCCAATTTCTTTGCTAGAGATCCTGACCTAGAGTGGGGAGCAAAGTTGAAAAAAAAAAAAAAACCAAAAACAACCCCGTCTTTTAAAAGCAGCCTCCAAGGCAAAGGGAAATCAACCGAGGTGGCGGAAGCATTCCCATTTCTCCTTTCCTATTAAGACCCCACAACTGCCATTCAACCGTTTGGCAAGGAGGACTTCCCCGTTTTGTGGACAAGGCAGACTACAATCCTAGGTCACTTCTATTATCATTAGTCCCCTGGCACTCAACCAATATCTGAAGGTAAGGCTGTGCTTTTAAGCCTGGCTGCAAGGGAGATAAACACTAAATGGTCACTCATTAAGTACAAGAGAATCTTGTATCCTGGAAGGGCTGCCAATATTTTTCTAGGATCTCAAGAACTTAAAGAGTTCTTGATCCACTGAAAACGGACACAATCACTTTATTTATTATATGCATTCTTTATTGGATTAATAACCTCTTTCATTCTGTCGGAAATTCAAGACAGCAAATGGAAACCTCCTAGCTTTTCCTGCAAGAGAGGATACAGATTGCAACGTAACAGAGTTGGAAGGGACCTTGGAGGTCTTCTAGTCCAAGCCCTCTGCCCCAAGCAGGAAACCCTATTCCATTCTGGACAAATGGCTGTCCAATCTCTTCTTAAAAACCTCCAGCACCCACAGCTTCTGTAGGCAACTTCTGTTCCACTGGTTAATTGTTCTCACTGTTAGGGAATTTCTCCCAAGTTCTAAGGTTGCTTCTCTCCTTGATCAGTTTCCATCCATTGTTTCCAAACAACAGTCCTGTGAGGTAGGCAGAGCTGAGAAAGAGTGACGTAGCTCGAAGCCATCCAATGAATTTCCAAAGTGGGGACTGGAGTTAACTATCCCTAGTTCAACACTTAACCAAGAGAAGTTTCCACAGTTTAAGTTGGACTTACTTAACCAGAGTGTGTCGGTCCTGAGCCACTTCAGTATCGCATTATACCAGCTATCACATAAAATAGTCATCTTGCCCTACCACGGTCTCAAATCACAGCTATCATTCAACCAGCCAACTGCTTGCCAAATCATGGTTTCTTACCCCCGCAGTGCTGAATAAACTACTATTGGCTGCATTGCGTTTACAAAATCCTCTGATTCCAGGGGCATCAAACCAGCAGGCCATGGGCTGGATGCATCATGTGCAGGCCACACCTACCTCAGTTTCACAAAGGCAAAAAAAACCTCCACGTGATCAATGTGACATGCCAAGTTTGACACCCGTGCTCTATATCATTACATGTTACAGTAACTGGAGTTGAAAATATGCAAAGCCTGGCTACAGCTACCCAAACAAGCCACCTTACACTTTAGCATAGGGGTCTTCAAACTTGACAGCTTTAAGACTTGTGGACTTCAACTCCCAGAATTCCTCCTCCAGTCATGTTAGCTCAGGAATTCTGGGAGTTGAAGTCCACAAGTCTTAAAATTGCCAAGTTTGAAGACACTTGGAAGAGAGAGAGAGATTAGATAGATAGATAGATAGATAGATAGATAGATAGATAGATAGATAGATAGATAGATACTGTAGATCAGGGGTCTTCAAACTTGACAGCTTTAAGACTTGTGGACTTCAACTCCCAGAATTCCTCCTCCAGTCATGTTAGCTCAGGAATTCTGGGAGTTGAAGTCCACAAGTCTTAAACTTGCCAAGTTTGGGGACCCCTGCTTTAGTACAATGATCATCTCATACAAGGCACATCATAAAGTACAATTTTTATTTAAAAAAAATGCTAGAGAGACATTTTGTTCAGCATGGTTGCAGCCTTGCACCTAGAATCCAGCATCCTCTAATTCTGCAATTACCTGCCACATAGAAAAAATGTGGAGATAGATGCCTAAAAGCTAAGTCACTACTTAGTTTGGACTAGTGGTTAAGGCATTAAGCTAGAAACCAGTTAGCCAGGAGTTGTAGTCCCAATATAGCCAGGAAAGCCACCTGGGTGAGTTTGGGCCAGTCACTCTCTCTCAGCCCAACTCATCTCACAAGGGTTGTTGTTGTGGGTAAAATAGGAAGAGGAAAGAGTATTAGGTACATTTGCTACCTAAAGGTATGTATGTATATACTGTATGTATGTATGTATGTATGTATGTATGTATGTATGTATGTAAAAAGGTAAAAGGTAAAGATTCCCCTTGCACCTACATGCTAGTCATTTCCGGCTTGAGGGCGCAGTGCTCCTCTCCGTTCCAAAGCCGAAGAGCCAGCACTCTCCAAAGACGTCTCCGTGGTCATGTGGCCAGCATGACTTAATGCCGAAGGCGCACGGAACGCTGTTCCCTTCCCACCAAAGTGGCCCCTATTTTTCTACTTGTATTTTTTAACGTGCTTTTGAACCGCTAGGTTGGCAGAAGCTGGGATGAGGAAGGGAAGCTCACTCTGTTACACGGCGCTAGGGATTGGAACTGCTGAACTGCCGACCTTTCTAATCCACAAGCTCAACATCTTAGCCACTGAGGCCACCGTGTCCCCACATGTATGTATGTATCGATGTATAAATAAATAAATGTGTTGGTTTTTTTAACTCTACAGCACATCAGGAAAGCTTTGTAGGAAACTCACCTTTGTAGGGAAGATGGGCAGCATAAGAAAATTAATAATAAATTAAATTTAAAAAATACATTAAAATAAATAAACTGTCATCATCCTAGCCAGCTCTGTTGACCCTAAGCGCATAGTCGCAACCACCAGCCCAGAAGTCAGGACAGAGCTCTGGGTGCAACTTCTACAATACACTCCCCCTTGCCAAGCTAAAGAATGATGGCTACGCTGTCCGTCAGTTCGATTTGAAGCACGCATGTTGCTGTGCCACATAGTGAAGATTTCAGTTAAAATAACAATAACGACAATGTCCGGCTCTCTGACCCAAAGAGCGCTGATGGGGAGGTCCCTTTAAGACCAGCCACAATTCTCCAGCACCAAACCTAAGGGAGAAGGGAAGCGAGAAAGCAGAAGATTGAATGACAATAAATGGTCTGCCATTCAGAATGGGAAGGCTCCAACCCAGCCAGCAGGAGAGACTGAAATAGATACTGCAGTCAAAGGAAAGAGAGAAAGGGAAGCAGGGGAAGAGAGGAGAATTGGCTACTGCAGCAGCCAAGCATGGAAAGCAGGCGAGAAGATACTGGGAAAACCCCAGAAGGAGAGATCGGTTTAAACAGGTTTGAACAGATTAACAGAGTTGGAAGGGATCTTGTCGGTCATCAAGTCCAACTCCCCCCACTGTTTGTTGTTCTTGTGCGACAGTGCCTGGCCCCACACCAGAGGTGGGATTCAGCAAGTTCTGACCAACTCTGGAGAACCACGAGTGGAACTTTTGAGTAGCTCAAAGAAGCAGCAAATCCCACCTCTGACTGGCCCCGCCAACCCCATCTATTCTCCACCTTCCGAGTCCCAGATGATCAGATGGGTCTCCTTTGGTTGCCCATCTGCACAGGAGAACGGAGCTGGAAAGCAGGTTAGTGGGGTGGGGAGGGAATGGAGATTTTGCAGTATCCTTCCCCTGCCACCCCCACCAAGCCACGTCCACCAAGCCACACCACAGAACCGGTAATAAAAACATTTGAATACCACCACTGCCCCACATCCGTGGTGTTGGCAATCCCAACAGCAGACAGGTGGGACAAACTCAAGTGCCATTGGGGGAACACTCATCCTTCCCCACCTGGCCCTAGAATCCGGATAGGTCCACAGAATCCGGATAGGTCATTTCTCAATCTCTTAAACAGGAGAGAGCTTTGGAGCATGTGCCAAGTGCATTCAACACCACAACCTGCAGAACAACACACACTCCATGGGGCATTTCAGAAGTTGCCCTGAGCAGACTCCTGCTGAAACCAAGGGACAGGCTCCAAGCAGATGTAAACCCTGGGACCAGTTCTTCACTGAGCTCCTCTAAACGTATAGTCAATCACAAAGACACACCCATCTTGTAAATGTTGTGGTTAGCTGGTAGCAGGTACGGATGGCTGAGAAGAGCGAGGACTCAGGGGACCATTAAGGAGTAGACTGCTGCCTTCAGAGATTGTGGGGGCTGGCAGCAGCGATGAGGAGGTTCCCGAGGAGCCTGTGCCAAGTGTGCATGCACGCAAGATTGCTCGCAGGCAAGAGCAGCTACAACAGCAAGGGTGACTCAGGTGTAAGGCTGCAAGGTAACGGCCCCTCCTTTAAGAAGATAAAAGCCAGCTGTGAATTGGACATTCTTTGCAGGAAGCAAAGACCTTTTGAAACTCGAATCCTCGTGAATATTGCAGTATCTTAGTTGGTATTTGAAGACTCTTGTGTTGTAAAATATTTCTAGGTAACCTTATCTGTGATTCTTGGCAGCCTTGCACAGTTTTGGTGAGGTTCATGCTTATCAAAGCTAATTCGTTTGCATCAGCCTTTTAACCGGGGATTCGTAAGAATCATTAAAAGGTTTCTGTTTCCTCTGGTTCATGTTTGTTTTATTGGAAAAGGGTTTGGGTCAGAATAATAAACTACCCCACTTTGCATGCTTTGGATTGGCTTTTAGAGGTCCAGTTGCTCAATTGTGTCCAGGTTGTTGCAACCCCATGGACCACAACACGTCAGGCCCTCCCCCTGTGGAACACATGGGAAGCCATTTTTACTTGGAAGCTTCAAGGCTGCCACATTTAGTGCCTGGGAATTTGGGAGGGGGGATTTCATTGAGAGGTGGAAGACTAGATACAACAACATTCTTTCTCAAAAAGTCAAGGACATGTCGCCCTGCACCTGGAGAGGAGTGTTTGGAAGGATGTCTCCAGTTGGGATGGTGTTTTGATTGGGCCATGTGATGGGACTGGTGGGTGCAGGGGATGGATCTTGGATTTTTCTTTGGGGAAGGGAAAACCCGGAACCCTCCAATTTGGTTTTTTTCCCAGATGTGCCAATATGACAACTCTAATAAAATGGAACTTTGAGGAAATGCTTGTCTCGGAGTTTATTGGGTTGGAGTTGGTTAGTTGAAACGCTGACATTAACTCGAATCAGATACCCTGATTTTCATCATCTTCCAGAGTTTGCCCCAAATTCACGTTCTGTCAGGATTCTGGTAGTTACCCCCATTTAAATCATGAGTCTTGAGCCAAACTTCCAAAACTTCAAAAGGATTTATTGGGAGTTAAACTGTCCGGCACTGCCTGGGAGTAGCCGACTCTGACACACATAATTCACTGTCACCCTTGACTCTGGTTTTCCTCCACTCTCTGGGTGTGTCGTAATTCATATTCTCCAATGGGACACATCCATAGCCAAGAGTCATCAATCATGCTCTCCAGTTAGAGTTTTGCACAGCAGAAACTTCAGTCACCTAGTTACTATCTTTGAAAACATTTATGGAATCCACTTTCAGTTTTGCAAGCTGCCGCACTGCTCACCCCCCTCCCTTTCTGTTGGCAACTCTAAAAAGACCATAGAAATATTTTATGAGTTGACACATTCATTGCGTCAACGTCCCCATCTAGTCATCCCATCCTCTGCTGTTTCTCCTTTGGCCTTCCATCTTTCCCAATATCAGGGTCTTCTCAAAGACAGAAGTCCTCTTTTCTTATTAGGTGGCCAAAGTATTTGAGCTTCAGCTTCAACATCTATCCTTCCCAAAGAATTCGGTTGGCCAACACTTAGGGATGAGTTTCTAAATTCTGCTGCCCAATTCTGTCTTCGACACCCTAACGTTTCTGCGGAGGTACCCCTTCCACTCAATACAGGTAGTCTTTGACTTACAACAGTTCAAAGTTACAAGGGCACAGAAAAAGTGACTTATGACCATTTTTTCACAGTTGCAACCTTTGCATCATCCCCGTGGTCATGTGTTCAAAATTCAGACGCTTGGCAACTGGCATGTACTTATGACGGTTCCAGTGTCCCGGGGTCCCGTGATCCCCCTTTTGTGACCTTCTGACAAGCAAAGTCAATGGGGAAGGCGGATTCACTTAACAACCTGGGTTAGTAACATCAACTGCCATGATTCACTTCACAACTGTGGCAAGAAAGGTTTCAGGATTCCAGCTATCACTCTAATTAAATCATGATTCTCGAGCCAAACTTCAAAAAACTTCGAAGGATTCATTAGATGCGACATACTGGCACTGCCCTGTCTGTGGTCAACTCTGGCATATGTCATTTCCAGTCCCCTGTGACCCTGTTTCCCCCCTTCCCTCCCCCCCCCCCCCCGTTTGTCTCATAAACCAGATTCTCCAATTGAGCCACATTCACAGGGCTGGGAGTCATCATTCACGTTCTCCAATTAAATATATTCGCGGGCAAAACTCTGGTAGTTTAGTTACAATCTTTTAAAGATAAAGAGTTGGAATGTACTTCCGCTTTCAAATTGCTGCACTGCTCTTCCAGATTTCCTTCCTCCCCCATCCCCCCCTTTTTTATGGCAACTACTAAAACAGGCATAGGAATGTTTTATGAATTGACAAAAGGTCTAAAATGGGACAAAACTCACTTAACCAATGTTTCACTTAGCAACCAAAATTTTGGGCTCAGTTGTTATCATAAGTCAAGGACTACCTGTACCTCCTAGTCCAATGATAGGACATCTAGGAGAATAATCATGTTGGTCATTTTCAGTGCAACTTCAATTGGCATTTCAATTTCAATTGGCATTTCCATTGCCAGTTGTTTAGCTGCCCAATCAGGTTGAAAAAACCAACTTAAAGCTCAACAAGTAGCAACTTTTCTAGCCATTTCCTCTTTTCTGGGAGCATCCTTCTGAAAGCTTTCTCAATCCCATCCGTGAGGGCGTGGTCCCAATGAATGAATTTGGAAACAGTCCCTCCTCTGGTTGCAAATTCCCAATCAATGAAATGCTGATGTAACCACTAGCTGCAGGCAGAACATCCTGAATCCAAGTCTTCAACGTCATCGTAACTCAAGGGCTCTTGCCTCCTGCCAGAAAACCAGATCTTTTTTCTGAAGAAACCAAGGAGAAGGCTACGGAGCATGAATGGCCATGGACAAATCACTGCCACTAACCTACTTTGCAGTGATGGGCTTGTACTGTGTAGACCAAAAGGGGGATGGACTTTTTTTTTATAATAGAAGACCCTTACTATTAAGACCCAACTCAAGGGACTGGCAATGGTTAATGATAAGCAATCAGGTTGCTTCCTTTTTTAAAAACTCTTCTCTAAAATGATGATTGATGATAATGATGATGGTAGAGAAGGAGAAAGAGGAGGAGGAGGAGGAGGAGGAGGAGGAGGAGGAGGAGGAGGAGGAGGAGGAGGAGGAGGAGGAGGAGGAGTTCTCTGTTTTTTAATTTATCTAGTTGTTTTACCCATCATCAAAACCACAAACCATAAGAAGAAGAAGCTATCTGTTCAATCGTGTCCAATTCATGCCAATTCCACAGATCAGCTCTCTCCAACATTTTCTTAATTTTTTTTTTTACTGGTTCTTTCAATTGTTTGTGAGTGTGTGTGTGTGTGTGTGTGTGCGCGCGCACGCTCTGGTCGGTGTTAACTTTGATGGCATCTCCCTGCTTTTTTTTTCTGGTGGCCTCATTTCCTTTTACTGCTGACCGTTCCAAACACAACTGCCTTTCCCAGCGAGTTTGATCAATGGTGGGCCAAAATACGCGCTGCAAATTGATTCACAAAACGCCTCCCTCCCAAGAAGTAATATTCCCCTTGTATCAACACCATCCTCGGTCATCTAGCTTTGGATCATTCTCCCCAACCTACCCCTCCCAGCTACTCAGTTAATCCCCTTTTCCTATTTGCCTAACTGCCCCAGGGAACCCAAGGGTCTCATTCCAAACTGTTGGATAACTGGTTCCACACACCCCTTTCCAAATTATTTCCTATGTTCAGTTTGGATATCAAAACCTGAGCTTGTATTTTGCCTACTTCACGGATACGTAGAATGATGAAGACAGCGCTCCAATTTTTGGGTGTGTGTGTGTGTGGAGCTACATCCACACCTTCCACTGGAATCCTGCCATCCCCCAAGACCTTAAAGTATGGTAGAAAAGACCAAGAAGACCCCCCCCCCCCCAAAAAAACCTAATTTCTGCAGCAGATGCCCAAGAAACCTCCAAGACGTTCTCCTAGTCAAGATTAGAATCCATCCATTATTCCAAGGCAGATTCGCCTCTGCATGTGAACATTTCATCGAGTTATTTATTACCCGTAATAGTCAAGAATCAGAGAATTTCCTAGCCCCCCCCTTTTTTTTTTGCCAGAAGAGATCCATAAATCTTGCCACTTCCTTGAGCACTGGGAATACTGTTTGGTTTTTTTTAAAAGCAAACACCTGTCGGATTATGAGAGATCGCGGACGTCCCAATGGAAAGAAGGAAGATGTGGATTGAATTGCTTTATCTCCCAACGGTAGTCCCGCAAAACATTGCTTACCTACTCTGGCCATCCGCATTCCTGCTCCCAATTCTGGGGAGGGCAGAGTAAGGTAAAAGAACGCCCCCCAATTCTCATTTGCTCCTTCCACAAATCCACACACACACCCATCCTACCCACCCACTCACCAACCCACCCGGGCTTCAACATAGTTAATTCTAAATGATGGTTATTATTTTTAGCCCTTCAATCCATTCCCCCCCCCTTTTTTTTGTTTTTTTGCAGGGAGGGAAATGAGAAAAATGCAAGATCTCACAAGCTGGGAAGTCCAACACACAGACAGAGGGAGACACGCACCCCTTCTTGTTAGACAGGGGTTTAACGTTCTTGATATGATTGGATTGCTTATTGTACCCTATGACTATTATTAAGTGTTGTACCTTATGATTCTTGACTCTTGACGAATGTATTTTTTTTCTTTTTATGTGCACTGAGAGCATTTGCACCAAGACAATTTCCTTGTGTGTCCAATCACACTTGGCCAATAAAGAATTCTATTCTATTCTATTCTATTCTATTCTATTCTATTCTATTCTATTCTATTCTATTCTGTTCTGTTCTGTTCTGTTCTATTTTATTCTATTCTCTATTCTCTACTCTACTCTACTCTACTCTACTCTACTCTATTCTATTTTCTATTCTATTCTACTCTATATTCTATTCTATTCTATTTTCTTTTCTATTCTACTCTCTACTCTATTCTATTTTATTCTATCCTACTCTATACTTACTATACCTACTCTATTCTATACTACACTCTAATCTACTCTACTCTACTCTATTCTACTCTCTATTCTATCCTATCCTATCCTACTCTACTCTACTCAATTCCTATTCCTATTCCTATTTCTCTTCTTAAACCCGGTTAGATCCAGAATAGAATCGAGATTTGTCCATTCGGGTCAAGCCCGCGCTTGGGATCGCGGCGAAGCAAGGAAAAACTCGCCCCCAAAGGTATCTTGAGCCGTATCGGACTGACGCGGGACGGGAGAAATCGCAGCCCCCTCCAACACCCCCCCTCCCGCGCCCTCTGCGGCTCGCCCCCCTCCCTCAAAGGAGCGACCCCACCCACCCAACTCCCCCAGCCCAGTTTATTCCTCCCCCCCCTTCGTTGTGCACGGAGAAAGCTTCCTCCACCCGGGGGCAGGGTGAGGGGGGGAGGAGGGAAATTCGTGGGAAGCTTCCCCACACCCGTGGATGATGTGGGCGGAACGGGGCTGGGGAAATCCCTGCCAAGCCGGGGGCCAACGAAGCGGGCCGGAAAAAGGGACAGGAGCCGTCGAGTCGTCCGCGAGAGAAGCCTTCCCCGTTCCCGGTCCAGATGGCTCCACCTGCCTCGGCATCCGACCGGAGAGAAGCCCCGACGGCGCCCTGAGCGAAGGGCGGGTTGCCTTGCACCAAAGCCATCGGGAGACACACACACACACACACACACACACACACCCCTCTCCCTCCCCCGAGCGATGGATCTCAAGCCGGGATGCCCGGCCGGCACTTGAGCCGCGCTTACCTCGACGCTGCCGCCGCCGCTCTCCGGGCGTCTAAGCCGGGCGCGCTCGCTCGCTCTCCTCTCCCGCCCCGGGTGGCAGCCAGCGGCGAGGGAAAGCCGCGCCGTCTCCCGCGAAAGCGCCGCGGCTCCGGGTGAAGCTGGGAAGGGACCTCCCTTCGGGGCGGGAGCAGAGCCCTCGAAGGGGCGGCGCCCACGCGTGGAGCTGGGTTTTTTGGGGGGGGAATTGTGAATGTGAAGAGCGCTTGTGAATGGAGAGAGGAGGGGTGGGCGGGGAGAAAAGAGGGGTGGGGACTCCGACCCCTGGCTCCGCCCCCCTTCTCTCCTCTTCCCTCCCCCCCCCCTCTCTCTCTCGTTCCTTTCTCTGACTTTCCTGGAGCAATTAATGCTCTCCAAGTGGCGTCATGGAGTTGAAATGGAATCGGACCATTAAGGCGTCCCCGCAGGGATCTCCGGCTCTCCGCGCGCCCGCCGTCCGCTCCTTCCAACCGGGCTGCCTGCCACGCGAAGGGCCAGCGGCGGAACCGCACGAATTTCCGAGCCTGGGGCGGCTGGGAGGAGAGAGAGAGAGATGTGGGGGAAGAGAAAGAAAGGGAGGGATATAGAGAGAAAGAGAGAAGGGGGAAGGGAGAGAGGGAAAGAGAGAGGGAGGGAGAGAGAGGAAGGGAGAAGGAGGGATATAGAGAGAAAGAGAGAAGGGGGAAGGGAGAGAGAGAAAGAGAGAGGGAGGAAGGGAGAAGGAGGGACATAGAGAGAAAGAGAGAAGGGGGAAGGGAGAGAGGGAAAGAGAGAGGGAGGAAGGGAGAAGGAGGGATATAGAGAGAAAGAGAGAAGGGGGAAGGGAGAGAGAGAAAGAGAGAGGGAGGAAGGGAGAAGGAGGGATATAGAGAGAAAGAGAGAAGGGGGAAGGGAGAGAGAGAAAGAGAGAGGGAGGAAGGGAGAAAGAGGGACAGAGAGAAAGAGAAGGGGGAAGGGAGAGAGGGAAAGAGAGAGGGAGGGAGAAGGAGGGACATAGAGAAAGAGAAGGGGGAAGGGAGAGAGGGAAAGAGAGAGGGAGGGAGAAGGAGGGACATAGAGAGAAAGAGAGAAGGGGGAAGGGAGAGAGGGAAAGAGAGAGGGAGGAAGGGAGAAAGAGGGACAGAGAGAAAGAGAAGGGGGAAGGGAGAGAGGGAAAGAGAGAGGGAGGGAGAAGGAGGGACATAGAGAGAAAGAGAGAAGGGGAAGGGAGAGAGGGAGGGAGGGAGAGGAAGGGAGAAGGAGGGATATAGAGAGAAAGAGAGAAGGGGGAAGGGAGAGAGGGAAAGAGACAGGGAGGGAGAGAGAGGAAGGAGAAGGAGGGATATAGAGAGAAAGAGAGAAGGGGGAAGTGAGAGAGGGAAAGAGAGAGGGAGGGAGGGAGAGGAAGGGAGAAGGAGGGATATAGAGAGAAAGAGAGAAGGGGGAAGGGAGAGAGAGAAAGAGAGAGGGAGGAAGGGAGAAGGACATAGAGAGAAAGAGAGAAGGGGGAAGGGAGAGAGGGAAAGAGAGAGGGAGGGAGGGAGAGGAAGGGAGAAGGAGGGATATAGAGAGAAAGAGAGAAGGGGGAAGGGAGAGAGGGAAAGAGAGAGGGAGGGAGGGAGAGGAAGGGAGAAGGAGGGATATAGAGAGAAAGAGAGAAGGGGGAAGGGAGAGAGGGAAAGAGAAAGGGAGGGAGAGAGAGAAAGAGAGAGGGAGGGAGAGAGAGGAAGGGAGAAGGAGGGATATAGAGAGAAAGAGAGAAGGGGGAAGGGAGAGAGAGAAAGAGAGAGGGAGGGAGAGAGAGGAAGGGAGAAGGAGGGACATAGAAAGAGAGAAGGGGGAAGGGAGAGAGGGAAAGAGAGAGGGAGGGAGAGAGAGGAAGGGAGAAGGAGGGATATAGAGAGAAGGGGGAAGGGAGAGAGGGAAAGAGAGAGGGAGGAAGGGAGAGAGGGAAAGAGAGAGGGAGGGAGAAGGAGGGATATAGAGAGAAAGAGAGAAGGGGGAAGTGAGAGAGGGAAAGAGGGAGGGAGGGAGAGGAAGGGAGAAGGAGGGATATAGAGAGAAAGAGAGAAGGGGAAGGGAGAGAGAGAAAGAGAGAGGGAGGAAGGGAGAAGGAGGGACATAGAGAGAAAGAGAGAAGGGGGAAGTGAGAGAGGGAAAGAGAGAGGGAGGGAGAGAGGAAGGGAGAAGGAGGGATATAGAGAGAAAGAGAGAAGGGGGAAGGGAGAGAGGGAAAGAGAGAGGGAGGGAGAAGGAGGGATATAGAGAGAAAGAGAGAAGGGGAAGGGAGAGAGGGAAAGAGAGAGGGAGGGAGAGAGAGGAAGGTAGAAGGAGGGACACAGAGAGAAAGAGAGAAGGGGGAAGGGAGAGAGGGAAAGAGAGAGGGAGGGAGAGAGAGGAAGGGAGAAGGAGGGATATAGAGAGAAGGGGGAAGGGAGAGAGAGGGTGGGGGAGAGAGGGAAAGAGAGAGGGAGGGGGAGAAAGAGGGAGAGAGAGGGGTAGGGAGGGAGAGAGAGGGTGGGAGAGAGGGAGAGAGAGAGAAAGGGAGGGGGAGAGAGAGGGACGCCAGTTCTCCAGTCTTGCAAACCAGGACCAAGTCTCATCAGATCAATTGTGTTGATATTATTATTGTTATTATTATTGTTGTTGTTATTATTATTATTATTATTATTATTATTATTATTATTATTATTATTATTATTATTATTATTATTATTATTATCCCTCCAAGACTTTGATCTTGTCTTTGAACATGTGCAAAGTCTCCCATCTCTCTTCCCTGCCCTAAGCCTCCATCCCAAGTGATCTGGGGGGGAAAGAGATTGTAGGTTGGAAACAACTTGAAAGCAGAATAAAATAAACAAACACACACACACAGAGAGCACCTGAGTTCTCAGCACAAGTGCATTGTTGGAGCTTTTAAGTGCTCAGATCAATTGGCTCTCTAGGGGTCTCAAAGATCAGACAGTTTATAATCCTGGAACATGTTGCGGCCCAATAGAAGGCTGTTGGAAAGAAAAGGGAGAGAACTTCTGAGCATAGGCAGAGTTTCCCAGAAGAGAAAAAACAAAGGGGAAAAAAAGTGTCCATAGGGTAAGAAATCTCAAAAGCTGGCTTTGAAATCCACCACAGCTATTTTTAGCACATGGTTAGAAGGGCCCTGTTTTAATAATGGTTTATTGAACAAACCACAATTGGTTGGTTGTCTACAACATGCTAAGCCATAAGCCTTGGTTTACAAAGTTCCTGGCAAAAATTAAACAAACTGTGTTGTTATTAGCGTTGGAAAAGATCTTTAAGCAGAAAATAAGAAAAGACACGCTCTAAAACTGCACGTCTGCTTGAGAGCCGGTATAATGTGCTTTATACATTTATAATGTGTAAGGTACATTATTAGTAGTTATTAAGTAGTTATTAAATGTAAGAATAGTATTTAAATAGTATTTAAGTATTATTAAGAATAAGAACACTGTTCCAAATATGCTTTTTCCAAAAGGCAACTGGACTTTATGTTTTTTTTTTTCTTTTGAAGATGTTTCACTTCTCAACCAAGAAGCTTCTTCCGGTCTAACTGGCTGATGGGGTTGGTGGAGGGATTTTTACTCCTTGCAGACAGCTGGTCATTTGCATTCTCCTGCATCTCAAACTGAAGCGCAAATGATTCCTGTAGTCTGCAATTTTTTCTGTAGCCTGCAATTTTCCATTTCCCACCAGCCAGTCAGAGCTGAAGAAGCTTCTTGGATGAAAAGTGAAATGTCTTCAAAGAAAAACCAGAAAGTCAAGTTTCCTCTTGAAAAAGCATCTTTGGGACAACCAGGACATGGGTGGCTGAGAATCTCCATAGACAATAAGAATACTGAGATCTGGATTTGGGTCCATCCTCAGTCATAGATATACTCCTAAGTAGCTTCGGACCAGTTTCTTAAACTGTCCTACCTCGCAGAGTCGTTGTGGGGACAGAATGAAGGGAAACCCCTATGTAGAAAAAGTGGAATAATCTTTCTCCATCATCACAGCCATGGTAACTTAAGAGCACAATTTTTCCTGGTTAGAGCATCATCTCTATAATGACATGATGGTACTTATGTTAGTAATATAATACCAATAGAAAACTCAACTCCTTTCCTTTCTTTCTGCAATTGAGCAGGTCACATCTAAAAAGAAAGAAGCAGAAGGCTGAGGGTGGGAGGGAAAATCAGACACCAGGTTTAACAGATTAACAGAGTTGGAAGGTACCTTGTAGGTCATCTAGTCCAACCCTCTGCCCAAGCAGAAGACCCTGCCTACACCATTTCTGACAGATAGCAGTCCAATCTCTTCTTGAAAGCCTCCAGTGATGAAACTCCCACAACTTCTGAAAGCAACTTCTGTTCCACTGGTTGATTGTTCTCACTGTCAGAAAGTTTCTCCTTATTTCCAGGTTGAATCTCTCCTTGTTCAATGTCCATCCATTATTCCTTATCTGGCCTTTGGGTACCTTGGAGAATAGCTTGACCCCTTTCTCCTCTCTGGGGCAGCCCCTCAAATACTGAAAGACTGCTCTCCTGTCTCCCCTGGTCCTTCTCTTCTCTTCCCTAGACTAGCCATGCCCAGTTCCTGCAACCGTTCATCATATGTTTTAACCTCCAGTCCCCGAATCATCCTGGTTGCTCTTCTCTGCACTCTTTTCTAGAGTCTCAACAGGTTTGGAGATTCAATGTCTGGACCAGTGGTTTCTCAACAACTTTAAGAAGTGTGCAGAAATCTTCAGCCAGGATTCTTAGAGTTGAAGTCCAAACCTTTGAAAGTTGCCACAGTTGAGAAATGCTGGACTGCTAATGAGCTGGGTGCAGAATCTGAACAGATGATCCAGATTCTATTTTGTGTGTATATTTGTGTGCATACAACTTCCCATCCTGTGCGATTTTATTTTCATGCATGTTAGCAAGACAGTCCAAGAAAGATGCACATCCTCTACTTTTGGCAGGTTTGTTTTGCATAAGGATTCATAAGGATTTTGGTCCATAGTTATTGAGAAGTAAACTGCATTGAGTTCAATGAGATGAGTGTTCTCATTGTAGTATTTTGCAGCCACTTAACTGGAGCATCTTCTGAAGAGTGAAAGAAAACTTCTCTGTTCTTTTCTTGAATCAGCATCTCAAGATTTAGCTGCATATAGGAATCAAAAATAACTTTTGATGTTAATACTCTGGCAAGTGAGTCAGTTCATCCTCCATGGGCTGTTTTCAGTTCCTTCCTTCTTTCCTCCCTCCCTCTCCCTCTTTCCTTCTCATTCCTGTTACTTCCTTCACTCCTGCTTGCCTTCCTGCCTTTCTTTCTCCTTCATTCCCTTCCTCATTTCCTCCCATTTTCTCATTCCTATCACCTTCCTGCCTTCCTGCCTGCTTGCCTTCCTGCCTTCCCTTCTCCTTCATTCCCTTCCTTCCTTCCACATTTCCTCCCATTTTCTCATTCCTATCACCTTCCTGCCTTCCTGTCTGTTTGCCTTCTTGTCTTCCATTCTCCCTCATTCCCTTCCTTCCTTTCTCATTTCCTCCCATTTTCTCATTCCTATCACCTTCCTGCCTTCCTGTCTGTTTGCCTTCTTATCTTCCATTCTCCCTCATTCCCTTCCTCATTTCCTTCCATTTTCTCATTCCCATTACCCTTTTTCTTCCTTCCTTCCTTCCTTCCTTCCTTCCTTCCTTCTTCCTTCCTTCCCTCCCTCCCTCCCTCTATCAGTCCATCCATCCATGTGTTCATCTATCCATTTTTCCTTTCTGGTTCAGACCATAAGCACAGCGAGCTTCTGTTTAAGGCAGCAGTTTGACATCTTATTCCACTGAACCCAAGAACAAGAAAATATCATTTTTTTTAAAGACATCAGATCACAGATCAAATTGATACAATTCCTTTATCAATCATAGGGAATGGGTGGACTAACTCAATTCCCCATTTCTTTCTGACTAGCCATTTCTCTCACTGGCTTCCTCCTAATGTTCAAAATGCTGATTTAAAAAAAAAAAAAAAGACCAAGCAGCTAATTTTGGAGCCAAGAAACCCCTAAAGTTCCAGGCTTCCTCGTCCAAATGAGCGAAGGGAGAGGAAAGCAAGGAGCTATTTCCGAGATCCATTAGCACTTTCTCTGCATTTTCTTTTCTATTTTTTTTCTTCCTGTGTGTGTGTGTGTGTGTGTGTGTGTGTGTGTGTCTTTCCATTTACTATCCAGCCCAGACTCCGCTTTCACAATCCAATAATAAACTGCCATGAATCAGCCTGAATGCTCTAAAGAGGAAGGAGAGAATGACTGGACTTGGCTACTGAGATGGGGTGGAGGGACCAGCTCCTACCATCCCCCATCACCGAAGGAAGCAGAAGTTCTCCAGTCATCTCCCCCCCCACACACACACACACACTTTTCAATGAGCAGTAAAACTGTCTTTTGTTAAAAATATTCTTCCCATTTACCACCTGCTAGGATAGCTAACATGTTTAAAAATTTGTCTAGCAAATGCTGGAAATGTAACCCCAAAAAATGGGCATGTAATATCATATGTGGTGGACTTGTGTAAAAAGGAAAGAAAGAAAGAAAGAAAGAAAGAAAGAAAGAAAGAAAGAAAGAAAGAAAGAAAGAAAGAAAGAAAGAAAGAGAGAGAGAGAGAGAGAGAGAGAGAGAGAGAGAAGAAAGAAAGAAAGAAAGAAAGAAAGAAAGAAAGAAAGAAAGAGGTAAAAATACACAGGGGGTTAGAAAAGATGATAGAGAAACATAGATTTTAAACCTGAACTGTTTTTATTCGGCATAATATCAGAAAAAAAAAACTTGATAAGCAAAGTATGTATTTAATATTGCATGTCTTAACAGGAGCAAAGATTATATTCACACAATATTGGAAGAATGAAGAAACACCACGAGACGAAGAGATAATTAGGAAGGTACTAGATTGTGCAGAAATGGAGAGACTTTTGCTGAAAATTAAACAGAAAGAAGACAAAAAGAATATTATCAAACATGGAACTTGTTCTACCAGTGGTTGGAAAAAAGGGGTGGAGATTAAGAATTCAAAATCCAGACAACATGATGCTTATTAACCACTAACAAATATAAACAATAAAAAATTTAATGAAATTTATATAAAAAATATTTTGCCTGACCCAGATAGTCAATTCTCCATCCTTTTCATAGACCAGAGGTCTCCAAACTTGGCAACTTAAAGACTTGTAGACTTCAATTCCCAGAATCCTCCAGCCAATTCTGGAGAATTCTGGGAGTTGAAGCCCACAAGTCTTAAAGTTTCCAAATTTGGGGACCCCTGTCATAGACAATGCTTAATTGTTTGAAAGAGTTGGACATTCTGACCATGGGTGTATAAAAGAAGAGATATGTCACCCCAGAACCCTAGAAAGACTTCTGAGTTCATTAAACCAGTTTCCTCAGAATGTCCTCCAGATACCTCAACTAAGTTACTATAGAATTATCTAGTTAAGATGGAACTGAGACCATCCTGGAGGACATGGATGTGGTCACCAAACCAATTTGCTCAGATTGAAGAAGCTACTTGGATAAGCAGCGAAACGTTTGGAGCCACCAAGCAAAGAAGTCCAACTGTCATGACCTCAACTTCCAGACACAATGGACAAGAAAAGATGGGGATGGAAAGTAGAAGGGGGGAAGGGCTAGTTGGAAATAGGCAACATCCTCCCATGCCAAGATTTAAGAATGGGATAAATACAGTTGACCTTGTTGCTAAGTAAGTGGGTAACAAGGGGAAGCTGCATCTTAGGGACTAAGGACTGTGCAGGGAGAGAACCAGAGCTGTAATGTGGAATAGAGACGCCCCACACACCCATGGACAGGGACTGTAGTTTTTTAGAGAAGCAATTTGAGAGAATTTTTACTCTTCCCCCCACCCCACCCCCACCTCCAATGTGAAAATTTGATTTAACAAATTGTGTAACCCCCCACACCTCCAACAGGCAGGAAAGTTTACTGCCTGATAGTCTTGGGCAACTCATTGCTGCAGTTTGGCAGCCAGATTTGTCATATATACCCCCCTCAGTATATATACCCGCCCCTCAGGGGCTGGGGGGCTGCCTATCTTTAGCTTAAGTTAGCTTCACTGTAGACACAATGGCAGAGAGGTTCAGGTTGGCCAAAGGGGAGACGTCCTGGAAGCCGGCTTGACAAATGAGCTTCAGAAGCTTTTGCCAAACCAAAATTGTGCTGAGGAGACAAGGTTGGACTTAAAGGGTATGGAAGAAGTTGTGGGGAGGCCAATAAATCACCAGTGAGGCTGGCAAAGGAGTCAGAGGGAGCATTTGTAAGCTCATTTCCTGTGTGCACTGAAATCCAGCACCCACTAGGCTGGATTGGGTCCTAGAAAGGGACAGGGCAGCCAAAAAGAGAAGGGTGTTTACCTTTCATTATTTCCAGAAGAGGCTAATTTCTCAGTTCTCACCTTCCATTATTAATTATTAGAAAGAGTGTGCAGAACAGCAACCAAGATGATTAGGGGACTGGGGGCTAAAACATTTGAGGAACAATTACAGGAACTGGGCATGGCTAGTCTATTGAAGAGAAGGACCAGGGGAGACAGGATAGCTGCCCTCCAATATCTCAGTGGTTGCCACAAAGAGTGGGGCAACCTATTTTCCAAAGCACCAGAAGGCAAGACAAGTAGCTAATCTAGGAGAGAAGTAACTAAGGAGACATTTCCTGACAGTGAGAACAATTAACCAGTGGAACATGTTGCCTCCAGAAGTTGTAAATGCTCCAAACACTAGAAGTTTTTAAGAGGAGACTGGATAACCATTTGTCTGAAGTGGTGTAGGGTTTCCTACATAAGCAGGGGGTTGGACTAGAAGACCTCCAAGGTCCCTTCCAACTCTGTTGTTCTAATTATATTTTCCAGTATCTCAGTTCCTTGGCTCTAAGGAAGGAAAAGGTTGTTCTTTCCTTCCCCACAGCCATCTTCACCAAGAGACCTTCCCGATCCCATGTCCCCGCAGGGAAGATTTAAAGCTCCAATCTAAACTGACACTGGATCTCCCACTCTTAAAAACAACTCCTAGAAAAATATATGTCATTGCAAGACATGTGCAAGATATTGTTGCTACTGTCATTTCTAAATGCCTGGAGAAAATATTTGATTTTGTTCTAAAAAAAATATCTAGGGCATCCAGGAAGGATTCATTACAGTTTCACTTGAAGTTATTAAAAGTGCAAACCTTTACAGCCTTCCTCCTTCCGGTCTAAATATTTGAGGGATGGACTTCTCAGCTGACCAGGTGTGGAATGAGACAGCTAGGAGAGAAGGCATCTTTAGCATCAGAAAGTCCTGGATTTAATCTCCAGCAATGGGAGCTTGGAACTGGAAAAATCATTTGGCCAACTAGAAAAGCTGGTGGGGTTTTTTTTCCCCCAACTGTCTTCCACCCATCATCTCCTACAATCCTTACCATATTGATGGGTCTGGTCAGAGTTCTCAACAGCTTGAGAAACAAAGATCTGGGAACATCTGGAGAACCATACTGAATGTATTTGGTTTCTGTTCATCTTTCCTCTGAGATGAAAAGCAGGAGTTCTTTTTATTATGGTCATTGAGGAGTTACCAGATAAAGCGAGGACAACATGGACCTCTTCCTGCATCTTCCTGCAGAGGACAAGTTTGGTCTAGTGGTAAAGGTACCAGGCTAGTTAGCAGGAGGCTGAGAGTTCTAGCTCCAACTGAGCCATGAAAGCCAGATGGGTGACTTTGGGTCAGTCCTTCTCTCTCAGCCCAACTGCTCTCACAGGATTTAGGTGTGAAAAATAGGAGGAGGAATGTTTTTTTGGGATATGTTCACGGCATTGGATAATTTGTAAACAATAATAAAGGCAGGCTAGAAATAAATTTAAAAACTCTTAACATATAAGGGCAGCTCCAGAGAATGTAAGCCAAACTGACTTATTTGTTAAATTTACTGTACATCTTGCATTTGCTCCATTGGGTACTTTCTCCTGCATTTTCACCCACACAACAACCCTGTGAGAGAAAGTGGGCTGGGAGACAGGATTCAAGTCACCCAAGTACCACAGTAAGCTTTACATGGTTTAGCAGCAACCTGAAGTAGGATCTTCCCAGTCATAATTAGTCACTAACTAAGCCATACTGGCTTAAAGCAGAACAATCACCAATCATTAGACAATCAGTAACTGATGAATAGTTACTGTAAGTGATGGGTAGTTACTAAGAGAGTAACTATCCATCAGTCATCTGACTACAGGACAATAGGGTGACTGACTACAGGACTCCTGGGTACAGGTTATTTAATTTTAAGTCGGATTTAAACTTGACAGGTTGCCTAAGAGTGGATACTTTCAAAGAAAAATCTGCTCCTTGTGTATGTAGCTCAATTTATCTCTTGCCCTCCCTCTCTGCAATGAGAGGCAGGCACAGAGAAGAATATTGCTCACACACAGTTTCTGCTTTCTACTCTTTCGTTGGTCAGAGGTCAACTGCATCGCAACCGAGTCAGGAGGTTCCAACAGAGCACTATTAGCTCTTTAGACAGTGTGTTTCTCTCTCTCTCTCTCTCTCTCTCTCTCTCTCTCTCCTGCTTTCCTTCCTTTTCCTCTGTCACTTTAAGGCACAGGCTTGGCCCCTGGCCAGCCAGCCATTTCCTGGTAATCCAATAGCTGCAGATAAATTGAAAATGCATTTCCTGCCACCCTGCATTTCCTGCCATCCCACTGTAAAAAAAATTTTTTTTTATTTAAGTAACTGGAGAATTTGCATCGTTGGCACTGGTTGCATCCTGGATTTCTCTCACCAATGAGACCGGTTGCAAAGATGAAGAAGGGAGGGCTGAAGTGGGCTGGGAGGGGGATGGATGTCTACTAAGCTGGCCACAAATGTGTGGTTAGATTTTTTTTGTTCATTTGTTACAGATATATTCTGCCTTGTCTCAGGATTGCAAGGTGGCATACACAGCAACCCCCCTTCCCTCTTTACAACAGTATGGGAAATAGGTTGGGCTATGAGAAAGTGACTGCCCCCTAGTCATCTTCCATGGTTGGGGGGGAATTCATCCCTGACTTCTACATATGTGTGTGTTGCCATTTTCCATGGTGCAAAGTTGCTGCTGCTTCTTGAAATGTGCTGCTATCCAATAAGTTGTATCATTCATTTGTTCTCCTTCAGAGCAGGGAAGTTTGTTATAAGCACAGCAACACCTTTGCCCCGTCCAAAGCTTGATGGAGTCTGTTCAGATTTCAGAAGTTTTGTACATTACTAGGAAAAGACAAAACAAGACTTCCTGATCTTTCTAGACCAAGAGTGATTTTGGAATTTCAAGAGTAAAATATTTTCACCTGCATAAAATAGCCAGTCTGGAGTGAAGGGAATTGGTTGTACCCCCCCCCCCCAGGCAACCACTTATGGACAATCACAAAATACACCATTGTAAGGCCTTGTAAATCAAAACATTTATTTATAGTCACACACTAATAAAACCAT
Organism: Hydrophis major; assembly: GCA_033807585.1. Taxonomy (NCBI): domain Eukaryota; kingdom Metazoa; phylum Chordata; class Lepidosauria; order Squamata; family Elapidae; genus Hydrophis; species Hydrophis major. Next base: position 13,790,830 of record CM066335.1, on the reverse strand, counting down.
GTGCACACACACATATGCACAGACAAACACAGAAACTGAAACAAAACAATAATAAGAATATGGTATCAACCACATTTTGCAGGACATGGCTATTGCTAGAAACTTGGTAACTTTTATATTGGTTTCCCAAGTAGATCTTGTAGAAGGAAGTCTGTGGTTTCTTGATCTGAGAGACAATCAGGTTTATGAGGGCCAGAAGCCCTGGTTGGACAATGGGCAGAGTAACCACACATGGATTCCTGACTCAATCAGGTAAGATTTGATGTGCCTTGGATGGTCTAATGGGCTTTACAGGCACTGGATTAGCTCACAGTTCAAGTTAGAGCAGTAAATTAGTTTCTGCTAAAGAGATAGAGATTACCTGCTCTAAACTATTCCAGCCTTTGGCCCCAAAAGTTCTTAGTACACGATTACTTTAATCTCCAGCCAACATGGTCAACTCTCAGAGATGGAGGCAGGAGAGTCTAACTAACATCTGGAGGTAAAGGATTGGGAAAGACTCTTCCGTTAATAGCAATTACTGCCTTGGCTATCAATGGGAGCTGTCCAAGGTGCTGCAGAGTTCATTCACCCCAAATACCTATAAACATTCTTCTTTGGGGAGCGCGGAAAAATGTTTATCAACTGCCCCTGGGTAGACTTCTCCAACCAGAACATTATCTAGATGTGTGGACTTCAGTTCCCAGAATTCTAAACAATAGCATACTGGGTTGAAATTCAGGGAGTGAAATCTACTCCTCTGAAATGGAGGACAGCCAGACTGGAGAAGCTGTTCTTGATGTGTCTTGTGACAGAGATGTTGAGAGCTCAGATAATCCTAAAACAGAACTCTCCAAATTTGGCAACTTTAAGACTTATGGACTTCAACTTCCAGAATTCTCCAGCCAGCATAGCAGCATAGTTGAAGTCCATATGTCTTAAAGTTGCCAACTTTGGGGACCCCTGTCCTAAAATAAGAGTATCAAAAGATATCCAAAGATATTAAATCTTGTCACAGAGTTACTGTAGTCGTGTTTAGGCAAATAAACACCATGAGAACCATACAGGCTCATCAGGAAAAATTGAAAATAGAAAGCTAGGTGTTACTGAGATCAACTGAAATGATTTCAAAAGATTCTATAATCTTTAACGTTCACCAGAAATTGACACAAAATAAAATGTGGCTCCTCAAAAGCCAGCCATTTACTTTTATCATGACAAATGGTTTTGCACACTTGTCTAAGTTTGCCAAATGCATTGCAAGTCTTTCTGCAAGAGACACTGATATTGTAATTATTTTAAATTCAATCACACCTAGCTTTTATCCTGGCCATATCCACTGTTCTGCATGTCTCTTCTCATTGTGAGAGGTAATCCTTAAAACAGGTAGTCCTTGAAACAGAAATATTATATAATCCTACTATAAAAGAATTAAAGTGATGGCGCTTATTTGGCCAATGGATAAAGCTGTAAAGAAGGTTAGCAGATTTGTGCAGTTGGAAGGAGTGACATTTAAACAAGGAAGAAAGGAAATTTGGCTGCCCCTTCATTAGACCTCCGGTTTAGTTTTGCCTCTTGGGAGTTGAGAGAAACTGCTCCTGATCTTAACATGACAGTGAGGAGGGATAAAGAAAGAAGTAAATAAAGACATGGCAGCTCCTGTAAAAAAAAAAAAGAGAGAGAGAGGCTTCACAGATCTTGCTTGTGATTGAAGAAGAGTTGCACATGCATAGTTATGAGCATTCATTAATACTTTGAGGGGAAGAGCAAGAGAGTTCTACTACACTCACACGGGGGGAGGAAAACCAACCAGATGGTATGACATATGAATGGCTAAAAAAGATGAATTACAAATCGAGATTTTTCCCAGTTGGACTGTCAGTTGAGATATAAAATTATGTCCTAACAGATTTCCCTGAGCAGGCTCCCTCAAAATACGGAGGAATACATTAGCTGTCACTCGACTCAGCGCAATCCTGTGATGAGTGACATCATGTTATATAGTTGAGGAACACAACCAATGTTGTAGTCCTGCATGTCTGTAGCACATCTGGTCTGTGAAGGTTCTCAACCTTTTAGTGAATCCAGATGGAGCTAATCATCCATGGTTTAGTTATAGTTATGTTAAGATATTGAATAAAGCAGTAAAGTGGATAATGGGCCAGAACACACAGTGATAGTTGATTAATTGGAGAGTGCGGGTTCCTGCATGAGGCAATCCACATTATGATTGGTTGCTGAGTGTAAAGGGGACGTCTCTCTTTTTTCCCACCTTTTTATTCTGCGTGTTCTGAATGCTGTTCTGTGATTCACCTGATAATTTACCTCATGATGTAGTGACGTGCCTGACTCTTATTTGCTGTGAATATAGGCATAAATTATTATTTTTTATTTATATAAAGCTACAAGCTTGTGTCAATGTCTCTGGCTTCATTTGGACACTGGCTGCACAATTCCCTGACAGATTTATAGTTTTATATAGATTTATATTTTTTATATTTATATTTTTATTTATATATTTTTATTTTTTATATTTTATATTTACCCTGCCTTTATTACTTTATAAGTAATTCAAGGCAGTAAACATATTTAATACTCCTGACTCCTATTTTCCCCACAACAAAAACCCTGTGAAATGAGGGATTAGCTGAAAAACAGGGACTAGCCCAAAGTCGCCTAGTCAGCCTTAATGCCAAAAGCTGGACTAGAGCTCACCATCTTCTGGTGATTGACCCAAAGTCATCCAGTCATCTTTTATGCCTATGCCAGGAGTAGAACTCACAGTCTCCTGTTTCTGAGCCAGCACCTTAACCACTATGCCAAACTGGCTCTGTAAGGTGTGAGATTCTCTATAAAGCTTTATAAGGTGTGAGATTCTTTCTCAGAGAAATTCTCTCTTCAACTAGATAAGGAAAATGATAAAATGGTGTCAGATAACCCATCCTAGCCAGAGCAGATCATACTGGCTGGATATTTATTTCAGGAATTTATTTCCTATACTCATCTCTTTCTCTCCCTCCAAACAGGGCCATTAGCAGTATTCCACCCATGTAAAAAGAATAGGGCTTTGATTGTCCAGCCATGGCTACCATTTTTAGCCCGATGATAGTTACTACAAACAACCCTGCTTCCAAAGGATTACTGACTGAGGATGAACAGATAACCTGGCATCCCTCAACAGGTTTTGAACTACATTTCCCACAATCCATGGACATTGGCTAGGCTCCCTGTGGAAGATGGAATTGGGTCTACCACAGATGGAAGACATCAAGTGGCTTCTAGAGCAAAGGAAGACAACAGCGAGTCCAGCTTTTAGGGGAGGGAAATGTTCTCTAAATGCTCCATATCAAGCCATTCACCTCATTGTGGCTTCTTCTGCTGACTGAGAACAGAAGCAACCGGAACACCATACTGTCAGGAGATGAATAATTTAGTGCTCACCATCAACCATTGCTTTGTTTGCTCTTGCATATCCATCTGCTTGTCTGGGCCAGCAGGCACAGATCCCAGAATTCTGGCTTCAGGAAGTGGAGAGGCAGAAAAATAAAAGTGAACCAAGAACGATGGAAGACTTAGAAAAGGTCTTTTCCCTTATCTATTCCCCATGTTTAAAGGCCAACTGGAGATACCATTTCAATGAGCCTATTATCTATACAAAAACAAGGAACATGAAGCTGACCGGATGCAAAGGACACCCAGAAGTTAATCCCCAATAGTTGTTGGGAGGTGTAATTTAGGAACTTCTTGAACATTACAGGTTCTACTGGGGTGGTGATCACCATGACCGCCAGAAAATATAGAATTGGTAGAACCAGTCATCTATTGTGGTTTGCTACAATAGGTTCAAGTCACCAGGTTTAGTCTGGAGTCTTGGATCTTCTGAAATTAAAACTTGACTGAAGTAGATAAGTTTCTTGTAGCTGATACTGCATGAAGTTTCATCTGGTTCTACTGCTGTAGTAGCTAGAGTACAAACATTGAAATTGCATTCAGTTTTATTTAATATTCATCACCCATAATCATTACATTGGAAGGTGAGGTGCCAGTATGTTATTATTAGGTGGTAAAATGATTATTTCATTATTCTAAAGAAAATATTTTACTTCTTATTCAAGAAGCTTGGATGTTTGGATGAAAAGTGAAACATTTTCAAGGGGGGGAAAAACCAAGTAAGTCCAGTTGCCTTTTGAAAAAAAACATCTTTGGAACAATCATGAGCAGGATGATTGAGACTCTCCATAGATTCTTTCATTAAAAATGGAAGCAATCTCATTTTAAAACAAGCCATTAATAATCTTGAATAATAAAACTTGATCTTGAAAATAATCTGATCTTGAGATTAGAAGCAGTGAGCTCCACATTTCAAGTTGCATTCTTTGTTTTTAGAAGCTGAACTCTAGGTGGATATGAGTAGATGAAGCTCTTCAGATTGGAAAAGCATTTTGCATCTACTCAGGAGGCTTTTATCATTATTGAATAATTGGGCTGTACCTACTAGAGTAAAAAGGTATTGTGTGGTTTCAGGGTGGTTCAGGGTGTTGGGAAAGCACCAACAACTTCTGAATACGTTGCATGAAACAGGCCTTCACATGATTGATTGGTGCATGCATCATATGCTATGCAAACACAATTTGTCAATGGAGACAAATGTCCTAAGTTGTTCTGACAAGGGAGCTATGAATGGTTGCAAGAAAAGTGAAGGGTCTTAAGGTTTTCGAGCCATGGTAGTGCAGTGGTTAGAATGCAGTACTGCAAGGCTATTTCTGCCAGCAGTGAGCCAGTTCAAATCTCATCAGGCTCAAGGTTGACTCAGCCTTCCATCCTTCCAAGGTGGGTAAAAATGAGGGCCCAGACTGTTGGGGGCAATAGGCTGACTCTGTAAACCGCTTAGAGAGGGGCTGTAAAGCACAGCGAAGTGGTATAATAGCTATTACTATTTCCCCTCTGAAAACTGAGTTCACCATCGTCCAAAGAGAGCATTTAGAAGAGGCTATCCAGCATCCAGAATAAGTTTTATTTGATTTGATTTATTCTACCCTCAATAGAAGGTCCATAATCAGTCTCCATGGCACAGTTGCCTCTGCTTCAACCTCATGATATCTCTTTGAAGTAGATCAGTCTGAGAGACAGTGAGTAGTGAAAGGCCTGAAACTCAGGATGATGAGTGGATCTATTGCACAGGAAACTCTGGGGCAATGCCCAGTGCCTGGTGTTATAAAAGCAGGGAAAGCTTTCTAAATTATCAGAGGAAAAATAGAAAACCACCAGCAATTCTTCCTCCTCTTACCCCCCCCCCCCCCCCGCTCCTAAACTGCTTAGTCTGAGCGTCTGAGACGACAGATAACCAATGTTATTTAATTTATTTTTTTTCAAAAGGGGAAAAAAAGGGAAGGAAGTTAATAAATAATGTAAAATGGAGAATGCATTAATGAAAGACAGAGAGAGAGGGAGGGAGGAAGGGAGAGGGGGGGGAAGGGAGAAGGAACAGAAGAGATGCAGAAGTAGAATAGAAACTGGGGTATATATATTCTTGTCCTCATCGATTGTATATGATTACATTAGACCTATCAAATATTTATAATACATCCCACAGGAGGTCACTGTATGTCCGTCCCCCCCACTCCCCAGTCTAACTAGACCATAAAGATGGAGGGAAGCCACAGGGTGAAGGAGAAACAGGCTGGGATGTCATTCTTCCTTGCGGGGAGGTCCTTTCCTTGGGTCAGGGCTCATCACCCAGAAGAACTTAAAGAGGACGTAATGGTGTGCTAGTTCTCACCTCATCTCCACTTCAGCTGGTTAGGAGACAGAATTCTGAGCTATTTAGACTTGATCCAGGGACCAAGGGATAGTTTCCAGCTCAAGACAGATCCCCTCCCCCAAGCCTCTGAACATCTCTGTTTCTTTGAGCATTTGCAGAATACCACTGAAATGTCTTCTCTCCCTAGAGCAGATGGAGGAAAAGGTGGAAGCTAAGCAACCCAAGGGGGTCATAATAAAGTGGAGGAACAGCATGATGATGAAGTGTCAGATTGGAATCAGGTTTAAGTTCCCATTCAGACTGGAAAGCCGTAGGGCAACTCTAGCTCACTCCCTGTCTAGCAGCCTAACCTCCATACTGGGTGCTTGGGAAGGTAGAATGGAAAGAAGAGTTGGAGACCCAAGTTCAAAGATGGGATATAGTAGAATGGTTGGGTTCGCACAAGTGGGTGAATTGCAAACTACTGTATATCCAATCACATTTTTCACTTCGTGTATTGTCTGAATCCATCTATGGGATTGGAAGGGGGTTGAAAATATTGGACAAAGCCGAAAATGGATTAACAGATATCCGATAATCAGAGTTGGAAGGGACCTTGTAGGTCATCTAGTCCAACCCCCTGCCCAAGCAGGAGATCCTACAGATGGGAGTCCAATCTCTTGAAAGTTTCAAGTGATAGTTGTCCCACAACTTCTAAGGGGAAGCTGTTCCATGGGTTGATTGTTCTCACTGTCAGAAAGTTCCTCCTTATTTCCAGGTTGAATCTCTCCTTGTTCAGTTTCCATCCATTATTCCTTGTCTGGCCTTCAGGTGCTTTGGAGAATAGCTTGACCCCTTCCTCCTCTCTGTGGCAGCCCCTCCAATATTGGAGCGCTGCAATCCTGTCTCCCCTGGTCCTTCTCTTCATTAGCCAAGCCCAGTCCCTGCAACCGTTCATCATATGTTTTAGCCTCCAGTCCCCTAATCATCCTGGTTGCTCTTAATTGAGCTAATCATGATTAAGCAAGCTCAAGAGAGCACTGAGGACCCCTCCTTTCAACCCTGAGCTACAAATAGTCTCCTTTATTGGCTTATGGGTTTCAAATACATGTGGTCCTTGAGATTGGCATTTCAACATGCTATAACCTTATTTCATTTCATTTTAATCAAACTGATCTAGAATGGAATTGGGGCACGAAGCTCGGCCTGCCAAAGTACCATAGTAATATCAGAGACATTGGTACTTTTCTCCTCCACAGAGAGGAGGAAGGGGTCAAGCTATTTTCTAAAGCACCTGTAGGCCAGACAAGGAATAATGGATGGAAACTGACCAAGGAGAGATTCAACCTGGAAATAAGGAGGAATTTTCTGACAGGGAGAGCAATCAACCCATGGAACAAAAGTTGTGGGAGCTTCATCACTGGAGGCTTTCAAGAAGAGACTGGACTGCCATCTGTCAGAAATGTTGTAGGATCTCCTGCTTGGGCGGGGAGTTGGACTAGATGACCTACAAGGTCCCTTCCAGCTCTGTAAATCTTTAAATTCTGGTCATCAGGATGGAGATGCATAGTTTAATGGATTTAGTGAATTTAGTTAGGGGTGTTTTTTTAAAAAACAAACAAACAAATTTCAGGCAATGTGTAAATTCATTCAAAGATGAGGTGTCCCTGCATCACTGCCATCATAGAAGTGACACCCCTTAGGGGACAAGAGACCACCGTGGTTGTCATAGGGCCCTTCCCTTGAGTGCTCTGAGCATTATCAGGCACATGGACCCAAGTGAAGAGAAGGGTATCTAGACTGGGCAAATGTCTTAATTTAATGGGTTTTTAACAGCACATTTTGTTCCCATCAGACCTGTTTCCGCCCACCTGCCAATCTTCCCTGCTCTGCCATTTCAATTAGTAGCTCTTGAGTCATCAGCTTGAGGGGTTGGGAAGCAGAGGCTGGCCCAGTCTAGAGTTACAGCCAACTAGCAGATGGCTGGGGGTTGAGTCTGCAGGAAGCAGGGAGGCGTCCCTCTATCAACAATGTTATCAGAAGGTAGCCGCTTCCAACGGCTTGTTCAACCATCGTTTCCTCAGGTGAGACCTTCTAAGGTTTCTCACCATTATCTCTGCTGCATGAAGGAAGGTGTCATGCCCCTGTTGGAATCTGATTCTGAGGGGAAGGTGGAACAGCTGACAGGGAGTGGGAGTTTGGCTCCGGTGGCCACCCCCTCTTCATCCCAAGGGCACACAGGGAGGAACAGATGAGGGAGCAACGTGAGTTGCGTGGTTTATGGGGGAGGAAAGGGCCCTGATCCCCTTCATTGGATTCAGCTGGGAAAACTGTTTAAGTAGGCAAACTATGCACAGCAAAGTTGCTGGAAGCAAAACGTGAATTATTTTGGTTTGTCAAGTCTTATCTGTGTTCTGGCATCCTCCCAACTGTGTGTGTTTCATTATCTTTGAAGTCTGCAATTCCTTATCCTGCCCTGTCTCGTTAATTGCTGCAGTGTGATTTGTGTTGGTTTTTATTTATAATCTAAATGTACTTTGGGTTCGGACTGAATTTCTTCCCTTTAAAAACTGTTCTTGGAAGAGTTTTTTCTCCAGCCGATGATAACTGGACACTGGGGGCCAAGTTGGAGGTATTAAAAGGACTTCACCTATTTTTGTGACTTTGTTGCTTTTGTGCTACACCCCGGGTCATCACAGAAGGTAACCTGTGCAATGGCCAGGAGGCCCCTCAAGATCTCCCAAACTGTTTTACCTTTGCCTGGTTTGCTGCATTAAGATAATGCATGCGACCACTTTAATTTATAAGCCAGGGAGATGTGTGTGCTTTGTTGGCCATGAGGCATTTCTCTCCTTGACCATGTCAGCAGCAACACAGTTAGGAATAAATGGGCACTGGGCTAATATCAGAGAAAAACGAGAGGGTGCAGGAAATCTCAAATCTCAATGCATGGTGTAAGACTTCAACCATCTATGGCAGACCTGGGTATTTCACAGACCCCAGGGTCACATCTGGCCCTTTGGCTATCCTTATCGAGCAGTGGTGGGATTCAAAGTTTTTTTACTACTGGTTCTGTGGGCGTGGCTTGGTGGATGTGGCAGGGGAAGGTTATTGTAAAATCTCCAGTCAGAGGTGGGATTTGCCGGTTCGCTGAACTACTCAATTCCTGGGGGGTCTTCAAACTTGGCAAGCTTTAAGACTTGTGGACTTCAACTCCCAGAATTCCTCCTCCAGTCATGTTAGCTCAGGAATCCTGGGAGTTGAAGTCCACAAGTCTTAAAACTATCAAGTTTGAAGACCCTTGCTCAATTCTTTCTTTCTTTCTTTCTTTCTTTCTTTCTTTCTTTCTTTCTTTCTTTCTTTCTTTCTTTCTTTCTTTCTTTCTTTCTTTCTTTCTCTCTCTCTCTTCTATCTCTTTCTCTTTCTCTCTCTTTCTATTCTATCTCTCTTTATCTATTCTATCTATCCTCTCTCTCTCTCTATTCTCTCTCTCTCTCTCTCTCTCTCTCTATTCTATACCTCTCTCTCTGTCTTCTACCTCTCTTTCTCTATCTATTCCAGTAGTCTTCAAACTTGGCAGCTTTCAACTCCCAGAATTCCTCTTCCAGTCATGTTAGCTCAGGAATTCTGGGAGTTGAAGTCCACAAGTCTTAAAGCTATCAAGTTTGAAGACCCTTGATCTATAGGGACCCAAGCACCCTTCCCTCGGCTGTGGTTTCCAACCTGCGCATCAATTAAGTATGACAAAATTATAGAATTGGACAGGATCTTTAGAGGTCTTCTAGTCCAACCCCCCCCTCACCCAGGCCGGAAACCCTCTCCCATTTCAGACAAATGGGGTGCACGAATGGTGTGGGCGCCTGTTAAACGCTCAGCCGCACCTCCCTCACTTGCTCTGTGAACTTTGCACGCCCTGCCATTTTATCCTGGGCTATGGCAAAGGGATGAAAAGGCCAGGGCATCTCTCAGGCAGCCGTGTCCTCCTCATCCATCCCCGCACGGCACATATTCAATACTCCATAAATATTTGGCCATTATGGACCATGCCGAGCATATATATTAACTGGGGTAAGGAAGTGGAGCATTTGCAACCTAATGGCTTGAGTTAAAAGCTGCAGGGGGGTCCTGATGGATTTTCTTCCCCTGCAAATAACTAAGAGCCACCCGGCTGCTTTGATGTAGCCGCCGGAAGCCCAAGACATCCAGCTACACCACTTTTCCCAAACCAGCGCCTTTCGGAAAGTGTTGTGACTCCGTTCCCATCATTCCCAGCTAGTTGGCCCAGTAGGATAATCTTAAAACAACATGCCAGCTTTTCATAATCTGAACCCAGCAAGAATATTGGACTACAACTCCAATCTATTCTTTCTTTCTTTCTTTCTTTCTTTCTTTCTTTCTTCCTTCCTTCCTTCCTTCCTTCCTTCCTTCCTTCCTTCCTTCCTTCCTTCCTTTTTCTTTCTTTCAGTCTTTCTTTTTTTCTCTCTCTCTTTCTTTTCCTTTCTCTCTTTCCTTCCCTCTCACTTTCTTTCTCTTTCCCTTTCTCTCTCTCTCTCTTTTGTTCTTTCTTTCTTTCCCTTTCTCTCTCTTGCTTTCTCTCTCTCTCTCTTTCCTTCTTTCCCTCTCTCTTTCTTTCTCTTTCCCTTTCTCTCTCTTTCCCTCTCTTTTGTTCTTTCTTTCTCTTTTGCCTTTCTCTCTCTCACTTTCTCTCTTTCATTCTTTCTTTCTCTTTCCCTTTCTCTCTCTCACTTTCTCTCTTTCTTTCCATCTTTCCCTCTCACTCTCTTTCTTTCTTTCCCTTTCTCTCTCTTTCCCTCTCTTTCATTCTTTCTTTCTCTTTCCCTTTCTCTCTCTCACTTTCTCTCTTTCTTTCCCTATTCCCCCTCTCTTTCTTTCTCTTTCCCTTTATCTCTCTCTCACACTTTCTTTCTTTCCCTCACTCTTCCGCCTCTCTCGTTCTTTCTTCCCCCTCTCCTTTTCTTTAATTTTTCTTTCTTTCTTTCTTTCTTTCTTTCTTTCTTTCTTTCTTTCTTTCTTTCTTTCTTGGCATATGGCATCTCATACATGGACTAACAATATATACTGGTAGTCCTCGACTTACGACAACAATTTGGTCCAACATTTCTGTTGCTAAGCAATTGTTGAGAGAACTCTATCCCATTTTGCCACCGTTGTTAAGTGAATCCTTGTAGGGGTTAACTTAGGAACACGGTTGTTAAGTGAAGTTGGCCTCTCCATTGATTTTGCTTGTCAGAAGGTCACAAAAGGGGATCCCATGACACCCCCCCCCCACCAGGGACAATGCAACTGTCATATATATGAGTCAATTGCCATGACTCATATTGGAGCACGTCACCATGGGGGTGCAGCGATAGCCGTTAAGTGTGAAAGAAGTCACAAATCACCTTTTTCAGTGCTGTTGTTGTAACTCTGAATGAATGAATGACCCGTTGTAAGTCGAGGACTAGCTGCATTAACATTCCTGCTAGATTAGTAAAACATAATAAAATAGAAATGTTGAAAAGATCCAAGTTCAAATACCAACATCTAGGCAGGGGTCACCAACCTATTGGACCTCAGGGACCACCAAACTCATAATTTTAAATCCCGGGGACCACTAGCCAGTTCTGTGGGTGTGGCCTAATTTGCGAGTGTGGCTTGATGGCCATGTGACTGGCTGGGCATGGCTTGCATTTAAATATTATAAATATTTATATAAATATTGAATTTTTTATTTAAAAAAAGAGCAACTTTTACCCAAAATCAGGAAAAGCCATCAGGCAGATTGAGTTGCTCACAGAATCACAGATTCACTTAGAGATTTGTGTTTCTGCCATCGGCTATCTGAGTCTGCACTGCTTCAGTCCTAAGGAAGGTTTGGCTCTGCTTAATAGAGCCGAAGATCTAAAGATTAGCTAGAAAGCAAGAAATCCAACAAGTTCCCGGCACAGCAGAATGGCTGATGGTTAGAAAAAAGAAAATAGCAACTTAGCAGACAAGTTTGCCAGGTAAGGAGTGAGTGGGTGGGAAGGGTTCCCGCGGGCCATGTGGGTGGCGCGTAGCCTGGATTAATTGCTTTGTAGAGTGCTTTGGGGGGTGACATTTCTCTGCGGCCCACCAACATTTTCTCATGGACCACCAGTGGGCCACAGAAAACTAGTTGGTGACCGCTGGTCTAGCCAGAGGTCTTCAAACTTGACAGCTTTAAGATTTGTGGACTTCAACTCCCAGAATTCCTCCTCCAGTCATGTTAGCTCAGGAATTCTGGGAGTTGAAGTCCACAAGTTTTAAACTTCCCAAGTTTGAAGACCCTTGGTCTAGGCCATCTAGAGAGAGGACATAAATGTAAAATTTCGATAGAAAAGGAGGTGATAAAGAAAATAATGGAATGTGCAGAGATGAGTTGATTGACATTGGCAATTAGAGAGCAAGAAGAAAAAGAATATTACAAAATATGGGATTTATTTTATCAACGGCTAGATAGGAAAATAGGGAAATGAAATAGTATAATATAAATATAACACAACAATAAATATACCACAATGATAATGATATGTTATAATTGATTATTACAGAAGGAATTATAATATGAATTAGGACTTGTAAAAGTTGAGATTTGCTCGAAAAGGATAATGTGAACTTAAAGTCTAATTAAATTAAATTAAATTAAATTAAATTAATTAAATTAAATTAAATTTAATTAATTAAAAATAAATTTAATTAATTAAATTAAAGTCTAATGATGATGTAATAATAATATGATATGGAAAGCTGATTAATATAATATGCATTTTAATTTAAACCTAAGGGGAAAGACTACTGATATCATGCACAAAAAATATGTACCCACCGACACACTGTACAATTGAAAGAAGGTTTTATTTGTTGCTTTGTGTTTGCATTTGTTTATGTTTGTTGTCAAAAACATTTTTAAAAATTCAAAAAAAAAAAGAAAAGAGAGAGAAAAGAAATGTAAACCCCTGGGAACAAAGCTGCTTGTGTTTTTCCCAATGTCCAAATGCCGGAAACGAAGGATTTCGGGTTGGGGAGAAAGGAATTATTGCAGAGGAATGATAGTTCATTCATTTAAAATACAAACATAATTAATTAATTGGTGAACAAAGTGCTTATAAGGAGTGAGGCAGATGGCATTTATTCCCCCCCCCTCCCCCGCTGTCTAAATATTGGAAATAAAGTAATGCAAATCTGGACATTTACTCAAAACCTTCCAAATCGCAAAGCATCTGGTCCCTTGTAACAGTTGCATATTGTTTCCATATCTTCCATCACTCACCTGTTACTAAAGCCCTCACTGTCGGGCGCAAGTAAATTCAAAAGCACTGCGAGTTTATCCATTCATACAGTGCACAAGCAGTGGTGGGATTCAAAAATTTTTACTATCAGTTCTGTGGGCGTGGCCGCTCCCTGCCCCAGACTGGAAAATTCCCATTCTGTCCCCACCTCACTAACCTGCTTTCCAGCTCCATTCTCCTGTGCAGGGCAACCAAAGAAGACCCAGCCAATCAGCTGGGACTCAATGGGAGGCAGAGAAGAGATGGGGGGAGGGGCCAGTCAAAAGTGGTATTTGTCGGTTCTCTGAACTACTCAAAGTTTCCGTTACTGGTTCTCTAGAACTGGTGAGAACCTGCTGAATGCCACTTCTATGCCCAAGGCCTACAATGGTGGACTCACTTCATTTGACAGAAATAAAATGGGTTCCTTTTGAAAAGTGTTCCCAACCTTCTTCTGAAGTTGTGCTGCTCTGACCTTTCCCAGTTCTTCTTATCCAGGGCCGAGAACTAAAAACTGACCAATTCCCTTGTTGCATCTTCAAAGCCCCACGTGGCATCCAAATCCATACAATGGTTCTATTCTTTTCTTTTCTTTTTTAAGGACACTGCTAACAGATTGTTTGTTTGGCTCTCCTTCAAGGCATTTTTCATCTCTGGAATTCCCACAGTGCAAGATAGATGGTTGTCACCGGAAGCCCTTCCCATCTGCTCCAGCGTGACAGCTCAAGCACCAGACACAAGTCAGCAGAGAAAAAAGAAAGAGAGAATGAGAGAAAGAGAGGTGAAAGAGAGAGGAGAGAGGAGGAGGAGAGAGAGAAAGAGAGAAAGAGAGGAGAAAGAGAGAGGATATAGAGTGAGATAAAATGAGGGAAAGAGAGAGAATGAGAGAGAGAATGAAAGAGGGAGAGAGAGAAATGGGAGAAAGAGAATGAAAGAGAAGGAGAAGGAGAGAAAGAGAGAGAATGAAAGAGAGAAATGAGAGAAAGAGAGAGGGGGGGGGACCCACAACATTGAAAGGAAATTGTACCCCAGACAGAAATGGATCAGAGTATAAGGGGTAGTCATACAACAGTTCATTTTATCACTGTTTGAAGTTATAACAGCCCTGGAAAAGGTGGCTATTTTGACCCTTTCGCCACACTTACAACCCCCCTCAGCGTCCTCTTGGTTACATGATCCAAATGACATGATGCTTGGCAACTGGCTCACATTTATGAGGGTTGCAGCGTGCCAGGGTCACATGATCCCCTTTTGCGAACTTCTGGCCAGCAAAGTCACCAAGGGGCTTGCTAACGTATCAATTGCAGTGACTCCCTGAACAACTGGGGCAAGAAAAGTCACAAAAATGAGGAGAAAATGTTTCATTGAGCCACGGAAATTTTGGACTCTGCCATCGTCATAGAATCGAGACTGGGAGGCCCGCTTTCTTCCCTTCTGTTGTTCTCCTCATACCCATTCCCAATTATTGGTGGCTGGAACAAGACCAAGAGAACCACAGCAAGGACAGAAGGGATAAACATCTGAGCGATGACTTCCTTCCTCTACTAGATCCAATCTTTTCCCCGTCTTTTTTTTCTTTTTTTTTTTCAGCAGAGAGAGGAAACCCAGTTGCCTGTGAAAAATGCAAGACAAATAAATATGCCCTTAGAGGTCTCCGGAGCAATGCAAAAGATTTCGGGGAAGTGGGGATTCAAACTCTTTGGAAGAGAACATTGATGTCCCAAAGGTGGGGTTTTTTTTTTCCAAGAGGCAACTGGGCTTTCTTTGTTTTTCCTTTTTCCAAATTCAATTTCAATAGTATCTGATAGACCTCAGTGGTAATCAGGGATGGGATTCTACCAGGTCGGACTGGTTCTATAGAACTGGCTGTTACAACTCTGCTCAGTTTGGAGAACCAGCAAATCATGCCACACTGGCTGGCCCCGCCCCTCCCTGCCCCATCCACTCACTCCTTCCCTGGCATGTGCACCATCCAACTTGCCTGTGTTGTGCCTTCGCCTAATTTTTGGAAGGTTGCTATTTTTCCTTTTCTTCCCCAGACCATTAGCTCTTTCCGACTATCAGCTGTGCCAGGAGATTTTAGATTAGCTAGAAAGCAGAAAATCATTGGGTTTCTTGCTTTCTCGCTAATCTAAAAGCAGAGTTGAACCTTCCTTAGGACTGAAGCTTCTGCTTTTCAGTGCAGACTCAGGTAGCAGATTGCAGAGTGGTAAATCTCTGAGTGAATCTGTGATTCTGGGAGCAACTCAATCTACCTGCCTGCTTTGCCTGCTTTGGGGTAAAAGTTGCTCTTTTTTATTAAAAAAACAAATTCAATATTTACATATTTGCAATATTTACATACAAGCAATGCCCAGTCAGTCATGTGACCACCAAGCCACACCCAATCAGCAAGCCACGCCCAGCCAGTCACATGACCAGGCAACACTGACAAATTAGGCCAAGCCCACAGAACTGGTGGTTATGACCTGGGTGACTGAGAATCTCCTTGGACAGAAAATTGAGGTGGATTTGGGCCATCTTGGAATGCAGTACAGAGGATACGGTTTGAATCCCTAGTGAGCTCCTGTTACTCGTCCCAGCTTCTGCCAACCTAACAGTTTGAAAGCATGTAAAAATGCAAGTAGAAAAATAGGGACCCCTTTGGTGGGAAGGGAACAGCGTTCCATGCATGGCTGAGGGGAAGGTGTGGCCATGCTGGATGTGACACAAGACTCGTGTTGGATACACCTGTGGTGGCTAAGTGCAGGGAAGGACTTCCCTGAGACTGTCCCTGACTCATTATAATCTCCTTCCTTCCTTCCTTCCTTCTTTTTCCTTCCCTCTTCATTCTGCTCTCTTCTTCTGTTTCCGCTAGCAGAGGCACTGCAGGCCAGCTCTTTGCTGCTTCCAGGCCATTTAACTGCTGCCATCCCTAATGAAGATAAAGTCTGTCCGTCCGTCTGTCCATCCATCCGTCTGTCCGTCCATCTGTCCATCTGTCTGTCCATCTGTCTGTCCATCCATCCATCTGTCCGTCCATCTGTCCATCTGTCTGTCCATCTGTCTGTCCATCTGTCCGTCTGTCCGTCTGTCTGTCCATCCATTCGTCCATCCATCCATCTGTCTGTCTGTCCATCCGTCTGTCCATCTGTCCACCCATCCATCTGTCCATCCGTCCGTCCGTCCGCCCGTCTGTCTGTCCATTCATCCGTCTGTCCGTCTGTCTGTCTGTCCATCTGTCTGTCCATCCGTCCGCCCGTCTGTCCATCCATCCATCTGTCTGTCTGACTGTCCGTCTGTCCATCTGTCTGTCCATCCGTCTGTGCGTCCGTCCATCTGTCTGTCCGTCCATCTGTCAGTACGTCTGTCTGTCTGTCCATCTGTCCGTCCATCCATCTGTCCATCCGCCCGTCTGTCTGTCTGTCCATCCGTCTGTCTGTCTGTCCATCCATCCATCTGTCCATCTGTCCGCCTGTCCGTCCATCCGTCCGTCCGTCTGTTCATCTGTCGGTCCGTCCGTATGTCCGTCCATCCGTCCATCTGTCTGTCCGTCTGCCCGTCTGTCTGTCCGTCCATCTGTCCATCCACCCATCTGTCTGTGGGTCTGTCCGTCCATCTGTCCATCTATCATCCATCCATCTGTCCGTCTGTCCCTCTGTCCCTCTGTCCGTCCGTCCGTCCATCCGTCTGTCCCTCTGTCCATCCTTCTGTCGTTCTGTCTGTCCGTCTGTCCGTCGTCCGTCTGTCCATCCATCTGTCTGTCCGTGGGTGACAACAAATGCTTTTTTGGTAACACAAAGGAGTGATTGCTAAGGACCTGTCTTTTTACCATTAAGCCTCAGGATGACTTTTGCAGACTCAATATTGATTATCACTAATTTGCAAAAGTCTACAAGGTTTCAAAAAAACTGAGCCGTTTGCCCAAAGAAGAGGAAGTCACCTTATTCTCCAAACCCCCTGAAGGCTGGACAAGAATCAATGGGTGGAAACTCATCAAGGAGACCAGCAGCCCTGTGGACTGGATCTAGCCTGCACCCCTGGCCTAGCGTGACCGTCCCAAGGTTATTTAGGATAGGCAGAAGTGGATGTTTGATGGCGTTAGAGGGATCGTTGCAGGATGTAAACTGTCCCAAGCAAAGCCGCCTTTTGCAATTGACTGGTGGTGATTTTGGCAATGCTGGTGGTGCTCAAGTG
Source organism: Hydrophis major (assembly GCA_033807585.1). NCBI lineage: Eukaryota > Metazoa > Chordata > Lepidosauria > Squamata > Elapidae > Hydrophis > Hydrophis major. The sequence goes on along the minus strand of CM066335.1, from coordinate 13,773,646 downwards.
GTTGAGCTGTTCTAGGATTGCACCCAAGGTGCCCATTAATTGCTACCTTTGCTTACTTTTGTCAGCTTTTATTTCAGAGATTGGAGGGACCCTTCTTCCTCCGGAACGCTGGAAAATCCCTCCTTCCTAAATCCCTGATGGGGAAATTGAAAACGGGAAACAAACTTGGACCTGAAGGTAGGACAAAAAGCAACGGATGGAAATGAACCCAGGAGAGAACCGACCTTTGAATAAGGATAAATATCCTGACAGGGGAAACAATTGATCATTGGAACGGCTTGACGTCAGAAGCTGTGGGTGCTCCAACAGAGTTTGGAGGGACCTTTGGAGGTCTTCTAGTCCAGCCCGCTGCTCAATCAGGAGGCCCTGATATAGTTGCAGTCAGCCAGATGTTCTTAAGAAGAGATTGGGAGATGTTGGTCTGAAATGAGATCGAGTCTCCTGCTTGAGCAGGGGGCTGGACTAGAAGACCTCCAAAAGTCCCTTCCGGCTTTGTAAACTCTATTATTTTGTCTGTTATTCTCTGGTTCGGCAGGAAAAGGAGACCCTGTTGAGCTTGACTCTAGTCTGGCCCTGTGAAGTGACATGAGAGGCGTAGGGAAATTGAAAACAGAGCCTGAGGCCTGCGCTTTTTTTGTTAACGCAGGAGAGAAGCAAAGGAGACTGTGGTGTGAACACCCAGAAGGAACAAGATCCTCATTCAAGAGACAGAGGTCATTCCCATGGACACCAGGCCTGGCCACCACCCGCCAGGGGCTGGAACGGGATCCCTCCCACGCCCCCCCCCCCCCCCGAGGGGTGCCAGCAGCCCTCAGGAATCCCAAGCAGGGCCTGTGAAATGTTCTCAGGGAGGCCAGAAATGCTTAAACTTTGAGCTCATGGAGTGAGTCACCATCTTGTTTCCTCTGGGAACTGGCTCGGCATGAGAGCCCCTGAAAAGCTCTTCCATTCCTATCCCCAGAGCAAGACAGTGATAAAACATGTCCCTCAGGATCTTAAAGTTGTTGTAAGCCTTGCTAGTTGGAGCGGGGTGGGGGATAGGGGAAACAACAGCAACCAACCAGTCGGATGCCGGGAATATGAAGTGGAGAAGTTCATCTACAAGGAAAACAAAGAAAGTACAGTTGCCTTTTGTGGGGGGAAGGTACCTTTGGGAGAACCGTAACCTGGATGACTGACATTCTCCATCGAGCAATATTTCAAATTAGGCTGTTGTTAGGATTAATATGTGTCGCTCCAGCTGCTTTTCCGAAATTAGGGTTCAAATGCCAGGATCAGGAAGCGAAAGGAACACAAGTGAAATTCTCCGTTTTGGGGATGCGTCAGAAGAAAAAATGCACCAATGCAGCGAGGGAAGGACTGGCTTCACATTTATGTTCAGGATTTCTGGATTATAATTTGTTCAGTTCAGGTGGTTCTTTGAGATTTCGGATTCTTCCCAACACATCCTGAAAACCCGGCGCTGTTAATCAAGGCAAATTTAAAAGCAGTTGAAGGAATGGGTGAAGCTGTTTTCCAAAGCTGGCTGGGAGGAGGAAGACAAATGAGTTTTTGGATCAAATGTGACACAAAACCAGTAGTAGGATTCAAATTGTTTTACTACCGGTTCTGTGGGCATGGCTTGGTGGGCATGGCAGGGGAAGATTACTGTAAAATCTCCAGTCAGAGGTGGCACTTGCCAGTTCTACAAACTATTCAAAATTTCCGCTACTGGTTCTCCAGAACTGGTCAGAACCTGATGAATACCACCTCTACACAAAACTCCTGTTAACTAGCTATTTTTATTTATTTATTTTATTTTATTTAGTTTGTCAAGCATGTATGAGAAAACAAGTAGGAACATAACATATAAATGGGTATAAGTATATACATAATACATGAGTACGAATAAATGGGAAGAGTAGTACAGGGACGGTAGGCACTCTGGTGCGCTTATGCATGCCCCCTTACAGACCCCTTAGGAATGGAGGGAGGTCCACAGGAGACAGTTTTAAGGTTAAACTGAAATCCAGGCACTGACCACTCTGTTGCCGGAGTCGTATTTTTTGCAATCGAGTTTGGAACTATTTACTTTGAGTTTGTATCTATGCTTCACCCGTGTATTGTTGTGGTTGAAGCTGAAGTAGTCACTGACACATAGGACGTTGTAGCAGACAATTTTGTGTACAAAGCTTAGGTCAGAGCGTAAGTGGTGTAGTTCTAAGTCATCTAGGCCCAAATTTCAAACTTGGTGGCATATTGCGGGCTGAGGAGTAGAGTGCACAAATACTTTCCAGCACACAATCGTGGATAGGACCAGTGGTGGGATTCAAATTTTTTTACTACCGGTTCTGTGGGTGTGGCTAGGTGGGCGTGGTTAGGTGGGCGTGGCCATGTAACTGGGTGGGCATGGCTTTTTTTGTTTGTTTTTTTTGCAGTTATTCCCCCCCATCTGTTTTTTGGGCCTTCTGGGCCTCAGAGGAGCCTCAGGAGGAGAGGCATTTTTGCTCCCAGAAGTAAGGTGACCAACCGTCCTCCTTTAAGGGAGGACAGTCCTCCTTTTGTAAGTTCTGTCCTCCCTCAAGAAGTGTCCTCCTACATGTCCTCCTTTTTGATATTTGAAGACTAATCTGTAAATCTCCGTATTTGATCGATGCCGATCAGATCCATTGTGATGTGACATATTTGTGTTATGTCTCACCTGCACAAACGAGGTGAGAAGTTCAAATTTCCAACTAAATACAAACAAGCAGGCAAGTCCAATAATTGTGGAGTTAATTCCTTTGAGCCGATAAAGTTCTTGGCAGTCTCACACACACTGTCTGCCAAGTCCGACCAGATAAGAGAAATACAAATCATACAAGCTGTCACCACACACAGGATACTCTGAAGCTTCTCTCCATAAGTAACACGTTGTCCCGAACAAGTTCCCAGAGCGAACACACACACTTTTATTCCCGGCGTGCCAGTCACTCATCTCAGTCTCTGATTTGTCCCTTCTTTCTGTGTTGCAGCTCGCCATTTTGCCTGCGATGTTGTCTCGCATCAAGCCAGCATTCCTCTGCTGGATTCTCAGTCAGAGACTCTGATACGTCCTCCTCCTTTTCCTGATTAGCCTCAGGTCTTCCCTCCCGGTTATCTGCCGACACCTGAGGCACAATTAGGGAGGAAGGCATTGCCGAAGGCATTCCTGGGGAGGAAGGCATTTTCAAAACCTCCTCTTCCCCACTGTCCAAGTCTTCGTCCTCTAATAAAGCAGGCTCAAACCTCAGAGCCACAACATATTTGTATTTGACATGTCAATTCGTCAAGGCTCAGTACTCTGCAGCGAGACGCAATTATGAGACGCATGCGCTCCACACAGGAGAATTGTTTTGAGAAAGTATGCCATGCGCAGGGGTGCACCATGCACAAGTGGCCTTGTTCTTTTTCTTCAATTTATTTCTGTCCTCCTCCTCATTGTAAAAAAGTTGGTCACCTTACCAGAAAGGGAAAAAAAAAAAAAAAACAGCATGGGAGGGGCATGTGGCACCTCTCCATGCTCTGTTTTGGGACCTTCCTGTCCTCAGAGGAGCCTCTGGGGGGGGGTGTTTTTGCTCTCAGAAGTCTCCCCTGTGGTCCAGGAAGGCAAAAAATGGAGGGTGAGTCCCTCCCTCCATTTTTTGCCTTCCTGGGCCTCAGCAAGGGGAATCCCAACACAGCTGATTGTATGGACAGCTGATTGTCGGGAGGGGAAAAAAGAACTACCTTAAGGGGCCAGCGTCAAGCAGGTGGGGTGACCAAGCATCGGGTGAGCGGGGCAAGCGAGCCATCGGCAACCAGGCGACTGGGTCGGGGCCGTGGCCAGCCAGAATTTACTACCGGTTTGGCAACCTACGCCAAATCCTTGCTACCAGTTCGCCCGATCCGGTGCGAACCGGCTGTATACCACCACTGGATAGGACAAAATAGTTTCCAGCACATAAATGTGGATCAGAGAGAGCAATTCAAATGGGATCTCTTTTCCACTCTTGTTGAATGCGATTTGGGAGAGAGAAAAATTTACTATCAGCAGGAAACTGGTTTCCTCCAGTTCATGCATATGGTTCAAAGAGCATCGTCATTTTTTTTTTTTAAAGACTCCAGTTAATTACTAAGACTTTCAGGCATGTTCCCAGTCACGACAGCAAACATATGGATGAGTTTGCCTCTTGGAGCACCCTTGGCCTGCTCGTCTTCAACTTTGGCAAACCCCATTCTGGTCACTGACACAAAAATAAAGATAGCACTGCAGGCACTGCAGGGAAGGCAGGCACACTTCTTCAACAAGCCATCTGTTGTTGATGGTTTTATTCTTGAGTAAGCTAGAAAGGGGAAGAAACAAGGTCTATGGAGATTCTAAGCCATCCAGGGCATGGTTGTCCCAAAGGGGCTTTTTCAAGAGGCAACTGCAGTTTCTTTATTTTTCTTTGAAGACGTTTCACTTCTCATCCAGGAAGCTTCTTCAGCTCAAGCTTAGGAAGACCACACCTAGAGTACCGAAGACCACACGTAGAGACACCACACTATAAAAAAGATGTTGAGACTCTGGAAAGAGTGCAGAGAAGAACAACCAGGATGATTAGGGGACTGGAAGCTAAAACATATAAAGAACAATTGCAAGAACTGGACATAGCTAGTCTAGGGAAGAGAAGGACCAGGGGAGACATGCCTGTCTCCTCTTCTTTTGGCATCCCATAATAGCCAGCCACTGTTAAACCCAAGCTGTATTGGGCTTGGGAGCGTGGATTTGGGGTAAACATCCCTCTTGTGAGTCCTACTTGTGGGCTTCATCCTGTCAAAGTCTTACTGGGAGTGACTTGAGTGAAGAGGTGTCCTAACTCTAAACCTGCAAAGAAGCTGCTTTAGATCAGGGTAGGAAGGGGAAACAGACTGCTGGGCTCTAAAATGTTTGGACTTCAACTCCCATCAGGCTCAGCCAGCGTGGACTTGTTAAGCCACCAACCTCTGCATCCCCCATCTGCTAAGTCTTGTGCAGAATCTGCTACTTTCCCCTCTTACCAACTGCCTAATCTTTACTAATCTTTTCAAGTTCGAACATCATCTGAGGATTGCAAAGAAGAGCAATCAGGATGATTAGGGGACTGGAGGCTAAAACATACAATGAATGGTTGCAGGAACTGGGCCTGGCCAGTCTAGGGAAGAGAAGGACCAGGGGAGACAGGAGAGCAGTCTTCCAATATTTGAGGGGCTGCCACAGAGATGAGGGAGGGATCAAGCTATTTTCTAAAGCACCCAAAGGCCAGACAAGGAATAATGGATGGAAACTGATCCAGGAGAGATTCAACCTGGAAATAAGGAGAAATTTTCTGATAGTGAGAACAATCAACCCATGGAACAGAAGTTGCCTTCGGAAGTTGTGGGAGCCTCATCACTGGAAGCTTTCAAGAAGAGACTGGACTGCCATCTGTCAGAAATGGGGAAGGTTCTCCTGCTTGGTCAGGGAGTTGGACTAGATGACCTACAAGGTCCCTTCCAATTCTGTTAATCTGTTTTAAAAAAGCAAGGAAGTCCTGTTGCCTCTTGAAAAAGCAGCTCTGGGGAAGAAACCACCCAAACCTCTTTCGATTGTGGAGTAGGGCGGCCTCTAGTGGTAAGAAAAGGGCTTTTACGCAGTCTGAGCTTAATTCCATTTATTCAATGTTAGTGCCAACCAGCCTCTGGCCAGCTTACAAAACGTAAAAGCGGCATCCAAACAGTAAGTTAGAATGAAATAAATCAAGGAAAATTACAAAAAAACTAACTAAGGAATAATTGCAAGAGGTCAGCAAAGGAGCCTCGGTGGCCCAGTGGTTAGAGTGCAGTACTGCAAGCTATTTCTGCAGCCAGTTGCCTACAATTTGGCAGTTAAAATCCCACCAGGCTCAAGGTTGACACAGCTTTCCATCCTTCTGAGGTGAGTCAAATGAGGACCCAGATTGTTGGGGGCAAGAGGCTGACTCTGTAAACTGCTTAGAGAGGACTGTGAAGCACTATAAAGTGGTATATAAGTCTAAGTGCTATTGCTATGTGAGATCCTAGAACTTGGAATGGCCTGGTTAGATTTGATGGTGATTTTGCCAATGCCAATTATTTTGTCAATTGCTTACAAGATAATAGGTATAAGTAAAAAGATAGTTATGAATACATGGATACATATAAGAAAAATAAAATAAATAAAATAAACAATAGGACAGGGATAGTAGGCACATTGGTGCGCTTATGAACGTCCCCTACAGACCTCTTAGGAAAGGAGTGAGGTCAATAGTAGACAGTCTAAGGTTAAAGTTTTTGGGGTTTGGGGAAGAAAGCACAGAGTCAGGTAGAGTATTCCAGACATTGACCACTCTGTTGCTGAAGTCGTATTTCCTGCAATCAAGTTTGGTGCCATTAACCTTAAGTTTGTATCTATTGTTTGCTCTTGTGTTGTTATGGTTGAAGCTGAAGTATTCATTGACAGGTAAGTTATTGCAATGTATGATTTTATATACTATACTTAGATTGGATGATGTTCAACTAATGATCCAGATATTTTGGGATTGCACCCAAGGCACCACTGTTAGTACTACCTTTGCTTTCTTTTGCCACAGTCATTCTACTTCTATTTGCAAGTTGTTGTATTTATTATTAATACTATTAGTATTATCACCGACAGCCTACCAGATAAGTCTGATTGGGTTTGGTACTTTTAACTATTGTCTCCTTGCCGGAAACTGGGGTAGCTAAAGTTATAAATCATTATATGTGTTCTGTTTCAAATAATACAACTTTCGTGATTGACATACTGAGGTTCTGTCTGTTTCTGTTGGGTTCAATGCTTTTCCGGGTATTTTTGGTATGGCACCATTTAAAAAAAAAGAATTGCAGAAAAACTGAAATCCATGAGGTGAGTACAGTGCAATAAAAGAAAACAGAAGTGTTGGCTTTGAGCACTTCTTCTTAGAAAAATAACATTGAAGAAATGCTTAACAAAACAAGTTTTACTCTGTTGTTTGGCTTTGATATTGTTGCAAGCATTTCTGGGATGTTATTCTTAAACGCCAACAAAGAGGAGATTTGTCTGATATTTTAGTTGCTTTTCCTTTTCCTGTTGTTCTCTTGGCACAACAGGTTGAGCGACTGAACTAACATCAGGATTTACTCAATACATCTAATATCCTTTTGGTATCATGGAACCAAAAATTAACCACAGGAATGGAGGGCTACAATACCTAGAGCTAAAATGTGGTTGGATGGTCGGAGAACACAGCTGCATTGTGAATTAAACCTTTCTGTTTGCTAGTGGGAGAACCTATCAATGTCAGTGAAAAACTGGAAATCACAATGCAGAAGATTGGAATTTTGGAGTGTAAACTCCATACAGTACAGTAGAGCAACGTTTTCAATCTTGGCCACTTTAAGAAGAGTGGACTTCAACTCCCAGAATTCCTTCTGGGACTTGAGGTCAACATATCTTAAAGTTTCCAAGGCTGAAAAACACTTTCATAGAGGCTCAAGCAGGGACAACTTGACTTCCGGTTTCTGTGAGACCACTTCCATCTGCAAAGCAAAATCTGTGGAATAACAGAAATTCTATTTTGGTGAACAACCCACCAATCATAAAATAAAATACAGTAGGATTCAGTAACAGTTACCTATATGAATGCAGTAATGAAATATAACCCAGAAGTAGGAGAAGTTCGTCTATGAAACCAGGAAGATTAATCCAAACAACTAAAATGAAAAGGAATCTGTTATCCTAAAATGCATTAACAATAGGAAGATTTGCAGTAAAATAGAAATTTGGTTAGTGACTAATTAAGAAGCTAAATAATCATTGCCATCCTCTCTTGTTGCATGCAAAGTTGAGTGGCTGTATAAATTAGATAAATAAATACAAGTTTAGTATGTGTGGGAATTTGCAATTAGATTGACAGTCTGAACTTGGTGGAAACTTAATAATTTTATTATTTTTATTTTTATTTTTATTTTATTATTTTATTATTATTATTATTATTATTATTATTATTATTATTATTATTATTATTATTATTATTATTATGTGACAAAGTTGAAACTGTTTCACACTTAATATATGAGTGTAGCACAATTGTGCAAACATTGCTAAATTAATCCACTGATCATTATGTAAACAATATGCCTTATCTGTATCTGAAAAGTCATGGGAACATAAAGTGAAAAAAATTGTTGAAAATGAGACGGTGAAGATCTTGTGGGACTTTCGAATACAAATGGATCGCCATTTGGAACACAACACGCCAGACATCACAGTTGGCGAAAACTGAAAAGTACAATTGATTGATATCGCTGTACCAGGAAACACTAGTCAAAGAAAAAGAACGGGGAAAAAAATCACGAAATATCGCGACCTAGCCATCGAAACTACACAGTTATGGATGAAACACATACCAGTGATACCCATTGTCATCGGGGCACTTGGTACCATGTCCAAGAATTTTACAAACTACATCAAAAAGTTGCAGCTTTCTGCAATAACACCAGTAGGAGCTGCAAAAAACTGTGCACCTTGGAACAACATACATTTTTAAAAAGATACTTGGTCGATACCTAGAATGCTGGCAGCAACCTGTATCAACCATCAGCACCAGTCAATGATATTTGTGAAACATTTTTAAATGTTCAATTGATTTGAGTTTCATGTTTAATGAATAGATAATACAATAATAAGAATAATAATTTTGGAAAAAGAAATTGTGTGTTATCTCAAGTGTGATTGGAGCCCTTGGAGCAATAGCTAAAGGGCTACCTCATTATTTGGAAATTCTGAATTTATCAGACTTGAATACCCTGATTCTCCAAAAAAACCTACTTGGAACAGCTTATATCCTCTGACACTACCTGAACAGTTCCTAGGTCCTTGGTTAGAACTCCAGTTGTTGAGCTACCAACCAGCCCCAAAGGCTGTGAATCTCACTAAAGATTAAATTGTTGTTGTTGTTATCATTAACATTATTATTATCATTATTAAGAATAATAAAGCAATAGGTGACCATGCAAGGCTACAACTCAGGGTCTCGCAAATAACCGTGCAATTATTCCTTTTTTCCTCCAGGCAAAAGGTGGAAAAGAGAGGGGTTAACCCGCATGATCTATTGGGATCCGGAAGTGTCCTGGCGCAGGCCTCTCTTCCCCCTTTGCACTCTCTTTCCCTTTCTTTCGCTAGGGGCGGGGTACTTCTTGGGGCCGCTCTGCCCCGTTGCTCTATGGTGGCCGCTGCCCTTCTCCTCTCGGAGGGGCGGGGCGGGGCGGGGCAGGAGTCCCTCTGCTGTCCGGAGACCCCGCGAGGTACGTCCATGTGTCTCGGTTGCTGCAGGCATGAAATGGAGGAGGAGGAGGGAAAAGGAGTCAGGGGAGATCGGGGAGGGGGCTCGAGAACTGGAGGGGTCTCTTACTGCATTGCATTGAGAGGGAACCTCGGAAGCTCAAGAAAGAGTGTTTCTGAGCACGTCCAGAGTGCATTTGCTTTGCATAGGGTCCGGGTGATGTAATCCGCATGAAAGCATTTACAGATTTACAGGTTAATAGAGTTGGAAGGGACCTTGTAGGTCGTCTAGTCCAACCCCCTGCACCCTTTCTGACAGATGGCAGTCCAGTCTCTTCTTGAAAGGAATAAAGCAATTTGTTCCCCAAAGAGAGCTTGGAGACTGTTTTTGTTGTTGCTTTCTTTTCTTTTCTCTTCTCTTCCTTTCTCTTCTCTTCCGTTTTCTTCTCTTCTTTTCTCTTCTTCTTTTCCCTCTTCTTTTCTTTTCTCTTCCTTTCTCTTCTCTTCTCACTTCTCTCTTCTCTCTTTTCTTTCCTCTTATTCTTACTCTAACTCCTCTGCTATTCAATCATAAGTCACTCTCTTTTCGAGATTTTGTTCCCCGTGTCCTTGGACCCAGAATGGCAGGCTGGAGGTCCTGCCTGCCTCCTCTTGTTTTGGTATCCCATAATAGCCAGCCACTGTTAAACCCAAGATGTATTGGGCTTGGGAGTGTGGATTTGGGGTAAACATCCCTCTTGCGAGTCCTACTTGCGGGCTTCATCCTGTCAAAGTCTTACTGGGAGTGACTTGAGTGAAGAGGTGTCCTAACTCTAAACCTGCAAAGAAGTTGCTTTAGATCAGGGTAGGAAGGGGAAGCAGTCTGCTGGGCTCTAAAATGTTTGGACTTCAACTCCCATCAGGCTCAGCCAGCGTGGACTTGTTAAGCCACCAACCTCTGCATCCCCCATCTGCTAAGTCTTGTGCAGAATCTGCTACTTTCCCCTCTTACCAACTGCCTAATCTTTACTAATCTTTTCAAGTTCGAACATCATCTGAGGATTGCAAAGAAGAGCAATCAGGATGATTAGGGGACTGGAGGCTAAACATATGAAGAACGGTTGCAGGAACTGGGCATGGCTGGTCTAGGCAGGAAAAGGACCAGGGGAGACATGATAGCCGTCTTCCAATATTTGAGGGGCTGCCCCAGAGAGGAGGAAGGGGTCAAGCTATTTTCCAAAGCACCCAAAGGCCAGACAAGGAATAATGGATGGAAACTGATCCAGGAGAGACTCAACCTGGAAATAAGGAGACATGATTCTGTGCCCTCCAGATCTGCTGGCAATTTAACTGCCATAATTACCAGTCAAACCTGTCTGTGCTATTTATTTATTTATTTTGTTTTGTCAAGCGATTATTAGATAACAAGTATAAACATGGTTATGAATACATGAAATGGATACGAATAAGAAAAAAAAAGAAACAATAGGACAGGGACGGTAGGCACATTGGTGCGCTTATGCAGGCCCCCTACAGACCTCTTAGGAAAGGGGTGAGGTCAATAGTAGACAGTCTAAGGTTAAAGTTTTTGGGGTTTGGGAAAGAAAGCACAGAGTCAGGTAGAGTATTCCAGACATTGACCACTCTGTTGCTGAAGTCGTATTTCCTGCAATCAAGTTTGGTGCAATTAACCTTGAGTTTGTATCTATTATTTGCTCTTGTGTTGTTATGGTTGAAGCTGAAGTATTCATGTGCAGGTAGGACATTGCAATGTATGATTTTTATATACTATACTTAGATTGGACCGAAGGCGGCGTAGTTCCAGTTTTCTAGGTCTAGAATTTCAAGTCTGGTGGCATAAGGTATTCTGCAACAAGTAGAGGAGTGGAGAACTCTTCTTGGGAAATATTTCTGGACTTTCTCAGTTGTGGTAATATCAGCGGTTGCAAGGAGTTGAGAAACGACTGGATCAGGGCTCTCCAACCTTGGCAACTTTAAGACTTGTGGAATTCTGGGAGTTGAAGTCCACAAGTGTTAAAGTTGCCAAGATTGGAGACCCCTGGACTAGATAGCATTTAATACATCAATCATGATCTTTGCTGGTGGGGCATTTCAGACATTTAATGGCGCTAGAGGTAACCAGAGGTTAGTTTATTTTTCATTTAGTAGTTAGGCTGACCTCCTGCCTTTCCTCCAGCCAAAGGATGGCAGATTTAACACTCCCTCTACAACAACGATCTTGGGAGGTGGGTTGGGCTGAGAAGGGGGGATTGGTCCGAAGCATTCAAGGAGCTTCTATAGTTGGAGATGGACTTCAACTCAGCTCTTTCCTTTTCTGATGTAAATCGAAGCTGGGGTGTTACTTGATTGGAATTCTCCATGGAGATTCTCAATCATCCAGGATTGGCCCAAACACGGTTTTCCAAAAGGCAAATGGACTTTTTTGGTTTTCTTTCTAAATGTTTCGCTTCTGATCCAAGAAGCTTCTTCAGTTCTGAAGAACTTAACGGGAAAAGCTTCTTGGATGAGAAGTGAAAGGTTTTCCAAGAACAACAACTTCAACAAGAAAATCCAGTTACCTTTTACAAAACCATCTTTGGGGATTTGAGGACCCAGATTGTTGGGGACAATATGTTGACTCTGTAAACTGCTTAGAGAATGCTGTAAAGCATAATGAAATGGTGTATAAGTCTAAGTGCTCTAGTTACTGCCCTCCCTCTCCTTCCTTCCTTCCTTCCTTCCTTCCTTCCTTCCTTCCTTCCTTCCTTCCTTCCTTCCTTCCTTCCTTCCTTCCTTCCTTCCTTCCTTCCTTCCTTCCTTCCTTCCTTCCTTCTGATTAGAATGCAGAGTTACAGGCTAATTCTGCCCACTGTTAGCACTTTCAATTTCACCAGGCTCAAGGTTGACTCAGCCTTCCCTCCTTCCGAGGCCAGTAAAATGAGGACCCTGATTGTTGAGGGACAATAGGCTGACTCTGTAAACTGCTTAAAGAATGTTGCACAGCACTGTGAAGCGGCATATAAGTCTAAGTGCTAGTGTTAGTTCCATACATAAATTGCAGAGCTAAAGTAGAGATTTTTGGCACCTTGAGGCACAAACCAGGTACACACACACATGCAAACGCAGTACCTGGGAGAAATGAAATGCTTTTCTCTAAATCACACTACTGTATGTATAAAGGATGTATTCATCAGTGCTATGCAGAGATGCTTCTTGCAATACAATATTCCTGAAATCATGAAAGTGAGCGGTTAATTAACACATTTCTTACCTGCCTTTTCACTATCCAGCTTAGTGTGTGTGGTTTTTTCCTACCTGATACCAGAATTTCAGTGGTTTTCCAATATTGGGGGTTCAGGGTAGATCCATTGCAATAGACTGAAGAGTTATGAAAGGCTTGTAACCTGTGGAGGCCTTGCTGGTCTCTGAGGTTGAGGTTTTTCTTGCAGACATTTCATTACCCAACTAGATAACATCATCAGTGCAAGAATGGAGTGAATTTGTTCTCTGTTTATGCCCTGTCAGTATTGGTGTAACTGTTATTAATGGTGCCCTAATGGTTTGAGTTGGTAGTTCTTTGGTTGGGGTTGTAGTTTATTGCTTGACTGTTGGCCTCAGACAAACTATCAAAGAGACAATTTGGGAAAATATTCTCTTCCTTTGGTAGCTTGTCATCTGGTTCCCTTGAAATGTCTTGGACTACAACTTCCATAGACCCCTATTTAGCACATCTAATGGGTGTGATTTATGGGTATTCTTGCTTCAAAGAATGAAGCAAGCACGTTCCTGAGTTGGTCAGTTGTAGGATATTTTACTGGGAGAAAATTGGCATTTGGGATCTACTGGGTTTGGGCCCAGTTTTGTTTGTTCAAAGGAATCTTTTACAACACAACCAAATTGCTCTCTGTTTGCTTTCCTGAATCCCTAGAAATTACTCTCTTCTTTTGACACTTCTTGATGCTACCTGAACCTGATCTGACTTTTCCCAACTGAGGTTTGTCCGAATGAATCATTTTCAAATGTTCAGGGACTCGGAGGAAAACATGGGTAGAAGGTTAAGTAACCTAATATCTGAATTTCTTCCCATTATTGCAGCCTGGATAAACATTGCATGCCTGTGTTAGAGGTGCATGCCTATTTTAGTAGCTGGGAAGGTAAGCCAATAAGTGCTTTTGGGGTGGGAGGAAGGAACTAAGTGTTCCTTATTGTTCAGTAAGGCCTTTTATTGTAAGCCAATAAGGGGTCTGGAGGCTAAACCGTGCTATGAAGAGGAAAACCGGATATATCAAGTCTTGTGAAGAGAAGGACTAGGGGTGATAGGATAGCAGTCTTCCAATACTTGACGGGCTGTCACAGAGAAGAGGGGGTTGATGTAT